>CM050163.1:251966998-252566998 GCA_027410445.1 Discoglossus pictus
GATATATATACAGCATTGCCTCCCTCTCACCCTTCTCAATGTACAACAAAGCCTCCCTCTGAAATCTCTCTATGTCAGGAGTACCCCCTCTACTCTTTAACTGTACAGCAGAGTCTCCATCTCATTTCTACCAAGATTGGTCAATTGGTGGAAGCTTGGAAGGATGGAAGACTTCAATCCATTTATACTGAAAGACTGCTACAATGTTGTGGAACTTAATAGAATGATTAAATGGATTAAATCACCAGCCCCCTCATGTGTCAGGCCATCAAGGAGTGCTCTACAGGCCCACTGTTGATATCTCTGGACTGAAGTAGACTACATTTAAGATTTCTCTAAAGCATGTTTGAACATGGCCTCCTCTCCCTTGGTCTTTCCTCATCTCAATATGTGGCATTGCCTCCTCTCCTTCGGTTTCGCCATCTTTTCACCATGTAACAGCGCCTCCCTCTCCCTATGCTCTGGTCTCTCTCCCATCTCACCATTTATCAGTGGGGTGTAGTAGCAAGGGAAGTAAATAAAATTCATCCAGTTATTAATCCGAAGTATGCACTCATTTGGAATATGGATTACAATTTTGGAAACCACTTAAAAAAGGACATTTCAGAGCTTGAAAATGTACAGAAAAGGGAGGCAAAATGCTGGTTCCCAGTGGTGGGGCTACTGCCAGTGCACTCTGTGCAATGCACCGAGGCCCTGCTACTGGAAGTGGCCCTTGAGTCCCCTCCTCACTATGTGTCAGTGCCTCCACTCCCCAATCTCTCCCCTTATCTCACAATGTGGCAGTGCCTGTTCTCCTGCTGCTCCGGGCTCTGCCCCATCACAACATGTGGCAGTGCCTCCTCCTCCCGTGTCTCTCCCCATCTCAACATGTGGAAGTGCCTCCTCTATCCCAGTCTCTCTCCCATCTCAACATTTGGATGTGTGCCTTTTCTCTCTCCCATGACATTGTTCTTCCTCTCTCTCAGTCTCCCCATTTCATCATGTGGCAGTGCTATACCATGATCTCTCTCCCAACTCCCCATATGGCAGTGCTCAATCATTACCAGTTTTTCTCTCTCCGACCATGTGACAGTGCCACCTCTCCCTCTCCCCCAGTCTTTCTCTTGTCTCGCCGCATGGCAGTGCCTCCTCTGCCCGAATCTCCCTCAGTCTCCCCCATCTCACCATGTGGGCATCCTCTACCCTGGTCTCATTCCCATCTCACCATATGACCCCTCTCCCTCTCCTCAAGTCTTTCTCCTGTCTCACCATGTGGCAGGGTCCTCTTCTCTCTTTCTCTGTACTCCTGCATCCACTTCTCAAAGGCTTTGCGTTCTTTCCCAGTATAATACACATATGGTTTAACATCCACACCCCAGGGGCTAGATCTCCACCTCACAGCCTGGTGAATGATGGGGGCGTTGTTGGGTCCTGGGAGATATAAGAGCTCCTCACTACAACCAGGGGAAAGGAGGTAGAACAACAATGAAGTGATTGCAGCAATTTATGTCATCATATAAACTATTAGAGATGTGCAGATAAAATCACAAAATACAGGTGCTCAGGATGCTTAAATAGACACAGCTAAACAATATGGCTTTTTTTCAGAAATTTAAAGGAACACTGAAATGGTCCTTACTGTAAGAGTGTTCAGAACTAGTAAGCCCCTCTCTTACAAGTCTAATAACATAGGGGGGTTCAGTACTGTCCATACATAGCAGGATACAGCTAATATAAATCAGTACACCATGTGGCAATGTCTCCTCTCCTCTTGGGATTCTCCTACTTACAAAATAATGATGAGTCAGGTAAAGTGGGGTAGGAGCGAATGCCCCCAAAATACAAAAAAATGTTACCTCAGGTTTACAGCAAATAAGTGTTTTTTTCAGCACAATGCAAACTGAGAATATATATTTGTGAAAATAATATATACATATCTCTCCCTTTTTGTAAAGTTTATGTGGTTCTTTAAACATAGCTCACCCAATGGGTGCGAAATAATTGCTGCTGTTTTGGAAAAAAAATATTTGTGGGATGTATATGCCATATCATCACTGTTAACTAGTATAATGTAATTTTTAGAGGGATAAAGAATCCATTTAATCAGAAAATAACATGACTCTTATCTACTCCCTTCAATTGCCTCAGGCCAAGTTCGATCACTAGGCAGTTAAAGGACCACTTGGTCATTGCATTTAGTCTATGTGTTTACTGAAAGGGAAAAGGTGTTTCTCCTGTTTACCTTGCTGTACAAGTTTCAGTCTGCAGGTGAGTAGAACTAATCAAATTTAAACAGGGGAAGGAGTGAATTTGGGATCTTGCGAACTGTCCTATTTTAAGTGCAGTTATCATGTAAGTGTGAGGGCTAAGGGGGCCAAGTTAAGAAAAAGGGTTAGGTCATATACAGTAATTAAGGGTAAGTTTTAAGTAGATTAAGGTAACTATTTATAAAAAGGCGGACACAGGCCAATTCTAAGTTGGCAAACACCAACAGATTTGTCAGATTGAGTGTAACTGTTGAGGATGTCCATTCAGGAATTGCAATGCCAGATAGAGTTGTTCCCTCTAGCAACCATGAGAACAGTTCTGTTCCTGGCAGAACAGCTCTACTGGAGGAGTGGGAGGGCAGAACAGGCAGAGCAACAGAAAGGTTTTTGTGGTGGGGGATTCTATTATTAGGAAGGTACACAAAGTGATAGGCCTCTCCGATTCCAGCAACTAAACAGGTGCTCATGTTCGGCATGTTGAAAAACTATTGGGAGGGGTTGGAAATGACCCAGCAGTATTTTTCAGGTTAATATGTGGCTGAAAAAAAATGGTGCCAGAGGGTTTAAAGGTTTTAGAGCACTCTCCTGACTGGTTGAGGGAGAGGATGGTAGAAAGGCAGTGGGAGTTTTTAAAATAGTAGTTGGGGTGTGGACTAGATAGAAGTAATCAGGTAGAAAGTGTAGAGGGTAAGGGATGAATTAAATAGTCATGTGGGAGGAGAAGGGGAGGGTTAGTATAGTCAATAAGGAGGTCATGGTAAGTAACTCAAATACAGTGGTAAGTACTTCAAACTTGCAGACATAGCAACTTACAGTTTATGGTTACTAAAGCGAGAATTTTGCCAGGGGAAATAAGTAATGGGATTTGATAGGCATTACTGAAACATGGTGGGGTGATTCTCATGACTGGACAGTTCATTTGGAAGGTCATTGCCTATTTAGCCTATAGTCAGAGAAGATATTTATGGTGGAACTAGTGATAATGCTAAAACCTTTTGGGTTGAAATAAATAGTGGAGGAACAAATACTAAACAATATTGATAGGAATTGCAATTATTGTTACAGATTGAAAATACAGCTAAGCATGATCAAGTTCTAAATATGGGAGATTTTAACTAGCCTGAAATAAACTGATAAATGAGACCAGCAGTTCAATTAAGGGGAGCAGGTTCTTGAGTACACTCATAGATCATTATTTGGTCAAAGATATACAAAAACCTACTAGAAATGCTATCTTGGATTTAGTCATCACAAATAATATTGAAAAAATATCAAATATTGAAATAGGGGGAAAGTTATTTTTTTTACCCTATACACAAGGGAGGTACCAGTGGTTTGAACACCACAAAAATGGGGCTACACTACCTTCGCCCCCAAAAAATGGTTAATGTAGGAAGAAATATAAAAGAGCCTGGAAAAAAATGTATGTTGTTAAAGCACCCGGTCCTGATTGAATACATCCAAGAGTACTGAGGACTGGATTCTGTAAAAGCAAAACCATTATATGTAAATGCTACTCATCTCCACAGGCTCGTTACCAGATGACTGGAGAAAAGCAGATGTGATACCTATATTTAAAAAGGGAGCAAGAGCAAATCTAGGGAATTATAGACCTGCAAGCCTCACTTATGTAGTGGGGAAGCTTTTAGAAGGGTTACTAAGGGATAGTATACAAAAATACGTCCTTGTGAACAAGATATTAAATAGGAGTCAATAGATATTTATGAGGGATAGGTCATGTCATATTCCTCCACCTTTCGTTTCAATAATCCTTCTGTCTGTAAGCTTTTAAGATATTTCAAAACACTTTGTATACAAGTGCCATGTCTTTGATTGTTAGCTGAAGGGCATGGAGCATCATTCAATTGCCGAATCAGGAGATTTGGGTTCGCAAATGAAGGTCTCAAGTTATTTTGCTATTCAATTGGCAACTTCTTGCGGCCTCCGATTGAGTTACTGGCTCCGAGCTATGATTTATAGTGATTTAATCGCAAGTTAATGCCCTCAAAGCCTATGATCTATCAAAATTGCAAGACTAAAATTGTAAATCACTATTTAGGTACCCTGTCAAGCCCGCAAATGGCAAAACTTGAACCACAAGTTAATGGTACCAAGGAGGTCTCACAGGGGCTTTAAAAGCCCTTATGTATACTCCTCCTGAATGTCCCCATTGCTCCTAATCCCCCCACTCCTAAATTAAACTTCCAAGATGCAGGGTCCCCACATTAGCTCCATGATGCAGGGGTCCCGATCAAATTGAATGAGGCTCATGGTTATTAACTTCTTTTGTATGTCAAATTATGTATTGTTGTATTATTATTATTATCTTTATTTATAACGCGCCAACATATTCCATAGCGCTGTACAGGGTTTGAGTACATGGCAAAAAAATGAACACCTTATAAAGAATGGTGGGCCCTGTTTTTGAGCGTAGAATCAAATGTACTGTACATAGAGCTTGTTTCCAAGGCACTGACACAAGATTGAAAACCCCAAAAATTACAATCTAAGGGTTTAGTTGTGATACAAGAGTGTGACAAATGCAAGATGGCAATGTGAACGCAATTTGTATAGTCAAGTGGAGGTGTCTGTGTGTTGTACTGTAGATTGTGGGTGTAAGTGTTTTTAAGCTGTGGAGTGTGCAGTTGTACATGATTTTAAATTTGATTCTGGAGGCTATGGGAAGCCAGTGGAGTGATTAACAGAGAGGAGCTGCAGACACTGATCATTTGGTATGGAAGATGAGTCTAGCGGAGGCGCTCATTATGGATTGGAGGGGAGACAGACAAGAGATGGGTAGGCCAGCAAGGAGTGAAGTAATCGAGTCGAGATATGATGTGAGAGTGTATTAGAATTTTAGCTGTGTCTTCTGTAAGATAGTGATGAATTTTGGAGATGTTTTTTTAGGTGAAACTGACAAGATTTTGTTATTGATTGAATGTGAAGAATAAAAAAAGAGAGGGCGAGACCCAGTAGAACCCCAAAACAAAGGACTTGGGAGATGTGAGTGATGATGACATTGTCAACAGTGAGAGATATTTGAGGCGTGGAAGCTGTAGTACAGGGTGGAAAGATATTGAGTTTGAGTTGAGGGGCAGATATCCAGGAAGATATGCTAGAGAGGCAGTTGGAAACTTGAGCTGAAAGAGAGGGGGATAGATTGAGGGCAGACAGGTAGATTTGAGTGTCATCTGCATAGAGATGATACTGAAATCCAAAGGATTTTATAAGGGAGGATATGTAGATGGAGAAGAGGAGGGGGGCTAGGACAGAAACTTGGGGAACGCCAACAGACAGAGAGAGAGGTGAATAAGAGGTGCCAGAGAAGGAGACACTAAATGTCATACCCAGGTTTTACTCTACCCCAGCACTATGGAATATGTTGGAGCTATGTAAACAAAAGATAATAATAATAATAATATCAAACAAATTTAATTGGTTTATATGAGGAGGTAAGTAACAGCTTGTACCAAGGAAACTCAGTAGATGTAGTTTTTGTGATTTTGAAAACTAGCAAAGAGACAGGAAAACCAGGATTGTCTTAAATGGAACACTCAGGTGGACTAATGTGGTAAGTGGGGTTCCTCAGAGTTCAGTATTAGATCCTCTCCTTTTTAACATATTTATTAATAAATTAAAAGTAGGATTGGAAAGTAATGTCTCCATATTTGCTGATAACACTAAGTTGTGCAAGGTGGTTACATCAGAAAGGTGTGCCCTTTACCTCAAAAGGACTTACATAATTTAGAACAAGGGGCAGGTGCATGGCAGATGAGATTGAATACAAATTAATGTAAAGTTATGACTTTGAGAAGGAAAACTAAACATGCAATTTAGAATCTAAATGGAAAAAACGAAGGGCATCAGACATAGAAAGGGATTTGGGAGTGCTTGTGGACAACCACTTATGTAACAGTGCTCAATGCCAAGCAGCATCTGCAAAGGCAAGTAAAATATTAGCATGTAGCAAGGGAAACAAATATAATTCTGTGACTATATAAATCTCTAGTATGTCCTCATTTGGAACACTGAAGACAGGAAGCAAAGGGTTGCTGTAAATGGAACATACTCAGATTGGACTAATGTGGTAAATGGGGTTCCTCAGGGTTCAGTATTAAGTCTTCTCCTTTTTAACATATTGATTAATGACTTAGAAGTAGGACTAGAAAGTATTGTCTCCATTCTTGCTGATGACACTAAGTTGTGCAAGGTAATTAAATCAGAAGATTAAGTACTTTCCCTCAAAGGGATTTAGATAAATTAGAGAAACTGGCAACTAAATGGCAGATGAGATTTAATATGTATACTGTAAATGTAATGTTATGCATTTGGAAAGGAAAAATAAGCATGCAATTTACAATCTTAATGGAGCAAATCTAGGGGTATTACATTTAGAAAGGGATTTGGGAGTATTTGTGGGCAACCATGTAGGTAACAGTGCTCTGTGTCAAGCAGCGTCTTCAAAGGCAATTTAAATATTAGCATGTATTAAGAAGGGTATAGAAGCAAGGGAAGCACATATAATTCTTCCAAGTACACCCTCATTTGGAATATGGAATACAATTTTGGGCACCACTTCATAAAAGGACATTTTGGAGCTGGGAAAGATTATAGAGAAGGGCAACAAAACTAAGGGGAATGAACAGACTAAACAATAAAGAAACATAACTAAATTAAACATATTTTCTCTAGATAAGGTAATCATATCCCCTCTTAGATGCTTTTTATCTAAATACATGCAGGGTCTGTATAAGGATTTGTGAGGGGGACTTTTTGTCACAAGAGGTTTTCAACAGATAAGAGGACATCTCATGAGGTTTGAAGAAAAAAAAGATCCCACCTTAAGAAATTAAAAAGGTTCTTCACCATAGGGGCAATCAGACTGTGGGACTCTCTATCAAAAGAGGTTGTGACTGCAGAGTCGATAGATAACTTTGAAAAAGGTTATCCAGGAAAACCCTGAATGCCCTTTGTATTCAAAAATATATTCAACCCCTTTTTATTCTTGAAGGTGGAATCTTTTTTCTTCTAACCTCATCGGATGTCCTCTTGTCTGTTGGGACAAAAAGTTCCCCTGACAAATCCTTATAAGGACCCTGGGTGTAGTTATATTCGGTAATCAAATACCTGATATCCTTTTTATTAAGTGGAGCCCAAAATTGTATTCCATATTCCAAAAGAGTTCACAAATGGGAGGAAGGAGTAAAGTGAGGAGGTGGTTTTAGTATGAGGATGGCGGGGGGGGGGGTTTAGGATGAGGATGGGGGGTTTAGGATGAGGAAGGGGGGGGTTTAGGATGAGGATGGGGAGGGTTTAGGATGAGGATGGGGAGGGTTTAGGATGAGGATAGGGATGGTTTAGGATGAGGATAGGGACGGTTGAGGATGAGGATGGGGGTTGAGGATGAGGATGGGGGTTGAGGATGAGGATGGGGGGTTGAGGATGGGGAAGGTTTAGGATGAGGAGCAGCTGCAGATGGAGGTAAGTGAGGGGAAAGGGAGAGGGGGAGGTATTTAGAGGGTCAAAGTTGAGGATGAGGATGGGGGGGTTGAGGATGACAATGGGGGGTTGAGGATGAGGATGGAGAAGGGGGGCTGAGGAGAGAGGCTTTGGAGGGGGGCTGAGGAGAGAGGTTGAGGAGGGAGGTTTAGGATGAGGATGGGGGGTTGAGGAGGGAGGTTTAGGATGGTGGGATTGAGGATGGGGGGTTAAGGATGAGGATGGGGGGGTAGAGGTTGAAGAAGGGGGTTGAGGAGGGGGTTTAGAATGAGAAGGGAGGATGGGGAGGGAGATTGAGGATAAGGAGGGGGGTTGAGGTTGAGGAGGGTGGTTGAGGTAGGGGTTGAGGATGAGGAGGGGGTTGAGGATGAGGAGGGGGGTTGAGGAGGGAGGTTGAAAATGAGGAGGGGGGTTGAGAGGGGAGGTTGAGAATGAGGAGGGGGGTTGAGGAGGGTGATAAGGGAGGGGGGAAGAGACACAGGGAAGGGAGAGGGATGAAGAGACACAGGGGAGAGAGAGGGGGGACACAAGAGAAGGGCACACAAGAGGGGGACACAGAGGGCAGCACATTTCCCACCCTCTGCTTATACTCGAGTCACTCATTTTTCCCAGTATTTTGTGGTAAAATAGGTGCCTTGGCTTATACTCGGGTCGGCTTATACTCAAGTATATACGGGTAGTTTCCTTGATCCAAGTTCCTACTAACCTCCTCATAGAAACAAATTTGATTTATTTGACATTACCTATTCCTCATAAATCTGTTGACTCCTACTACTACTCTTAGATTATTCTTGTTTAAATAGACATATTCTTTTATATATATATATATATATATATATATATATATATATATATACAGCGTATATTAACCCTTCTAAAAGCTTTCCCACTACAGAAATGAAGCTTACATGTCTTGTTAAATAAAGATATCACATGTGCTTTGCTCCAGCCATCTGGTTCCAAGGAGTGTAGCCCCATTTTGTTTCAGTGTCCCAACCACTGGTGCCTCCCTTGTGTATACCGAAGAAAATAACCTATTTAGCTCACCTGCCTTTTCCTGGTCACTAATTATCAATGTATACACACACATTTCCATCATGCATATATTTTTAATGTATAGTCATTCCAGTAAAGAAAGGAGAAATGGATATTTTTATGTCTTCATATTTGAAAATACATTCTTTGAAAGTCAAATTGAGATCTTACTGGACCACTATAGTTTTATATTATACTCTTTTAAAGGAAAGAAAACTTAAAAATAGTCAAATTGTTTTAAAATGTAAAAAAGTACTATAACTATTACATTTTATATACAATGCTATTTAAATATAACAATAGGAAGATAAAATTGCAAAATTAAAGGAATCATTGAACATTAGTCCTGCAAGAAACTTGTGATCTATTTCAGTCTGATACCGGTTTCAATGTTATCTCTTATTTATCTGCCCCCCACCTTTCACCTGCTGAGGGGTGCTGGAAATTCTGCCTCCAATGTACGGCGGGGCACATCTTCACTGACCCCAAGGGACTCCATGCCAGCTACTCCAGGTGATAACTTGCTGATGACTGTCAGTGCTCCAAAATACTGCATTGTTTGCGGTAGTAGTTGCTATAGTGAGCAGTGTACACAGAGACAGGTAACAATAGAATGCATAGGAGAACTAATGTTGCACCATAGAGTTGCTCAGAGTATAACCAACCAGTAACTCACACACAACAAGTATACTTGGAGTGTAAAAGTCTTTCAGGAAACTGGTGTCTTGGGCCCAGCCCAGTATTGTGCTGTCATTCACTATGACAAATGCACACTCCTCATACAGCCCTTACTAGAAACCAGCCCCATGATGAGGTCAAAATGTGGTTACTACTTTTAAATGGACCCTATTTTGTTTTCTTTTCACGTGATCAACAAAATAATTGAATAATAGATGATTCAGAACCAGTGTACTGAAGAAACAATAACACTATTAAGATGTTGTAAACAAAACTAACCCTGTGTTACCAATATTCAGTCAATCACGGGTTATAACCAAGATGTTTTTTTTTACGATTCCCTGAGGTAGTCTAAGAACTGGAAAACTGATGTTCTCACTTTAAATGAGAACTGGCAGGTGTGAGTCTTTGGACATGACACCTCTGTTGGGTAGCTATAGGATAAATGTTCAACATAATGATTAACTTTATCTTACTTTTGTACATTTGTTCCACTATTTTTATGCTGAATTCATAAAGTGGTGGTGGGCAGCATATGGCAAAGTGGTCTTATGGGGAACTCTAAAGCTTCATATGCAGCTCCCAGCCTGTCTTCAGAATTCATGTTCATCTTCCATAGTACACAGTCCTCCCCCCCACCCCACACACAATGGAGATACCTTTGGTAAGGAAACATTAACGTTTGCCATTTTGCTGTTAGTGGGTGGATGAGACTAACCAAGATTCAAATCTTTTAATACCATTAATTACTGATAAGCCCTTGATCCATTGTCTTCAGTGCAGTCAGCCACGCAAAAATAAACTAGGCATACTCAATATGGAGGTGAACCAATGTCTTATCAGTAATTAAATGGCACTGATCTCTCATTAACAAAATATATGAATGCCAGTGTGTGATCAGAAAGTCTGTTCAAAGTGGGCTAGTTTGTCATAGGTGAGAAAAATAAATCTACAAGTCCTTTGTTATTATATGAAACCTGAAAATGTGAATTAATCTCATCAAATTGAAAAAAAAAAAAAAGCTCCTTAAAGATAAAGAACTAGAGTAAGCACTTGTAGGTGTGAAATCCTGCTACGGTCACAGGCGAAACCTCAAGCCTTGCTGCTCCAAGGGTTAAATTGGCTACTTCTAAAGAGGAATTGGAGAGATTTTACCAACTCCTGACAAATCCCTCATTTATTTCAATATAGACCAAAGAATAAGCTACATCTAAAATGTACAGAAAACTATTCCTAACGGGTGTGTTAGGACTTGGGTCCTTGCCCATTATGTAGCCACAGACAGTCAGGACACTGGGGTTGAGCACGCAAAGAACTATTTCCACCTCCGATGTGTCTCATAAGGCGGACCGACAGAAGAGGCCTTGTGCTATGCGCGGCGCACTCGAGGTGGCGCCGAACATAGTGATGGCCTCACTGTCAATTCAGTACCGTCAACTTACGACGTGTCGGAGGTGGAAATAGTTATTTGCCTGCAGTAACTTTTTGACCACCAGGTGGTGCTGTGGTACAGCATTCAACCCCAGTGTTCCATGTGCGGCTACATAATAGAAAAGATCCAGGACTTGTGGCATAGCTAGTGAATTGTAACCTAAACCCCCCCCCCCGCCCTTTAATTTAGGGTTAATAAAAAAATATATATGTTGGTGATCAGATATTTTTCTATAAATTAATCATCTGCTCCTCTTCTATAATGAATGAAGAGATCCTTTATCAGTTATTAGGGGGGCCCTACAACATTGTGGGCCCTGTTACTCTGGACCTGCAGTAGCTCCACCATTGGTTGGGACAACAAAGGAAATCAAACCAGTACTTGAGAGCAGACGTGTAAATAAACGGGACATCTGTAAGAGGCACCGGTGCAGTATTGAGAAGTTAAATTGTAAATGCAGATAATAATACATTTAAAAGTGCTAAATATGATATAATTTTAAACTGTAGGCCCTGAGGCATTGAGCCTATAGTATTAACGCACTTACATGTCTCTTTATTTAAGGGACTGCACTGAAGACAATATTACCAATGCCTTGGGAGCTTGTCAGTAATAAACAGCAATACTCTCTTATTAACAAGATAAAAGTAACGTGTGGTTATTTCAGAAAGGCTGACTGGTAGACAAAATGGCAAACTACAATGCTAGTTTACTGTAGGAAAGTTATTTTTTCTAAATAACAAATTGATTGCAGTTTCCTATTGTTTTAAAATATACCATATTTATCCAATATTGTACTCAGTATCAGTGTATGATTCATTCACTTCCCTCCCATTGCAACCTTATCCATCAGGACAGGACAGCGCCCCTGCACAGGAGGTTTATTCCTTATTATATACAGACTAGCGACTTGCCCGTCAAAAATGACAGCAATAAAATTGGAAGCCATGGTAATGCTGGTTGCCACCGAACGTGAGGTTATGGCCCCTCATTGCGAGACACAACTTGCTAACCTTTGGTTGCTCATCGCAAGCTTCCCCCCGTGTCCTTTATAGGCCTCGCACTTGAGCACCCTTGGCACTCATTGCGAGCCTCTCTCCCTGTGTTACTACCTTGGGTTAAATGTTACTGCCTTGTATGAAGTGTTACTGTTTAGAGTAAATTCTTAGTGCTTAGGGCTGGTATTTCCGTCCTTCTTTTCGGTTTAATTTCTTTTTTGCCCGCTATTTTTTGTCTCGCTTTGGTAATCTTCCCCAAAAAAAAAATCCAAAAATATGCTTCAAAGTAATTTGCAGTGTATAAGTAAATTTGAGGCATATTTGTGTTTTGCAGTTTGGCCTTCTGCGCTCTTTTTATCTAAGTCCCACGTGTCTCGGGATGAGCGGGTGTGGCGCTGAAGGCGCTCATTGAGAGCCTCTTCCCACTCTCTCCCTTCCCTGTTTTTTTTTTCTCCTCATCTCCCCCCCCCCCTCTCACCCCTGTGTCTCTTTCCCCCCACGTGTCTCTTTACACCCTCTACTCACCCGTGTCTCTTTCCCCCCACTTGTGTCTCTTTACACCCTCTACTCACCCCTGTGTCTCTTTACACCCTCACTCACCTCTCCCTTTCTCCCCCCTCTCTCTCCTCTCTGCTCCTGTTTGCATGTATGAATGAAACCATTTGCGGGCTTTGGAAATTCAACCAGTTAAATATCAAATTAGCTTGCAATCTCACTTACAGGCTCCCTGCCTCTCCCCCTATGCTGTGTGTGAGGTTGTAAGTTCATTTTTTTATTAATTGGCGTCTTTTGGCGGTCTCCAAATGGCTTCTGAGTTACAGGCTTAAAAAAAAGACGGCGGTTAAATCTGTAACTTTTTTGAAGCCTGTAACTCGTAAGCTGTTTTGAGCCTCTCTACCCCTCAAGTCAGTCACATACGGCCCTGACGTACAGGCCGTGTGTCTCTCTGTCTTGTGTGTCTCACTCTCATTTCTTTCTCTCTGCCCTGTCTCTCTCGCTCCTGGTGCGCTCTCGCTCTGTATGCTCTTGTTCTCTCTGCACTTTCTCTCTCTGTGTACTCTCTTTTTGTGCGCTCTCTGCATTCTCTGTGCGGTTACTGTCTGTGCACTCTCTCTGTACTTTCTTTGTCTGTGTGCTCTCTCTCACTCTGTACCCCTCTATCTCTTTGTCGATCTCTGTGCATTCTCTTTCTGTGCACTCTGTCTGTGCTCTCTTTCACTGTATGTCTGGGCGCTGTCTGTGTGCATTCTCTCTTTTTACCCCTCCCTCTCTGTATGCGCACTCTGTCTCTGATCTCTGTCTGTACACTATCTCTCTTGCTGTGTGTGATCTCTCTGCTCTCTGTCCTTGCACTCTGTGTGCTCTCTCTGTACTCCTTCCTCTCTCTGTCAAATTCTGTGCACCCTCTATGCGCTCTCTTGCTCTTTGTGTGTACTCTATGTCGCCCTCTGTGCACCCTCTCTTTCTGTTCACTCTCTCTCGCTCTCTGTGTGTGATCTATGTGCAGTCTGTGGCTCTCTCTCGCTTTGTGCACTTTGTCTGTGTGCTCTTTCTCTGCACTCTCTGTGTGTGATCTCTCTGTGCACTCTTTCTCTGTGAGCTTTCTATCTGGGCACTCTCGCTCTATGCACACTCTGTCTGTGCTCTCTCTCGCTCTTTGTGTGCGGTCTGTGCTCTCTCTGTGTACCCCTCCCCCTGTGTGCTTTCTCCATCTTTGCACTGCTGTCTGTGTTTGTTCTGTCTGTGTGCACGCTCTGTCTCTATTCCCCTCCCACGCTCTGTGTGCTCTCTCTGCGCGCTGTCTGTACATTCTCTCTCTGTGCGCTCTTGCTCTGTAACTCCCTCTCTACCTGTCTCTCTCACTTTGCTGTCTTTCTCTGAAAATGCAAATGGGCACCAGATTCTGTCAAGATCAGGTTTTAGGCCCCACATGTCATAACCACGCCCCCTTGATGACATCAGCGTTAGCAACATATTTTGCTGCTCACAGCTAGATATGTGACTAGAATATTGCCCGTCAAAAAATGACGGCAATGAAAGTGTAAGTGAGCTAAGGGTGTTTGGTGTATATAACGTGGCTGATGTAGCGTAGTTTGTTTTCTATGTTGTGCGAGTTTTTTGGAATATCCGAAGCTGTTTTGCGTGTTTATGGTAGTGTTTTGCGTGTTTATGGTAGTGTTTTGCGTGTTTATGGTAGTGTTTTGCGTGTTTAGGGACCTTTAGCCTTGTTTTGTTCAGCTGCCATTTTTTCTCTCGCTTAAGAGAATTTTTTAGCGTCTAAACTGCTTTAATTTCAGTTAAATTTAGGTGTAACTTTAGTTTTCGAGGTGCTGGATGCTCCCTCTTGCTGTAGGTAAGCTTTTTATGTATTTAGTGTGTATTTGTTGTATTTTTGATGTTTTGAGGTGCGCGTGTTGCAGCGTTTTTTGCGAGGTCGTAATGGGTGGTAACGTGTCTCGTATTTTGTTTGCGTTATGACTTAAGTTTGCGAGGGTCGCAGTTGCTGGCAAGGAGCGCCTTCGGCGAGGGCCGTGGGCTCGCTACGTGAGCCTGCAAGCGTTAGCAACAACTCGTATGCTCACAACTATATATGTGATTTGTTTCTGTTTGAATACCAATTGAATAGGGGTCTAAATAGGCACATAATATATATTTTTTAAATAAGTTTTTACTTAGTAAGCATCTATCTAAAAGCAAGGTTTTCACTAACTAAAAACTTCTTTAAAGAATTTATGTTATGTGCTTATATAGAGCACTATTCAATTGGCCAAATCGCAATTGAATGAGGGCCTTAGTAAGCATTTTTGTTCCTGCTAATCTACACCAGGTGAGAGAAGAGTGACACTATAGGCTACAATGGAAATACAATTTCTATTGATAACAACCAGCCTACTATTAGACAGATCACGTCTGCGTAGTTCTTCTCTCCATCCCATATCATGGGTCCTGGGGGAGGGGACCACAGATATTCTCCTATAGTAGTATTAAGGCTATAGATGAGTTTATATTGTCACAATTTAAAGAGCCACTTATTTACCTTCCCCTTATTGTCTGGAGCACTACTGCAAGGAAGTGAAAAATAGTAACAGTTACGTTTGATTAGGTATTCTTGATAAACCTTGAAAGTTAGCAAATTCAAAAGATTGCACTTCCTTTCAACAGGGCTCAGGACAATGAGAGATGGGAAGAAGTACAGCAAGTTGCCTTTAAAGATGTAAACCATTTTTAAATTGTGTTTTCTCGCTAAAAGATATCTTATTAAATTATGATTCGACCAAATTTTTTACAGAAATTTTAAGTTAGTGAACTTCTATCCAAAAGCAAGGTCTTCACTAACTTATGTAATTATATATATTTTACATATATTATCTGCGCTTATATAGAGCCCTATTCAATTGGCCAAATCACAATTAAATAAGGCTGTTAACTTGATACAGTTTGCACACGCATTGTAAATGAATGGAAAATAATAAAAATAGGTCTAACACAAAGTGCATACAGTGGCCCTTTAAATCATGACAACTCATACAAAGCCTTACTCTATATCTAACAGCAGAACACCATAAGATTCTCACCAGGACTAATCTCTAACTAATGTGGCAAAATAGTCCATGCAGAGGTCTGCCCACTGAAGCGTATGCAGGCACAAGCTCTGTAGGGTCCTAGCCCATCAAGGACCACCTCTTAGGAAACATGCTAATTGTCAGTCTGTGTCTGCATATGCTGCATGTGGCAGACTCAAAGGGACTATTTGATTTTAGGCTGTAAACACAGAGCTTTGAATGGTTTAACAAGACAAAAGTACATACATGTAAATAATTACATACCTTGTAAAATCTAGAAACCTTTCATACCCCCTTCAAAATGTATGGACAATTAGACTATTCTAACCACATAGGCCTGTGCTAAACATCTCTGTATTCACAATCATTGCACAGTGTATGGTCCTTTAAAATACAGTCTACAAAAAAAGAACAGTGGTTCTTTAAATAACTAAGTTTGCACGTATTCTAAATGTATTGAAAAGGCAAAATAACAAAAACAGCCTTTGCAAATTTTACACGTAATTGTACTGTAACATAGGATTCCATTTTCCCTTCACTGCTGATCCTGTCAGCTACATTCATGTTTGTTCCTTGTAAAGTACTGCACATTCAAAGTCTCATACTAACTAAAGTTGATCATCAGTAACCAAAATGGTTCTCAAAAGTATACAGGTATACTCCAGGGCAAAGATAATAAAGTTAGAGGTTGTTTTCTTTTTAAACATCTGAAAGCATTTTCTCTATTTTCAAATTGTTAAAACTTTTTTTAAATGTAATTTGTAACTAGCCTGTTTTCTTTTTCTGGACATTAACTTTTGTTCCCAACTAGAAAATATTTACTTTGGAGGAATGAAAGGATCCACGGACTGAAAAACTACACCTATCAATGGCTACTTGACAATAGAAATAAATAGAGAAGCTTACAGTAGGATAACCATGCGCTAACACACAAGCAACACAAATTGGAAGAGCCCATGACACTACAATATGAAATATTCTCTTTAAAAAGTAGTTTATACTCTCCTAATTGAAGACAGAATCACGTGTGTGTGCGCACTTTGATCCATTGCTTATATGCCTGTATGATATAAAAAGGTTACCTTGCTGCTGTAGAAGTAGAGAAGTGATCCCCCCCAGAGTCTTAACACTCATGATTAAGATTTTTTTTTATAAATGCACATCGATACAGCCATTAATTAAAATTGCTGTCCTGCATGTAAAAGTTTTCTTCCCAAATAGCTTTTTAAGAAAGGGATACTGCAATGTATCACCCTCCATGTATCCATTTATTCCTTCATTAAGATGCATATCATTATGGAAACTATAGAACATAATGGAAATCATATCTGCATTCAAGGTCCCCCTAGTTATGAGATTAAAGACTGTATTTTCCTTTTAAAAAACAAACTTGCCAGTTATCGAGTCTTGCACATCAAAAAGCACATACAATAAGAGTATTGGGTGGTTTTTCGCAGTATGTTGAGGTTGCCATGATTTAGGCTTGTATAATAAATACCTGAAACTAGAAGGCAGGTAAAACAAGAACACAGTCAATCACACACAGACACAGCAGAGCCCAGTCACAAACAGCCACTCTACAACACAGGTTAGTGCAATAAACAATTAAGTCATGTTTTCAATATCACATTGGGATTTTTTTTTCTTTAAAAACAAAGAATAAAGAGGCTGGCACCGCCCCACAAGGTGTAAAGGAGGGCATTCCACCTTTAGTACAGAGCAAACATCCCTGGCACTGCTTATAATAATCCCTTCACTGCCAGGAGGTACATGGTATCGTAAAAAGGGGTGAGGGGGAATAGGGGGCATTTTAGTAAACAAAGATTAAGTGCTTTCCTCAAACAAATTCTCCCCTCCTTTATGCCCCCTACTTGGCCTGTCCCACACTTCACCCCAGGCTATGAAGCAAACTAATGAATTTGCGATATGAGAACACAAGACCAGGCCACTTTCAATTCTGACATTAAATTAACATTAAAAAATACAGCGCTCCACCCATAAAAAGAAAAAACAGCATTAACGATCAACAGAATGAGATTCCGACTCTTACATCCATATGTTTGTAAAATAAGCAACCCCTATATTTACAGCCCCTCTAGGAAGGGTAATATATATATAATTTTTTTTTTTGGAAAGCAAAAAAAGGGTGAGCAGACTGCAAATATAGTTGGAGCAAGTATTTACACAACATGGTAGAAAAACAAGCATGTAAATACTCTGTACCACTATATTATACAGCTTCACCATTGACCAGGAGTGGAGCAAAGAGGTCTGCCTTTAACCTTTGGGTGGCAGAGGGGACTGCAACTTCACACAAGGGGTTAATCCCAAAAGATAAGATATACATTATCATTTATATACACACACTTACATACATACATATATATATATATAGAACATGGTGACAGGGGTCTGTCCCCAGTCACACCATAGGCTGCAGGAGGGCAGTCCTTCCCCACCCTCCAAAACACAAAACACTGAAAACATTTTGTTCTTTAATGCCCTCTCCCTATAAAGTCTTCTGCTGGTTCCTTGCACTGCATCAGGTACGAGTCATTTGATTGCGGATAAGACGCAGAATAGGGAGGTAGTGGTCTCATTTTGAGGTGGGAGAAGCAAAGCCAGAGAATCTATCTTATTCTAGTGAAGAGATTAAGAACAGAAACAGACTCCTAGGATAGAAAGAGACAAAAGCAAAGTTAACACCTTACAAAAAAGGAGTATCACTACAGCGCCAGCATTAAAAGTTCTTAGAATTCATATATTCACAAACATCGATAAATTAAACAAATTCCCATGCAGCAAAGGCTTATCGAGCCATAGTAACATTAAAACTAAAATTATACCCCACTTCTGTTCTCTGAATGGAGGGGAATTGCCGGCCAATTGGGTTTCTCACATCTCTAAAATCAGCTGTGGGCTGGCTCATTTGGGATTTACTTTTTTTCTGGTAGTACAAAATCCAATACTCTACCTTCATGGGCTTAGGGTTTACAGTCACTTACCTTTGTGGAGCGGGTTTTGCTAAAAACATTCCAGAATCGGAGGGTCTCATCCCCAGCACCTGTGACGATGGCCTCTCCATCCGGGGACATAGCCTAATGGAGAGAGAGAGAGAGAACAGAGAAGTGTGACCACTTTAGCATTGCTGGTATAGGAGAGAGTAGATTTATCTATATATCGAATAAGGATAAAGTCTGCCTTTTAATGCTACAATATGTCTGTTTGATAAAGAAAGCAGGGAATGAAAGATGCACAAGAATGCAGAATAATTAAACTGCTTGTTTAAAAATGCTGAAGATTACACAACAGTCAGAGGCACACCGTCTGAGGATGAACACGGAAGCAGGTTTGTTCTATAGGCCTGGTCATGTACTTAGAGAGCAGCCTCCTTTAGTCACTTCCAGGGAGAAATATCATGCCCATAGAACTAGCCTAGTAAGGTTAGTTAATTCTCCGATTGGGAGAGGATGGCATATATATCAACACAGAGCAAAAACTGGCAGACTAAATAAGCTTCATAAATCTCCCCCTCCACCACCGGGGGTTGAACAGTTATAAAAGTTCAGCTCTTTAATAGAGAAAGGGGAAGTTCTGCTTAAATACAACAGTGTTCTGACCTTGCGTGTTAGTCCAGCACCAGCAGCGAAAATTGCAACTGGCCGTTAGATGGCGCTAAAAACAGTGAAGACTGCAGATAGCATTTGTATCAAATATCACAATGATAATCTCTTTTAAAGCAGCTGTGTTTATGCCAAAATTGCCTTGTGGGACTCGAGAGAAGAAGTTGGTATCGTTTTTTTGTCCAAACTGTCTTTATATTGTGTAAAAACATTAAAAGAGAAACACTGTCTAGCCCAGGGGGATTATACAGCTTTTAATGCTCTGCAGAGAAGGTTAGACAGTGAGCCGGCAGCCAGTAACTGTCAGGAGGAATGTGGGGGGATACAAAGGTTCCCATCCTAGGATCCTTTCTGCACCAGTGCGCCATGCATACAGATAACGACCCCTCTTCCTCAGAGTCCCTGTGACACCCCTTCTGGTGACAGATTGTGATGGAAGGACCTTGGGGTTCTTACCTCCAGCACACAGAAGCTCTCATTCAGAGTCACTTCTGGCTGATGACACTGGTGGTGTGCACTGCAGGGCAGCCATTTCTTTTCCTGGGCAATTACATTACGCTGAATCCTAACACACAAGGTCCCAGGTTTCAACGAAGCACAGAAAAAGTGGTCCTGTATGTAATCATATGTATATCTAAGGTGTCAAACTCCTATGAAACGTAGGGACCCCAAGCTGCATTTAGACAGCAGGGTTCTGCGTAATCGAATTGTGCAGGCAAAGAGGCAGCTGGCCGCAGTGCACACTGCCAGTGTCAGCCACGAGAAAGCTGCTGCCTTTCTGGATGCTGGAGGTGGAACATTAAGAATACTAAAAATAATCTCAGCATCCAAATCATTCTAATGCAATGTACAGCAATGCAACAGTATGCTTCTCATTGTACAGAAGCACTCTGGTGAATGAGTCGGTGTTAGAGGGTGCCATTATAAGCTCCAACGCCATCTAGCAGCCAGTTGCAATTTTGCTGCTGGAGCTGGACTAACATGCAAGTGTTCTCCCCAGGAATTCCCACCATGCAGGATGCTCACAACCCCATAATGTATGATTGATAAACCAACTTCCCCTCAAGCTGGGTGGGTGCTCCGGCCAGAGCAGCCTGGGGAGAACACGGAACAGATGGCAAATGAAAAGGACACTGAAGTGTGCCTACTTCGTTATATACTAATTTCTAGATTTGCAAAGGACTATTTAAATTAAAAAAGAAACTTTCAGTACACAGCTTCTCATTCAAACTAGGCTCATCCACTTCATTTGAAGTGAATCTTTGTAAAGATGTAGAAGGCCCAGAGAGCTGGAAGCCTGCAATGCTCAGTTCATGAGGAAGTGGTGAAAACAAACTCACCAGATACAAAACTCTGTAGGAATGTCCCGTCAGCTTTGCCACCTGCGTGAGAGATGGATATTTCCAAACTAGGATCTGGTTCTGAGAGTAGCCATGTGTGCTCACCTGTGTGGTTGGGGAGAAGACAATATGGAAATACCTTTATTATTAGACATACAACCAAGAGACACAGCCACATCATTGATATTAAGCTTTGCTATGAACCAGAATAACTTAAGACAAGACATCTCTGGATCTTAGATCTTCCCTCACTTGGGGAGGTCTGTAGCTACATACATTTTTTATGAATACAGTCCAAGATTTTGCCTATTTAAATAGATTTTAAAAAATCTAGGACTACAGATATTTAGTATGGATATCTTCAGTGTTCTAGATTTACTGTGGCCCTTTAAGCAGTTTAGCATTGGTATTATCACAAATAACCAAATTCACCCTTTGTTACTAAATATTGCCCCTAGTGGTTTATTTTTGATAGATGCAACATCATAAAAGATTCTGCACCAGTTTCAGACTCAACTAGACCCCTGTAAGTGACATCATGAACAATACAAAATTCAGCAACATCTACCATTTCTGTAAGGCTACATCTTCAATAGCAGTTTGGAGCAGATAGTGATTACGATTTTCTGTATGAGGAATAAATATTTATTTTTTCATTCCTTGAAAATAAAGCTCAGGGCATTCAAGGACTCTTTTGACCAAAAAATATTTTTTTTGCAGCTTTAATGCAAAGTGATCATCAATGGCCAGTTTTTTTTATTAAAAAAAAAAAGGAAGAAAAAGGAGATTTAAATACATCAATTGAACAGGAAAAAAAAAAAAAAAAACTCAGATGCCACTCACCAGCTCATTTGCATGCTTGGACCAGGCCAGATTGCAAACTTGGGAGCCAGTGTCGATACACTGTAGAGGCTGGCCAGTTAAAGTATTCCAGAAGCGTATACATCGGTCAGCGGTGCCCCCACCTGAGGCCAACAGTCCATGTTGGTGAGGGGACCAAGCAATTGCCTTCACTGCTGCAAGGTGTTCTGTGTATTGTTGGACAGGGCTCAGACTAGAGTGATTCCAAACTAAGAGCTGGGGAGAAATAAAAGACCATAAGCAAAAGGGTGGACATTATATATATATATATATATATATATATATATATATATATATATATATATATATATACACACACACACACATATATACACACACACACATACACATACTGTATGAAGCAATTCTACTCAAGTTTTCTGCTCATGTTACCTTGTTGTCATTGCCTCCGGATGCTAGGAGCTGGTGGTCTGTAGACCACTTCAGGCCGCAAACCTCTTGCCTATGTCCTTGCAACCTCCTCTCAGACTGGATCGGTGGCGTCCGGATGTCCCTCTGTAAAATCATTCGGTCCCTGCTCCCAGATGATAGTTGGTCTGCATTCCATGCAAGGGCTCCTAAGAGTGCACAGAGAAGTGAAATTTAATTTAAAAACTCTGCTAAATGTATTTAAGAATATGTAATACCAACTCCTTGGTGCTTGCAAGACATACACAATTGCAATAAACAATTAGGGGGATGTGTACAAAGCCAGCAGGTTCCCTGGTGGCCCAGTGGTTAGGATACAGGTGCTTTCATCACAACATCCTGGGTTTGAATCCAGCCAGGGAAGCAAGAGGTCACACTGGTCAGTACTTGGATGGGAGACCACTTGGGAACAACAGGAGCTGTATGCTGTGGCCCACAGGAGAAAGAAGTGGAAAACCACTCCAGTATTTCTGCCACGACAACCAAGTGGATCAGCATGGTGTGTTGTACATGACTGAACAACACTATTTACACAAAGCCAGCAAAGTCGGAAGAGAACTTACCCACTCTAGCAGTGTGCCCCTCCAATGTTGATAGTTTCTTCCCAGCTGACGCATCCCATATCTGAACAAAACCTTTGTGTGTCCCCACAGCCACCAAGTTACCCTGTAGTGAAGAAATGGATTTACATTTAACAAATCTGACATACAATTCTTGGAGGGGAGGGGTGGGTGGTAGAGTTATAAGGAATTTGAAAATCAAATATAAAATTGGAAGTTGAATGTGTGGTCATAGTGCTGCTAACTACCCTTAGTGCATAGTTCATTACATAGACACTTATTTGTGTTGTTTATAATGAACTATGAACTAAGGGTAGTTAGCAGAACTATGACCACACATTCAACTTCCAATTTTGCACAATACAGAAGTATCCTAAACACCTCTACTGCTTATTCTTATAATGCAGCTAACAGCTCTAAGCCATAAGCTACAAATGACCATGCTGAAAAAATAAATAAAAAAAAAAGGTATAAAACATTGGAAGGCAATGGCTTCTATTATCACCATATTAAAAACATATCTCCTACATTGTAACCTTGCCAAATGATTGTAATTAAAACCCTAAGAGGCAGGGAAAATCTCAATTTACCCTCATGTTACACTCACCCTCTCAGACCAGCCAACCGACGTCACAGAGTCTCCTTCTACAGAAAGGTCACATAGCCTAGTTACCTGGAAAATGAAGGGCATGGTTAGGAAAGGAAACAATTAGAAGTCAAAACGCCAAACAATTCTACACTACCCTGTTCCACATGCACAGATTCCTCAGGTACCCCACTCCATCACTATTTGTGCAACGCAAGCCTGATCCACTTGTTTAATAACATATTGTTAAGTAACTTCAATAAATTATATCACTGGCTGCACAGAGTAGCCATATTGTTAAGACAGAACATTAGTCCAACTTTATGAGGCTAATGAAAAAGTTAATGTGTCCTTAAGTATCTGCCTTCTTTGTGTATGTATATATCCACGCACACTCACTGCATCACATGCTGTCCTCACCTGGCTTGTACATGCACTCCATAAGTATACGCAGGTGCCTAGTCCTACACTCAAAACATTGAGAGAGGACCAGTCCACCAGATTGAGGTAAAAATCATCCTGTAGCTCAGGGGCATCCAGGACCTTGAAGGGGATTTTGGAAATCTTGCGTGTTGGCTTCCGTGGGGAACGTAGGAGTTTCTGGCTGTGTTTTGAGAAACAAACAGAAAGAGGCTGTTAAAAAAAAAAAAAAAAAAAAAAAAAAAAAAAAGGGATATGGACCACACACAAGAGATGCTTTAAAACAGGGGTGTCCAAGTTCAGTCCTGCTGGTACGCACACAGGCCTGGATTCAAGGATATCACTGCTGTATCCTCAAATCTGTGCACAGCCAAGCAGGATTGGACACCCCTGTTTAGAACCTTACATAAAATATTGCATGAAAATATTAAGTAAAAACAGATTTAAATTTCATTGAAACTTTATAGTTTGTCTCATTGACTGGAAGAAGGTCCCAAGAGCAGTTAAACTTCTGAATGTTTTTTTCTGTTTTGAGACCTTTATTTGGACAAGGAAAGCACAGTGGCACTTTATAAGATAACCTCTGATACAAAGAAAATTCTTTCCATGCAACTTTAAAAAGATGCCCCCACAGACTTTATTGGAGAAACTATTGACTCCCTACCTTTTGTTACTAACAGGTGACAAAGAGTATGGAGAAACCTCATTCCCGTCATCTGGACTGGATCGCTTGGAGCTCAGAGAGTACTATTAAAAAAAAAAAAAAAAAGTGTTAGGCCAACAAGTCATGTACCCTAGAGTGACTGCAAGAAATATGCAATCCCTGCAAAGATGGCAACATATTTCTCTGAAATAAATACAGCCCCCCTACTGCATTGCAATGATTGCTAAACTAGAATTACCGTGAACAGGCTTTTTTTTTCTGGAGTGGATGGTTGCAACCGCCGATCTTCTGTCTGAGGGTCCTGAACCTTCTCAATCCCTGCTCCTAACAGCTCGTTTTTAAGCAGTGCAGAATATGCCAGCCCATCTGTTCAAGAGAAAATAGGTGAAAGGTATAAGAGCAGAAAACAAGTGGTAACATATGCATTGGTCAACTACACACAACCGTGATTGCGAATGCCATCTATCTAATATTGACATTTTTTTCTGATGCATGATTTTGCCCCTACACTAATAAGGATTGAAATTCCATAATAATAAAAATAATAATAATAAATCTGTCCACCACAACATTAAAAACTAAATTGTAAAAATGTATTCTATACAGGAAACATACGTGCATAGTTTAAATTACTTTATTATATGGTTTGTCCAATAAGTGGTTCCCAAACTCTTTTTCCCCTGATGGGCGACTTAAAAATATTTGCAGAATCCTTGCAGACCATTTAATGACTGCTCTGCTGTCTTCAAATTATAATGCACTGTATTATATAAAAACACAAATATCTAGCAAATAGGAGATCTGGGTTTGTTCAGCTAAACTAAGCGAAAAAAAAAAAAAATTATATAGGGGGAAAAAAAGGAAACAAATAAATGAAAAAAAAAGTTCAAGGACCTAGCCCACTCAAAATAAAAACCAAGAGTACTTGAGGTATATTTTAGTAGTAAAACCCCCTTGGACATCTGCAGAGATTCAGAAATGCTTAATTGATAAAAAATAAAAACATCCAACTAGTAATTTACATTTAACAATTACAAAAAAAAAAATGATGT
Organism: Discoglossus pictus; assembly: GCA_027410445.1. Lineage (NCBI taxonomy): Eukaryota > Metazoa > Chordata > Amphibia > Anura > Alytidae > Discoglossus > Discoglossus pictus. The sequence continues at coordinate 251,991,988 of CM050163.1, forward strand.
TTGTTTGCATTTAATAAAATACCCATAAATTCAGTTGAAAAACCTTTTTAAATCTAAAGGTGTGAAATATCTATACACCGAAACAGCAATATTAAAAACATGTAAACCCTCATGATTATCCACCCAAGTTAACTGCGTTTCTGTGGTAATTTGTAGTTACTTAAATCCTTATCCAGGTTGTAGGAAGCTAAATCACTTTTCTTCATGAAAAGGATCCAACTATTAACATAATAATTGGAAGATTATCTTAAAATGTCTGGTTTTCTTATGCTCCATAATTATTTTAACTGCATATCTTAATTCTCCTTTTATATGTACACATATTACTGGTTTATACATTGTATCAGAGCATTGCACCAAGACTTTGCTAATTGAAACCACAAAACAGCTGATAAGCATAACCCAAGTTTGTTAAGCAGCTCAAAGTAAAACCACATGGAACCCACAGGACTACACAATTAAGTTAGTCACTAAATATCCTACCTACGGTGGGCATGAATTTACTGCCCTCGCGCTCACCTTTCCCACTGTCTGATGTGGCATCCTTGGCTTTCCGGTTCTGACTGGGGGATTTCTCGTTTTCCTACAGTGGGAAGGGAGAGATACAGGTGATTAGAAGACAGTTTATGAGATTACATACAGCTCAATAACTAGTGGGGAGATCAAGGTTAGGAATATTATGTATAATTAGTATTTTACTAATTACATACTTGTAAGCTTCTTGGAAAATGTTTTAAGAAGGATCTTGAAGATATACGTTTGTCTAGAGGGGACTGTTAGGACAAAAAGGTCTTTAGTTTTAGGAGGAAGAAAAAAAATAAAATAAAAAAACACGACATTCGGACAGGAGAGTCCTGGAGCTGGAAAAAAGTCTAAAAAAGGTATTAGAGGACAGTGATATGAATAACTGAATATGGACAATAGAATTGTGTTATACGTATGGGACATTATATATATATATATATATATATAAAATAGGAGAGGGTGCGAGCTACAGATGTGTAGGTAATAGGCTGCCAACTATCTAAGATTTCTGTATCTCTCAAGCAAAACCCAGATGTATCAGTCAGAATAAAATAAATTAAAAAAGTAATTCACCTGGGCTCAGCCAGAGAGATCCTAAATACACAAGAAGAAATAGTGAAATACTGGATTGTTGGCAGCGCTCAGAGGACTGCGGTGTCCACCACTTGTGTATAGCAATAGATTTAAACAGGAGAAATTATATATATATATATATATATATATATATATATATATATACACACACACACACACACACACATATACATACATATACACACATATACACACACATATATATATATATATATATATATATATATACACACATACACACACACACATATACATACATATACACACATATACACACACATATATATATATATATATATATATATATATATATATATATATATATATATACACACATACAACCAATTCAGAAGCATTTAACAATTAGCATTAAAACATTTTTATAAAGAAATAATAGGAAATATAATATAAACTGTACTTGTAACATTTATGCAAATATAAAAAAAAAAATATAAAAAGTATATACTAACCAGATATATATATATATATATATATATATATATATATATATATATATATATATATAAACATGCACCCCCTCCCTTTTGCAGTGTTATGCATGGTTACTCACATTGATCCGATGGAAGTTAATACTCCAGTTTGCTCCAGCACGTGATGGGATAAATCTATCTCCATTTTTACTAGGAGATGACATGGGAGAGTTTGAAGGGGTCAGGGTCCGCCTCATTTCTGCTACCTACATGACAAGTAGATCACAAACATGGGACAGAGTCAGGGAACATACTAATCATCACATCCAGAATTCTTACACCCTATTAGCACAGGAACTCCAAATTCAATACATGCTGCTACAGTACACATAGCACATTTTTATTGGAATTAAATCAAAAACCCATTAACCTCACAATTTGCTCAACCTACAGTAACATTCAGTGCTTAAATCAGGTTGCATTACCAGACGGAGAAGTTTCAATGCAATCGGCCTGACTACAAAATTTAAGGAACAAAAAGTTCAAAACAGCTGGGAATGAAGCAAAATAAAAGTGACACGCAGAGTTTAGTTAGTAGATCCTAGCAGTTTATAGGATTGCTGGAAAAATACACATAATGAATGTTACAGCTTCCATACATCCGGCGCCTATATTATATATAGGCTAATAGACAGTGATTGAACACGGAATAAGATGTATCACTTAGATTCTGCTTGCTAGTCTTTGTGCAAAAATAAAAACATTGCTGTACAGTTTGTGTCTTGCAAATACTACTTTTATGAGAAGATCATTTTTGTAAACTGTCAGGAAACCTGATATAAAAACATTTTCTCTGATCCCCGGTGCATTAAATGAATAGTTACCCCTATGTTGTGGTTCTGGAGGACAGAGCGCGGGATAGAGCTGTGAGTCTTCATCTTTACCATAGCTCCTCAAACCCATGAGATACACAGCATGTATACACCGGGATCTACCAAGAGTTAAAGGGCTTTATGGGAAATAGAGGGGGTTGGGCCCGAATAACAAAGAAGGGCGGAATGCAAACATATTAACCCTCTCTCTGCTGAGAGTGGGAACCAGTGAATAGTTATGTGCTTTTGGAGGGAGAAAGAAGGAAAAGGAGGGAGAGGGGGATGGGATAGTAAAAGGAGCCAAAATAAAGGAGCAGCTGTTACTTTTAGTTTGGGGGGGGGGGGGCTTTATGGGGTCAGCAAAAAGATAACACTGTCCACCCGCAGCTCATTGATTGGCCTGGGGTTGTGGAATTAGGAGCATACTCTTAGTATGGTAATTTCATTGTTAAGGCATATTTTAATATAAATGTTCAAATGAATAATGGGTATTTATGTCTGCTATACCCATCTTGCATTACTGCGGTAAGTTCCTCCGCACCAATCGTTTGGGACCACAAACAGGACAGATTTTTTTTAATATACACACTTGGAAACAGGTGACTGTGGTTGTTTTTTTTTTAATATGTACTTTTAAATAATCCAACTTGATAATAGAGAAAATGTTTTATATTGCAAAAAAAAAAAAACCCTACATTTTTAACTTTTAAATGTAATTATTATTTACTGCAAGGATCTATTTCCTTTTCTGAACTGATTCTGTCTCCTACTTTTTCAGGAAGGTGTGTCCTTGTTATGTATGATACTTTCCATTAGTCCTAATGAAAGCATTTTGCAGATTTAGATGCCACATTCCCATTGTGCAGAAACAAACTTCCAGTGCATTCCGAGTCTCCTCTCACATCAGACGTTGATCAGCAGAAACAAAAATGGTAGATACCACAGCAGCATAATTCCATTAAAAAATTCTAATTTTTTTTTGTATATATTATTCAAAATAGTCTATTTGAAACACATGTCTATAGTGCTCCTTTGGTAAATCATGGACTGAAATCAAGATCTGGCCTGAGAATAGCCCTTGATGCCTAAACCCTGATCTATCGGAATAATATGTTAAAACGTTTTATTTCAGTTTCTCTGGAAAAAAAAAAAGAATAAATTCTGTAGCTGTATTACACTATATGATCTGAGGAAAGAAAGAAATCAGGCACAAAAAACAAAACAAATGGTGCACCTACACATGGCATAGTGTTTTCATTTTGGAGGTTGATCTGTCGCAGGAGGCGTCTCTCGTAATCCTGGTCCATGTTTGAGTGGAGATGGAGGGAGAGATAAGAAGGGGTTGGGGAGGGAGGGGAGAGGAAGGACCACACTCGTCAGCTCCAATGGGCAGACACTCAGCTGGTGCCCTGTGCAGAGAGCTGAAAGGAGAGAAATACTGTAAGGAGACATGACCTCAAAGCCAGCACACAGTCATTGGATAATTACTCATTCTGCATGCGTGCGTGTGTGTGCGCGCGTCTGTGTGTGTGTATGTATGTATATATATATATATATATATATATATATATATATATATATATATATATATATACACACACACACACACTGTCATCATTGAATCTTCATTCATATAGTGCAGATAATGGAGATGAAATGGACCTTCCAGAATACATACACCCAAAGCTACGTCTACAAATCAGCAACTCTGCCCACAAAGCATCTTGTGTAGTGTTGGCTCGCAGCCCCCTGCTATTCCTCCACACCCCCACATAAACACCTGTCACTGCATCTCCATGCAGCACAGCAAACTCTCCCATATTCTTTTTTATCCACAACTGTTACTTCAATTCTCCTCTGCAGCCTTATATATGCTATTTCTGTACAAGCCCTATAGACAGCTGTCACCCTTTCATGCTCTGCTATTCCTGAACTCCATACACACCTGTTACTAACCTCACCATTACATCCCAAAAGCCTTCCTTGTTTTACTATACTGTATACTCATACAGATCTACATACCTACATTTGACCCATGAACTCTTAAGATTGTGCTTGGCAAATCACTGCTCCTAAAATGTTGCCCCTAGCTACTTTTTGGGGGTTATTCTATATAGATATATATGCAAGCCATATACCGTGTAGAGCTATAAGGTTTCTATAAAGTGGCTAGATCAAAATGTTATTTAGTTTTTCTCACCTTATGGGTGATGGGGGGGGTCCAGACGTGGATTGCTCACTGTGCCTTAAGGAGTACAGCTGCACCTCATTGATGATGTCTACAAAACCCGAAACGTATGTCTGGGGTTTGCCGTTTCTCCTGGTCAGGGTGGAATTGCCTGGTATTTCAGGGCTGGGTCACTCTTTTGAGTGGGGCCAGACTGATATACTACAGGATACTTCTCCCTGTGAAGGGCACAAGGGAGCTAAAAGAGGTTGCTCTCAGAGTGGGTAAACAGACGTATAGAGCAAACCTACTTAGGTGTTGTCCGTTCTCAGATTGAGCACCTCTACTCTCTTTGTTTAAATTTGTCTTAAAGGCATATGGAAGTTTTCTGAATGTTACTAGGTCCATAAAATGTGTGTATTTATTTACTTGTATGTACTTTATTTTATTAAGAAGTGCTTATAAGCTCTGTTTTTACTAACTAAAATCAAACAAATATTCCCTCTATGGGCTTGTCCGCTGCAGTTCTTGAAGACACACGCTCTGTAGGGCTGGATGTGAAGTGTCCTAGCCTATCAGGGACCAAATCTCAGCATGCTGCTGAGAAATGATCACCGATTGGTTAGTATGAGACAGCAAACTCATGTCCCAAGCAGGTAATATTTACTTATTTTATTAATAAGTGGCTTTAATGCCCTATTTTTACTGCCTAAAATCAATGTAATAAAAGTAAATAGATACATAGGAACATTATATACCTGGGAAGATTCAGAAACCTTCCACATCCCTTGAATGCTTCTTTGTGGCTCCCTTTGCTATTAATATACACCAAGATACGTCACAGCACATTCCTCTACTATTCCAATACCCAAGCAGTCACCTCACCTGTACCCTTCCAAGCTGTACAAAATCCCTCATACACCGCTCTGTCAAAGAACGTCTATCCGGTCTTCAGCCTCCAGTTTGGTTACCCCTTAACCCCCATTGCAGCCATTTCTGTAAATCTATCTCCATCCTGCAGTCTTGTCACCTATTGCTTTATTGATTGTCGCACAGAGCTATGACATCTCCCTCCGGCCCCGGAGCGCTCTTTGTAATTCCAATACGCACAACAACCACACTGCTTTGTAACTGCACTTCTATACATGTATGGATTTCTTACTCGCTGCCTCTTTTCAACTCAAAAGCAGAAGGCCAAAAGGGGTTAGGGTTAGCAGATGTTTGCATATCAGACAAGCCTGGAGATTGTGACACAGACCCTGTGTCACAGTGTGAGGGACATAGAGGGAGCACTCTATGTATCAGCCAAGCTGACATCCAATAAGCCTGACTCCTACTGCTCTAAATGAGAAACAGGAGATATTGACCCCATCCCACACAAGAAACAATAGTATACTCTGGGCAGAGTCAGTCATCCTGTTATAATCCACCCCAAAGGCAGGTTTAAAACCTTACAAGTTGCATGGTCAGTCATGTTTGTATACAAAAGTTTTTTGAATGTAAATATGGCCTTGGTGCTTATTCTTTTTATAAGGACTACAGTGAAACCAAGGAGCAGATGCTCATCTGCATTGTGTGGTCTTATTACCCTCATACACCTCACACTTACTAGGCAACACATTACAAATGCATAATCATTCTGACAATACATTATATTCCTATATATATATATATATATATATATATATATATATATATATATATATATATATATATATATATAAAATCAAGCCCCAAAAAAGGCTTTAAAGGAATAAAGAGCATGACTGTCAATGTACGTGATGTATATCAATCTCATTTTTGTTGCAATCCTAAAACAGTTTAGGGTGATTTGTTGACATTATCCGCAAGGGTCTAATGAAACGGGCAAATGTAACAGCAGACACTTTAACAAAACTTCCAGTGCTTTTTTGCCACAATATTGTAAGGAGATTATAGTGAAGTTATCCCAAAACAAAAGGTTTGCATCAGTACAGAGCTGTGAAGAATCCTAAAACTCAGTGGCCTTAGAGACAAATTAAATTCACATAGCAATCCATTGCTTCACATTCATTACAAATACACCAGTCAAGCTGTAAACATACATTAGTAATCACATAGTCATATATTTTAATACAGGGAATTGCCAGTTTCTTTGTTTAATAAAATAAATATTTCTACTCGTAATAAAAACATAATTAACCATGATAATTCATCTCACAACATCAAAGGTGTTTTTAGAGTAATCAAATTGAGTCTATCATTTTAATTAATGAATCATAAAGCAATGTGTGTATGGGAGAATGGTTCCATTAAGTGGCCCTTGGATACAATCTATGACATTTCTAAAAAATATCCTTCTATCAGATATTTTCCTTAAAGCTAAATGTAAAACCATGGGCTGGTTATGTGTATATATGGGAAGTCCATTATCACCTTGAATACTAGACCTGCTGTATCCCCATATCCAACAAAATGACATAACATCTGATAGATGGCCACTGTCCCAATGCAATGTGTCACTGAGACATCCCAGAAGCATTACTATTGTTTGGTAATGCTGAGTCCCTTAAATACATTAGTCTAACACTGTGAGTATTTATGTGGATCAGATCTTTTGGTGATGGCTGTCTATGGAATATATATATATAATAATGACCGGCATTTAGATGATCTGTGACAGGGCACATTGGTAGAGATGGGACAGGGGGAGTATGTGTGTGGGCCACTTAGTAACAGTGTAAAATGGGCTGAGGAGGCCTTGGCTTCTGATCTTGGTTTTCTTTGGATTATGGGAGCTTGCAGACTGCTCTGATCTTATTTATGGGTGACGGGAGATGACAGGCTGTTTTGGGCTCTGATATTGTTATTTATATAGATGACCGGAGATGACAGGCTGTTTTGGACCCTGATCATGTTTTTTATATAGTTGACAGGAACTGACAAACTATTTTGAACCATGATTTTGTTATTTATATAGATGATGGGAGCTGACAGGCTGCTTGGGGCTCTGCTTTTGTTATGTATGGGTGATGGGAGCTGACGGGCTGTTATGGGCTCTGAATCTAATATTTATATTGATGATGGGAGCTGACAGGCTGCTTGGGGCTCTGCTTTTGTTATGTATGGGTGATGGGAGCTGTTATGGGCTCTGAATCTGATATTTATATAGATGATGAGAGCTGATGGGCTGCTTTAGGCTCTGATTTTATTATGTATATAGTTGATAGGCTGCTCATGGCTCAGTCTTGCAGATACGAACAGATCTGGTAATATATTATGCAAATGTTCATCTGATGTCCATGCCCTGCCCCGGTGTGTCCTCACCTGCCCGGTCCCGGTTCTCCTGGCTGTCGGTCTCCTTCTCGGTCCCAATATGGCGGTCGCTCAGTCTCTGTCTCTGTCGAATTCCCTCCCCCATTAGGGTCTCGCGGTGCATGACGGGAGATACTTGGCAACGTCACTTCATTCGAATGAATACAGGAAGCGCTGGGACTAACGCGTCTCCAAGGTTACGGGGCCTAGTGCGGCCAGAGCTAGTGTCCATGGTAACCAGACCAAGTGCGGCCTGCGCCCGTCTCCAGGACAACTGCGTTCTGTGATCTGGATTATAATCATATATATTGTAATAATTACATTACATTAATCTTTATAACAGGAGCTGTTGAATAATAATTATATTATTACTATTAGGATGATTCATTCATTGTAAATAACCGATAGTGCTGCCTCATGTCTTACATTATTATACAGTAATAATATGCAATTACATATCTATTATTAAAAAATATGGGGATCTATCCTTTTATAGTTATGCCACCCCAAGCCCACAGTACTCTACCGCAAGCTCGCAGCCCCAAGCCCGCAGCAGCAACACAAGACCGCAGCGGAGAACTTGCACAGTAAATTTAGTAGGAAAGCAGCAGTAACCCTTAGCTCTAACCGCTTAAACCTAACCCTAAACTTAACAGTACAACATTGTGCACCAGAGCCGCAGCCAGATCCAGCCAGAGCCGCAGTCGCGGGCCAGCCTTTCACCCCAAGCCACAAGTCGCGGGCCAGTCGCGGCGGAGAAACTATAACAGGAAAGGACCAAATATGGAATATGATATCATTATTCCTTATTAATCAAAATAATAATAGCAGAAAAGTTACAAATGTGTTGAGCAGTTTAAAGTCATTGGAATAGATTGACTAAAGCATGAAATGAATGTGGTGTAGGGCTTGCTGTCCATTACTACAGCTCTGCCCTCTTTACAAAGATTTCTTTATAACTCTTGGGTCTGTGGTTTCTTCGGTGCAGTTTGACTTGCCTTGTATTTCAGTTCTGGCCTGCCATTAATGAAAGATACAGTCTGATATCCTACAGAAAATGATTCCCCTGTAATGTTTTTTGTTTTGCATCATTCAGTTATGTCTGACTCTCCATGACCTCATGGGCCCTCATTCAATTGCGATTTGGCCAATTGAATAGGGCTCTAAATAAGCACATAGCATATTTTTTTTAAAGAAGTTTTTAGTTAGTGAAAACCTTGCTTTTGGATAGATGCTTACTAACTAAAACTTCTTTAAAATATATATGTTATGTGCTTATTTAGAGCCCTATTCAATTGGCCAAATTGCAATTGAATGAGGGCCATGGACTGTAAAACACCAGGCACATCTTTATGTCCACGGTCATGCTGATCCACTTGGTTTTTATCATCTACCACTACCCTAACCTTAAATCTAACCGTAAGCCCTAACCCAAACCCCTAAATCTGAAAGTCGCCTTAAAAACAAATTGACAAAGTCTCGGTGACCAAACGTCACACCATCTGCACGCCATTGCTAGCAGGGACGAAACAGGAAAGATCTCATGAGTATAATGCAACATATGCAGTTCAACCCGCAATTTTTTTTTTTTAATAGAAGTCATGGGTCATTGTACTATATTTGTACTGAATCATACCATACAAAAAATATATATAACATTGCTGCCTATATTATAATACAAACCACTGCACATGAACATAAGAACAATACATTAGATCCATGATTTGTATTACAATGCAGTATATACTGTATGGTTCTAATATCATGTAGGTATTTGCCCCTCTAAAGAAACAAGAGAGACATAGGTAGACTACATGTTTAGAATTAAATGGTTCAGAGAATGACAACAATCTTAAAGGTGCTGTACATTACAATTTTTAGAAAAAAGGAATATTTGTCTTTTAGTTTATTTTTTTTTTAATTTAGTTTTAATATATTTAAGATGGTGTGCCACCTTCTAATTTTATTAAATAATTAGGTCTGGGAAAGGTAGGGCCATTAAATAATAATAGGGGTATTGCACAGAATGGTATAATTTTGGAGAATTTAAGGAACAGCACCTTTAATGATGGGTTTAGATTAGGAAGAAAGGCTTGCCACATTAGGCTTGTTTATAGTAACGAAAAGGTGCTTAGGTGAAGACATTATTATATGCAATATTTGTTGTCAAGTAAGGAATGTATACATGATTAGATGCAGCGGATATTATGATTCATCCTCTGCAAAGCTACCTTCTCTTTGAGGTACATTTTGGATTTGTTGCTTGCAGTGTATGTATACAGGGCCGGATTAAAATTTTTGGAGCCCCTGGGCAGTGAATTCTAAGGCACCCCAGTGCACATAAAGTGTGCACTACCATTTATTGCTTAGTGAATGCTTACATACATCATACCCATCACACCATTTATATGTATTTAGTTTACTGGAGGACAGCACCACTGGAGGAAATGGGAGGGCTGGGGAGAAGCCAGCTCCCAGCATTTTAACCTTTTCTGCTCAGTAAGACCCCTGTCTGCATTTTGCTTATGCAGTCTTGGGAACTCCTGGCAAAATGTCCTCTACTCGCTTTCTGTATTTAGTTTCAGGAAGTGAAAATGAGGTGCCTATAGGCGAGTGCCTATAACGCCTAATGGATGGTCCTGTCCTGTATGTATGGAGATAAAGAGGAACATGGTTAAACAGGATGCAGAAAAAAAAAGAATAATATGGACTAGGGCTATGGAGTTCGATCATCAAGTTATAGGTCTTTGTTTTTGTAAGGATTGAACCAGCTTCTTTCAAGTCGGTAACAAATGTCCAAATGAGAACCAATTGCCAGCCACTGCTTTAGAACACTATCCTAATTATTAATAAAGTTATTCCTTGCTTATAAAACAACCAACCTTTATGAAAATCATAAATCTGTGTACCTTGTGTAACTTTAAAGGGGCAGTATAGTTTGGTAAAAATATTATCAGGTGTGCAAAACAGAAACATAAAAGCATGTATGGATGCCATTGATTGTATCATGTGGGATTGTATTTTAGAAAAAATGAAAAAAGGAGACAAAAGACCACTCAAATACTGCCAGAATCCACTATAATAGCAGCATATAAGTCTTGCGAGATGCGTTCTGTGCAGGCGTTACTCACATGCTGACTGCGGGTAATCGTGAAACTACTCTACTGCGCCTGTGCGGGTTAGCCACACTAATGTGGCTGCGCGTCCCGGCCACGCTAATGCATCTACGTGGTGCAGGCTGATAGGAGAGAGGTAGGGAGAGAAAGAGAGGGAGGGGTAGAGAGAGAGAAAGGGGGAGGGAGGAAGGGAGAGAGGACACAGAGAGAGACAGAGGTCACACAAAGAGAGACAGCACAGAGAGAGAGACAGAACATAATATATGATACCATTATTGATGACGATCAAGTTACTAGTGCCCAAATAGTGAGTGTAACTAATCCTTACAATTATACTATAACTGAAACTAGTAATGTATGAGAAAAAAATCTAAAGATTGATAATATAAAGCTGATATAATAATATGAGTATATTACACTGACTGAGGACAGAGTGCATACATTATGGAAATATGTGCTTTCTCTAATATACTATCTCTTGGGGATGCTATGAACCCACTGAGGTCCACACACCTAAAATGTCCCTGATATCACTTGAGTGTATCTGACCAAAATCAAATTTATGATGCCAGAAATATAGAGGGGCAATGCATTGTCCTGAAAACTGTCCTACTTAAATTCAGTACCACTTGGAGCACACCACTGTATAGTACTCCTAAAAATATGTTGAAATACTTAATTATTGAAATAGGTGCCTTTTTCACAGCAAAAAATAATAAATGAAGAGTGTATAGATGAGACTCTGGCAAGTCCCCCATGCAGACTGACAGCAAGAGCTCAGCGCAGAGAGCAGAAAGAGGATTAACCCTTCCCAAATTCATCTGTACAGTGAAATGACTGCTGGAAACGCCTAAATATGTTACTTGTGGGTTAACTGATGGCTGATTACATTCCTGAATGCAGAGAAAAAACATAAATCTTGTCTTCATTGGAGCTTGCACCAGCCAGGTGTTGGCTGGTGTTGGCATGTGTTGTTTATGATGGAACAGTCAGCAGTGTGTTTGTAAACAGACCTAAGACTGCAGATATTTTAGCCATTATTAGTGTAATAAAAAAAAACATCAATAGATAATTTTAACATAGAATCTTGTGCTCATTCACACCATGAAGAAGAGCACCTATAGTGAGGTAAATGTTGTCCAATGTTTGATTGTGACTGCAAGGGACAGTTGACACTGTACGAGAAGTTTAGTTGGTTCCCATCCCATCTACTTAAAAGTAGATTTACAGACATCATACCACTGGTGGTTCATGCAATGTTTAAATAATTAATTATTATTACTAATCCAAGTCTACTCTATGCAGTAACACTATTTAAACAAGCCCCCCAAGTGGAAATAAAAGGAAAATAAGAATTTAAGTAAAATAAAGTATATCTAAGCCTCTGTATTACAGAAACTAGCTGATAACAAGATGTACACACACCTGAAAATGGACATGCTTAATAATATGTCCAGTTGGATAGTACACAATTGATGTGCTGTTTTAAATGTGTTTTAGCTCTTTTACATAGTATAAATGGCCTGTATTTGATCATTCTGACTCCACCTAAAGGACATTCCAGGCCTGAAATCATAGGCAAATCTTTTTTGTGCAAGCAGCAGACCATAAGTGTACACTTCAACTTCTATACTAATCAGTGTTGTATTATTGATCACACACACACACACTGATTCATCAAAGGATACATTTTATCCCAAGTGTTGGATACATAGTAAAATTATTTGTGAGAAAGTGGTGAATTACAGGTATACAAATAAGAAATTGAAGGAAATTGCTAGATGTAGTGGTAGAAAATAGGCTGTGTGTATTTAAGAGACATATGATCTCCTATTAGATAGGTGAGTTCTATGTGAGCTTCAGCCAGCCTAGGGGGCCCATCCATGCTATAACCTTTATGGATACGCTAAAGCCTGTTTGCATATTTATCAATATTAGAAAACATTTCAATGGAGATTTTGTTTGTCTTCCTCTAGATGACATTTTAATCTCAAATTGCATTTGTATAGTGTATAGCTGGGGGGAAATCCATAGTTTATAACCGTAATACTCTGCTTTACTTTAGATGGTTAATTTTAACATTTTATATACCCCATTATTTTCCAAGTAATGGCATGTTCATCAGGATTATTACTGTTTGATGAACTTCTATGGCAGTCTATGTAATAATACAGCAATCATTTTTCATTTTAAATTAACATCCTCTTAGCACTTTTTATGTTAACGAGGACAGCTTTTCTGCTATAATTATTATTTCAATGGAATTGGCACTTTCATGACATTAAATATTCATACATAAGTTTCAATATATACAGTACAATCTTGTAGACGGAAAAAGATAACATCAGTGACTTTCAGTGATGTATAGAATAGCAGCATATTTCAGAAAGGAGGGCTGTTCTATATAATTTATGATGACATTTTGAGGGGAGTCCTATTTTGCAGAGAGGCTAATGGGATCAAGAATATATTCACAGTAGATGTGCAATAAAGAGGTTGAATTCAAGCTTCAATTCAACACCACTTGCATAGTTGTAATGATGATGACAGATCTGGGTAAACTTTAAACCAGACATATCTAATAACATACCTGCCATTCTAACTGCCTAATCAACTTCTATACAGACCACAAATTAGGGGTGATTGGACAAGTACATTTCGGAGCCAGAATGAGGTGTTACGTTAAGATCCGCTGACATCACCATTTGTGTTCTGGACTTGGAGTATTTTAGTTGGTAAAGTGTTTGAATTCCTGCCTGTTTATATTACAAGGGTGCATTTAGGGATGCGCAGGAACCTACTGTACGGGGCTGAGTGAAATGTCTCTTCATAATATTATTTATTTGCTCTACATAAGTCACCCACACAGATAGCTCGATGGTTCAGCATATGACTGCAGTGAAGCAGTTTCCGGATCAAAATTAGGTTTCTTTATTATCACTTTCACAAAATGTCAGAATAAAACAACTATGTCTGCATCATACCTTGAAGCTGATGAGAGACACAGATAGATATCTGACTACTGCCTTATGAAGTAGCTTGTCCCTACTGTGAGTTGTCTCAATCTTCATTCACTTCACTGACTGACCACATGAAGCAGGTCATTGCTTGTGTGACCAAGCCTCCATTCCCATTGTTTATGTAGCTCATTTAAGGGGTTCTTAAACTGCTATATAAGCATTAGCTAAAGTTGCTTATAACTAATTAAATTCATATGTGAGGAACCTGGTACTAGAAAATCAGACCCTTCAGAGGTGATTTTGCAACACAAATTTGCTAGACCAAAAACAGGATATACAAAGCTTGATGAAAATCCCTTTAAATCAAACGTCCAATGTTTGTAGCAGTCCATGTGTACAAACAGTAGCAGAATCACGCTCAGGAACTGAAAGTGAACTGGAAATGCTGCAGGCAGCTATACAGCAGCAGAATTTGGAAACCGTATTAATCAGAAACAGACTGCAAACTGAAGGCAGGAACAAGCACGCAGGTGGAGGTAATAACTGGAACAAAGCAGGACAGGGCAGAAGGTACAGGTAGAACCTTTGTCTGGCAGGAACAGAACCAGCATTGCTGGACACAGGCAGAACTCTTGCCACATAGAAACAGCAGCAGTGCCGAGTGCCAAGAAAGAGTCTTGTGACCAGGGGAACACAGTAGCAGTCCCATCTTTTCTGGGTGTCCGTTGTAGCCTACTCAGACTATGAGTCACTACAGGCTGTGGATTGACTGGAGCAACCAGCAGGGCATTCCTTGACCTATCAGTACAGGTACTCCTAATATCTTCATCAATTTTAAAACAGCATTCCCATGTGATTTTCAGTTCTCTTATGATGGTGCAGAGCAGTTTTGGCATTCCCTGTCCCTTTAACAGAGCTTTAACTATGGCATGGTACCAACTTCGCAGCTGAGTATTATTTGAGTCCTGAAACAATAGAGGATACATGAAATGAACATTTTTCTGTTGGACATTTACAATAGTATTAAACCTTATTAAAAAAAAATTGTGAAAAAAATATGTAGAAAAACTTATCAGAAACTAACAGGAAATGACTCAGGAAATACCTCTGTGGGGGGGGGGGGGAGAGAGAGAGAGGGACAGATAGCACAGAGAGAGAGACAGCATAGACAATTCAAGATACTATTTTATGATACCGTCATTTATGGAGGGCAAGTTACTTGTTTTAACATAACATTCAGTAAATCTGTCATGTTGGATATTGAGCCTGAACATGCAGCTTGGGGCCAGCAGGGGGAAGCTGTTTACTTTACCACCTCTCTGATAATGCAGAGAATGACACATTGAGCAACAAGGAAGCTGCTGCAAAACACTCAGGGTGCGTGAGAAAAAGGAGCAAGGAAGGATTGGGAGCAAGATGGGGGATATAAGTATGCTTTGGGAATCTACTGTGTGAAGATCTAGAGGGGATTGCTAAAGAGGAGCTAGTTAGTGAAACTGTGGGATAGGCCGGTTACATAAATAGAGACAGCTAAATAGAAATAGCTTGGAAGAGTGAAGAGCTGGGTTAATAAGAGTAAGGTGTAGAGAAAATAGCAAGTTATGTGGTAATAGAGAAAGAGGAGCACCTGGGGAAAGGAGAGGTGAAGCACCTTAAAATAGTAGGGGCTCAGATAAACAAAATGTCAACAAGTATAAAGTCCCAGCTGCTCCTCCTCATGACTTTAATGATGAAGAGGAGGAGGAGGAGTGGGGTAAGGACACAGGATGGCATTGAACAGAGGGAAGCCGAGGCTTCAAGAAGAAGGCGGCGGAGGAGCAGGCTGAGGATGTATCACCAGCAAAGCCAGCAGCAGCTTCTGATGGTAAATATTCAGCATTAGGATAAATAATATATTGACACATATATAGCATTTCTTCCACGCCTGCACTTCAAACTGCTTGTGCCAGGGCTGTACTTGGCTGATCTAGCTAGATAAAAGAAAGACACTTACCATTTTGTGTTCCTGGTGAAATAAATATATTATTATTATTATCACATATATAGTTGTGGATCTTGCGATGTTGGTGGCGTTTGCGATGTTGGTGACGCTTTTGCATCCCTCACGAGGCGAGCCTTTGACATACACGGGACTTGGGCTGCAATAAGGCCCGAAGGCGCTCATTGCACTGCGAGCCTCACGTAACTCTAAAAACCCGAAAAAAACGCGAAATAAATTTAACAAAAACAATAACACACTCACACACAGCACAGGGGGAGAGCCAGGAAGCCTGGGAGTAAGGTTGCAAGCGAATTTAAGCCATATTTGGCGTTTTTTGTCATTCCAAAACCAGCTAAGCGAGGGAAAAAAAGGCGGGTAAAAATTCTGAAACTGGATGAAAACGAGGCTGAACAAAGCCAGGCACGCAGGACTTAGAAAATACACGACGGCAAAGACAGTAACACCCTGACAACGCCAGGCACGCGGATCTTTGAAAATAAAACCAACGGCAGTCAGCGTGTAACACGCAAACATTCAGCAGACACACAGAGGAGAAAGACACAGGGAAGGGACAGGGGGAGATGGTGGAAAGAGACACATGACATTCCCAAGCACAAAACTTGCAGGTTAACGAAACCTGCAATGAGCGGCCGTGCAGTAGGTGGGAGGAAATGTTTGCAATGAGCGGCGAAGGTGCTCATTGCGAGCCACGCGATGAACAATGCGAGCCGGGGCGGCTCGCAATGAGCACCGAAGGCGCTCAGCGTAGGGCTTGCGATGAGCTCCGAAGGTGATCAGAGCAAAGCAGAAAGTTGAAGTACACGGGGGGAGAGGCTTGCAGTGAGCGCCAAAGGTGCTCAGAGGAGCAAAAGACTCACACTGTGTGCCAAACAGCATTGCCAGCTTTACAATTTTATTCCCATCATTTTTAATAATAACATGGATTCTAAGATGTGTAACTTATTCCATAGACCTAAGTACAGGTTAAAGGCAGGAGCGTAGGTTTTATCCTGCTGCAGACCCTTTAAAATCTTGCCTCCCAATCTCCACTCATTACTACTCCTTTTCTTGGTAAATACTCCAACACAGATTAGTGTGTGTGTGTGTATATATATATATATATATATATATATAAAAGTATGGTTGTATATAGTGATACCTTTTTTATTGGCCATATCACTAATATAGTTGTCATAGTGTGTAACCCTATGCCATGCTTGCGCATTGTGTAACGCGAGCTGCGCATGTGCATTGCGCGGGGGATGAGAGAGACATGGGGGGAAGAGAGACAGTGGAGAGGGTGGGAGAGAGACAGGGGAGAGGGTGGGAGAGAGACAGGGGAGAGGGTGGGAGAGAGACATGGGGTGGAGAGGGACAGGGGAGGGGGTGGGAGAGGAACATGAGGGGGACAGTGACTGGTCTGCATACATACATTTCTGTGCATATTCTATGACATTGCAGTGGCAACTTCAGGCAGTCTGCCCCTGAAAATGATGCTGCCCTGGGCCTGTGCCTCATGGGCCTAGGCTGAAACACCCATGTTTAAAGGAGGGCCTTGCTCTTGTGAGAGCTTACAATATATGCAATTGTAGTTGGTTTTGGCAATAACACTGATGGAATTGCTTGTTATATTCCATAGGGTACTCTTGTGCATTGTTAATAAAAGAAAAAGAATAAATAAAGCTTTGACTTTTAGAGAGTCATACAGTCTGTTGACTTTAGAAAAAGTGTAGATTAATTTGTTTTTGTTTTTATGTTTCAGGTGATATAACTAACAGATGGTACTTTATAAAGCATTAACCTTGGTTAACTGTAAATAATGAATGTGTTTATTATCCTAGCTGTTGCTGATGAGAAGGAGAGAGATCAGCCAGAAAGATCCCGGCTATCCCAATCGCTGCTCGTTCCTAAGGGATTTTGCACCCAGTGATTGGCTGGAGAAGTTTCGGGTGTCCAAGGACACCTTCCTCTACCTGTGTGACCAACTGCGGAGTAGGCTGCAGCGCCCTGGTCTGGCCCCAGAGGAGAAGCTGGGCATTGCCCTTTGGAGACTGGCTTGCCAGTCTCAATGCCCAGAGCTGCGGGCAAGGTTCAAGGTTGGACGCAAGGTTGTGTACAAGTGTGTGAAGGAGGTGAGAAGGGGAGGGCAAACTCTTCTCATAAGGAAAAGATTAAATGGCCACAGGAAAATAGTTAACTCTTTTAAAGAGTTTCTTATAAGGTGTTAAAAGTCACATTAATTAAACAATAAACCATTGAAATACAATATTCACAGACCATTGGCTGCAGAAAGAGTGTGATCCACCCCTGCTACACACTTTGAATATATATTTAAATAATATATATATTTTTTTATGTACAAGTTGGCTTTTAATGGCTTCCATTCACCTTCTTTTTATAGACATTTTATGTGATTTCACAGCTGAAGACAAAAGGGCTGTCTCTATGCTTGGGGAATAGAAGCACATTTTAAGATTTCAGATTACTGAACAAAAAATATTTTTGTCATGAGCCTTGGGACTTGGGACCTTTAGTAACTGTAGATTCTTATGTGTGTGGTACTTTTAAATGTATCCTCTGTACCTGTTACATTATTACAGCACTGCTCTTTATTGTAATCTTTAGTTTTAAACTACTTAGTAGGGTAACAATGTATAATAATTGAATACTTTTTTATCCTAGGTTTGCCAGGCCATTGTAACTGTCTTGAAACCTGCATACCTTCATCCCCCTGACCGACAAGCATTGGTGGGCATTGCACGGATTTTCAATGCCCGTTGGGGCTTTCCTCATTGTGCGGGTGCTCTTAGTTCACTCCACATCCCCCTGTCAGCCCACACTAATGGGGATGGGGCCCGCTCTCTGGTATTGCAAGCAGTGGTAGATGGGCAGGGTCTGCTGTGGGATGCTTGTGCCAGCTTTCCTGGAGGCATGGGAAGTGCAGCCATATTGGAGAACTCATTACTTTGGGCATTTGCAAAGCAGGGGGGTCTCTGGGCTGAGCCTGAGGACATTTTCTTGGATGATGCCCGCAACTATTTCCTATTGGGAGATGGCACATATCCATTGCAAGACTGGTTGCTAACACCTTACTCACAGGAGTGTGGACTAAGCCAGCTACGGGCCAGATTTAACCTCCATTTAGAGAGGGCAAGGAGTGTGGCAGAGATTGCACTGTTACGTCTACGTGCCCGCTGGCAGTGTCTTCTCTCTCCATCAGGCTGTCCCTTGATTCCAACACTGGCACTGGCATGTTGTGTGCTCCATAATGTGTGTGAAACACATGAGCAAGGGTTTGACGCTCGCTGGTTGGAGGGAGTAGAGACCACAGACTCTCCTTGCATCGTTACACCCGGTTGTTCCTCTACTGCCACAGATGAGCGAGCTGCTCGCGTGCGGGACTCACTCTGCAGATACTTTGAGATCCAAAGTGGGCACTAAGCCTGGAGAGGAGGATGTGGACAGTTTCTTGGTCAAAAAACAAATCATAATAAAACTTGGTGGTTCATATCATGCTATTCTGTTTGTTATTGTTTGGCATCAGATTAAGGTGACCAAACCTCCATTTTAAAAGTGATGTTTATGAAAATACTTCAGAGTATCCTTGTGTGTAAATGGCCATTAATACCTTCATACAGGCATGATCAGTTTGAAATTCACAAGAGACGCAAGAGTGCAGCTGCAGAAGGAATATCAGGAAAGTCTGATGTGACCAAAATCCACTTCCCAATATGAATGGTATATTCCAGATAGTGATATTAATGGTTGCAATGTAAAGGCACAGTACAGTGAACTTACACAAACATTTACATCTTGCAATTGCTCACCTGTTTTTTTTTAATTAGTTATTTTTTTAGATATATTTTTATTGGGGAATATTGCAAAATACACAAAAATATAATAATATGAAACAAAGTGACAAAACACATTGCATTAGATCTGTCAACCAATGTGCAGCAATATAGCGGTATGAGCCATAAGTATCTGCTAATGAGATCAGGAGTCTTTCATGCTCTCTTCTCACACAGAGGAACATCCTGCGGCATTTCCTGTTAGTTTACAATAAGTTTATACAAGTTGTATTAAAAACATTTTTAGGAAAAAAAACACTTATAATGTTTAAAACATGCTCTTTTAAATGATTGATAGAATAATTTGCATTTTATGTCCCTTTACGATGTACTGATAACAGGGAATATAATATGGTATGCAGTTTTCTGTTTCACAATGCAGAGGTAGGTTATGATGATCTATCATAGGTTAGTCTGCTTTAACAGAATTGTATTATTAAGTTTATAGTGTAAATAGCTTGTTTCCAGTAGTACTATGTGTTAAAAGTCCACACATTTATCATACCTCTTAGGATTATCTACCTATAGGCATCCTGCATGTCAATCACTAGAGGTAGAATATAGGTATTGTCTGAGTTTCCTTTTAAATATTTACCTATTGTGTATATTTCATGGGTTGATGTCAAAATAAAAGAATGTGACATCAGCTGCTTGATCGGGATGGGGAATATGTTCAGTCCAGGTTTAGGTATCGGTAACAGGAGATTACTCAGTGGGCAAAAGACAGGTAGAACAGTTCAGCCTAACAAACCAATACCTGCGTTCAGTTTGCAGCACATAGGTGATGTAATGCTTGTGCCTGTTCTGGAGATGCTCTGTATCAGATCTACACCAGAACATGCAAAAGGAAGTCTGTTATAGCTGCCCGCCCCAAATTATGCAAAAGGGGCGGAGTGAAGTGGCAGCGTGTTGGGCAGAAATCTGTAAAAAGTAAGAACTTAACTCCTAGCATTACAAAGTTTCAACATTATAAATCAAGTATACATATGCAAGTATTTTCATTTTAACAGCCATTATTTTTATAGTCCAGTGGTCCTTTAACAACATATGTTTTGGCTCATACAAAAATGAAATCAGCATCTGGAAGGCATCAACTATAATAATTGTGGTAAGTGTGTAATGCTCCACGGGAGTGTACACACTTACCACTTCATAAGTCTGTACAGAGCTGAGCGATGTATGGACCCTATGCGGCGCGCGCATTGCGCAGCAGAGGCGCGCATGCACAGCTCGCAGCAACAGCCGCGAGCTGAAGAGGAGGAAGACCTAGGGGAGGGGAGAGGGGGGGAAAGACACAGGAGAGGGGGGACCTCTCAAAAATAATAAAGAATGTTATATGAATATGGCCCTTTAATGTGAGTTTTACATTTTTTAATTTCCTTTATACAAAAAAGGCCAATGTAGTTTCAAAAATTCTAGCAATCATTTAAAAGATCATGTCTTAAACATTACAAAAAGTTAGTTTTTTTTGTATGGTAAATAATGGGTCTATAGTATTGAAAAAATACATTAAATATAGACACAGGATTATTTGTTCAGTTTTTTTTTTTCTTTCTCCTCTTTCTTGATAAATTACAGGAAACCGTGGCAGTGAGCCTTATGGATGTCTGACCTGCACTTTATTGTTCTTTTGTTTCTTTAATCATATAATAATATACATTTACCGTACTTCCTCTTAACTCATTGGTAAGATAAAGGTGCATTGCATCAAACACGTGTTTTCTTTTACTTGCCAGTCTGTTTTCGTTTTCATTTTCATCAACTCATACAATTTATTTTCCTTTGGGGAAAAAAGTATTTTTTATTGTATAAAACATGCCTTTTTCTGTGCTTTTAAATGTATGACACAAGAATTGTGACGTCTGTATGCTGTTTAATAACTGAATAACAGCCCATTCTGTAACTCCAGGCAAAATTCCTCAATATCACGCCCCACACTTCTAAAACTATAAAAAATATTTCTACACAAGATTCTATTTAATTTATAAAACTGGATTAGCAACCACAAAAAAATAAACTATTCAAATAGACACTCTCCATTCAATTAAAAGACACTAAATGCACTTATTATTTATAACATTTCTATAATAAACTGCATGTGGGTTTCTTAATTGAGTTTAAATTCTACACAAATGAGTAGAGGCTGTTTTGCAAGCTGATTTAACATACCATTGAGGAAAAACAAGTTTATGTTTTTTCAAATAACTTACATTCCCCGAGTTGCAGGTCTATACACAAAAGACAAGGTGATAACGTGTTATTTTTTAACTTTATAAAAATAAAAAAAAATCATAGTTGTACACAATTTACACTCTGGGACATATCCCGGGATGTGTATAATTTGGGAAATAAAAAGATCTGCCTACATAGCTTTACTCCCAATGTACATACATCCCAGACCCATGAGCCATAACATTGCTGTTTTTGCTTTGCTGAGTCCATAATAATACAAAAGCACAAAAAAGAGCAAAAAATGTGAATCCTCCAATTGGATTCCTTTTTGCAAATTATGATGCCATCTTGTAGTTACTGGGCATTACAAAGTGGCTTGAAACATTTAATGCCTCAAACTAATTTACTTTCCCTTCAGTACAACCAATCCTGATATTAACTCTGCATCTCAACTATGCACAGCACTATTCAGCAATGGGGAGTCCAAGATAACACATGCTCAAAAGTGTATAAGATCTACCTAACCATCCTCTATGAGGAACATCTTCCAATATGATGCTAAACTGCTTTAAATCTGTCCTGAAAACTGAACAATTGTAGAAATGTGACCTCAGATGCATGATATATAGGCCGACAGACTGACTGCCTTGACCACAAGATGGATTGTGCGACAAGCACACTCAAAGCATACAACCTCTTGTCTATACAAGTAAAAAAAAAACTGGAAACTTCTGTGATTGTGTAAGATAAGAGTACACAGAGAGTAAGGAAAATCTCCCATACTATCTCATGGTCATATACACCGCTGTCCTACAATAAGCATCACATGACATTCTCTATATTGAGAGATCTCATTGCACATGTGGTTTTGTGATCACAACCACAATATTTATTTCATGCAAAATACAACTTTGGTAATAGTTTAAAGCATGCTCTATTAAATGCATGAAAATAATTGTGTTCCATATATAGGCATAAGGTCTTACTGTGCTCTTTTAGATTTTTTCACAACTGGATAACCAGATAATCAAGGTCTATGTAATAACTGCAACAGAATATACATCCACTTAAGCATAGAGAACGGGAGTAGTTAAAGGGCCAGGTACTCACGTTTCATGTTAAACCTATTTTTAGTTCACCATTAATTACATGAAAATACATGTGCAAACAGCGGCAAATCTAAGCATTAGTTCGAAAATATAAGTAAAAAAAAAACACTGTTTACCTCATTGGCTGTTGCTTTACCCCTCCCCACCTTTTTCATTGAACTGAGCACTACTGAAAGGAAATGAACAATTTCAACTCAGATAACATTGTTCAAGCCTTACCAAGACAACTAATTACATTTATTTCGCTTAATTTCAGTTACGGGACAATGACAGAAGTTGTGGGGTACAGCAATGGAAATTAATGTGGTGAACTGTGTTTTTAAATCATATTTTCAGGCTAAAGATTTACTTCAATGTTAATGTTAAACTAAAAAATAGGTGTAACCATGCAAGCGCATACACTGTTCATGTAAGAACTATTCAGATGACTTGTAAGATTTGTAATACATTGGAAGGTCCCTGAGCTGTATCACTTTGGTTGTAATGTTTTTATTCCTTATTAAAGTTCCATAGGCAGGCTGATATCTCCTACTACAGAATATATTAATGTGTCTACATTACTTCTCTCTTAGGATGAGAAAAATGAGGGGATATAAATAAAATTATGTTGGGCAGCTCAGCACTTCTTTGGAGCTGGATATTGGAGTGACGTGACAAATGTCCTGGTTCTGTTGCAGGTACTTCTCAAGTGAGGATTGCTTGTTTGTGCAATGCAATATAAATCAAGTCCATATATTAGTCCAAACGATCTATGGTCTTGATTTATATTGCATTGCACCAACAGCAGAGACAGCCTCTATTGCAACTGAATGCAGTTTGTTTATCTAGTACTCTGCCTTGTGAACAGAGAATGCAAAAAAATAGTCAGAGCCTCTGATCAATCTGAGAACGAACAGTCAGTCTGATCTCACTCAAAAGAGAGATGCAACCCCTGAAATACCAGGCAATTCTACCCTGAACAGGAGAAACAACAAACCCCAGATGTATGTTTCGGCCTTGATTAGGCCTAATCAGTGAGGTGCGGCCATACTCTAAGGCACAGTGAGCAAGGAGTCCACATCTGGAGCCCTATTATCACCTTTAGGGTGAGAAAAAATCCTATGGGTCATTGGCATTTGCCAAAACAAAGTCAGAGGCGCTCAATTTGATAAGTGGACCCCTTGCTCATTGTGCCTTATTGAATTCAACTAAGGTTGAAACGCACATCTGGGGTTTGCTGTTTCTCCTGCTCAGGGTAGAATTGCCTGGTATTTCGGGGCTGGATCACTCTAGTGAGTGGGACCAGACTGATATACTACAGGATATTTCTCCCTGTGAAGGGCTCAAGTGAGCTAAAAGAGGCTGCTCTCAGAGTGGGTTATCATGTCCACAGAACTAACCTATTAAGGTTGGTTCGTTCTCTGATTGAGCACCTCTATTTCTGTTGTGAACAGTCAGAGTTTCCACATCTGCCTTGCAAAGCAGTTTGCCATGGTTTGGTACACAAGTCAATTTTGTTCCCAAATGACTCTGTATTGAACATACATTGTACTACTCTCTGTTTAGTAAAGCTTTATACCTCTGTACTATTAATTGTTGCCTCAATAAAAACAAACTGTGCATTTCAAAACTGGCAACCTTAGGATGTAAAACTTGCTACTATTAGGTACAATTCAATTGTATATCAAAGAGCTTTTTAACGGGCCTAAATAATAATGTTGTTGGGTTGATAACAAAAAAATAATCAACTTTATAGAGGACAACATTGACTAGTTTTGCCAAAACAAGCTATCAATCACTGAAAAACATCTAAGCCTAATGTGTATGTGATTACCTACCTCCTAGTTTATGCTTAGTCTTTCTGGCCTTTTCTCGGTTTTTATGCATAATAATTGGTCTCAGCCAGATACATAATACAGTTTCTGAGGTTTTGTTCATATATTTTGTGAATAAACAGTTAGATTTACATCTCTCAAAGGTTTGTTGCTTTAAAGTCACACAGAGGAGGTTGCACATATGTTTTTTTGTTAAAACTTTAAATATTACCATCAATTGAATGCTGTTTAAAAAATGGAATTTTTCCGGAGGAAAACTAACATTGATTCACAAACAGGGATTCGTATATTTTCTTAATAAGAGATCAGTGCCATTAATTACTGATTAGCCTCTGAGGTACATTGTCTTGAATGCCAGTCACTTGCAGAAAAAGACCTCTTAAGATATGATTCTGTGTTTGTAGGAGGATCAGAAGGGCTGACTGACTGCTCAAAATGGTAAACTCTGGTGTTATTATACTATAGAAAAAATGTACTTAAAATAAAATCTGATTTACAAAAGTACTTGTTTTAACCTATAGTTTTAAATTATTGCATATCTGAAACCTCCACTGTTTCCCTTTTATTCAATGTTTTTGAAATAGAAAAATATATCACTATCCACTGCAAGAGTTTTATGGCATCTGTGCCACTGCTTATATATAATGTAACCCTTTAGATTGTAAGTTTGCAAGTTTTCAGTCTTGCAATGTGCTTTGGGGATAGCGCTATGGACACTGGATTCTAAGCTCAAAGATAGAGCCCTCCATCCTTTGCAATGTGTTAATACTGCTATTGGTTTTGAAAAAGCAAACTATTATTTATTGACATGTACTCATACTTACATGTCAGACTGCAATATTTTTGATTAGTAGAAGCTTCTATTAAAGAAATGGCAGGAATCCTCTGCTATAGATACGTATCACATATTATAATTGTCCAACTACGAGTCGTCGTCACGCTGTTTGCGCAGTACGCACGACTTAGCGTTGAGCGCCGCCCGCGACGCGAGCCAGTAAACCGTAGCACTTAGGTAATGAGCGCCAAAGGCTGGCGAGGCGAGCCGTTAAACACGTCACACGCACGACTTAGAAAAAAACCCACATCGGAACCAACCGTAACGTAACAAACACCCACACGCACGAAAAATACGACCATAACGGCTGAACCGCGCTCACCTAAAAACAGTCAAAACACACCAAATACTCAAAAAAATGACATAAAAAGCTTACCCATAGCAAGGGGGGGAAACCAGGACCTCTGAAAGTGAAGTTACACCTCAATTTAAGTCCAAATTCCCGAGTTCAGACACATGAAAATCCCCTAAGCGAGAGAAAAAATGGCAGCCGAAAAAAAGAAAAACGAGGCTCACAGCCCAGCCACGTACAACTTACCCAAGAAGATATCCGAGATAAGCTCGGAAACCTGCATTAACCCCACGGGATCCGAGATAAGCTCGGAGACCTGCATTAACCCCATATTAACCATCGGGGACCCCTGCTGCAATGAAAATTCAAAATTCCCATGTTACAGGTCCTTAAAGGACCCATTATAAAAGAAAACAAATATACACTATCACCCTGTCACTCATGGGGGGCAATACAGACCCCCATAAGCACTAAATTAACCCCTTCACTCATGGGGGTCAATACAGACCCCCATAAGCCCTTCATGATCACTGTCACTCATGGGGGTCAATACAGCCCCCCATAAGCCCTTCATTAACTGTGTCAATCATGGGGGTCAATACAGACCCCCATAAGCACTTAATTAACCCCCTCACTCATGGGGGTCAATACAGACCCCCATAAACCCCTAATTAACCCTGTCATTCATGGGGGTCAATACAGACCCCCATAAGCCCTTCATTAACTGTGTCACTCATGGGGGTCAATGCAGACCCCCATAAGCAGTTCATTAACCCCCTCACTCATGGGGGTCAATATAGACCCCCATAAGCCCTTCATTAACCCTGTCACTCATGGGGGTCTATACAGACCCCCATAAACCCCTATTTAACCCTTTTTTATTCATGGGGGTCAATATAGACCCCCATAAGCCCTTCATTAACCCTGTCACTCATGGGGGTCAATACAGACCCCCATAAGCACTTAATTAACCTTCTTACTCATGGGGGTCAATACAGCCCCCCATAAGCCCTTAATTAACCCCCTCACTCATGGGGGGCAATACAGACCCCCATAAACCGCTAATTAACCCTGTCACTCATGGGGGTCCATACAGACCCTCATAAGCCTATATTTAACCCCATCAGTCCCATAAGGGTATATTGAGACCATTATGGGCCTGTTACAACCCAACATTAACCACATAAGTGCCATGACGGTCCTCAAGGACCATCATGACACTAAGTATAAACACTACACTGCACTATACCCCCCCAATAAAACATTAAATATCAACTAAACACCCTCTACACTAACCTATTAACACCTACACTACCTACCTAACCCCTAATAACCCCCTCCCCACCACTGTAAAAAAAACTAGAGTCATCAAAAATAAAAAATCTACATTACATAAAATAAAAAAACTAAAATCACCAAAAATAAAAATGAGGGTCTGGATAGACCGCCATAAGTGACCGGGTTAAAATGGTGTAGTGCTTACACTTTGGGTCATGAGGGTCCTGGATGACCCTCATGGCACTTATAGTGTTATTACATGTGTTCATTACTTTGTTAGAGGGGTCTATATAGTTGAGGCACACAGTACACTCACATTTCAACACTTTCTTTTATTGACTGTCATTTTTTGACGGGCACGTCGCTAGTATATATATATATATATATATAAAAAAAAATCATTGAGGCCTTCGAGGCAATGGCTACTCTTCTCAAGGGCAGACAATGAAACCTTATTATCACCTCATCAAAACCTTTACGGAAGAGTATCTCTGAGTTATTGTATATCTACATGTTGTTGTTATTTAGACCGACTCTCCAATACCATATGGAACACAGCCAGGCACATCTTGTGTCTAGTTGTACTCATCCATAAGGTTTTCTTGGCAAAGCGACCAGTGTGAGTTGCCAGCTCCTCCAGTGGGCCGCTCTGACCTCTCTGCTATTACCTGCTTATCTTGGGTGACCCTACAATGTATACCTACAAACACCTTCCCCACAACAAGGTAGCGATGCAGAAGAGGATGTATACATGTTCTACATACTGAAAGTAAGCATATATACAAACCATTTACATATTGAAACAAGCCCAAAACAGTGCAAATTCTATGGAACACTTTTGTGTCAGCACATATACAAAGTGGGCATGCTCACCACATGCATTATACACACAATATATAGTTATACATTATGTATTTCAGGAGATAATTAATTTTACTGTGTGTATTTCTTAAAGGGAGCCTCAACACTTATTTTCATAATTTTACAAAATAAAGTAAAAGTAACATTTTCCATTTCATGCTAATTGCTTTAGAAGTTCAAAGATAATTTAAAGGAATTCTTTGGCAAGTATTTTTTGTTTTCGTTTTATTAAATATATTTAATGTGATTCTTCATAATGTAATTTCTACACAAGAAATACTCTCACTTACTTGCAAGAAAACCAAAAAATAACAGTTGACACCTGTTGTGTGAACGCCTCGATTTACTCTTAAAATATAATAAATAACTAACTTAAACTTACATTTTACATAAAGACAGAGACTTAAACTGGTGAAAATATAGCTACAGCTTTTTTATTAGACCATATTCTTAAAATTCACCCTAACAATGGGCCTCATTCAATTGCAATTTGGCCATTTGAATAGGGCTCTATATAAGCACAGAGCATATTTTTTTACAGAAGTTTTTAGTTTGTGAACTTCTATCCAAAAGGAAGATCTTCACTAACTAAAAACTTCTGTAAAAAAATATGCTATGTGCTTATATAGAGCCCTATTCAATTGGCCAAATCACAATTGAATGAGGCCCACTGAGAGCAGTGTTCTCTCCAAGAATCTTCAGCCACCAGGTGGCACAAACGCACACACTTAACAAAGGTGGCTAGGCGGGTGATGCCAGTCCATAAGGTTTCTGTTCAAATGGTGCTGCACAACTGCTGCTGTCAAAAATTAAATAATAACCACACCCCATTCTCATACTTTTAACCAAATAAAACTAAACTACATCCCAGTGTCACACAAATGGTCAAAATACACTCCCTTCCTTTCTATTCCAGTGTGGGTTCCCTTGACCCTTGTAGTTCTAACTCCTGGATTTCGTCCTCCAAATATAATTAGCAACTAACTTAAACTTATATAATAAATAATGACAGAGACTTAAAGGGACAAGGAACACAACAGTATTTTTCAAGTATTTAAAACATTACAAAATGTGTACTTTGCATGTGAAAATATTGTGTAAATCCTGTTTAAGCTTCATTGAAAATAACATAATGCAAAGAGCATACTCTAGTCTGTATATCTCATTGGTTGGCAGAAGGCATACCCTCAAGAGAATTAGAGCAATTAAACATCTTAATAAGTTTTGGTGTTTTGAGACCTTTATCTTTAAATTTGCTTTTTCTGATGCAACAAAGAAAAAAATATTTCCATATTCCTTTACATTGGTCAAAATATGCCCAAAGTTTCTTTATTATTAAAACATATTCTTATAAAATATCCTAACAAGGAGTACCCACCCCAAAACAGCCTTGAGAGAACAATGGAGCAGTGCTTGCCCATACACAATTTTAAACAAACCGCTTTGGAACTATGTGCCAAATAAGCAAAAACCCACATCTGCAACATGGAGCTAAAAACAAAGAACTCCCACCATAAGTACACAACAACTAGATGGTGCACCAGGACCCTCACCATTAGAAGGCCCATGCGGCTCCTCCCCATCCCCACACTGCCCTTTCTAGCCTTTAGCAGTCAATCTGCCTTCTCTAGCTCCTTGCAACCTCCAATGGCCATTTCTGGCACCCTGCGGTTCCTTTGACCATAGTTCTCTATGTCTCTCTGTGGCCCTCTATGGCTCCATGCCCCCTCTTCTTTCTCCACCCTTTCCCCAGATTCCCCATTCAATCTCCATTTTATCTCTTACCCTTCATTTTCTCCCCTCTTTTCTCTCCTCTCCTATCACTTCCTCACTTCTTCCATCTGCATTCTCCTCTGTCTTTCCCTCTCTCCTTCCCTTCACATTCCCATACTCCTCTTCCCTTTCCCCTTCTCTCCTGATATTTTTTTCTCTCCCCCTCACTTTCACCTGCTCTCCCCTTCTCTTCTTCCCCCTACTCTCCCTTTTGCCGCTTTTTCACACTCTTCTCTCCCCCGTTCTTTTCCAGCATTCTCTCAAACTTCTCTCTTTTTTTCAACAAATTCTCCTCTTCTCTCTCAATTTTCCTCTTGTTCTCTTCCCTCCCATTCTTCTGTTTTCCCTTATTTGTCCCTATTGTTCTTGTTTACTTCTCCTCAAGTAACTTTCCCTCCTTTTTCTCAACCATTTCTCCTTCTTCTTGCTCTTTCCATTTTTCTCTCTTTCTTTTCCCTCCCCTTCCTCTGTTTTCCCTATTGGTATCTTCCTTTCAGTGGTTAGGATGCAGGTGCTTTCACCACAGCATCCTGGGTTTGAATCCAGCCAGGGAACCAAGAGGTCACACTGGTCAGTACCTGGATGGGAGACCACCTGGGAACACCAAGACCACCCGGGAATACCAGGAGCTATGTGCTGTTGCCCACTGGAGAAGGAACTGACAATCCACTCCAGTATATATGCCATGAAAACAAAGTGGATCAGCATGGTGTGTTGTCCATGAGGAGAGTCGGACATGACTGAGCGACGCCATTTAAGTTTACATCTTCCTTTCTACCCCTTTATTTCCCTATTCTCTCTCCCCATTCTCTATATTTCCTCCTCACTTTACCCTTCTCTCTAACATCATCTTTCTTACCCCTTTTCACCCTCACTTCCATTTCTCTCTCCCTTTTGTCTCTATTTCTCTCTGTTCCCTCTTCCCATTCTCTCAATTCCCCTTGCTCTCTTCTGCCCCCCTTTTATCTATTCAATTCACTCCCATTTTCTCCAACTATCCTCTCCCCCCTTCTTGCTCTACCCCCTCTTCTCTCACTTTCTCCCCTTTTCTTCCCCTTTTCTTCCTCTCATTCTGTTTCCCTCCATTTCTCTCACCCCTTTCTTTCTTCTCCTTCCCTCTCCTTTTCTTCATATCTCCTCTCTCTCGCTCCTACTGTCTCCCACTAATGTCTCACATCTCCTTTACCCTTTTTTTTCTCATCATCTCCCCATTCCTTCTCCCTTTCCCCCTTTTTCTTACTTCTCTGTCTCCATCTTCTCTCATTCCTATATCATCCCACTCTTATTTCTCTTTCCATCTTTTCCTCCCTCATCACCATACTTGTCTCTACTTCTCTACATCTCCTTTTTTTCCCTTTTGCTTTTCCCTTCTATCTTTCAATTCTCTCCTCCCATCTATTCTCCTTTTTTTCTCTCCTCCTTTTCTCTCCCTCGCCTCTTTTTCCTCTTGTCTTCCCCTCCTGTCTATCTCCTTCCACCAACTCTTTCCTTTCTCATTTCAGCTTCAAGCTATCTTTTCTCCCCGCCCCCCCTCTCTCTATATTCTCTCCTCATCTCCATCCCTTTTCTCTCTTTACCTCTCTTCTCTGGCTATATCTCTTCCCCTCCACTCGCATGCTGAGGGGGAGTCCCAAATCATATTTTGCACCGGGGCCCTCCATTGACTAGCTCCACCACTGCTGCTGAATCCCTTCTAGAAGATTGTACTTAAACACCATAATCCTGATCTCATTTAAATTCACCCCACCTTTTAGGTAGTAAGTGCCAGCTCCAGGATACTCAAAGTCTTTTTGTTTATATTAAGAGAGAATTCCATTTTTTGTCTAATAAAGCTAGCCATCATTTTAATTTCTTTCTTTCTTGACTTTTCCATTTTCATTTTTTCAATAACCCCTCTGCAGTGCAAGCTAGGGACAATTTCTGAACATATTAAAAAGAGATGAGGATAAACTGTAACAATCATCAACATCCCTTTTCATGACCTAATCTCTTTTTTTCTTTTCAATAAGTTTTATTAAAAGGCATATTATAATATAGTATTGTACTTAACACATTTTCATCAGATGTGTTACAATATTTTCTTCTATAAAATATTTCACAAACATTAACTGACTAAGCCTTTTCATTTTATATTTTTGAATATTAACAAAACTGCAACAAAAAAACCAAACAAATATATACAGTAATCCAAACAATTAAACGAAACTACTGAAAAGAGAAAAGGAAAAATAAAAAAATCTAAAGATAAAGATATCTAGTATAGATCAAATACATGCTTTACCTCAATAGGTGTTACCCAAGAAAAATCAAGTTTACTATGAATCAAAACATTAAAATGCACATTGGTTATATTACCTTAAATTCATCTACTAGAATAGTTACCTCTTTTCCAGTCCCCAAACTCATAAGAGGGATCCAGAGTTTAGTCTCCTCTGTTCGAGCTCCCCCTAATGTTGTTTTGATGAGACTTTGGAGTCAAGTTAATGAGATACTAAGCAATGATTCCAACCAGGGTTCCCAGATCTTTTGAAATTGAGGGATTCTATGTAGAATAATATAAGTTAGTCTCTCATTTATGAGCATATAGTTAATTTTTCTAATTACCTCTTGAAAATGTAATGTTGGAGTTTTCCAGGCCCTACCAGCTATGTGTGATTTGACTGACAATAGCCATTAACTGGAATAGTTTATTCTGAGCTGATGACGGGATTAAAATGTTATGCTGGCAATGCTGTTTGCCACCTTGTGTCTGTTTGCCACCTTGTGTCTCCTTTACCAATATGGATCCCCAATAGGCAAGATTCTATCCTAGTTGTAATCACCATCTTAAAAAGTGTAGTAGCAAGATGGGTTAGCTTTCTCCAAAAAGTCTGGACTAATGGGCAAGACCACCAAGTATGGATATGATCCCCTATTTGCTGGCATTTATTGCTCTCTCGAGGGTTATTCTTCTACAGTTTGTCCGGTGTACAATAGGCTCTCTGGAGAACCTTGATGGATGCTTCCAGGAAGGAATAGTTAAGTGAGCCTCTGCCTAAGTTTGAACATAACTTTGTCCACTTATTCCACTCCCATTCTAATCCCAAATCTTCTTCCCATCTCAGTATAAATTTAGGTTTCTTGTCACTAGTGCTATTAGTAAAGGTATCATAAAGTGACCCTACTATGCCCTTTGTAAGTGGAAGATTTTTACAAATAAGAGTGATCCAAGAGGTATTGGGAGGACCCAATTCTTTGGATGTTTTACTAACCCAGCTCTTTATTTTTAAATAATTGTAGAATTCTGTGTTAGGTAAGTCATAAGTCAAACAGAATTGGTCGTAGGTCAGAAGATGGTCATTAGTAAACCAAGTACCTATTTTGTCAAGGTTTCTAGAGATCCACCAATGTCTTGAAACTGCATTAGAGTCTGCCATGATTTGGGGAAAGGACAAAACTGATAATAAGGGAGATAGATCTGGACTAAAAAAACACCTGGATCTAGCCCACCTCCAGGAAGTTAAGGTTGGATTAATCATGGGATTGTGATGTGATGTAAAAGGTGCTAGTTCTCCTGGGATCCATATTATTTTGTCCCTGCTATAAGGATACATTTGTTGGTTCTCCAAAAAGACCCAAGTTGGCTGGTGTTTACTTGCCTGGGGAAAATGTAGTAATTCCTCAAGTTCGGGAATGAAAGCCCTCCCTTTTTTTTGTGCCTAAACATTACCTGCTTGGAAATACGAAGGAGCCTATTTCTCCAAATGAACCTAAACATACTGTTTTGGAATCTGTCAAATTCTTTCAAGATTGTGATAGGTAAAGTTCTTAAAAGTTATACATCATTTTATATGGTGATTGGGTCAAATAAATTTGTGCTTGGTCTGTATAGTTTCCATGTCAGTTTGAAAAATACCTAGGCCTAGAGCTTTTGATCTCCTCCAAGTTTAATTGAAGCCCACGATATTGCACTAAATTTCTCTATAGTGGACATGAGCACCTGAATGGAGGTGAAATGACTAGTCAGGGTACAAAATAAATGATCTGCAAAAATTGAGCTTTTTAAAGTATTGGAGACCCACTTGTAAGCCCAGAATCTCGTTATTGGATCAAATTGCTTGTGCCAATGGTTCTATAGCGAAGAGCAGAGGTGAGAGTGGACATCCCTGTCGTGTACCCCTTTAAATCAGAATCTGGGCTTTCTATTCCCCTGGTAATTTTAGATTAGCTATTGGGGAATCATAATACTTCTTAAGCATGTTAATAAAGCGCCCTCTAAAACTTGCTTAGCATTTTATAAAGGTAAGGCCACTCCACAGTGTAAAGAGCTTTTTCAATGTCCAAAGCTAAAAGACACATTGGGGTTTCTGATGTATATGCTAGTGGGCATTTAAGATTCTTCTGACACTTTTCCCCGGCCTGCCTGTGTAGTATAAAACCTGTCTGATCTTTATGCACAAGATCTGGAAGAAATTTAGAGATCCGATTAGCCACGATCTTAGCTAAGATCTTGACATCCCTGTTCGTTAGTGAAATAGGGCGAAAGTTTTTAACCTTAAGATTATCCCTACCCTCCTTAGGAAAAACAACAAAATCTGTCTGATTAAGTTTAGAAGGCATATGATCTCCATTCAAAATTGCATTAAATAATTATGTAACATGTGGGGTAAGTAGGGATTACATTTTTTTTGTAATATAAGTTTGTAAAGCCATCCGGCCCTGGGGATTTACCTAATGTGAGACTTTGAATAGTGGCCTTCGCCACCTCCTGGGAGATATCCAAATTTAAGCTAGCTAGATGTTGTTCCGTTATTGAAGGGAGATCATATGCATCCAGAAAAGAGTCCAATTCTGATTCCCTGCATTGAGGTTGGGAAGAGCATATTCGTTGGTAAAAGTTTTGAAACGTCTTACTGTGTCAGCATGTAGAGAGGGACAGCATCCAGTTTTAGGGCAAGACTATTGACGGATGTATTGCTAGTTTAAACCCCCCTCGTATGTTCTCATTCCATTTTGGTTAGAGTCCGCTAAACCATATAGAGAAGCATTAGATTTGTAGCTGTAACAGGAAGCAAGTGGTTAAACCTCTTCTTAGGTTTTATCTTGTTGATCAAAATCTCTGTACAGTCCAATTAGTTAGATCAAGGATTACAGGAGAACCAGATACCAAAAAGTGGCTTAACTATACAGCCTTGGCTTGTCCAGGATGGCCCCAGTATTATAGGGAAATTAGTTCTTTCAAATATCAGCTATCGCTTGGACCAATAACGTGTTTGGTGTATTAAGCTGAATATAGAGCTTGTGTAGCCAAATGTTATGGTTTCCCTCCGGGTTGGCTGCAAAAAGGCAATGTGGAGCAAGCCTTTCAAGTTGTTCCACCAGTTTCTGTTATAGCTGATAAAGGCAGATGCAATTTGTCACTCCAGTGTTTTTTTAAATAGTGTCACAATTTTGTGTGTTATATTAGCAAGTTCTGATTTGGAGAAAACCAAAGTAGTTCTCGGAGATATCTGTCCCTGGCCAAATTACCAATATGTATATATAGTGTGCACACCTTAGAGAAATAATACACCAACACAGAGTTCTGGTATAAAGCTTTCTCTCGCCTACTGTTTATTGAATCAACCGTCGTATATAACATTTAATAATCAGATAAATGTTGCAACTAAGCAAAACATCAGGTTTATTCGGTAATTCATTGGTTCTGAGGTGTCCGCTTTTACAGAATCTCAGCAAGGCATTGGGTTAATGCATTAAGTAGTCTCTAGGTGTCATCCCACAGTGGGATGAGTCTTTCTCTCATTGGTCAGAAGGTTGGGACAAAGGGAAGATGGCGTTCTCTTCCTTGTGCCCAGGGTGTGGTAATCATCGTCATCCTTAACAGACCGGAAGTAGTGTTGCCGACATCTTGCATGCGGAAGTGGCAAATCCTCCATCTTAGAGTCTCCAATAATCAACATTTTTAATAAGATTACGTAATACTGTAAAGAGAAAATGTATGAGTAGGGCAAACATAAAATGCATTTTCTTGTAGATCCTGATCCATAACAGTTCCAAGCATCCAGCTCTCAAGAATTTTTCCCAGTCAGAGATCAGTGGGGCCTTATATTATTAGACTTAAAGCTGTATAAAGGCAGCCCACAAGTTATATTCTTTAGCTGTCACCACAGATTTAGCAGTCTTTATTGTATTTTTCCAGTGTGGCCACTGGGTGGCTGTATGTTGCACAGCTGTTCAAATTGTTCAACACAGTCCTTGTAGCTGCAAAATTGGGCAAGTCACATAGGTCTCTACTCCTTTTGTGAAATATATTAGCAAGTTCCGTCAGGTTCTCAAGAGTCCTCTCAGCTCAGGAGACATTATAATCAGAGTTGTGCAAGTAGTGACACCATAAACTTAGCTTCTATTATTGTATTTTTCCTGCATGGCCCCTAGGTGGCGGCATATAGCTATTCAAACTACACTGTAAATTTGAGCAAGTTAGACAGGTCTTTTCCCTTTATTTTCTCTCTCCTCTCCACTTTTTTCTTTTTCCCTTCTCTTTTGTGTAATAAAGTCTCAGTATCTGCAGGGTTGTTAAACAATTGCATAGCAGTATTTGTACCAGTGTTGCAGGATAAAATAGAGAGCTGTATGAAAAGGATTATAATCCCCAGGTTGCCCAGAAGTAATTCCAAATTCTTCTCACAGAGTTGAAATAAACAATACAAAGTGAGGTAAGGGATTCCAGATCTTGCCCATGGGGTATGTCCCAGTGGTGGGTTTATGTGACACAGTGTTCGGCAGGGTCCCCAGTGCTCTCTGGCCGGAACCAGCCGCCGCCGGGCACTCGATCAGCCTCTCCAACCAGCTGCAGCAAGGATCCCGCACAGCAAAGGCACCACCAAGTCGGGCCGCAGGCCTCCGACCCACTTCTCTGGTACAAGGCAGGAGCAATAAACACAGGATCACTTCGGGGTCAGGGACCTCCTACTATTTTCCTAATCGTATTGTGGGGTTCTTGCCCATTTGGGAATTTTTGGGGGCACAATCCTGCCAAAATCCCAGTATCATTGGGAAGCTCACACCAAACACATCTGTCCCTGCCACACGGAAGCTCTGCCCCCTCCACCTAATATCTTTTAAGGATACAAAACCTAAATCATTACCCCCTGCATAAATTAATAAAAGATTGGGAGTATAAAACAATCAAGAATAATTAATTATTTAATTAATGAATTTATTAATTAATTTAAACCTGCTCCAAAAGAAGTAATCAAACCACTGACCACCAAACAA
Organism: Discoglossus pictus; assembly: GCA_027410445.1. Taxonomy (NCBI): domain Eukaryota; kingdom Metazoa; phylum Chordata; class Amphibia; order Anura; family Alytidae; genus Discoglossus; species Discoglossus pictus. The sequence goes on from CM050163.1 coordinate 252,029,170, forward strand.
ATAAATTATAATTTTGTACAAATGAGTGAATATATAGCCTAAATCGTTTAAAAAAACATCTCTCAGCATTTTTTACCAATTCATCCCCTAATCCTAGCCTATCTGTAGCTGCCCCAATTCTGAACAAATGTGTCTAATTGTTTAGGTTCTAGCCCTAAACCTAAATACATAAACACAGTACTTCTAAAAATGTAAAGGTAGATAATGAAGAACCACCACTGAGTTGCTAAACTTTATAGACAACAACCTCCATAAACTGGATAAAGGAGTATATAAACCCCTTCTCCAAATCTGCCATTTTTTTTGATTTACCAAGTCTGACATAGATATTTATTGTAAAAAATAACACTGTGTCTCTGAAAGCCCCCCATTTTATTCTTATTATGACTCACTAATTCAGAAAATCCTAACAATGGTAGATCAAACACTACTTTAAAAAGAATCACCTCACTTTCAGAAGAACAGACATGTGAAAGCAATGTAACATACTAATCAATATACTAAAATTGAATAGGTCTTCTTTATCCAACCTCTATTTTACCATTTTGAAGCCTGCCTGACTATAAAATGTGTTGTTATATCAGACACACTCTGCCAATTAAACAAAAAGGCTAAAGCCACAAGTTTACATTCTACCACAGATATGGATAAACACGGCTCTTGACAATGAAGAACAAATAAAACCCAAACCAATGAATTATCACTAACGCAGCTATCATCACCAAGAGATGACTTGAATTCCCTCCATTCTTGCCGAACACAATTATAAGCAGCCAGCATAACAGGAACAAGGGAGGCTTTAAGTAAATAATTTAGCCCAACTCTCCTAGATGACATAACTGATCCATACAGATTGGCATTTGTTGCTGCTTTGTGAAAATGATCCCACTGAAAGTAAGAAAGAGCTTCAACAATTACTGACAACCTGGGACATGAACTGCTCTGCATATAATATTACAATACAAACAACAAAGAAACAAATATTTCAACAGTCTAACAACTGATAATGCTGAAGATTGTTGATAGCATTAACAACTCCGAGATTATCATAATGAAAATCTACATGCTGATCACACATATTCTACCAAATAACTAGTGAGACCAATAAACAGTTCCAATAAAGTTAAACTTTTACCAAACCACATTGCACCAATGAATGTGACAGCTTTCCTCCACATCATTGACCTTTAAGATATGTTGCCAAACCAAAACTTGCATGCCTCAGTAAAAAGATCAAATTCAACATTAGAAGATTGCTATTACATGAACTAAAGACTTTCCATTAAACTCTTTAAAAAAAATCATTATATCAAAATATAAATTTGCTTTAAATTCTGCCAAAATTTTATAAAAATGATTAGTTGTTTTTTTTACACCTACAGTTGCCAAGGACAGATGCCTAGAAAAAAAGTCTACCAATCTGTATAAATTACATGCAAAATTGCAAATTCTGAAGTGTTTCTGCACCTACCAAGTTATCAAAACAACTAATTCGTCCTCAGGAAGTCGACATTCAAAGTAAACAGAACCTATTATAATTACCAAAAAATAAAGGTAGATGTCCTCTCTGATTTTTCCTTGGCTAATGGAATCCCAACTTATTCAGCAAACCTTAAAACATTACTCATCAGGTTCTGACAAAGAATTAGCCAGCCCAACAAAAAGAAAATAATCTAAAATAATGCACCAATGCATTAGACATTTCAAAATATGCACAGAAAATGTTGCAACCTATAGTAAGATCAATGTAAAATTCATCCATAAAACAACATCCCAAGTAGATTGAGTATCAACATTTGCCATAAGTGCTCCTCTTTCTGGATCCCTAACTAATCCAATTGCCAAATCAAATGATGAATACTTAACTGAAGACAACTCCTTATCAGTTTTAACATTAACCAATAAACCTTTTGGAAAATAAAGATAATTGATACATCTAAACGTCCATGGTACTTTTCTTAGATTCTACCCTGAAAGGAGAAACCCTCAATTCAGGAATAAGAAAGAAAAGGGACAAGTCATCCTACCTAATGTTACCTCAGCAGATACTTTTTCTCAGACCACATGAAGCCTCACAGAATGCAATTTTAAACCATAAATAAAAACATATTTTGCCTATAACATTGTAGCCATAGGCACATTCTTTCTTATCTTACTGGCCCTTTTGCACCCATTTCTGGTGCTCTGATTCTAAAATAAATCTAAATAATGCCCTGACTTTGCAACACTCCCACAAAAGGAAGAAGTATCCCTTAGTGGATTAACTATTTTCACCTAACTATCAACATCCCTATCATCCCATTGCATATCTGGATGTACAGGCAAGGACCATCAAGCCATATCCCCAGGAGTGTAAGAGCCAGAATAATTCTGGGGCGGGGATACTCATTTTATACACAGGCTGTTTATACACAGGCTTATATATACATACAATCATAGAAAAATCTGTGTGGGGCTCGGAGGAATTCCCCCCCCCCCCCCCCCACAATTCCCCAGATCCTACACCCATGCATACCCCCATATGTCCTGTGAAACTATCTCAAATTGGGTTAATCAGCGGGGAAAAAAGCACCCAATTGTTTCACTGCCTACATAAACCCTGTGTGCTCCTGCAGCCACACAAGGGCATGAGGAGAGGCATGAGACTGCGTGGAGCTGCAATCCGGGCCCTAACTGACAGCGAAAATGGTGATCCTCACTCAGTGCAAAGGTTCCAGAAGCTGGGGGAAGACTGCTGGATATGCGGGCCAAAGAACTATGAGAACCAACAACATCATCTATGTTAAATAAATGCTGCTGATGAGATGAGACATTTACATGAAATCGTTTCTCATCCTAAAGACCTACTAAAGGACTAACAGTCCCAGTAATATGCTCCTGTTGTGATGAATGTTGTAAAGACCCAGTCATATTTTGTATATATCTGTTTCTACAAAAGTTGAAGCTGCTACAGACCCCATTGCCCAGACAATTTACAAAGCCTGAGACCTCAGCTCAATGGCGACCTGTGGCTTACTGTGAGATTTAGCCTTCTTGCACAATTTTCTTTTGATGTCTTTTCTTGAACTATAGAAGCTGCGTGGGACATCTAAAAGATGGCATCCAATGACCTGAAGATGTCGGATTCTGTTGAGAAGGTGGCAGCTCTAAGAGAGAAAATGATGGTGCATGGTGAAAGAATGACATCTGCCGTAGAAAACTGGATGCAAGCCACACAGGCAATTTCTCAAAAGATGGTGCTGACAGGAAGAGATATGGAACTTCCTAGCAGTACATTGACAGACTCAAAGATTATTTCCTGTCATCGACAATTACATCATCAGGTAAGATAAAACCACAACGTCTCTTGATTGTTGATGGGCATCTGTGGCGTCAATCTTTCAAGTGGTGATCACTGGTATCACAGACAGACATAATAGTGGATTAAAGTGGCTGATCAGTGGTAGACAAGGGAGTTATTTCAATGATAGAATACCCCACTGAATGCAGAAAATTTGCCATAGATATGGCAGCAGATATCATTTTTGACAACCAATCTGAACCCCTCATACATGAATCATCTCTCAATTGGCCTATGATAGCCTCAATTTCTTTTGATGTAATTAGGCCTCAATTCATATCACACTGATAGCTAAGGTGAAGGCCACAAGCCCCTGTTCAAGAGATGTTGCACAAGATAATAAAATCATACTCCCTTTTGACCATTTTAACCAATCAAAACTAAACTACATCCAATTGTCACACAAATGGTCAAAACCCACTATTTTTCATTCTATTCCAGCGTGGGTTTCTGGAACATCCCCCTTCCTCATTTTCCCATTTAAACCCCTCCTCTTTTACATTTTATATAATAATGTGTTATAATAACACAGCACATAATTTCTGGTAGGGGGAAGCCCCTTTTGTGTAGGAATGTCCTTAGTTCACAATATGCATTGCTACTGGTCACATGTTGCAAGGTGGCAGCCTGCAGGAGTATACTATACAGTTCCAGAACCTGAGAAATTGTTACTCTCTGGGTCTCTTAGAAGTAAGTCTACAATTTATATGAACATTGCACTGAAGAGAATAAAATTAATAAACCTAGATAAAACATTTTTAAAAAACATTATTTTTTAGTTTTAAGAGGCCTTTTAGGAAAATAGGTGCCTGCATTGCTAGGATAGTTGTAGTCCCATATGTACAGTATATATAAAAAAACAAGAGAACAAAAACACTTTAACTGTTTAACTATTATATCTAAGTACTCGGTGTCATGAGCAGATATTGCCTTGTTTGATCTGCTTTTTAAGCAAACAGAGACCTTATAAAAACATGTGAATTTCATTAGTTCCTATTGGAGTATTGCCACATCACTGCATGCACTTAAGGTAAGAGACACACGTCAGATTATTCATTTGCATATCTTTTTTTTGCCTTGAATTATATATACATTGTGAGTGATTTTCTCTCTACCCCATTATTATATATTTTTTATCATAATTTTTTGACCATTGATAAAGAACAGGCATGGTCGAAACGCATTTGGTATACAGCATTTCTTGCTTTTTAATTTGGCTTGATTTATATGTCCATTTATCTATAAATATATAGCAATATAGTGCTTTTTATTAGATATTTCTCTATTTGACACAAATACATTACCTTCTAATTGTAGATACTGTACTCTGATTTCAGTTACAGTGTTTCCTGTTTTGTCCCCCCACTCATATTTGGGGAAAAGGCACACACCATCAATATTTATATTTTTTCTTAATATTTGAGTTGGCCATATACCTTCTAAGCCCCAGAGGTTTACTACCACTAATATACCTGTGAGTTTCTTGAATACCACTAAGGTCTATCAACCTTTAGAGTGTAGTAGTCTCACTAAAGAATACTAATACAGATAGTGGTCTATATATTTTTTTTTGAATGGGGAATTCCCTACAAAGCCCTATAGCATCTGGAAGTGTGGAGACAGGAGAAGCACCCTGCTTGGTGCACGTGGATTTATTCTACTGCTGTTTTCATACCTCATCTTTGTTGAGGGTTCTACATTAGAGTGCAATATTCTACCATTTTTGGATGTGATTTTATCTGCTGTGGAACACATTATTGACTCATCTACACTATTGGATCTTTGCGCTTCTCTCCCCACTAAAACCCTCTTGTTTTCTATACCTATGAGCACTATTGAACAGTACTCAGATAGAAGAAGCTGCAGACCCATGAGAGAGACTTCTATACCCACAGACCAGGAACTTTCTATCCTCATAAGAGTACTGGTGTCACAAACCCTACAAAGCAGCACCTACATCTGTTCAGATTGCGATCACCATCAACAAGGTCATATATCTGTATAGTGACTTATAGCTTGGTATACACTGTATGGGACCCTGTAGTGATAACAATAAGCTATATTGTTTTTTTTCCTTCTCCCACTATATGGGAGAACTATATTGATTTCCGATGAAACCTTGAGTGGGATCATTGACATTTGGACTTGTGAGATATCTGGGCCATTATTTATTTCCTTCATTTATTTTGACCATTATGTTATGGAATATTATTGTGTATATGTCTAGGCTCATTACACTATATATGCACATGATTTATGGATGTTTCAGTTTTCTCACCATTGTATATATACTATTATTTTACAATATTGGAGGCTTTACTAGCTCTACTGGTTTGGAGTTTCCTTTATAGAATTCTCAGCCTCTTTCTATTTTTTTATAATAGCTTCACAATAATGCCTAAGCAGGTAAAAAAAATGTCTGTATGTTTAAGGTCTCCTCTCACCTTTAGAAGAACATTGGCAGAAAAAAAAAACTCCCACAGCAGCATAATAGCATAGAACTGCTACTAAATTACAGACTGTGTATTGTTTTTTATAACACTGGCTCCGACATCATTGAAGTTTGTCGAAACTCCACAGCACCACCTGCTGGACAGGATTTGCAATATTCTACACCAGTACTGGTGAATTATTTGCAATACTGTTTCTTCAATAGAAAAAACACACACACACATATATATGTGTGTGTTTATGTGTGTATATATATTTATATATATATACTGTATATACTCGAGTATAAGCCGACCCGAGTATGAGCCGAGGCACCTATTTTACCACAAAATACTGGGAAAAATGAGTGACTCGAGTATAAGCCGAGGGTGGGAAATGTGCTGCCCCTTGTGTCCCTCTTGTGCCCTCTGTGTCCCCCTGTTGTGTGCCCTTTTCTTGTGTCCCTCCTCTCTCCCCTGTGTCTCTTCACCCCTCTCCCTTCCCTGTGTCTCTTCCCCCTCCCTTATCACCCTCCTCAACCCCCCTCTTCATTCTCAACCCCCCTCCTCAACCTCAACCCCCCCATCCTCAACCCCCCTCCTCATCCCCAACCTCCCTCCTCAACCTCCCTCCTCAACCCCCCTCCTCATCCTCAACCCCCCTCCTCGTCCTCAACCACTCTCCTCATCCTCAACCCCCTCCTCAACCACCCTCCTCAACCTCAACCCCCCATCCCCATCCTCAACCTCCCTCCTCAACCTCGACCCCCTCCTCAACCTCCCTCATCATCCTCCCTCCTCAATCCCCCCATCCTCAATCCCCTCCTCAACCTACCTCCTCAACCTCATCCTCAACCCCCTCCTCAACTTCCCTCCTCAACCTCAACCCCCCTCCTCAACCTCAACCCCCTTCCTCAACCTCCCTCCTCATCCTCCACCCCCTCCTCATCCTCAACCCCCCTCCTCATTCAACCCCTCTAAACCCCCCCCCCCTCCCTTCCCCTTCACTTACCTCCATCTTCATCTTCAGCTTCTGCTCCGGCCTCCGCTCCTTCCGGCGTCTTGACCCGGCCAATGCTAATGATGTGGCGCGCATGTGACGTAACGTCATTAGCATATACCGGGTGCCGGATTTGGATTTGAATGATGTCCATTTATTTTCAGTATTTTTCCCTGTAAGTTTTTTATCTCAGTCTATATGTTGTATTGCTGCCCGTAGCCCATTAAAGTTAGCCCTTTTAAAATTTTGAATTTTTGTTGGCCCCTTACAACTCTGTTTTTTGCATTCAATCTCAATTGATACTGTGTTGTGATCACTGTTCCCCAAGGGTTCCCCTATTTTAACATTTGATATTATATCAATATTACTTGTGATGACTAAATCCAAGATGGCCCCATTTATAGTAGGTTCTTGTATTACCTGGGCCAGATAATGATCCCCGAGTGTACTCAAGAACCTGCTCCCCTTAGCTGAGCTACTGGTCTCATTTATCCAGTTTATTTCAGGGTAATTAAAGTCTCCTATTATTAGAACTTGCCCATGCTTAGCTGCATTTCCAATCTGTAACAATAATTGTATTTCCTCACTTTAAGCTATATTTGGGGGTTTATAGCATACTCCCACAAATATGCATTTGGAAAGAGCTCCTCCACTATTTAGCTCAACCCACAAAGATTCAATGATGCCGTTAGTGCCAACATACATATCTTCTCTGACTATAGGCTTAAATTCAGGCTTAACATACAGACAGATCCCTCCTCCTTTTTTACCATTTCCCCTATCTTTCCTAAATAGGTTATAACCATCCATATTAACAGTCTAGTCATGAGATTAATCCCACCATGTTTCAGTAATGCCTATTAAGCCCCATTTTTCTTGTACCGCTAATATTTCTAGCTCGTCCATTTTCCCAGGCAAACTTCTTGCATTAGCAAGCATACACTTTATGTAGCTATGGCTCTGCCATTGTGAAGTGCTTGCCACTGTATTTGAGGCCCCTATTAATACCTCCCTACTGTCTATTGTAACCCTCCCTACTTCTATATAGTCCCTCTCCCCCACCTACAAGTTGAAAAACTCCCCCAGCCGTTCTACCATCCTATCCCCTAGCACAAATGCTCCCTCGTCATTAAGGTGCAATCCATCCCTGCTATAGAGATTGTACCCAAGTGAGAAGTCAGCCCAGTGCTCTAAAAACCCAAACCCTCTGCACTGCACCACTTTTTTAGCCAAGCATTAATCTCCCTAAGCTCCTTCTGCCTCCCTGGGCTAGCACTTGGCACTGGTAGTATCTCAGAAAATACTACCTTGGAGGTCCTTGCTTTAAGCTTATTACCTAGTTCTCTTAAATCATTATTTAGGATGCTCCATCTTCCACTAACTTTGTCGTTGGTACCAATGTGTAACAAGACCTCCGGTTCATTACCAGCCCCTCCCAATAATTTATCCACCCGATCTACAACATGCCGAACCCGAGCACCAGGGAGACAGCAAACTGTTTGATTGCTGGGATCTGGTTGACAAATTACCCTGTCTACCTTCCTAATAATAGAGTCCCCTACCACCAAAACATGTCTGTTGCTCTGCCTATTCTGCCCTTCCTCTCCTCCAGTAGAACTGTTCTCCCGGCTGTTAGAGGGAACAGCTCTATCTAGCACTGCCATTCCTGAATGGACATCCCCAACAGTTTCACTCAATCTGGCAAATCTTTTGGTGTTTGCCAACTCAGAACTGGCCTGCCCCCCCCCCCCCCCTGTTCCCCCTGATTCCCCTTCTAACTGTAACCCAGCTACCTCCCTGGCCATCTTCACTAGCCCCAGCTCCTCCCTCCATACTAGGCCCAGCTAAACTGTGCTCTGTGAGCATTACCTCCCTTTCCAGTGGAGCAGTATCACTAAGTGCTACAATTCTCCTCTCCAGATCTTCAATTTGAGCTTCCAGAGAGGCAACATGCTCACACCTGTCACAGAGGTATGGACCCTGGATCATCTGTTCCAGTAGTGCATACATTTGGCAGGATGTACACTGAGTGAGTTTGCCACTGGACTGACTCATGATTATCAGTTACAAAAATACAGTGAGAAAACAAATCAAAGATTGCTTTTCTACACCTAAACCCAAACAAAACAGAAAAAATATATATACGTTTGTTTTCTGTTTTTCATTATAATACCCCTTTCCTTTGGATTTCCTCCTTTTATTCAATCTCCTACACACTAACTACACTTACACTAGAAATTATTGCAAGCTCCCAAGCTCGCTCTTCCCTTGTTAAAATCCCCCCCCCCCCGCCTACTTGCCTGTACAATGATACATGAGCACAGGATAGAAAACACTGCACTGCCTCACAGAACTGATTCAGCAGAACACGACAAAATGCACATAGATAAACCTTTACACAGGCCACACCCACTCTCACCTGGACCAGGATTACACCCCACAGGAAGAAAACAATGCACCGATTTACAGAATTGATTCAAACAGAACCTCACACAAATGCACACAGATATAACTTACACAGGCCAAGCCACACCCACTCTCACCTGCACACTGATTACTGCAATAGGACAGAAAACACTGCACTGTTTTACAGAACTGATTCAAACAGAACCTCACACAAATGCACACAGATATAACTTACAGAGGCCAAACCACACCCACTCTCACCTGGACACTGACTACTGCCAATGGACAGAAAACACTGCACTGATTTACAGAACTGATTCAAACAGAACCTCACACAAATGCACACAGATATAACTTATACAGGCCAAGCCACACCCACTCTCACCTGCACACTCGTGGCAAATTATATTTTTAGGTAAACCAGGTGCAAGATATAGTGTGATTTAAATAGGTAAGCACAGCATGTGATATAGTGTAACGTGGCTAGGTGAGAGGGGCGTATGAAATGGTGCGATTAGAATTGGTAAGCATGAGATATAATACTGTGCGAAATGACTTGATGAGCATGGGCTGTGGTAAGATATGACTTGTCAAGCATGAAATGTGATTGGGTGTGACTTGGCAAGCGTGAGATGTGATAGGATATGACCTGGAAAGAGTGAGATGCGAGCAGGTGATATATGGCTTGGTGGCACATGATATGATACGGTGTGATGTGACTAGATAGGCATGAGATATGGGACACTGACACGTGGATAGGTAAAAACGGGATATGATATAGAGTGATATGAGTTTGTAAGGTGTGATATGACTAGGTACTTGTGGGTTGAGGTACTGAGTGATCTCCATCTTAGTAAGTATAAGGTAAGGTATGGTGTGTGGTATGACTATAAAATCGTGAAATATGGTATGGCGTAATGTGACTAAGTATGATACAGCGTGATAAGAATTATACACGTGATAAGACTTAGTATGCGTGATAGGATATGGTGATATGGCTTGGTGGATAAGATACAACATGATATGACAGGTAGGCATGGGATGAGATTCTGTGGGATATGATTTAGTCAATGTGGAATATGATACAGTGCGGTGATGAGCGAGAGTATGGTAGGGGTGGAATGACTATGTAACCAAGAAAATGTACGGTATGACGTGACCATTGATCGTGGTACATGATACAGTGTTTTAAGATTTGGTAAGCAACGAAAATAATACAGTGTGGTATGACTTGATGAGTGAGGGATGTACATAGTGGGATTCGATGCGGTGTGATATGGCTTGGTAAGTATAATATGGTGTGACGTGAATCGGTAAGTGTAAAATATTATATGGAGTGACGTGACTTGGTTAGTGTGGAATAGTATAGTGGGTGACAGCGCAGAATGTGATAAGGTGAGACATGAAGTGTGAAATATGATGTGGCATCGGATACGATACTATGAACTGTGCCTTGTAAGAATGAGATATGGAATTGTGTGATATGACTGAGTTGGTAAGCGTGAGATATGATATGATGTGAGATATATTAATGCGAAAACAGGTAGGCCGAGCTCTACAGAGTGCTTATTTGAAGAAGCATAGTCCGGGACAGCGGTGGAGTAATGAAAGGCCAAAAAGGGAAGGCAGCGGCGGACAACAAAAGGGACGGAGACACGAAGAAGGAGAAATCCAGGTGTCGATAACCGTAGCAAAGCCACAGGTGGGCGGCAGTGCCACCAGCAGAAAGGGAACGCAGCCGGGGGACCCACGGAGGACCAGAGAGACCCAGCCAGGGGTCGGCAGGGAGAGGGCCAGAGAGTCTCAGCCAGGGGGGCCGGTGGAGGGCCAGAGAGCCCCAGCCAGGGGGCCCAGAGAGGTGAGAATGCAGCAGCATTGGGGAAAGGGAAGGCGGCACGACGGCACAGTCGGCTGTAGAGAGGCGGCCGGGCAGCAGGTGGAGAAAGGAGCGAGGCAGCCAAGGAGTGGGAGAGGCAAGGAGATAGAAGGCGAGGCGGTGGGGCAGCACAAGGAGCAGAAGAAAAGCCAGGGACGGTACAGGGAGTCGGTGAAGGGCAAAGGGCAACACAATGGGTGCGAGAGAGGCTGCACATGATGCAGGAGGGAGGCGAGGGGAGAGCCAGCGGGACAGTGCAGGGGCAGTGGCAGAGATGACGGAGACAGAAAGCAAACAGAGGAGCGAGGACGGAAGAGGAACAACGTGCGGCATGGCCAAAGAGATTTTTGCACATACAAGGAGGTAAAAGTAGGAGGTGAGTATTTATTGGGAGTTCCAGCTACTCCCACAACCTCAAGTTAATTTATTAACCTGCTAATTATAAACTTAATCTCATAAGATTTAAGGAAGAATGAAGTAATGTCTCTAAACAGAAAACAATTACCCATAGTTGCTAACTTAATATTGTTATTGTTAATTACAAACATTTTGAATATCATGTTCACATACTGAACATTGCTGGAAATATTGAGATTTATATACCCATTAGGATTTAGTTAAGAATATCCAGTGCATATGTGAGAATATTTGGAGTATGAGCCTGTGGATGCAATATCTTTCACATACTTAGGTCATCCTATGAGCTGACTGTTTGATGTTCTCCCTTCTCGAAGTATTATCTCTAAGTCCAATTGCCACATTAACCAATATCTTATGCATCTTTCCTTATAATAATTGTACTCCTATTTAGTTGCCTGTCCTTTCTTCTTTTTCTATATATATATATATATATATATATATATATATATATATATATATATAAAAGCACATAAAATAATATACATGGATAGAATAGAAAGATATAATAGGAATATAATAACACCATAAAATGTTATTTCATAGGAGGAATATCCTGAGAGCACATTATCCCTTGAAGACACAGGCTAGGCAAATTAGCTCTTACATACACAGGCTGCACATTGGGTCGTAGAGACACAGGCTGGGCACATTAGCTCTTAGAGACACAAGCTGGGCACATTGGTACTTACAGACACAGGCTGGGCACATTAGCTCTTACAGACAGAGGCTGGGCATATTGGGTTCTTACATACACATGCTGGGCACATTAGCTGATACAGGCACAAGCTGGGCACATTGGCACTTACAGACACAGGCTGGGCACATTAGCTCTTACAGACACGGGCTGGGCATATTGGGTTCTTACATACACATGCTGGGCACATTAGCTGATACAGACAAAAGCTGGGCACATTTTTCCCTCTCTCTCTCTCTCCCTCCACCCTTGTCCTATTTCCTCTGTCTCTCACCTCTGCCATTTTTCAAAGGATTCAGAGGAAAGAGCAGGAGGCCTGGGGAAAGGAGGGCACTATATATAGGAGGCAGAGAGAGAGAGAGAGGGAGAGAGAGAGGAAGGGAGGAAGGTAGAGAGAGAGGGAGGGAGGGAGAGAGGGGGGTAGAGAGAGCGGGAGGGAGGGAAAGAGAGAAAAAAGGTAGGAAGAGAGAGAGAGGGTGGGCGAGAGACAGAGTCAATTGCCTATCAAAAATTACGGTTTAATATAATATTGTGTGTTCTGTCTCTTTGTGCAGCCTCACTATGTGGAGCCTGTCTCTCTCGCTGTGCTCACTCTCCCTCTCTGTGCGTACTCTCTCCCTCCCTCTCCTTCCCTCCTCTCCCTCTCTCCCTCCCTCCACCTCCTCGCAATACAGGTTTGGCTCTGTCTAAGCAGCAAGATAAGGGTCTTGCTTATGTGACCATGATCAGACATATAGAAACATGATTTACAATTTTGTCTTTCTGCCATGTACTTCCGAGCTTGAAACAATTTAATCTTTCTGTAACTGTTGCGATTTTAAAGCCGGCAGATTTACATACTCAGCCATTGTAACTAAGCATGATTTACTATTTTGGCTTTCTGCCATGTACTTGCTTTTAATCACTCTGCAACTGTTGCAATTTTCAAGGCTGCAAAATTGTGAGCGGTACACACCAACTCGCAGTACCACAACTATATTAAGCTTGTATCTGCAACGTGAGACCCGCAACGGCTGCGAGCTTGAAGAGTTGCGGATTTCCGGAGCTTTTAAATTAGAACAGGCTGCGAGTTACGGGCTTGACCATTTTTCGCTCGTCGGATGTGCAACCGTGAACGTGATCAATTACATACACAGGCTGGGCACATTAGCTGATGCAGACACAGGGCGGGAACATTTGTACTTACATACCCAGTGGTAGGGTGGAGGGAGGGAAGCAGAGTGAGAGGGAGAGAGAGGAGAGAGGAGAGAGAGAGAGAGAGAGGGAGAGGGCACATTGGGCTCTTACATACACATGCTGGGCACATTAGCTGGTAAAGACAAAAGCTGGGCACATTTCTCCTTCTCTCTCTCCCTCCACCCTTGTCCTCTGTCTCTCACCTCTGCCATTTGTCAAAAGACTCAGAGGAAAGAGCAGGAGGCCTGACGAAAGGGGATAAGCGCCAAAAGGAGATCAGTGCGGACCTTACAATGATTCTAAAGGGCTCTATTTATGCACACAGCATATTTTTTTAGAGACGTTTTTAGTTTGTGAACTTCTATCCAAAAGCAAGGTCTTCATTAACTAAAAACTTCTGTAAAAAAATATGCTATGTGCATAAATAGAGGCCTTTAGAATTTGCTGAATTGCAATTTAATAAGGCTGTTACTGTCTGTGGCAAACAGCATTACCTGCCTTACAATTTTATTGCCCCGTCATTTTTGATGGGCAAGTCGCTAGTAATATATGTTATACTAGTCCCCAGATAGCAAGAATAACTTGCCATAAATGTGTGGAAGACTTACATTTTAAGTCTGTTTTACTGGCAAGTTATTCACTAGCAGAGCACTTGCAGTCAACAAGTTCTAGTTGACACTTTTTACATTTGTAGGAAATTTGCTTGGCAAGTCTCTAGCAAGAGCAAAGATCTTGTGGCAAGTCTACAGCAAGACCTCTGCACGTTTTTATAGGGTCTATTCACTAAAATGTGAATAGGCAAGGAGAATTGCAAAATCTAGCCAAATAGATGGATGAACTAGAAAACCATTCAAATATTTCTAGTTAGCTATTTTAGTCTAGATTTTTCCAAATCACCTCAGTCGACTTTTTAGTGAATAGCAACCTTAAGTAAATTGTATTTACAAACTAACAGCCTTATTAAATTGTGATTTGGCCAATTGAATAGGGCTCTACATAAGCATATAGCATATTTTTTTGCACAAGTTTTTAGTTAGTGTACTTCTATCCAAAAGCAAGGTCTTCACTACCTAAAAACGTCTGTAAAAAAAATATGTTATGTGCTTCTATAGAGCCCTTTAGAATTGGCCAAATCACAGTTTAATAAGGCTGTATTACTTTAAGCCAGTAAGTTTACTTGTGTGAATGTCATATTTTTAAAAGTTTTAATTTCATACATTACCTGATAGACTATTACGTTTATGACACTAATATCCCAGGTATAATAGTATAGTTATTTACTTTTTTATTATCTCAATATTAGTTATATTAGTTTGCAAATAAAAAAATATTATAATTATCATTTAAAATATATTTTTATGTTTTTAATTAAAACTGACTATTTTATATCTTTAACAACATCCATTTAATAATTTCTTAATTATCCGTCCATTTATTAGTTACCATTGTGTACATTGTATGTAAATCTGAAAAACAAATAACAATTTTCTGCCATTAATGACATGGACAAATTAATCTTCCTTCTTTTTTTAAATGTGAAAAAACTGCAAACCTCAATAGTGCATAAAAAAAAAATGATCAACATAAAAATATTCATTAAAATATTTTAATAAAATCAATACATAACAAAGCATTATATCTTACAGTTACATTTACATGTTTGCCAAACATGAAAAAGAACATTTACCAAAATATTACTTAACATACAACTACAACGGTAACATTTAAAGAACAAATTACAATTTTGCAAGATAAAAAATATATATAAATTGGCATCTGTTATATGGGCTTGGATCTGGAGCTGGCCTGTGAAAATAAAAACAACAATTATTACATAGCATTGAAAGATAATTTCTAGAGATAAACAGTACTAGCTAACAGTAGTTCAACTTCAGTGTTAAATACTGGAAATAGAGTATTTTAAACAATAGATACATTAACTCTGAGCTGCAGCTGGTAACGGATTAGGACATTGGCAGTCTTAAACAAGTTAAGAGGGGATGGGGTCCTCATAATATCCAATATGGGGGCTTAGAACTCAGCTTGTGCATTTTGTGATTGGGAGCCAATATTTTCTAATTTCTTGACTACGTAGAAAATAATGAGCAGTTCAGAATCGCTCATTACTCTGCAGCTTCCACTACATTTCTGAATCTTATACAAAGTAATAGCAAGCGGCCATTATTTGCCACTGGAGCCACTATCACTTGGAAACATTAGTTACCAACTTATAATAGGAGCCTATATATTTCTTGCACTGTATTACTGTTTAATAATGCCTCTTAGTACACCTTAATTTAATTATTTTGCTGTATCATTTTCTTAGCTTATTATTTATTTTAAACATGGCACCTTCTGCAATTGGCAATAAGCACATGAAAAAAAGGAATACAAAAGATAACATTTAAGTCACTAAAGAGGCAGTGGTAATGCGCTTATCTACCGTGCACTTGTAGCCACAGCTTCACATTAAAGGCATTATACCAGGGTTGCATTATTGCCATGCACAGTATTTATTGCATGTGCAGTAATTCTCCTTTATTATAACATTGAGCCCCGACTACTAGGTAAATATCTCTATTTGTATTTGGTGTGTTTCTAAGTTATTAACTAGTGATATTTAGTACACTAAATATAGCTACATATATACCTCAACCAAGTTCCCATTATACCTATTTAGCTTTAGATCGGCCGTGTGCGTGTTGTAAGATCTGGGTAACCATGTTTAATGCCTCTGTGTTAAGCTATTTCAGGATGTTTCGCGTGACTAGCAACATCCACATGCAATAGGCCAGTTATGTTAGTTATAGTAGTAGATTGTTCGAGGCAGCCAACCACCCAGTTGTCGTGGGAAGAATTGCAACTAGCCACTAGGGGAACTAGACACTAGTGTGTAAAGAGATGCTTAGTAACGGCCAAGGGTCTGAAGTGTATAACTATACTGTAACTTACTTTGTGTTTTTTTATTCATGTTAGTATCACTTCTGGTGTCTCCCACTGTACAGCCTGGTCGCAGGAGGTGGTAGAGTCCATCAAGTGTGCAGGGGCGACACACAGTAATGGTCACTATGATATACTGCTTGCAATGTACATAGTATCTTGGTATTGTGTGTACCTGTACTGTACATAGAGCAGTGTGTGTCTGTGTATGCAGCTGTCTAGATGCAGGCATAACGTATATTCAGATGCTGTGTTCTGAAGGGACATTGTACTCTTACATATTTGGTGCGTGTTTTATCATACAGAGAGCAGGCTGTCTGCTCTCAGGAGACATTGTACTGTTGCCTATATGTTGTTATTAGTCTACAGGATCTGTATAAATGTATAGGTCTATGTTGAAGGTACAAAGTTGTGTATATATATATGTGTATATATATATATATATATATATATATATATATATATATATATATATAACATGACAATGTCTGTGAACTGTATAGCTCTGGGGTTACATTGTTTAGCTATAAGTGACTTTATATTGTACCTTTGCACAGTTAGACTTGCAGGAGTCACGGATGACAATGTGCCACAGTGTTATCAGAGACAAATGATAAGGATGGTGTTGACTGTATTGTTCAGAGGCTAGGTAGTGTGTTTAGCATACAAGGTCTGTGGGTCCCTGGGTGGATGGGTTAATAATTTTAGACCAGAGGTCTCTATGAGAATGTTCTTGTGTCCTGGTGACTTGGTCAGTGATGTCATGGGGGCACGACTCCTATTGTGCATGATGTGTATGAATCACTGTGTAACTTGTATCTGTATACTGTGTGTACCTGTAACCAAGTGTATATAAGCTATATGTGTGTGACCAGAATAAAGTGTTCTTAGTGCTGTGTCCATATTGCGAAGAGGTTGTCCCGTGTGAGGCTAATTTCCTTGTTCTGGAACACTAGATTCCCGCTGTTGTGGCATGAGTATTGCTGCACTACCCTGACCTACAAGAAGGGAAAACCCGATAGTGCCAGAACAAAAGCAGGTAGTGTATCCCCTGGGCTACTTGCAGGTATTCCCAGCCACATCATTACCAAAATATTGTGCATCTGCAGAAAAGATCCGCTCTCATAGCAGAAAGGTATAGGCTAAGAGACAAAGAATCCCACGGGTGGTTGAAAGTCTGAACTGTGCCACGCAGGTGAATGAAGTTTACTGTGCGCGCCCATTTCTTTAGCAAAGTCGAAGTTAATGCTTATAATTGGAATCTGTCGGGTGTGTTTTAGAGAAATAATTTATGCACTATCGGTATTTACCACTACGTGCCATATCAATAAGGTTATACAAACAATATAAAGTCAATTGAAGAGAGGTGGCGCAGCAGGCTCAATATAACAAACCAAAAAAAATACTACCCACCTGCAACTACAAACAAATCATGTGTGGGCTTGGTTAAGCCAATCGCCGATATATTTTCTCATATCGTAATCTGTAGCGTCTTTATAGACTGTTCGACATGCTTCTGCAAGAGAAAAAAAACATTAAATAATCAAGTATATGATAGACAGACAGATATCCATATGTAATGAAAAAACGTGTCTTTACAGATAGCCTCTCACATCAGAAATTTATTCAATCCAGGATTAAATATCAATATTCCAAATGTCAACAAATAAGAACTGTTATTCATAGGTATTTTGCATTCTGACAATGATCTATCTTTAATACTAAAAAAATATATCAAGCAATTAAGAATCTGAAAACACATCAACATAATGTTGCACTCCAGTAACTGCTCACCTTAATTAATGTACACATCATTGACACATTCCAATAAATGAAACAAATCATAAGGTTTTAAATATACATGTACATGTGTGTTGTTTGTGCAGTGCCACGTATTTCCCTTTACCTGAAAACCCTGTAACTGTTGAAGATTATAAACACATTCATATATATATATATATATATATATATATATATATATATATATATATTAGGGGGGGCTGGTGCATAGGGGCTGCCCCCCCCCCCCAAATTATCAATGACTTTAATATTGTATTTTACATTTATATAGATAATACAATTTAATTATATCTGTATATCAGCTTTCATGTCTTCTTTCATATGATTTTTGTTTTTATTATGTATCTGTCACTGTAAATTAACCCTTTGTGTGACTTCTACCTTCTTGGTCACATCTCTCCCTAGTGCTGCAGCTTTGTGAGCGTCAGGCTGTAATGCTCAAATTCAGTGTATAGATTATAAAGTGTTCAAAGAAATGTATCAATTTACTTGACTGGCAGCTTGCAGAATTAACCAATCAGTGCTGCAAGCTGTGTGGTTGCTATGAACATCCCCTCTGACCGTTCCCTCTGAACACCCCCAAGCCTATGAGACTTATTGTTATGATATCACATTAGGGAAGCTTTAATAAGCCAATTATCTCAAACACCCCCCCTCTCTGTTCCCACTCTTTTTACTGACTGATCTACTCTGCTGATCTCATCCCAGGTCAATAGCTGTGGAAGCACAGAGCTCTAACCCACTACACCACCACTGTTCTTATTCCTTTACTCTTATAGACACAGAGGAGGAGGGGGAGAGACACAGAGGGGGGAAGAGACATCTGGGGGGGGGAGAGACACAGGGGAGGGAGATGGGGAAAAGTAAATACAAGGGAGGGGGAGAGACACAGAGGAGGGAGGAAGAGACACAGGGGAAGGGGAGGGGGGAAAGGAAATACAAGGGAGGGTAAAGAGACAATGGGGAGGGAGGAGACACAGAGAAAGGGGGGAAGAGACACCGAGGAGGGGGGGAAGAGACACAGGGGAGGGAGAGGAAGTAGAGCCCCCCTCTCGCGCTCATCACAAGGCCAGTAAAGTAGAGGGGGGGGGGGGGAGGCTCACAATGAGCACTGAAGGCATCGCAAAGACAGTAAAGTAGAGGGGGGAGAGGTAGAGGGGGGGAGAGCTACGCAATGTGCGCCAAAGGCGCAGATCGCAAGGCCTGTGAGGTGCTCATCGCAAGGCCAGTAAAGTAGAGGGGGGAGAAGCTCGCAATGAGCACCGTAGGAACTCATTGTGAGGCCTGTGATGGTCCCGCTTGGTGTGGGTTTTAAAGGTCCGGTTGGGGCCTTACATGGTCGCGCTTGGTGTAATGTGGGTTTAAAAGGTCCGGTTGGGGCCTATATGGCCCCGCTTGGTGTAATGTGGGTTTTTAAATTCCGATTGGGGCCTATATAGTCCCGCCTCCGCTTGGTACTTTAAGGTTTTTTAGGTCCGGTTTTGGCCTATATAGACCTGCTTGTTTTTTTAAGGTTTTAAAAGGTCCGGTTGTTCGCTATATGGTCCCGCTTGGTGTAATGTGGGTTTTTAAGTTCCGGTTGGGGCCTATATAGTCCCGCTTAGTATTTTATGTTTTTTTATATACGGTTTTGGCCCATATAGTCCAGCTTGGTATATTAAGGTTTTAAAGGTCCAGTTTGGAGCCTATATAGTACCGCTGGATATTTTAACGTTTTAAAGGACCGGTTGGGGCCTATATGGTCCCACTTGGTGTAATGTGGGTTTTAAAGGTCTGGTTGGGGCCTATTTTAAGTTTTTTTAGGTCCAGTTTGGGCCTATATAGTGCTGATTGGTGTAATGTGGGTTTTTAAGGTCTGGTTGTGGCCTATATAGTTCCGCTTGACATACTAGTTTTTTTTTTGTTACTGTTGGGGCCTATATAGTCTCGCTTTGTATAATATGTTTTTTTTTAGGTATGGTTGGGGCCAAGATAGTCTCGCTTGGTTTCATAAGTGCTTTTAGGTACGGTTGGGGTCTTGCACTCTCATATTTGTTTGCTTGTTTTATATCATGCCCAGGTCCAAACATTCTGCGGCTGCAGACTATTTTTGACTACTACACTTGAAGAGACCCATGAGAAGGAGAGTGAACTGTTGGTGAGTGTCATTGCATTCATGCAGAAGAGATTAAGGTATTATTTGCCTGAATCCCAAGATTCTGGAATTTTTGAACAGTATTAAAAAATCAGTAGGTGGAGTCTATTTCAATGGGCAGGGCAAGTACAAGGTCATTGGGCGGGGCATATAAAGGTCAATATGACAACAGGGGAAGAGTTTATGCTTGTGTAAGGGGAGGGGACAAGTCTTGTTCTGGCGCCCCTCCAACTTGAAAGTTCACCAGCCGCCACTGATTATATATATATATATATATATATATATATATATATATATATATAATGATTGCCTATTAATATTGTTTAGCAAGTAAACAGTTTTCCTTTTCAATTGGTAAGTATAAATTGCCAGATGTTGAATTCAAAATAAGAATCACATATATAGTTGTGAGCATGCGAGTTGTTGCTAACGCTTGCGGGCTCGCACAGCGACCGTCGCAAACTTTACGTCGCAACGCAAACAACACGACACACCAACTACGACCCTCGCAAACTTTACCTCGCAACGCAAAAAACATACAAGACACGTTACCACACATTACGACCTCGCAAAAATCGTCCGCAACTCGCGAACATGATAAAATTAAAAACACAATAAATACACACAACACATACATAGAAAGCTTACCTACAGCAAGAGGAAGCCTCCAGGACCTCAAAAAAACCACTTACACCTTCATTTAACTAAAAATAAAAGAGTTTAGACACTAAAAAAATCGCTAAGCGACAGAAAAAATGGCCACTGAACAAAACGAAAACGAGGCTACAGCACTCTAAACACGCAAAACAACACAAGAAACTTGCAAAACACCACAAACGACCTACGGATATTCCGCTAAGACGCATACCACACATTACCCCCCATTTTACGACAATGCAGAAGTACACAACTACGCTAACGGTTTTGTCTCGTGCATGCACACTATTACACTGCACACATTCATTATGCTTACACAGCAGCTCCACACCACTAATGCTGCAGCAACATCAAAACAGATTGCCAGCTCTTCAACACAATGCTTCAAAATCCGTAAAGTATATTCATTTATTAATGTATTATATATTTCAGTAGTACACACAAAACAACATTAGCTACCGTACAATTTCATTGCCGTCATTTTTTGACGGGCAATTTGCTAGTTACTAAAATAAAATTGATAACATCAATGTTAAGAGATTGAGTACTTTACAAGCTTAGACAACAAGGGAAAAAAAACATGTCTGTCATTAAAGAGATAATTTGCAAAGGCACATCGCCGTATCATTATGTAAAGAACTAGAATTGTTATTACAAATAATTACATTTCTTTTGCGTTGTTAATGATTCCACAATTGGATCAATTACTGTGTTAAAGATGCACATTGAGTCCAACTGTAGCCAAAATGAAGGGATACATTTGAACTTAAGAGCTTACCAGTTTGTTTTTCAGAGATTTGCTTATTTCCAAAGCATCTTCTAATTTTTTTTAAACGTTTCCAAAGACTTCAGGGCCAGAAGACTAAAAATGAATGTACTAGTACATGTGCTATGGCTTCCAATCTTTCCTCTATTTTTCAAGTTTCCCAGATATGTCCGCCATCCACTGCAGAAAAGCTGCCCATGTTCTATCCTCTCTAGCTGGAGCTAGAAAGAAAAAAATAAGTGAATCAGTAAGATTCAGACATATTACCAAGAGGAACTTTAAATGCCTGGTAGTAATTAATGAGCACTTTGCATTTGACCATATCAGAAGGTGACTACTAAACTATGTTTTCCTCCTTTTATTCAGCATACAAATTATGCAAACTACATCAATATTCTACTTTTTCCAGCACACAATTATTGGTGTTGGTTTAGGATTCATCTTAGAGCATTTTTTCGGTTTTGCCTTACGTCAAGCTAAAACAATATACCGCAAGCATATTGCTTTAAAATACAGTTATTGGGACCAAATGAAGAGTACATGATCTTTTGCAAGCAGTGTGGAAATGAAGCAAACAAAGGCTTAATAAAACATTAATACAAAAAAAAGATATGGCTGCACAAGTCCTGTACATTGCAATCAAACATAGAAAAAAATATCTGTTCTATAAACTGACCTGAATAATGGGAAATGTGCTGCAAGTCCTCTTGAATGGTGTGTAGCTCTACTAGATGCAGCAGAACCAAAAGGAATGATAGTTGGTATAGTTTCCCTTTAACAGATAAAAGTTACAATACTACTTTCTGCATCCTAGCTTTATTCTATACTAGCACTAAAATAACGGGGCAATAACATTTTAAGGCAGGTAATGCTGTTTGCCACAGACAGTAAGTGTTTTGGTGGTGTGAGATCCTTCAGCGCTCATTGCAAGTCTCTTGTTTGGGGTATTTTTTGTTATGAGAGGCGCTTTTGCTGTCATTGTAAGGTCCGTGCTGATCTCTTTTTTGAGTGTATTGCAAGGCTGTCCCCTGGTGTAGTTTGTGTGCTATGAGCACCATTGGCGCTCATTGTGAGGTGTGCGGTGAAGGTCTTTGCCGTTTATAGAGATATTTTTTTGTGTGTATATGTCGGTTTTTATTATAATTAATTAATAAATTCATATACTTTACCTTTTTGTAATTAATATATGCAGCAAGCATTGTGGTGAAGAGCTGGCAATCTATTTTGATGTTGCTGCAGCATACAATGGAAATTTGCACTGTTGTTGAGCTGAGGTGTAAGTGTCAGCAATGTGTGCAGTGTGTGGTGTAAATAGGCTGCGTGCGCGAGGGGAAACCATTAGTCTAGCTGGGTACTTCTGCATTCTGTAAGTTACTGTTGTAAAATGGCGCAGAATGTGTATGTGGTACGCGGGTGTAGATGATTTAGCGTCCTTGGTAATGGTGTATGGTGTAGGTTGTACGGGTTTTTATCAGTGTTTTGCGGCTTTAGGGGTCGTGTAGCCTCATTTTCGTTTTTTCCGGCGGCCATTATTTCTCTAAACTTTTTTAATTTGACTTAAATTGAGGTGTAACCTGTTTTCCAGATGTCCTGGGTGTCCCCCCTTGCTGTGGGTAAGGTTTTTATTTTGTTTTTGATGTTTTCCGCTGTGCCCGGGTTGTACGTTAAGGTCATATTTTTGCGAGTCCGTAATGGATTTTTTCTAAATCGCATTTTTTTGTGTAAGTCCGTATGCAGTAATTGTGTTTTTTTTTGTTTTTGTTTAAAGTGGCCGGTTGTGAGGCATCGTAGAGCCTCTACCTCCGCAAATGCATTTGCGGTCCGAAAGTCCTACGGGGTCTTAGGGATGCTATGGCGCTCATCTCCACCAGCGCAAGGAGCGCCTTTGCGCTCCTTACCTGGGCGCCACCGTGGCCCTTGCTTCGCGACGGCCGCAGTTTCCCAGCTGCGTTAGCAACGGATTTTGCCAAGCCCGCCTGCTGACAACTATATATGTGACTAGCGACTTGTAAGGCAGGTAATGGTAATGGTGTTGGGTTGCGACATTCATTTTGTTGGTGTTCCGAGATTCTTGGGCGCTCATTGCGAGCCTCGCGCTAAGCGCCTTTGACACTCATTGCGTGGCTCGCAATGAGCACCTTCGGCGAGGCTGTTGGTTGTTTGTGTGCTATGAGCAGCCTTGGCGGTGTTTTTTTGTATGCTAATGAAATAATTAATAAAGGAATATACTTTACCTATTTTGTAGTAATATATGCAGGAAGCATTGTGTTGAAGAGCTGACAATCTGTGTTCATGGTGCTGCACCATACAATGTGTGTTTTCACTGTTGTGGAGCTGCTGTGTAAGTCAGCAATGTGTGCAGTGTGTAGTGTAAATAGTGTGCGTGCGCAAGGAAAATCCGTTAGGGTAGCTGTGCACTTCCGCATTGTGTAAGTTAGTGTTGTAAAATGGCGCCTAATGTGTGTGGTACGCGCCTGTGGCTGATTTTGCGTCCTTGTTTTTGGACCTCGTTCGGCTTTCTCGGAAAATCCTTTTTTTCGGCGGCCATTTTATATCTCGCTTAGGGGATTTTCGGGTGTCTAAACTCTTGAATTTCTACTTAAATTGAGGTGTAACTTCACTTTCAGAGGTCCTGGGTGCCACCCCCCCCCCCCCCTTGCTGTGGGTAAGCTTTTTATGTGGTTGTTGTGTGTATTTATTGTGTGTTTAATGTTGTCATGTGCGCAGGTTTTGGGCGCTAAGGTCGTAATAGTTTTTTTTCTACGCCCCATGGTTCATATTTGTGGATGCTAAGTCCATAAATTTTGCGGTCGAGGTGGGAGCCTCAACCTCCGCAAATGCAGCCCCTCGCTTTGCGAGGGTCCGCATTTGCGGGCCTAAAGTCTGCAGGTGATGGCAAGGAGCGCCTTCTGTGTTAGCAACGACCCGCTTGCTCACAACTATATATGTAATGCTAGACTAGGTTAATGGAGTGAACCATAGGCAGTATCTAAAACAAACAAACTGATTACAAAAGGGCTGCCAGCACCATCGAAAGAAAAGCTTACACACAGCAATGAAATGGAAATTCAGCACTGACCTCTGCGGTGGGATGTACACATTGCACACAATAATTTAAACTGAAGAACTTGCAGCAGACTTGCAGCAAATTTGAAAAGCAAGTTGATCTGGAGACTTGCAATGAAGACTTTAAGCAAATGTGCAACTTGTAAAGCTTTGCAAGTCTAGCAATAGCATAGCAAGTCATTTTCAAACTTGCAGCTCAATTAATTGCTATCTGTTTAATTGCCCGTAAAAAATAACGGTATAATATGTTGTGTGTTCTGTCTCTTTGTGTGCCCTCACTATGTGTACCCTGTCTCCCTCTCTGTGCTCACTCTCTTTCTCTCTGCGCCCTCTCTCTCTCTGTGCGCCCTCTCTCTCTCACTCCTCTCCCTCTCTCTCTCTCCTCACTCTCTCCCTCTGTCTCCACACATTTCTGGTTTCGCTCTGTCTAGGCAGCAAGTTAAGGGTCTTGCTTAGATTTATGGTGCTATTAAATTAGAACAGGCTGCGAGTTACGGGCTTGACAGGCAACCATGTAAACCATTTTCCGCTCATCGGATGTGCGACAGTGAATGTGATCAATTACATACACAGGCTGGGCACATTAGCTGATGCAGACACAGGGTGGGCACATTGGTACTTACATACACATGCTTGGCGCATTAGCTGGTAAAGACAAAGGCTGGGCACATTGGGCTCTTACATACACATGCTGGGCACATTAGCTGGTACAGACATAGACTGGGCACATTGGGCTCTTACATACACATGCTGGGCACATTAGCTGGTACAGACACAGACTGGGCACATTGGGAAGCAGAGCGAGAGGGAGAGAGAGGGAGGGGGAGAGGGGGGGAGAGAGAGAGAGAGATGGGGAGAGAGAAAGAGAGGGGGAGGGAGAGAGAGAGGGGGAGAGAGAGAAGAGAGAGAGCACACAGAGTGTAGAGAGAGGACACAGAGAGAGAGAGAGCCCGCACACACAAATAGAGGACACACAGAGAGAGAGAAGGCACACAGAGAGACAGGAGGCGCACAGAGAGAGACAGAACAGACAATTGAACATAACATATGACACTGTGACACTGTCATATATGACGGCGAGTTACTAGTAATAATACATAGTGAGAGTTTGTGTTCTGCTTCAGACTGAGCATGCTCAGTAAAAGGGACTCATATATATTATATTAGTCAATTGCCCATCAAAAATGACAGAATAATATTGTGTGTTCGGTCTCTTTGTGTGCCCTCACTATGTGTACCCTGTCTCTCTCTTTGTGCTCACTCTCTCTCTGTGCACCCTCACTCTCTCCCTCTCGTTCCCTTCTCTCCCTCTCTCCTCACTCTCTCCCTCTGTCTCCACGCATTTCTGCTTACTTGACCATGATCAGGCCCTGATATGCTACATATAGAAACATGATTTACGATTTTTGCTTTCTGCTATGTACTTCTGAGTTTGATACAATTTAATCTTTCTGTAACTGTTGTTTACATCCTCAGGCATTGTAACTAAGCATGATTTACTATTTTGGCTTTCTGCCATGTACTTGCTTTTAATCACTCTACAACTGTTGCAATTTTTAAAGCTGCAATTTTGTGAGCGTTACACACAAACTTGCAGTATGTCAACTATATTACAGCCACATTAAATTCGAAGCTCGTATGTGCAACGTGAGACTTGCCACAGCTGCGAGCTTGAAGAGTTGCAGATTTACGGTGCTATGAAATTAGAACAGGCTGTGAGTTACAGGCTTGAGAGGCAAACCCGTAAACCATTTTTCGCTCGTCGGATTTGCATCCGTGAATGTGATCAATTAGTCTAACTCGTAATTACGAGTTGGGATGGAGCCAATGGCAAAAGATATCGTCAAAATTACATCACTGAAAAATGGAGGTGGGATTTTCAAAGCCTTACGGGGTTCAATTACGAGTTACGATCGGACCCACATTCCAGATCTAATCCAATATTGATAAAGCCATAAATATGATATGGTCCTCTCTAGCACTCGTTGGCTTCTTGGCTCCATTTGTGAGTTACGATTTTGACTGCCAGTGATCTTGATGCAATTTAAATCGCTAAATTGGCACTGTAGCGGTTACGGGCTTGAGAGAACAAAGGATTTGCGGCCGAGAAGTTCCAGTTTGCACGTCCTGTAGGCTTTTTCGGCCTTGCTGTGTCTTAACCCACAAGTCGTCTGCCGGTAGCATTAAGAGGCCAATTTAATAGCTCGAAGTCTTGCAAGCTACGTAACGAGCTACGATTTAACACGTAGAGGGAATTTAATGGGGCTATATGTGATATAGGCATCCATTACAGCTCTGCGTCTAGAGCTATAGTAGCAATTGAAATGAGTGTTTTCTTGCATCCACAAATGGGGAGTTTGAGCATGCACATTGTTTTATCATTGGGGTTTCTGGTGCTGGGGCCCAGGGGTATCATGGGGGCCAGGTGGGCAGACACAGAGGGGCCTCGAGGGCATTTGCTGGGTGACTAATGGTGGACAGGACCCAGGAACCCAGCCACTATAAAAAAAAAAAAAAAATCACAATAATAATAATAATAATATCAATAATAAGGAGCAATAGCTAGGGCCCTGGTACAGTGCACCACTTGCACAACCACTAGATCCGCCCCTGCATGGAATCCCAGTATTAAGGGAAAAAACATAGTCCTTCCATCTATGTCAGAAAATCCTCCTAGGGTACTGCATATTAGTAGTAAAAGTATACAGGTTAAACAGCATATAAAAAGTAAAAATATAATGGTAATTAAACAGTGGTACCATTAAACATTATTGCTTGGTAATAAAGATCACTAGACAAAAAGAGTCAGAGGTGCTCAATCTGAGAATGAACAACACCTAAGTAGGTTTGCTCTATAGGGCCCTCATTCAATTGCAATTCTGCCAATTGAATAGGGCTCTAAATATGCACATAACATATTTTTTTAATAAGTTTTTTAGTTAGTAAGCATCTATCCAAAAGCAAGGATTTCACTAACTAAAAACTTCTTTAAAAAAAGTATGCTATGTGCTTATTTAGAGCCCTATTCAATTGGCCAAATTGCAATTGAATGAGGGCCTAGGTCGGTTACCTACTCTGAAAGTAACATCTATTATCTCGCTTATGCCCTTCACAGGGAGAAATATCCTTGACCCTGGCAAGATCCATTGGGCGTTAGAATAAATAAACACACTGAAACAGCGTTTCTTGGGAAAAATACGGGCCACAGCTTTATTAAAGCAACCATAAACCAATAACCAATTAACATAATTAACATTGTTACATCACAGCTCAAATAACATCCCGGAGGAGGAGCCCGGCCTGGTCAGTAACCTCACGCCATGGGCCCGCGCCCAGAGCCTCCCAGTGCTTTCCTAAGCACGCCCATGAGGCAGGGCAACGCCCACTTAAGTCTCACCTCCCGCCAACCAAAGACATTTCTATTTGCATCCTAACTTAGAATTCACAGAATCCTCACCCTTCAAGTCTTTTCCACCCTTTTTTTTTTTTTTAAACCTAGCTTAAGCTTCCTGAACTTTGCTCAACCAGCCTCGCCCTCTAGACATACCTTACTTCCTTATCTGCTACTTTCCTATCTAACCACCAATTCAAGGGGAGGGAGGGAATCAGCTCAATGGCCGGCGCGGAGTGAGGAGGAAGCCCGCAAAACAGGCTTAAGTCCCTCCTCCTCCCAGCCAATCAGTATCGCCAAGGCTCCGCCGGGTCACGCAGCGCTGCGTCAGACCATAAACCAATAACCAATTAACATAATTAACATTGTTACATCACAGCTCAAATAACATCCCGGAGGAGGAGCCCGGCCCGGTCAGTAACCTCACGCCATGGGCCCGCGCCCAGAGCCTCCCAGTGCTTTACTAAGCACGCCCATGAGGCAGGGCAACGCCCACTTAAGCCCGTGGGCCAGGTGCCTCACCTCCCGCCACAGAGCAGGCGATGGAACCCTCCTGAGGCTGTGATCCCCCCTCTTGCTCTCCTAATAAAACCAAGGCCCGCCTGGCCCCATCCTTAAGCTCCAGGATAAACAGCTCTAATCCTATCTCCGTTAGATGGACCTTATCTGGGCGAAAGAAGTCATCGTTGTCTACGCCTTTGAATTCTTGGTGTCTAATGGCAATGAAACTTAAATTCCGTACAAAACTAGCCATCTGTTTGTTTATCTTTTGCCTTGCTCTATCCACCGAAACCGGATCCCTTGCGTTCCGCCAAGATCTCCTTTTGATCATTTCGGACCACACTATGAACAAGCCTGGGAACCGTGCTAGCCAACACTTCACATCCCTCTTCATATCTTTCAACATTTTCCTCATAGGTATTACTCCCAAATCGTTGCCCCCAGCGTGTATAATTAAAATGTGTGGGCTACCATGATGCTGAGCGTTGCTCTCCAACAGGCCATTCACCTGTGTCCAACTCAAGCCGCGGAACCCAAACCATCTTACTTGCATGCTCGTCTCCAGAAAGCCCAGTTGGACCTTGTCGCCAGTGACTGCGGCTAACCGGTGAGCCCAATACATATAGGAATGGCCGACGATCCACAGCTGTTTAGTTTTTGCAACAAAAAAACAAATTCCACTTACAACCCTTTCTGGCCGTATGTATGGCCTAAAACAATGCGACTCCCATCTCCCAATCCTTTTAACCATACTCTCGGGGACACCTAACCTTGCTGCCTCCGTAGCGTCTCCGATCCGAAATGAATGTGTGCCGAAGTCCGCCAGGTCCAAGCCTAACTGCCGTAAGGACTTCTTCAGCATCCTTTCGAATTGAAACCGTGACAAGGCCTGGCCATTGGCATGCACTAGCAGTGTGCCTGGCCCCGTTGGCCTTTTTTCCAAGTACAACCTCACACTTGCCTGGGGGCAACACCCCGTTCCAGTTTTGTATACGACCACTTCCCTTCCTTTTCTGGCCTAATCCGTTTTTGACCTCCACAGCCATACCAACAATCTGTCACCGTCCAGACAGATGTCCTCTGCCAGCAGCCCCCCCGAACCGTGCCTGTTTTCTGAGACCAGTTCCCCAATCCTGAAAGCACCAAAGAACGCTAAGGAAAAGGCCGTTCGGAAAAGCAGGGATTCGAAGAAGTCCCTGCATAGCATACCCAACGCCTCCCCCAGGCATAGCAACAGAGAGAAAGCCTTCTGTCCGTCCGGTGCTTCCCTTTGAACATGCCTTTTACCACCCGGCAAACCACAAACTCCTTTGTTAAGTCCTTCCGTCCTGCCAACCTGCACATAAATCCTAAGGCCGTCAACTGCTGAGCCACCGTTGCCCTGGAAGCACCTCTCTCTGCGCTCCAAAGCAAAACCACAGCAGAATTCCTATGGCTTTCTCTTCTGAACCCTCACCACTGGCCTCCTCAACCATATCGCTACCGACTGTCTGATGTAACCAGCTACCGTACCACTCTAAGCTCCCAGAGTTCTGAAGGTATGTCCTCTCCTTGATCCTTCACCGCCAGTGCCAGTGTACGAAACAGGGTTCCCTGTAACCGAGAAAGGGCATCAACCACCCCTACGTTAAGGCCGGGAATACACTCTGCCCTCACCCAGATATTTGCCCGCAGGCAACAAAGAACCAAGTGCCGTATGACCCGTATCAATGGCCCAGATGCAGCCGTCAAGCTATTGACTACCTGGACCGTTTTCGGGCTGCCTGATTGAAAAAGGACCTGCCGGTTTCCGAAGCCCCTGCCCCACAGATGAACCGCCAGGGTGATGGCGAACATCTCCAGAACCGTAGCATCAGATGATGCGTAAGCCTTCCTTTTAACCATGATTCAGGCCGTGGTGCTGCGCACCATGCACCTCCAAAATAGGCTCCCATTCCGACCACACTTGAACCCGCATAGAGGTCTAGTTGCCCATTCGTCACTCTGCTCGGCTGGATCAAGGTGCTCCTGTTGAAGTTCCGTAGAAACGCCATCCACACTCGTGCATCCTCCCACTCGTGCATCCTCCCTCATGGCCCCGGACACCTTTATAAAATGATGCGGCTGAGATATCCCGGCTGTAGCCAACGACATTCTTCTGCTTAATATACGGCCTATGGGAACGATCCTGCACGCGAAATTCAGCTTTCCCAAGATGGATTGCAGCCGCCGCAGTGACACTCCTTCCAGGGCCGCCAGTTCCGCCAACAGGTCCAACACCTTCTCCATCGGTAAGCTGCATTCCATCTTGTCTGAATTGATCCGAATCCCCAGGAAAGTCAGATCCGTGGTCGGTCCTTCTGTCTTCTTGTCTGCCAGTGGAACCCCCGAAATCTTGACATATCCTTGAGAAGGTCCGCAGTATGGTAGCTAGCCCCGCCGGTCCCACAAAAGTCGCTAGTACTAAAAGAATAATTTACACAGCCCTCACTGGCACATGGCGGTTTGTACAGTGCGCACTGTTTTTAACAGTCTCTGCACAACAAATAAATTAGCTATAATTTTAAATACATTACAGTAATACTTTAATATATTTCTATGATCTTTTATTAGTTCTGTTCAGAATTGTCGATTTCTAACAAAGACATTAATACAAAGAATATTATAAAATTGTTACAAGAGTTTGTAAGGCTGTTCTACTTACCTGCTATAATTTCTGCAAGGTAGTACTTTCGCACATAATTCCTAAATCTTCTAATTTCAAAACATAAACTCTTATTCTTACATTTCTAATACAAATCAGAAACTAAAAAATAAGATTCAAAATTATACTGTTTTGACACTTCTGCACTGTTTCACCATGCAGACATGCTGCAGGTGAGAAGAGAAGTGCAAATGGAGAACATTAACTGCTATCTTTACAGCTGAGATCATTACTTACGTAAATGGCTTTATTATATACATAATAAATAATGACGAAACAGACAGATCAATAATAACACTTGCAAGTAACCAGATGTATTGTCTTTATCAATAGCGTCATTGATGGAATATGATTTTTATACATATACTAGTGACTTGCCCGTCAAAAATGACAGCAATACAATTTGAAGCCTGGCAATGCTGTTTGCCACACAATGCAAGACCCCCCCCCCCCCCCACCACCACCACTGCCCCCACACTTAACGGTCCCTGCGATGAGCGCCTTTGGGGCTCATTGCAGGCCGTGGCATGCGCAAGTCCGTAACTTTGTCACTCATGGCTGGCCTCGCGATGAGCGCCTCTACCCACCCATGTGTCTCTTTCCCATCATCCCTCCAGTGACTCTCCCCCTCCCCCTCCCTTGTGTGTCTTCCACTCCCCTCTTCCTCCTGTGTCTCCTTCCTCCCTCCTTCCTTCTCCCGGCGCAACCAGCATGTTCGGGTGATGACACGCATTTTTCCTCATACAGTGTCCATTTATGTGTCAGCTTTATAGTAAGCAAGTGGATATTTTTCAAAAGGAAGGGAGCACCTGGAATTGGAGTGAGAGTGGAGTGAGAGTCATACCATAAAAAACTGAGAGGAAGGAAAATGGAGAAGACAAAGAAGTACAAGATGGGGAAAAATAGAAGAAAGCAAATGGGGGAAGAGAGAGAGTGGAGAGAATGCAGTGCAAGAATTTGTGACAGAAAAGAAAGCGATCCATGGAAAAAGAGTCTTTAACTGATATCCCTTAATCATATCACACAAGGTATTAATCTTTATTCTCATTTATGAATAAGTGGTCAACTATTTAAAGACAAAACAAAACATCAATAATGTAAAAGCCACAATTATATTCAGTTTTCAGGTCTGG
This sequence comes from Discoglossus pictus, assembly GCA_027410445.1. Taxonomy (NCBI): domain Eukaryota; kingdom Metazoa; phylum Chordata; class Amphibia; order Anura; family Alytidae; genus Discoglossus; species Discoglossus pictus. Next base: position 252,061,582 of record CM050163.1, read on the forward strand.
AAAAAAGTGTTGATATATATATATATATATATATATATATATATTTCAACTATAATAATTCTGGTAAGTGTGTAATGTCCAGGGGAGCGTACACACTTACCACTACTTCATAAGTCTGTATAGACTGCAAGCATGCACACATAGGCCCTCATTAAATTGCGATTTGGCCAATTGAACAGGGGTCTAAATAAGCACAGAGCATATTTATTTTAAAGAAGTTTTTAGTTAGTAAGCATCTATCCAAAAGCAAGGTTTTCACTAACTAAAAATGTATTTAAAAAAAATATGCTATGTGCTTATTTATAGCCCTATTCAATTGGCCAAATTGCAATTGAATGAGGGTCATAGAGCGTGTGCATTGAGCAGCAGAGCCGTGAGCTGCAGAGTAAGACACGGGGGGGACTTTATCTGAATCTCTGAGTACAGTATGTTTGTCCTGTGCAGATCCTCATAGGGAGAATATATAAAAGAATATATAGTGCTGCACATATAATAATTTTATTTGTACAGTGTGGGGCTTATATTGCTCTTTTACCCACCATAAATCAAATGATTGTTGTGGTAAACTACCTCTCCACAAAATCTACTACACAAGCTCGGAACCGGCCCCACGCTGATGAGAGGCAGTAACCTCAACACAGTGCTGTCTGTGGGTAGGTTTTCTGGCTTGTACTTTGGGCTTTGCTTAAAACTGTGTAATACAGCAGGCATATGCTTAAAAGTAGCCATGTTTAAAATGGTATTTGGATTAAAGAGCAAAGCAATTATTGCCACATTTGCATGTCCCTGCTCAGGTTTCCAGAATGCAGTGTAATAACTGTACTTCTTGGAATTCTGAGCAGGAAACAATTTTTTTTGACTTGTTTCAGACGTTCAAATGGGAACACAAATATACTATTTTTTACTATTACTCATTACTAATGAAGTCACTGGAGCATGGCTGTAAGGAGCATCAGAAGCCGATATAAACCAAAAAATATGGGTGAATCAGGAATCATTTTAAAAATCTGTAAGGCAATTTTGTTTTCCCTGTTTTTACTTTATTTACTACTGTTTTTAATATATTTTCACTGTTCAGTGTGTTTTTGTTGAGCAGTTTGAATGGCTGTTTAGGCTGCATGAAGGTTTCTACGATGCCCCATTACATCTCTGTATCATTAACACACACACACACCAAATCAGCCTCATCTCATCAGCATCATTCAGAATGTGTTCAGTTGCAATAGGTCAGGTCTTGACAGATCCAAGAGCCTAATAGCCACTGGCCCCCACAATATTTATTTGGTTAATTTATATACATATACACTGCTCTGGCTCCTAAAACAAACAAAAAATCTTAATTTAAGGACCACTGTGGTCATGGTTTTCTATATGGTTGCTTAAAGAACTAAAACATGCTAATGGGAAAAATGTTTTAGCCAGTAAAAAAAAAAGAAACAAAAATACAGCCTTTACATTTTCAGCTTTTATAAAAAAAATATTCTTTACTTCAGGCATTTGTTTTCTTTTGTCAGCTGATGCTGTGTGCTGCTCCCTCATAGTGCTGTGTCCTTGCAAGCCAATGAGCTTTCCATTACTGCAGGGGTGTCCAAACTGGGCCTGCTGGGCCACATACAGGCCTGGATTTGTGGATATCCTTGCTGCAAACAGGTGAGACTATTTCTTTTTTAGTCATCCCGATTGAATCACCTGTGCACAGAAAGGAAATCCTCAAATCCAGGCCTGTGCGCTGCCCTCCAGGACCGAGTTCGGACACCCCTGCATTACTGCTACAGAAAAAAAATTAACACTTGAAAATCTTGTTTTTTTTCATTGAAACTTCAGTGTCACTTTAAATAACGAAAAAGTATTTTATATTGTATACATATTTAGCCAATTTGAAATGCTGTTTGCAGTCAGCAAGGATGACTATTATACTGGGTCCTTAAAGGACCATAAATCAATATTCAAGTAAAAATGCTTGATCGGTTACACGGTTGTTCTTTAGACATACACCCTCTCCTTGATAAATTCTGACAAATTATAATTGTACTGAAACCAAGCATTTCAGCTTCATCTTCATATTCTAATTTGTCTTTTAGGCGAATGACCTGCAAGTGCCAGCCATGGTCTCCGTGCTTGTGTCTCTCTGTGAGTGAGTGCATGCAATTTACTGGGGCTGGGGGAGCTAATGGGGCAATTCATTGGGGCAGGGAGAGATCACAGGGGCAATTCCCTGGGTCTGGGGGAGATCACAGGGGCAATTAACTGGGTCTGGGATGTAGTAAAACAATCAGTGAATGAAGGGACATAGATCTAAAGGAAAGCTGCAGCTCAATTCACAGACCAAAAAGATACACTGTATTACCGTATTGGTCCGAATATAAGCTGCACCCGCATATAAGCCGCACCTGTAAAATTCAAGAGGAAAAAAGATAGTACTCGAATATAAGCCGAACCCTTAAAATTAGAGAGAAAAAGACTCTCTCCAAGTGATCAGCCATTGCAAGAAACAGGCTTTCTAATTAGCACTGTAACTTCTTTTGCAGGTTACAGGCTTTACAGGATGTTAGAATCCCTAAAACCGTAAATCGCTATTCAGTTGTTACAATACAGCAGTCTCAAGCACGCAAATCAGCACCCTTAACTCGCAATCGCACAAATCGGCAGTAATTTTACGTTCACGATTATAAGCCGCACACGTAACTCACAAGCTTGCAAATCGGCAGTCATTTTTTTACTGTCGCGAATATAAGCCGCACCCGTAACTCGGAAACTCAAAAAACGGAAAAAAGGTGCAGCTTATATTCAGACCAATACGGTATGTAAGCTAATATTCCTGTGAAATTTCAGGGGGTGTCAACATTGATAGAAAACTGTTTGCAAATGCAAGAAATTCTGCAAACTTTAGGGTAATGGTTTACATGTTTATTATGGTATTTTTTCATGCAAACTATTTTTTTCATGAACTACTAATAATAACCCAGCTCACTTGAATGTTCCTTCAATTATAATATAACTTAAACTATTTTGTGGAAATTTAATCTAAAAGGAGCACAGAAATGTAGCAGTGGTTTTACAAAATCAATTGTCTAATGTAGTCAAGCTCTGAAAAGACCTACAAAGGTACAATATATGATTAACTTTTACAGTCTTGATGACATGAGCATGTTGTGACCATAGTTTAATTAACTTCCAGATTCCAACAGAAGGTAATTAATGAATCATTAATAATTCAGAATGACCTTGATGATAGAGCTCTTGCTATTCAGATGAAGCAGTAAGCATTTTTAAAATAAGACTTATTACAAGTAAATAGCACTCACCTCTGTGCATACATGGACATTAAACATTGGTTAATGAAGTTTGTGATTTCAGCCTCCACATTCCAATCACAAGGGATAGGCCAAGGTTAGTAAGGAACTGTTTATAGAAACCGAGAGATATATAAGAATGAGAAGAGCGATTTAAGCAAATATTTACACTTAGTTACAAATTAACTTTATTGTTTATTTTTAATTTCCTAATGAGAAGTACAGTACAATAAACAATTTTGTTCCTTAATACAAAAGTTGTTTACCATCTATTATTTATAAAATAGATATAACTAAGAGATAGAGGGAAAGAAGGGTTGGGAAGGGAATAAAAAGGAAGGCACAATAAGAAATCATATAATATCCAAATGTTACAGACTTAGGTCCTCATTCAGTTGCGATCAGGCCAATTGAATCTGGCTCTATATAAGCACATAGCATATTTGTTTTACAGAAGTTTTTAGTTCAGGGGTGTCCAAACTCAGTCCTGTTGGGCCGCACACAGGCCTGGATTTGTGGATATTCTTGCTGCAAGCAGGTGAGACGATTGCTTCTTCAGTCATCCCGTCCCGATTGAATCACCTGTGCACAGAAAGGAAATCCTCAAATCCAGGCCTGTGTGCGACCCTCCAGGACCGAGTTTGGACACCCCTGTTTTAGTTAGTGAAGACCTTGCTTTTGGATAGATGTTCACTGACTAAAAACTTCTGTAAAAAAATATGCCGTGTGCTTATATAGAGCCCTATTCAATTGGCCAAATCACATTTGAATGAGGCCCTTAGCTTTTGTTAGTCAGTGTTTTGTTAGAAAATGTCTTTTTAAAAAAAAGAAATATATTATTCACTGTATCCAACATTATAGCACATCATACCAGGATTGAACTACAATATACATTGATTGCCCAATAATTTTTATTAGATAGTTATCCGTAGATATTTCTCTTAAGATATCTTACAAGAGATCACAAAAAGTTCTTCCCATTCATGCCATCTCTTTAAGAATTAAACTAAATTACCCGCGAATAATGCCGTAAGTTTTTCCATTTCAGCATTTTCGCAACTCTTTTGTAAAACTTTTATTTTTGGCAGGAGAGTTTATTGGTTCCAATCCTCTTCCAAAGCTCACCTCGCAGCCATTGTTATTTTGGATAGTAGAATGTTGCCATTTTTGTGCAGTTCCCAAAGGCTTTGATGATAAAAATCAGGAGACAACCTGTAAATAAATTCCTTGTTTGAGTCCAGAATCTTTGCACATTGTGCACGTACACCATTTGTAGTAGTATGTACCTAATTGTCCACACCCTCTGCAGCACATTTAATTTGGGATTTAACCCATTTTGTATAATTCTAAAATGAACAAGTATCACTGAACAGCATCAGCTGGACTGGTCAACAAGAGGATCCCACCTATTCAATACTTTCTCAGGATTTAGGATGGTTCAGGATTCCCCCCTCAGAAAAAAAAACTGCAACTTGATGGCATATATAGCTTCAAAACAGGGTATATCACTTTAATCAAAACATACAATTTTTATACAGCATTGATACAATACAACTGGTAAAACATTAACTTAAGATAAGGATAATGTACAAAACATGAATTGAAAGTCAACATTGTGCAACTGAATTTCCCTCTTTCAGGCCCATGCCCAATCTCTAGTCCTTTGGAGTCAGTGCTTCTCCTACTGGCTGGTCTTCATTGGTGTCCAGCTATGGGAAGCTAGTATGGCAAAGAACACGGGCAAGTATGGTGTCAGTTAGGCAGTTTCCCAATGGTTTATATCCATTGCTGCCTGGCTATAATCCTGCATACAAATTAGGGGCCAGGGTCTCTGGGGAGAATGTGGATTAGTGTAATAGAGATCAGTATGAAGATTAGTTAAGTTCAAATCGGGAAATCTCCTTCACGGACAGTGTCCACTTGCCCAGGCTAGTAGAAGTCCACAAATCCTAGGAGATTATATATATATATATATATATATATATATATATATATATATATATATATATATATATATATATAGTAAATAAATAGTACATCTGTGTTCACATTTGAATCTCTTTTTTTTTTTTTTATTATTTTTTTTTTCAAATTTAAAATCTCCATTTACATAAATAATACCTTACATATTATATACACAGCCAGACAAAAATATGGAAGGCATACATTTGTGCCCTGACATTATAACAATAATCATAAGAGTGTAACTGTTCTTTCATGCTTATTGCTAATAATAGACTTTAAGTGTATCATTGTATTAAACTTACATATGGCTATGAATGAAATCCAAACTTTAATATTTGGTTGAATATTCTTCAACCTAATGGAGAGATTAACCAGTTAAACTTCTCTCTTAAATTACTTACATATCCTATCACACCCTTTCATTCCACTCATATTCAAGCCAGCTTGGTGAAGGTAGGGAGGAAGAGCCAGGGAGGGATCGATCTGCCAGGGAAGATATGGTGTCTTCGTGAGATTACCCCGTAGAGGTTACTTAAAAATTGAGTCCCAAACTACCCATTTTACAGGGTCTTGTTTTAGCTGAAATGCCATATTAAAATCCCTCTCTAGTTCCCTATTGTATCCCATCATGGCCAATATTTCAGTTAGTTTTGGAAGATCCTCTTTCTTCCAATTTCGTGCAATTGCAGTTTTTACTACCTGAAAAATTTGAGTCATAAATGCTTTATTTTTTATTTCCATCTTAGGGGGAAAAATATTAAACAAGGCCATCTGCGGTTTTACTATCATTTCTGTCTTAAATATAATAGATAAGTATTCAGAACATTCCTTCCAAAGATGAAGGGTTATAGGGCATTCCCACCATATATGGAACATATCTGCAGATTTCCCACAGTTCCTCCAGCATAATTTAATTTCTGGTTTAAATGTTATAAAGTAGATTTTGGAGGGAACCCAGTACCATCTATTAAGTAATTTAAATTGAATTTCTCTCTGGTTTGTATTTTTAACAAACCTATTTAGAGATTTTAAGGCTTGTTGCCATGACTCTTTAGGTATCCTTAGCTGCATATCTTTAGCCCAGAGGTCCATAGGTCTGGTTGTATCCGTTTGTATTTGCTTATAAATGATCTCACTACACTTAGAAATCAAGTGTCTAGTATTTTGGGACTTTATTAAAATTTCAACGTTGTTTAAGCTTTGCCGAGTAATGTTTTTATTTATATTCTTCAAAACTCGTGAAATTGGATGTGAAGTGAACCAAAGTTTAGTTGATATATTATATTTCAACTTTAGCATGTTATAATCTAAAATTTTTCCTTTTTCTTTATCTATAATGTGCCCCAGTAGATATATTCCTTTGTCTTTCCATTCTGGTTCTAAGTAGATATAATTCATGTGTGCTAATGTTGTCAAAGGAGTAAGTTCACTATATTGCTCTATGAATTTAAATTTTTTGTTCATTTTTATCCACTCTTTTACCGTTATAGTCAAAATAGTTGCTCTCGGGTCAATGTATGCTAATGCTAGTTTTGGAGTGAACAATAGAGCATTAAGGTCGATATTGTGTAGCATATCACTTAAAATCTGGTTCTCCGGGTGAGTGGAAAGAGGTTGACTCCACTTTATATATTGCGCCAATTTAATTGCTTCCTGATAGTGAAAAACCATTGGGTATGCAATGCCACCATTTATAAATTTTCGACTTATTGCTTTTTTAACTCTGATCTGACCGTTCTTATTAATATATCTATCGATCATCTTCTGGAATTTAGCTGTCCATTGGCTTGAGATTGAAAAAGGGAAAGATCTAAATACATAGTTAAGTTTAGGTAGGAGAGACATCTTGATTGATGCAATTCTACCAGAGAAGGATATTTGATTGACCGGCCAGTTCTCAATAAGCTCTTTAGATGATTTATATAAATTGTTCAAATTGGAGGTTTGAATACTTCTTATATCATCACTAAAGTTAATTCCCAGGTGTGTAAATCCCTTTGTGTGGGCCAGCTGATACCTACTAGTCAGGCGCTCTTCGTCTTCCTCTGGAATATTAACACTTAGTGCTTCAGATTTCTCTATGTTTAATTTATAATTCGACACCTTACTGTAGTTTGCAATGATTTCCATCAGTGCCTTCATAGATATATGAGGATGCTCCATATATACTACTACATCATCCGCGAAGAGGGAGATCTTGTATTCCCTTTTGCCTACTTTAATCCCCTTAAAGTCTGACGATGCCCTAATAGCTATAGCGAGGGGTTCTAGGGTCAATGCGAATAAAATGGGAGACAGGGGACAACCCTGACGGGTTCCATTTGTTACCATAAAATAATCTGATTGTACCCCTTTCCCCAAAACCGATGCCGAGGGAGCCTTATATAGGGCAGCTATAGCTTTCGATGCAAATGAGTCAAACCCATATCTATGGAGGGTCTGCATCATAAAATCCCACCCTACCCTATCAAAAGCTTTTTCAGCATCCATGGATAGGAATAGGGTGGGGGTGTCTTTTTTCTTCGCATAAGTTATTAAATGAATCAGTTTATGGGAATTATCGGCGCCCTGCCTCCCTGGGACAAATCCTGTTTGGTCAGACGCTATTAATGATTTAGATATTTCTGTAAGTCTTAGAGCCAAAACTTTCGCATATATTTTGGTATCTATATTCATAACCGAAATTGGTCTAAATTCTTTGCAAGAGTGTGCTTCCTTATCTGATTTTGGTATAGTGATTATATTGGCTCTAAGCATCTCTGGTGGGAATGTACCTGTGGTTTTAATTTCATTAAATGTAGCTACTAAGATTTGCATTAACTCTTCCTCAAATATTTTATAGTATGTTGTAGAAAATCCATCTGGGCCTGGCGCCGTGTAGTTTTTTAGGTTTTTAATAACTCGTCTAATTTCTAGTTCCGTTATCTATTTAAAGCCTCCTTTTCCTCATTTGAGATAACTGGAAAGTCAATCTGATCTAAGAATGATGATATGTCTTCACTTTTGGGTGTTATAAAGTTTTCTTCCGAGTTTAGATTATACAAAGCTTGATAAAATTTCGCAAATTGATCCGTGATTTCTTTAGGCTTAAAAATTTTTATTCCCTGTTTTACAAGATAAGGAATATTACAATCTTGATATTTTTGTTTTTTAATCTTATTCGCGAGATCTTTTCCTATTCGATTATTGAAATGAAATGATTTTTGTTGTAGTTGCCAAAGACTCATGTCTGAGCGTTTTTGGTTAATGTTTTTAATTTTGTTCCGAATTGTTATTATCTCTTGTGTAAGGGTATCATTTATTTTTATTTTGTTTTCTTGTTCCAATTTATACAATTTTATATGTAAAAGTCGTAAGGACAATCCTCTCTGTTTAACCCAGATGCTTTTCAACTTGATTAATATACCTCTTGTATATGCTTTTAGTGAGTTCCATATTGTTGTATTTAATGGAACCGACCCCATATTAATTTCCAAAAATGTTTTAATTTCCATTCTAATAGTATTTAGTCTTTCTTTATTTTCTAAGATTTTATCATCCATTCTCCATGCCCTGCTAGATTTTATCTCCCCCTTTTACTGTATTTGGAGGATGACTGGAGCATGGTCCGAGATTGTTATTAAACCAATTTTAACTGATTGAACTGCGTTTAACAAAGACTCATTCACTATTATATTATCAATTCTTGAATACATTTTATGAGATGCAGAATAATAGGTATAGTCTCTTTCATTTATATTTATAAGGCGCCATGCATCATATAAGTGGTTTTCCACCAATAATTTGGAGAAGTCCTGAGCTGTTTTTTCTATACCTTTATAGTTTTTGGGAACTTTATTGTAGCTTCTGTCCATCTTAGCATCAGGCGTCATATTAAAGTCACCACCTACTATGCGTCCTCCTATAGCTATCTTATCCAGTTTCTTTAATACTCCCTTCAAAAATATATTTTGTTTATTATTAGGGGCATATACATTTACTATTGTCATATGTTCGCCATTTATTTCTCCTACCCAGATAATATAATGGCCTTTACTATCCAAGACCACTAATTCTTCTTTTAATTTAAATTTTTTATTAAACATCATTAAAACTCCTCTCTAAAGCAAGTAAAAAAACCTGCTTCCAGCTCAGAATTCCGAGAAAAACAGTTATTACACTGCATTCTGGGAAGTTGAGCTGGGGCACACAAATATGCCTTGCTCTTCATTCCGTAGCCATATATATCGTAGATATATATATCACTGTAACAATATATACTGCAATACTCTGATTTTATATATATATATATATATATATATATATATATATCTACAGTCAGGTCCATAAATATTGGGACATCAACACAATTCTAATCTTTTTGGCTCTATACACCACCACAATGGATTTGAAATGAAACTAACAAGATGTGCTTTAACTGCAGACTCTCAGCTTTAATTTGATGGTATTTACATCCAAATCAGGTGAACGGTGTAGGAATTGCAACAGTTTGTATATGTACCTCCCACTTTTTAAGGGACCAAAAGTAATGGGACAGATTAACAGTCATAAAACAAACTTTCACTTTTTAATACTTGGTTGCAAATCCTTTGCAGTCAATTACAGCCTGAAGCCTGGAACACATAGACATCACCAGACGCTGGGTTTCATCCCTGGTGATGCTCTGCCAGACCTCTATTGCAACTGTCTTCAGTTCCTGCTTGTTCTTGGGGCATTTTCCCTTCAGTTTTGTCTTCAGCAAGTGAAATGCATGCTCAATAGGAGGGCTCTATATAAGCACATAGCATATATATTTTTTTACAGTAGTTTTTAGTTAGTGAACTTCTATCCAAAAGCAAGGTCTTCACTAACTAAAAACTTCAGGCCTATCCTGTAAATATGTACGCACGCATGCTGTACTGCCCTGTACGACGACATCCCAATGTAGCTGTCTCCAAGTGCCCGGGAAGTGGTTAGGGGTTTTCGGGTGAGGTTTAGAGGGTTAGGGTTGGCAAGGGGTGTAGGGGGTTAGGGTCTTAGAGTTAGGTTTAGGGCCGGTAAGTGCTGTAGGGGGTTAGGGGCTTAGGGTTAGGAAGTTACTTTTAGGGGGTTAGGGTTAGGCTGAGGGTTAGGAGGTTAGGGTTAGGGCCGACAACGGGTGTAGGGGGTTAGGGGCTTAGGGTTAGGGCCAGTAAGTGGTGTAGGGGGTTAGGGTTAGGGCCGGCACGGGGTGTAGGGGGTTAGGGTTAGGGCCGGCAAGGGGTGTAGGGGGTTAAGGGCTTAGTGAGTACATCAGGACGCGAGCGCACCCGGCACCAGAAGGCTTCCCGTGCCGCGTGTGCACATAACAGGATACATCCAAAACTTCTGTCAAAAAAATATGTGGTTTGCTTATATATATGTATAACTGTAATATATAACTGTAATGTATTACTGTATATGTATATAAGTATAACTGTAATGTATATAAGTATAACTGTAATGTATAACTGTATATGTATATAAGTATAACTGTATATATATATACTAGCGACTTGCCCGTCAAAAAATGACGGTCAATAAAAGAAAGTGTTGAAATGCTGTTTGTCACACAATGTGAGTGTACTGTGTGCCTCAACTATATAGACCCCTCTAACACACTCAAGAACACATGTAATAACACTATAAGTGCCATGAGGGTCATCCAGGACCCTCATGACCCACAGTGTAAACACTACACCATTTTAACCCAGTCACTTATGGGGGTCTATCCAGACCCTCATAAGCCTCTATTTAACCCCATCAGTCCCATAAGGGTATATTATGACCATTATGGGCCTGTTAGAACCCAACATTAACCACATAAGTGCCATGACGGTCCTCAAGGACCATCATGACACTAAGTATAAACACTACAGTACACTATACCCCCCCAATAAAACATTAAATACCAACTAAACACCCTCTACAATAACTTATTAACACCTACACTACCTACCTACCCCCTAATAACCCCCTCCCCACCACTGTAATTACAGAAATAAAAAAAACTAAAGTCATCAAAAATCAAAAATCTACATTACATAAAATAAAAAAAACTAAAATCACCCCCCCCAAAAAATGTACATTACAGAAAGATAAAAAACCTAAGTCACAAAAAATAAAAAAAGGAACATTATAGAAAATAAAAAACTACATTACAACACCCCCCCCCCCACTACAGAAAAAATAAAATACACACCTGAAAAGGAAATACATATAATACATACAATACAATTAAATACAATACAATACAATTAAACACAATTAAATAAAAAACAATCCACCCCTATCTAATATACATCCCTCTATCTAATATACATCACTCTATCTAATATAAATCCCCTATCTAATATACATCCCCCTATCTAATATACAATACTATCTATCTAATATACATCCCCCTATCTAATATACAATACTATCTATCTAATATACATCCCCCTATCTATCTAATCACATATATAGTTGTGAGCGTACAGGTCGTTGCTCACGCTTGCGGGCTCGCGTAGCGAGCCGCGGCCCTCGCGCAGCGAGCCGCGGCCCTCGCGTAGCGGGGTCACTGGGCAAGGGCCTCAGTTGCTGGCGAGGTCACTGGGCAAGGCCCTCAGTTGCTGGCATGGAGCGCCGAAGGCGCGAAGCGAGGGCCTCAGTTGCTGGCGAGGTCACTGGGCAAGGGCCTCAAACCCTCGCAAACTTCACGTCGCTACTCAAAAAACACGACACACAAATTACGACACTCGCTAAATTTTACGAGGAACGCAAACAACCTACGAAACACGTTACCACACATTACGACCTCGCAAACATCGGACGCAACACGCCGACATACAAACATTTAAAACACAATACATACACACAGCACATACATAAAAACCTTACCTACACCAAGAGGGACCTCAAAAATGCAACTTAGACCTCGATTTTACTCAAAATAAAAGAGTTTTGAGACTAAAAAAAAATCTAAGCGACAGAAAAAATGGCCGCCGAACAAAACGAAAACGAGGCTACAGCACTCTAAACTCGCAAAACACCACAAGAAACTCGCAAAACGCCACAAACCACCTACGGATATTCATACCACACAGTGCACACATTCAGCATGCTTATACAGCAGCTCCACACCACTACTGCAGCAACATCAACACAGATTGCCAGCTCTTCATCACAATGCTTCAAAATAGGTACAGTATATTCATTTAGTAATGTATTACATATTTCATTATTATACACCAAACAGCATTAGCTACCTTACAATTTCATTGCCGTCATTTTTTGACGGGCAATTCGCTAGTATACAATAAATACTATCTATATACTATACATCCCCCTATCTATCTAATATACAATACATGATATCTCTATATAGCAACCCTAATTCTAAGCTAAAATAAAATAATTAAGACCACTTACCTTTGAGATGTTTCTTCAGATCACCAACCTAGGGTAAAAAAGATTTAAAAAATTACTACAACACGTTTACATAAAATAAATAAACATTCTAAACGTTCTACTCACCTTTCCAGCATGTCACGTCCTCCATCTTTGCTTCTCCGGCGCGGCCCCTGTTAAAAAAAACATTACATTAGTTCACATACATAAACATAAAAGCAAGTAAAATCAAAACAATATACATTGTACTTACCTCCCTGCGATGTCTCCGGCCTCCTGGTGTTCTGCCCCGGATGGGCCCTGGAAGCATCCGTGCTCTTTAAAAATAAAAAAACAACACACATCCCCGAAGCTAATGAGCTTCCTACGGAATGTTCCAGAATAAAATTGGCAATGGCGGCTTCTGATTGGCTGAAAACGCTGTCTATCAAATTCAGCCAATGAGAAGACGCCAATTGTGAACCAATGAGAAAGGGATACACCCCAAAATCCCACGCTGATTGGATAATGCACCAGTCAATCTTTATTTGAACCAATCCGAAGGCTTTATTGCCATCAGCCAATCACAATGGAATACACCCCCACGTACTGATTGGTGAAGACATCTGCGCCTTCCCATTGGCTGAAATACTGATTGACATTGACAATAGCCAATGAGAAGGCGCAAATCCTTCACCAATCAGTACTTGGGGGTGTATTCCATTGTGATTGGCTATTGTCAGTGCAGCCAATCAGAATGCGCAGATGTCTCCAGCCAATCACCCTGTGGGGGTGTATTCCATTGTGATTGACAGGTGCATTATCCAATCAGAGTGGGATTTTAGGTTGTATGATTGGTTGAATTTGATAGACAGCGTTTTCAACCAATCAGAAGGCGCCATTGCCTATTTTCTTCCGGAAAAGTCTCCGGGAGCCTCATTAGCGTCGGGGATGTCCGTGAGTGCGGATGTGAGTTTTTTTGGGGGGGGTTTCAGGGCGGGGCAGAAAAGGAGGAGGAGGCCGGAGACATTAGTATAATGTAGATTATGTTTATTTTATTTTGTTTTTATGTTTATGTATGTGTATTAATGTTATGTTTTTTTTAGCAGGTGCCGCGCCGGAGAAGCGTAAAAGAATAAGGATGGGACATGCCGGAAAGGTAAGTAGAATATTTAGAATGTTTATTTTTTACTGTAAATGTGTTGAACTAATTTTTTTTTTTCCCCCTAGGTGGCTGATCTGAATGAACATCTGCAAAGGTAAGTGGTCTTAATTATTTTATTTTAGCTTAGAATTAGATTTTTTTATATATACATAGCATTTATTGTATGTTAGCTAGGGGTATGTATTTTATATAGATAGCATAGTATGTATTGTATATTAGATTGTGGTATTTATTTAGATAGATTGGGGGATGTATATTAGATAGATAGGATGTATATTAGATAGATAGTATTTATTGTATATTACATAGATTGTGTGATGTATATTATATAGATAGGATGTATATTAGATGATGGTATTTATTTAGATAGATTGGGGGATGTATATTAGATAGATAGGATGTATTGTATATTAGATAGGGGTGTATTGTATTGTATTGTATTTAATTGTATTGTATTGTATGTATTTGTATTGTATTATATTGTATGTGTTGTATTGTAATGTTTTATTTTATTTTCTGTAATGTTCCTTTTTTTTTTTTTGTGACTTTAAGCTTTTTTATTTTCCATGGTCCACAGAGAGCTTCCAAAGCATCCGAGGGATCTCATTGTTAAAAGGTATCAGTCAGGAGAAGGGTACAAAAGAATTTCCAAGGCATTAGATACACCATGGAACACAGTGAAGACAGTTATCATCAAGTGGAGAAAATATGGCACAACAGTGACATTACCAAGAACTGGAGCTCCCTCCAAAATTGATGAAAAGACGAGAAGAAAACTGGGGAGGCTACCAAGAGGCCTACAGCAACATTAATGGAGCTGCAGGAATATCTGGCAAGTACTGGCTGTGTGGTACATGTGACAATAATCTCCCGTATTCTTCATATGTCTGGGCTATGAGGTAGAGTGGCAAGACGAAAGCCTTTTCTTACGAAGAAAAACATCCAAGCCAGGCTACATTTTGCAAAAACACATCTGAAGTTTTCCAAAAGCATGTGGGAAAAGGTGTTATGGTCTGATGAAACCAAGGTTGGCCTTAATTCTAAAAGATATGTTTGGCGCAAAAACAACACTGCACATCACCAAAAGAACACCATACCCACAGTGAAGCATGGTGGTGGCAGCATCATGCTTTGGGGCTGTTTTTCTTCAGCTGGAACTGGGGCCTTAGTTAAGATAGAGGGAAATATGAACAGTTCCAAATACCAGTCAATATTGGCACAAAGCCTTCAGGCTTCTGCTAGAAAGCTGAACATGAAGAGGAACTTCATCTTTCAGCATGACAACGACCCAAAGCATACATCCAAATCAACAAAGGAATGGCTTCACCAGAAGAAGATTAAAGTTTTGGAATGGCCAAGCCAGAGCCCAGACCTGAATCCGATTTAAAATCTGTGGGGTGATCTGAAGAGGGCTGAGCACAGGAGATGCCCTTGCAATCTGACAGATTCGGAGTGTTTTTGCAAAGAATAGTGGGCAAATCTTGCCAAGTCAAAATTTGCCATGCTGATAGACTCATACCCAAAATGACTGAGTGCTGTAATAAAATCAAAAGGTGCTTCAACAAAGTATTAGTTTAAGGGTGTGCATACTTATGCAACCATATTATTTTATTTTTATATTTTTTCTTCCCTCTACCTAAAAGATTTCAGTTTGTTTTTCAATTGAGTTGTACAGTTTATAGGTCACATTAAAGGTGGAAAAATTTCTGAAATTATTTATCTTTGTCATTTTTTTACAGCACAGAAACCTGACATTTTAACAGGGGTGTGTAGACTTTTTATATCCACTGTATATTTAAGAAGGGAGCAAGAGCAAATCCGGGAAATTATAGACCAGTGAGCCTCGCATCTGTAGTTGGGACGCTTTTAGATGGGTTAATAAGGGACGGAATACAAGAATATGTCTATTTGAACAAAATCATAGGTAGCAGTCAACACGGATTTATGAAGGATAGGTCGTGTCAGACCAATCTAATTAGTTTCTATGAGGAGGTTAGTAGGAACTTGGATCAGGGCATCTCAGTGGATGTAGTCTTTCTGGATTTTTCAAAGGCATTTGATACAGTGCCACATGGAAGACTAGTGAGCAAACTAAGGGATACAGGAATTGCAGTAAATATCTGCTCATGGATCGAGAGCTGGCTAAAAGACAGGAAGCAACGGGTTGTTGTAAATGGAACATACTCTGATTGGACTAATGTGGTAAGTGGGGTTCCTCAAGGTTCAGAATTAGGTCCTCTCCTTTTTAACATATTTATTAATGACGTAGAAGTAGGACTCGAAAGTAGTGTCTCCATTTTTGTTGATGACACTAAGTTGTGCAAGGTAATAAAATCAGATAATGATGTACTTTCCCTACAAAGGGATTTGCATAAATTAGAGAAATGGGCGGCTAAATGGCAGATGAGATTTAATACATGTAAGGTTATGCATTTGGGAAGGAAAAATAGCCATGCAATTTATAATCTTAATGGAGCAAGTCTAGGGGTATCAGATATTGAAAGGGATTTGGGAGTACTAGTGGACAACCGCCTAGGTAACAGTGCTCAATGCCAAGCAGCAGCTGCAAAGGCAAGTAAAATATTAGCATGTATTAAGAAGGGTATAGAAGCAAGGGAAGCAAATATAATTCTGCCACTATACAAATCTCTAGTACGCCCTCATTTGGAATACGGAGTACCATTTTGGGCACCACTTCATAGAAAGGACATTTTAGAACTGGAAAAAGTACAGAGAAGGGCTTCAAAACTAATAAGGGGAATGGAGGGGCTAAGTTATGAAGAAAAACTAACCAAATTAAACTTATTTTCGCTAGAAAAAAGGCGTCTACGATGGGGGTTTGATTACCTTATTTAAATGCATCCAGGGTCAATATAAGGCTTTGTCAAGTGAACTTTTTGTAGCAAGAGATTTTCAACTGACAAGAGGACATCCTTTGAGGTTAGAGGAAAAAACATTTCACCTTAAACAAAGAAAAGGGTTCTTCACAGTTAGGGTGGTTAAACTGTGGAATTCTCTACCAAAGGAGGTGGTGACAGCGAATTCGATAGACAACTTCAAAAAGGGGTTAGATATATTTTTGAATAAAGAGGGCATTCAAGGTTATCCTAGATAACTAGCGAAGGAATATTGATCCAGGGAGAAATTTGATCGCCAGTTTCTGGTCAGGAAGGAATTTTGCTTTTTTTTTCCCTTATGAGACAATTGGCAAAGCTTCAATGTATTTTTTTTTTTTTTTTATTTTTGCCTTCCTCTGGATCAATTAACAATTAATAATAAATAGTCCACATATTAAAAAGATCAATAGAGATCTAAAAAGGTTGAACTTGATGGACTAACTCTTTATTCATCCTCAAATACTATACTATAATTATTTAACAACTAATTAATTAATAACTAATCCGCATATTGCAGATCAGAGGAGATCTTAGCAGGTTTAACTTGATGGACTGAATGTCTTTTTTCAACCTTAATTACTATGTAACTATATAAGTATAACTGTGATGTATAACTGTATATGTATCACATATATAGGTGTGAGCATGCGGGTCGTTGCTAACGCATAGCGAGCCCGCAGCAACTGCGGCCCTCGCCAAAGGCGCTCCTTGCGCTGGTGATGAGCGCTATATTCGCTCATCCCTATGACCCCCTATGAATTTCGGCCTGCATTTGCGGAGGTGGAGGCTCCCACGTCGGCTGCAATGAGCCGCAGGCGGGACTTACCACAGAAAATTTACAGGCTTACCATCCAAAAATACGTGCTGCAGGACATAGAAAAAAAAACATTACCAGCTCGCAAAAATACGACCTTAACACCCGAACCGCACGCACATGAAAACATTAAAAACACAATAAACATACATAAAAAGCTTACCGACAGCAAGGGGGGCTCTACAAGTAAAGTTACACCTCAATCTAAGTCCAAATTCAAGAGTTTACACACACGAAAATCCCCTAAGAAAGAGAAAAAAATGGCCGCCGAAAAAAACAAACACGAGGCTACAGGACTCTAAAAACGCAAAACACAACCAAGTACATAAGGATTTTCAAAAAAGCCGTACGAGATACAAGACACACCATTAGGAAGGAAACTACGTCATACACAGCCGTCTATCACCTACACATTATCCGCCGTTTTACAACACTAACTTACACAATTCGGAAGTACACAGCTACCCTAATGGCTTCCCCTTGCGCCCGCAGCCTATTTACACTACACACGGCACACATTGCTGACACTTACACCTCAGCTCCACAACACTGCAAACCTACATTATATGCTGCAGGAACATCAAAACAGATTGTCAGCTCTTCAGCACATTGCTTCCTGCATATATTACTTCCAAATAGGTAAAGTATATTCATTTATTAATGTATTAATTATTTTATTACCATACAAAAACAGACACAAAAACAATAAACACAACACCTATTCACTGCGCGTCTCCAACAAACAGCATCACCTGCAAACAATTTTATTGCCGTCATTTTTTGACGGGCAAGTCGCTAGTATAAGTATAACTGTATATGTATTACTGTAAATGTATATAAGTATAACTGTAATGTATAACTGTATATATTACTGTAAATGTATATACGTATAACTGTAATGTATATACGTATAACTGTAATGTATAACTTTTTTTTATTATAATATTTTTTTATTTTTTACAAAAATAGCAATAATGTTACAGGAAGAAGCACAATAATACTATACATGGCATAATTCTAGTTAGCAATATCAATAAAACGAATTCCAGCCTTTATTTTTTATCATTCTTTCTTTTCCTTCCTTTTCCTTCCATTATTTTTTTTTACCTTTTTAAAGCCTTCCATCCTCTTTTGAGCCTTTGCTCCATTAAGTTCATTACATAATTTGATCTTCAATAGGGTCCCAACGGCTTCACAATGATATAGAGAACTGCTATTTTAAAATTTAGATTCAAGCTTAACACACTTCCATTTACACTTCTTCCATTCATGGCTTCAGGTCCGGAGGGAGAGCGGGTAGGGGCGAGTAGAGGAGCGGGGCGAGGTGAGGTAGCCAGAAAATCCTGGGTAAGACCAG
Organism: Discoglossus pictus; assembly: GCA_027410445.1. NCBI lineage: Eukaryota > Metazoa > Chordata > Amphibia > Anura > Alytidae > Discoglossus > Discoglossus pictus. The sequence goes on from CM050163.1 coordinate 252,080,441, forward strand.
TAGCTTCATCAATTACATACTAGGGAAATATTTATCCCATAGAGACCAGGAGAGGCTGCTTTTTTTAATTTTTATAACCCCCAAGTCCGTAAAGTTTAATTCAAGCAGATGGTTTTTATCCACTTTTGTTTTAACCTCGTTCCAAGACGGGACATATTTCTGCTTCCACTTGGAGGCTATCAATGATTTTGCTACCATCAAAACCTGCAACATAAGGGCTTTAACTTTTAAAGACAGTGGAGGAAAGATATGTAATAAGATTATTTCTGGATCTGGACTTAGCTCTACCCCACATATCTTTGTCAATTGGGCAAAAACTTCAGCCCAGAATTTTTGGATATATGGGCATTGCCACCAAATATGCAGAGGGGAACCTATCCGGCTACAATTACGCCAACAATATTTCACCTGATCTAGCCCACTAATCATTGCCATCTTAACTGGCGTGTAGTGCCACCTATTGCAGATTTTAAAGTGGAGTTCTCTATAGGAGGGATTTTTAACAAATCTATCCGTAATTGCATATGATCTATGCCAATCTTCTATGGTCCAATTAGACTCCAAGTCTCCCTCCCAGTCTTGCATGCTCTTGGACTTATGCTCCATTTGTGGCCTTCTGATGACTGTAATGTATAACTGTAACAAATTACTGTAATGTATATACGTATAACTGTAATGTATTACTGTACAATAGAGATGTCGCGAATAGTTCGCTGGCGGATTGTTCCCGGCGAACATAGCATGTTCACGTTCGCGGCGAACAGCGAACATATGCGAGATTTGACCCGCCCCCAATACTTTATCATTGAGCAAACTTTGACCCTGCATGTCACAGTCAGCAGACACATTCCAGCCAATCAGCAGCATACACTCCCTTCCACACCCTTCTACCTCATGGACAGCAGCCATTTTGGAATCATAACTAACTTGCAGTCTTACTGAGAGGAGGCTTAGTGTAGGTGCTGCTGATTGAATAGGGAAATCAATAGCTAGGCAAGTTTATTCAGTGTCCAGTGCAGTGCTGAAGGACTCATCAGATCTCTGCTGTAAACACAGCACCCCAAAAAGCCATTTTTAGGGCTATAACATCATTTTTTTTCCTTCGTTTTTTTTCTGTGTAATCTAACTTCATTTGCCTGTCTCCATGCTAGCCCCTGCTTGCAAGTGTGTGTGTCAGGCCCACAGCTTATACTGTGTGTGCACAACGCATACAATATAATATTGTTTACTAGTTGTCTACTTTTAAAAAACCCAAACTTTTATTTTCTTAAATCTAAGTGCATTTGCCTGACCGTCAATCAAAGTTCATTTGCTTGACCGCTACCCATAGTGTGTGTCCTGCTTACAAGTACTGTGCCAAGTTCAACCAATCCAGTCTAGTTGGGGTACCAACAGTCCACATTTAAAAAACCCAAACTTTTATTTTCTTAAATCTAAGTGCATTTGCCTGACCGTCAAAGTTAATTTGCTTGACCGCTACCCATAGTGTGTGTCCTGCTTACAAGTACTGTGCCAAGTTCAACCAATCCAGTCTAGTTGGGGTACCAACAGTCCACATTTAAAAAACCCAAACTTTTATTTTCTTAAATCTAAGTGCATTTGCCTGACCGTCAATCAAAGTTCATTTGCTTGACCGCTATCCATAGTGTGTGTCCTGCTTACAAGTACTGTGCCAAGTTCAACCAATCCAGTCTAGTTGGGGTACCAACAGTCCACATTTAAAAAACCCAAACTTTTATTTTCTTAAATCTAAGTGCATTTGCATAACTGTCAATCAAAGTTCATTTGCTTGACCGCTACCCATAGTGTGTGTCCTGCTTACAAGTACTGTGCCAAGTTCAACCAATCCAGTCTAGTTGGGGTACCAACAGTCCACATTTAAAAAACCCAAACTTTTATTTTCTTAAATCTAGGTGCATTTGTCTGACCGTCAATCAAAGTTCATTTGCTTGACCGCTACCCATAGTGTGTGTCCTTCTTACAAGTACTGTGCCAGAGAGCATGTTGTGTGCATGCTTGAGCTCCAAACAAAAGGCTTTTTAGGGTCTTAGTCCCTCAAATACAAGTTTTATTTTAACACCTTTTTGTTAATAAGCACTTTGTGCACGGTGTTGTTCATTTTTGGGAGTTTTTGTGTTTTTTTTCTTAGTTTAATTTAAGTTTTAGTTTTCTGGGGGTCAGGCTCAACTCTCTATCCCAGGAGAGTGAGCTGTCTCCTGGATACTTTGCCACACCCCTCCCTTAGCACTACACCTTCACTCCTGGAGCTTTGTTACTTTGACTTTTTTCTTTTAAAAAGTTTATTAGGTTTTGTTGAAGTTTTGTTTGTTTGGTGTTGGGTTTTATGTTTTGGGGGAGAGAAGACAAGTAACATCTTTGTAGGCAGTGGGGGGGAAAACAATTAGATTTTTTGTTGTTAAGGCTTTTTTTTTAACATCTGACACAGAGACACAGAGGGGTTAAAAAGCCTCTGTGTTCTCTGTGTTGTTGCATTTAGTAACACCTTGCAACAGGCCATTAACCCTTCCACTGCCAAACATCATCTCTCTCTCTCCCTTAGTTTTTGTCTCCCTTAGTTTTGTCTTCTTGTTTCTTTTTCACACTTTTATATTTTTAAAAAAAAGAAAACAGTAGAAAATCATAAAACAAAAAATAAAAATAAATAAAACAAATAAACTAAAAAAAAAAAAGGGTCTAAACATGAGGGATAAGACCATTAAGAAGCCTCAGGGGTCAAAAGGGGGAATAATGGCCCCTGAAAATCCTAGCTGCAGCACTGCACAGCATAGGCCCCAGGCAGATAAGGCAGCCCCAGCTCCTGGTGGTTCTGCCAGCAGACCTACCCCTGTGGCTAATACCTGGTCACAGGTGGTTTCTGCTGGCCCCAGTAATACCACCGCTGGGGCTGAGGGGCAGATCACCAGGAAGCATGGGGTTAAATGTCAGATGTCTGGGGTCTACAGCATTGATATCTATCTGCGTGCTGCAGCTAATGTCATCAGCCCCTCTGTTATAGTAGCAGCCAGCAAAATGTACGGGAAAGCAGTTTTTTTTACCCGTACTCTGGCTGCTGCACACATTCTTATACAGAGAGGCATCACAGTGGGGGGATTATATGTCCCAATAGAACCCCTGGAAGGGTTGGGCACAAAAGTAACACTCTCTAATGTGCCCCCCTTCCTACCAGACTCCCTCCTGCGCCCCCACCTGCTAACCCTAGGGGAAGTAAAAACACCATTTATAAAAATTCCCCTGGGGTGCAGAGAGAGAGCACTTCGTCATGTGCTCTCTTTCAAGAGGCAGGTACAAATGTGCCTGCCTCAGGGCGCAGAAAACATAGAGGGGTCTTTTGGGGTTCCATTTGAGGGGGTGCTGTACAGGATTTTTTACAGCACTACGGAGGTGCAGTGCTATCATTGCAAAGGGTTGGGGCATACACGTAGGAATTGTCCTAATGTAAAGCATCATGCCCCAGCCCCAGCAAATGGCACCTCCGTCAGTACGGCACCCATCCCCGCTGAGCCCATAACAGCGGGGACCTCAAGGGTCATAGCCCCCCCACAGAGCTCAGGCAAGGAGGCTGTTCCTCAAGCCACCACCACGGCCTCCAAACCCCCTTCTTCCCCAAAAAAGCCATCTGTGTCTGTGGTCTCCAGCAAGACTGCAGACACGGGGAAAAAGGGGAAGAATGTCACCGGTCCTCCCAGTGTCACAGCTGCATCTCCCAAGTCCCAATCTGCCCCCACCATAATTACATCAGTTAGTGTGGGGGCACAGTGTAAGCAGAGGGATAATAAGCCCTCTGCAGGGGAGGCAGCTAGTGGCAGCTCCTCTTCCAGGAGTGACGTCCCCAGGAAGAGGAAGCATAAAACCAACAGGGAGGTTGCTGATAAGTGGGAAGTGCTCTATAGTGGAGCACCTCCCTCTAAAAGCAAGAAGAGGAACAAAACATCTCCTCCTCATCCGGTGACATTGTCTGGCCCAGTTATTAAGCTCAGCCAGCCGGTGCCAGACCACACATCTCTCTCTCCAGACCCTATAGGGGTTAATGTGGAAAAGGGTCTGGAGGAAAAGCAGGGGCAAGAGGGTCTCCCAAGTGAGGCAGGGGTAGACAAGAAAGATCAGGTTCTGCCTCTGGCCTTTGAGGGGGGACCCAACAAAGCCCCTGCTGAATGGGTAGTCAGTGTCCCTGAGGTGCTGAGCTTCAAGGGCACCAGTCAGTCTCCTCCTCCAGTGTCACTCTCTAGTGACGTACCTCGGGCTTTGTTAGAGCCCCAGGCCGAGTCACTACTGGAGGGGGGGAATATAGGCATGACCCCCATTCAGGACCCCATGGATTTGTCTGTCAGGGGGGATGTGGCACAAGGGGAAGTGGAAATGGGGGAGGGTGATAAAACAGGTTTTCCTGTTAACATCATGGGAGAGCCTGTCTACCCTCCTCAGCCGTCCACTGACCCTAACATCGGTGCCATCCAAGCTGAGCAAGCAGCGGTGGAACTGGCAGAGGAGGCATATAAAGCCTCCAAGGCTTCCATTAAGGAAGCCATGCCAGCCACTGCTGTCCAGCCAGCTACCCCTGAATGCACTCCTGAAGCTACAGGGGTGCAGCAGCAATCCAAGGGTCCATTATTTACCTTGAAGGGTGCTAAAGGGACTCCTTCTGTATCATCTAAGAGGGGGTCCCTGAGAATAAAGCTGAGGAAACTGACTCCAGCCGGGGAGGATGGAGTAAAGGTTCCAGGTACTCTCCTATTTATATCAGGGAGGGTACTCTGTGAGCTTCCTGCAGGAAACTCACACCACTCCAGAGGCTGAGGCCTCGTGGCAACTGGAGTGGAGAGGCAGGGTCTTCTTTAGCCACTTCACATCGGCGTCATGTGGAGTGGTGACCCTGTTCTCAGAGTCTTTTCAGCCAGAGCTGCTGCTTGTGAAAGCTGTTATCCCAGGCCGTCTAATCCACCTCCGGGTCCGAGAGCAGGGTAGCATCATTAACCTAGTTAATATATATGCCCCTGCTGGAGGGCTCGAGAGAGTGAGGTTCCTCGCCAGACTGTCCCAGTTTTTGGAGACGGTTGACGCAGATGAGTGTTTGGTACTCGGGGGTGATTTCAACTGCACCCTCGACGCTCTGGACCGGAATAGTCCAGAGCCGTACCCGCCTTCTGCGTCAGCCATGCGAGAGATCATCGCCCGCTTCTCCCTGGAGGACATCTGGCGAGAGCAGAACCCAGGGGCATCAGACGGTTTCACCTACGTCAGGGTGAGAGCCGGTCTGGTGTCCCACTCCCGGATCGACAGACTATATATATCTAGTCACTATATGTCACGAGTCGGTTCTTGTGCCATTAGGCTGGCTCCGTTCACAGACCACAACTGTGTGTCTGTGACAGTGGCGCTAACGCCAACAGCGCCACGAGCCGCCTATTGGCACTTCAACAATGCTTTGTTGAAGGACCAGGGGCTTGTGACATTGATCCGGGAGTTTTGGACGGACTGGAGGGGTTGCAAGGGGGACTTTGCCACGTTAAAACTGTGGTGGGACGTGGGCAAGGTTCATTTGCGACTTCTGTGTCAGGAATATACCAAGGGTGCGAGTGGGCAGCGCGAAGCTGAGTTGGAGTCACTCCGGGGGGAGGTACTCCATCTGGAGCAGAGGCTGTTCACTTGTAGGGACCAATCCCTGCAGAGCGAGTATGTAGAGAGGAAGGGTGTCCTCTGTGACCTGGAACGACACCAGGCCAAGGGGGCATACGTGCGCAGCCGCTTAGGTTTTCTCAAAGATCTAGACCGCGGCTCGCGCCTCTTCTACTCACTGGAGAAAAAGGGGGGTAACAGTAGGCACATCACCTGTCTTCTAGATGAAGACGGTGCCCCCCTTACAGATCCGGAGAGTATCCGGGATAGAGCCCGGAACTTTTATAAAGATCTTTACTCTCCGGATCCCATTTCTCCAGACGCCTGCAGGGTGCTATGGGAGGGGCTCCCCACAGTCAGTGAGGGTGTAAGAGAGCGGCTTGATATACCACTGTCTTTTCAAGAGCTCTCTGAAGCCCTCCGTGCCATGTCCTGTGAGAAGTCTCCAGGACTGGACGGACTGACTGTAGAGTTTTTTCCAATTTTTCTGGGAGACTCTGGGACCTGATTTCCATCTGGTCCTTGGGGAAGCCCTGGAGACCGGGGAGATGCCCCTGTCTTGTCGCAGGGCAGTACTTGCCCTGCTGCCCAAAAAGGGGGATCTCCGGCTTATTAAGAACTGGCGACCGGTCTCTCTGCTCAGCACGGACTACAAGATTGTTGCTAAAGCCATCTCGCTTAGACTTGGGTCTGTGCTGGCAGAATTGGTTCACCCTGACCAGTCCTATGCGATCCCGGGCCGGACTATCTTTGATAGTATCTTTCTGGTCCGGGATCTATTGCATTATTCTCGCTGGACTGGTCTGTCACTCGCCTTTCTCTCTTTAGATCAAGAGAAGGCGTTTGACAGGGTGGACCATGGTTACCTCATAGCCACTCTGCAAGCGTACGGCTTTGGCCCACAGTTTGTGGGCTTTATAGGAACGCTGTACGCCTCTGCAGAGTGTTTACTTAAAATCAATTGGTCCCTAACAGCACCTTTGGTATTTGGACGAGGGGTGCGTCAAGGATGTCCCTTGTCTGGACAGTTATATGCACTGGCCATTGAGCCTTTCCTCTGCCTACTGAGGAAAAGGCTCACAGGGCTGGTGCTAAAAGATCCAGACATGCGGATTGTCCTTTCAGCTTATGCTGACGATGTGCTCCTCGTGGCCCAGGATCCAGTTGACCTTGAGCTGGCAAAACAGTGCCAGGAGGTATATTCAGCTGCCTCCTCCGCTCAGATCAACTGGTCCAAATGCACAGGCCTTTTAGAGGGTAATTTACAGGTAGACTCTTTGCCTCCCACGTTTCGTGACATCACGTGGGAGGCAGATGTCATTAAATATCTGGGGGTCTACCTGTCCGCTGCGGACGCTTCCGTCCCAGACAACTGGAGGGAGTTAGAGGGCAGTGTCCTCTCTCGTCTGGGACGATGGAGGGGTCTAGCAAAAATGCTTTCCCTTAGGGGGCGGACTCTCGTGGTGAATCAGCTGGTGGCTTCTCAGATCTGGCACCGGCTGATTTGTCTGAGTCCGACCCCCGAGTTTGTCACCAATATCCAGAGGAATTTGTTAGATTTCCTCTGGATGGGAAGGCATTGGGTCTCTGCAGGGGTGGCAAGTCTGCCTTTGGTGGAGGGTGGACAGGGAGTAGTTTGTGTGTGCTCCCAGTTGTCCACCTTCCGCCTTCAGTACCTGCAGAGATACCTATATGCAGATCCCTCTCCGCAGTGGTGCGCACTGGCATCCAGCTTTTATCGCCAGTTGCGCAACCTGGGGTATGACCGGCAATTATTTCTGATCAGGCCCGAGGGGTTTGGAAAAGACCTCTCTGTGTTGCCGGCATACTACCAGGAAACCCTCAAGGCCTGGAGCATGGTCTCCGTGACCAGGCAGGGCGTGCCTTTGGGGGATGAAATATTCACAGAGCCCCTGCTATTTAATGCAGCAGTGGGGGCTCCAATGTTACATTCCCCCAGTATCATCCGCCGCCTTAGTCATGCACGGATGACCCGAGTCGGGGATCTCCTGGAATACGGGCGTTCTGATTGGGTGTCACCCCAGGAGCTTGCGCTCCGTTTGGGATATGTGACGCCCAAAGTCTCAGGGCGCTTGCTCCAGGAGATTAGAGATGCCATCTCCCCCGACTCGCGCACCTTCCTTCGCGGGGCTTTGCAGGCCGGAGTGCCACATGCACCTTTCAACACCCCTTCTCCGGCTGTTTGCATTGGACACAAGCCCCGTGTTTCCCCTCAGGCTCCTCCTGTCCCCAACCTCTCGAGGTTGAGGGACATACCCTCGGCATGCTTTCGCGGCATGCCGAGGAAGAGCTTATATTCTCTCGTGCTCCATACAGTGCACTTCCTTGCCCTCGTGACCCGTCCCGATACCATCTGGAGGCGGGTCCTACCAGCTGACGAGGGCAAGAGGCCCCGGTGGAGGGAACTTTATTCTGATTTAGTTCCACGACCCACCGGGGACTTGAGTTGGAGAGTGCTCCATGGTGCACTGAGCACGGGAGAGTACTTAGCTAAATTCACGGACTCTCCCTCCACTTGTCCTTTCTGTGGCAAGGGAGAGTCCGTGTATCATATTTATTTTAGTTGCGCCAGACTGCAGCCCCTCTTGTCACTCTTGAGGGGCCTCCTCCTGCAGTTCTGGCTGCATTTCTCCCCTCACATTTTTATTTTTGGGCACCCAGTGTCCCGGGGCAATAAGGCCAGGGACGTCCTCGTCAACCTGCTCCTGGCATTAGCCAAATTGGCTATATATAAGTCCAGGAAGCAGTGTTTGATAGGGGGGGTTCCCTTGTCACCTGAGGCCATGTTCCGGGTGCTGGTGCGCTCCCGTATCCGGGCAGAGTACCACCTGGCTTTGTCCACTGGGGGAATGGATGAGTTTGTCTCCCAGTGGGCTGTAGATGGTGTGCTCTGCTCGGTATCCCCCCATCCGGTTTCTTTTTCTCTTCACCTCCAAAAATGATTTTTATTTAGTTTACAGATCATGTTTTGCTCATAATTTTAAAATACACTGTGCCAAGTTCAACCAATCCAGTCTAGTTGGGGTACTAACAGTCCACATTTTAAAAAAAATGATAGCCAGAGGCAGGACACCCTGCAGAGGCCGTCGTGGTCGTGGTGCTGTGATTCCCTTTGGCCCTACAATAATGCCCAGTGTTCAGAGGCCAGTTACCCTGAACTTGAAAAGTTCAGAGGACGTAGTTGACTGGCTAACACAGGACACCCAATTTTCTACAGCTTCCGCTTGGAACATTGACGCACCATCCTCCTCCAGCTTAGCTTCAGGCACCTCTCAAGTTACCACTCACCCGCCTGCCGCCACCACCAACACTAGTACCACAGCCAATTCAATTGATCAGTCAGAAGAGTTATTTACACATCAGTTTGAAGAAACGAGTGATGCGCAACCATTATTGCCAGAGAATGTAGATAACAGGGATATGTCTCAGTCAGGCAGCATTACACACATGTACGTACGATGTGATGATGATGATGTACCCGCTGCTGCTTCCTTTGTTCAGTTGTCATATACAAGTGAGGCGGATGATGATGATGACGATGCGTCCGTGGATGTCACGTGGGTGCCTGCTAGAAGAGAAGAAGAACAGGGGGAAAGTTCAGATGGGGAGACAAAGAGGAGGAGGAGACGGGTTGGAAGTAGAGGGAGGTCATCGCAACGAGCTAGTGGCACAGTCAGACAGCATGCATCAGCACCCGGGGTCAGCCAGACAGCACGCCAATCAACGCATGCTGTTGCCACCACCAGAATGCTGTCACCGCCGAGCTCAGCAGTGTGGCATTTTTTTTGTGTGTCTGCCTCTGACAACAGCGATGCCATTTGCAACCTGTGCCAAAAGAAACTGAGTCGTGGGAAGTCCAACACCCACCTAGGTACAACTGCTTTGCGAAGGCACATGATGTCACATCACAAACGCCAATGGGATCAACACATGAGTACAAGCAGCACACAAACTCAAAGCCGCCATCCTCCTCCTGGTCCATCATCTTCATCCACATCAACCACTGCTGTCCTCCTTGCCCCCTCTCAACTCTCCACCACTCCGTCTCTCGCCTCTTGCTGTTCCTGCTCATCTCCCCACAGTCAGGTGTCTGTCAAGGGCATGTTTGAGCGTAAGAAGCCAATGCCACAAAGTCACCCCCTTGCCCGGCGTCTGACAGCTGGCTTGTCTGAACTCTTGGCCCGTCAGCTTTTACCATACAAGCTGGTGGAGTCTGAGGCGTTCAAAAAGTTTTTAGCGATTGGGATACCGCAGTGGAAGGTACCCGGCCGAAATTTCTTTGCCCAAAAGGCAATCCCCAACCTGTACTCAATTGTGCAAAAGGAAGTAATGGCATCTCTGGCACACAGTGTTGGGGCAAGGGTCCATCTGACCACTGATACCTGGTCTGCAAAGCATGGTCAGGGCAGGTATATCACCTACACTGCGCATTGGGCAAACCTGCTGACGCCTGCCAAGCATGGAATGCGTGGCTCTGCAGAGGAGTTGGTGACACCGCGACGACTTGCAGGCAGGCCTGCTGCCACCTCCTCTACTCCTCCTACTCCATCCTCTTCCATAACCTCCTCAGCTGAGTCCTCTTCTGCTGCTGCGTCTTGCTCCACATCAACGGCACCCCCCCAGCTCCCCAGATACTATTCCACATCCCGGATACAGCAGTGTCATGCCGTCTTGAGGTTGACTTGCCTCAAAGCAGAGAGTCACACCGGGCCAGCACTCCTGTCCACCCTGAACGCACAGGTGGATCAATGGCTGACTCCGCACCAACTAGAGATTGGCAAGGTGGCTTGTGACAACGGAAGAAATTTGTTGGCGGCATTGAATTCGGGCAAGTTGACGCATGTGCCGTGCATGGCACATGTGTGTAATCTGATCGTACAACGCTTTGTCCATAAGTATCCAGGCTTACAGGACGTCCTGAAGCAGGCCAGAAAGGTGTGTGGCCATTTCAGGCGTTCCTACACGGCCATGGCGCACTTTTCAGATATCCAGCGGCGAAACAACATGCCAGTGAGGCGCTTGATTTGTGACAGCCGCACACGTTGGAATTCAACACTCCTAATGTTCGACCGCCTGCTCCAACAAGAAAAAGCCATTAACGAGTATTTGTATGACCGGGGTGCTAGGACAGCCTCTGCGGAGATGGGGATTTTTTTGCCACATTACTGGACGCTCATGCGCAATGCCTGTAGGCTCATGCGTCCTTTTGAGGTGACAAACCTTGTCAGTCGCACCGAAGGCACCCTCAGCGACATCATACCATTTGTTTTATTCCTGGAGCGTGCCCTGCGAACAGTGCTGGATCAGGCCGTAGATGAGCGTGACGAGGAAGAGGAAGAGTTGTGGTCACCATCACCACCAGAAACAGCCTTATCAGCATCGCTTGCTGGACCTGCGGCAACACTGGAAGAGGATTGTGAGGAAGAGGAGTCAGAGGAGGAATGTGGCTTTGAGGGGGAGGAGGAAGACCAATCACAACAGGCATCCCAGGGTGCTCGTTGTCACCTATCTGGTACCCGTGGTGTTGTACGTGGCTGGGGGGAAGAACATATCTTCAGCGAGATCACTGAGGACGAGGAATGGGACATGACTAGCTCGGCATCCAACCTTGTGCAAATGGGGTCTTTCATGCTGTCGTGCCTGTCGCAGGACCCTCGTATAAAAAGGCTGAAGGGGAACGACCTGTACTGGGTGTGCACGCTACTAGACCCCCGGTATAAGCAGAAAGTGCCTGATTTGTTACCAAATTACCGCAAGTCAGAAAGGATGCAGCAGGTCCAAAACAAATTAACAAGTATGCTTTACACAGCATATAAGGGTGATGTCACAGCACAAGGGCAATATAACAGGGGAAGAGGTGAACGTAATCCACCTGCCACGACCACGCCGGCAAGGACAGTACGTTTAAAAGACGTGTTGTTGATGGAGGACATGCAGACCTTTTTCAGTCCTACGCATCGCATCAGCCCTTCGGGATCCACCCTCAGAGAACGACTTGACCGACAGGTAGCAGACTACCTCGCCTTAACTGCAGATATCGACACTCTGAGGAGCGATGAACCCCCTTGACTACTGGGTATGCAGGCTAGACCTGTGGCCTGAGCTATCCCAATTTGCAATTGAACTTCTGGCCTGCCCCGCTTCAAGTGTCCTGTCAGAAAGGACCTTCAGTGCAGCAGGAGGTTTTGTCACCGAGAAGAGAAGTCGCCTAGGGCAAAAAAGTCTAGATTGCCTCACCTTTATAAAGATGAATGAGGGATGGATCCCGAAGGGACTGACACTGGGCGATACATTCGACTGAAAAAGGCCTGATGAGATGAGCTGCCTTCGGCTATAAATGGTCCACACGCTGCTGTATTTTATCCCTGAATGCCGGATGACTTGCGTGAATTATCCGCCACCAACTAGGGTTCAAGAAGAGGCAATGTTTTATGGCACGTTCTGCCTGGGGAACAAAGGTCAATTTTTCTGGCCGCTGCAATAGCAGCGGCTGCAACAGCAGCGGCTGCAACAGCAGCGGCTGCAACAGCAGCGGCTGCAACAGCAGCGGCTGCAACAATATCTAATTTTTGAATTTCAATATTTATGCCAGAAGGCGTACGGCATGTAAAGGAAAAGAAAGCATATTGAACAGTCTTGCATAACACAACAGTTGTGCAAAAATACATATTTACAATGAAGACATTTTGTTAAAATTAGGTGGCTAGGCCTTCTTTTTTTTACTTTTTTGGTTAATACATTTTCTTTTTTTTTACTGTGATGCAATTTTTAAGAGAAACCTAAGACATGGTAAAACAGACAATAGTAAAGTCCTATTATCTATCATCACTCCAGCAGTAGCTTATTATTTACAATATCTAACCTGCTCAATCGCACTTGGGTTACCCTAGGGCAGGCTTCAGTAGGCGACCTCTCCTTTCCTCGGATGATTTTGCCGCCGGTTGCTTCTGAAGGGTCTCCTCCAGGGCTCCCCCACTCTGGTCCTTCCCCCCAAGTCGCTTCAACCATTAACAAATGTTTTATTATATTAGGGGGGCACTAAATGGGGATGTTATCCAGGGATCCCAAATTGTCTGGAACTGGGTGATTCTATCCAAGACTACATGGTTAAATCTCTCGTTGAGCAGTAAATAGTTGTTTTTTTTTATTAATTCCTGAAAGTTTTAATTTGGGGTTTTCCAACTACTAGCTATGTGTATTTTTTCTTTCAAAAATATTTTATTAGGTTAATCTTAAACATTTTAGAAGCTAGTAAGCATGTTTCTTCCCATAGTCTTATGACTGCCGAACACTCCCACCAGACATGAATAAATGTAGCCTCATTTCCACTGTTCCTAAAACATGAGCTGCTCCGTTTTGGATCCCATTTATTAGCTTAAAAGGAGTAATATATGTCCTGTATAGGACCTTTATTGAAGTCTCAAGCAGACTATAATTTAAAGATCCCCTACTTAAGCCTTGCCAACTTTTATCTCATGTGCTATCTGCCAACTCGGTGCCCAAATCCCTCTCCCAGGCTTTGGTATAGTCTGGTTTGTTTGCCCATGAGTTTTCATTAAATAGTTCATACATGAGGCTAATAATACCAGGCTGAAAGGGGGAATCCCTACATTTTTTGAGTAGCCAGGTGTTTCTTTGGGGGGTTCCCCTACCACTTATCGTATATATAAAATTATGTATCCTGCAAAAATTATAGTGTTCAGCCAGGGGTAAATTGTATCTATCTCTCACCCACTCAAAGGTCATTATTTTGACGTCATGCCACCATGGACCAACCCTTAGTAGGTTCTGAGACTTCCACCAACTGAGAGAGCGTTCCGGAAGATGTATCTTAAAGTGGGGATTGGGTACGATAGGGGTAAGATCTGATACCCGAGTGTCCAGTTTTTGTGTCCAGTTCATCTCCGTCCATATTTTTAATGAGTGCTTAATCAATGGGTTTTTCAAGTTTCTCAAAAAAGTATACAGGCCTGGAATCCATATTACTGTATCCCATGTATAAGGTGACATGCTTACATTTTCCATAAATACCCAGAGCGGCTGATGTGTTTTGGAGAATGTGCCAGAGGAATGAAAGCCAGCTGCGCTGCCTTGTAATACAGTTTGAGATTCGGGTCCCTACCCTCTTTTAGAAAGACTATGAGGTCGGCCTGATTCAATTAAGGGGGCATAGGTTCTCCATTTAGTATAGCGTTAAACAAAGATGTTAGGTGCGGGGGTAAGCAAGGGCTCAAATTTCTTATAGTACAGATGAGTAAAACCGTCTGGCCCTGGGGACTTGCCAAATTTAAGATCTTGGATTGTAGATTTAACTTCCTCTTGGGATATGTCTAGGTTCAAGCTGTCCAATTGAGGTACAGGTATTTTGTGGACTTCTTGCTGTAGTAGGAAGGACTCTATGTCAGATCCGCTGCAGCGGGATTGGGATGAATATATGGTCTGATCGAAGTTTTGAAATGTTCCTTGGATAGCATTGGGGCTAAAGGAGGTTTGGCCATCAGGTAGTCTAAAGATACCGTATATTATGTCCTCTCTTGGGGGGTAAAGACACTAATAATTCCTCCAATAAAATTCTGCTTTTTTTTTTGCCTGTGCTGGGTCAGTTTGGCTTAATTGCTGGGCCCTTTTCCTGCCAAGATGGCGACCGTCAGTCCATGGGCCTCTATGTCCCCTTCACTACCTTTGTCCCCGCTTGTGTGCTTATTTGGGATGGCCCCCCTTTATATCTCCGGCCGGTGGCCTTGTAAGGGTCGCTCCCTCAATCTCTGAGTGTGGATATGCAGGGATGGGGCGTTGAATCAGGCCTACCTTCTTCTCTGCTCGCTGCAAGATCAACAATACCTAATTTTTCAGGCATGTGTACATGCCTAATTTTTCTGGCCTCTGGTGCTGCACTGTGGCTTCAACAACCAAACCCAAAAAAAGGCACATAACAGGGATTAAACTGATAGGAGTAGTAATACTTAACACACCACTCATATCTGGTGTAACAGTAATGTACATTTAAAACAAAAAAAAAATTCTACTGTAATAGATTGCATAGCAGTTAGTTGTCTGCAAGCGTGTGTGTCAGACCTACAGCGTCTACTCTACCAACTTCTGCAAGTGCACAGTGCCACTCATATCTGTTGTCACAGTAGCTTGGACGCATAGTACCGATCTGTCAAAACCTGTAATGATGAATGAGGTCTAGAGTTGCCTGGTTCCCTTATCCTCTACAGGTTGAGACCTAATGTTTGGGTGACTCCAGACCAACACATGAGTACAAACAGCACACAAACTCAAAGCCGCTATCCTCCTCCTGGTGCAGCATCATAAGCCACATCAACCACTGCTGTCCTCCTTACCCCCTCTCAACCATCCGACACTCCGTCTCTCGCCTTGAGCAGTTCCTGCTCATCTGCCCATAGTCAGGTGCCTGTAAAGGACATGTTTGAACGTAAGAAGCTAATGTCACAAAGTGCCCCAAAATTGAAGTGATACGACCAACAAAGCATCTTTTTCCATCTCCTGGTTCTAAAAATCCAGGCCTTATACACGCCCCCTGATAGGTGACGTAACAAGTATTAAACTGATAAGAGTAGTACTTACAAACGGGCCACTCCTATCTGGTGGCACCTTTGACTGCACGTGCCGTGTCCCAAAATTGAAGTGATACGACCAACAAAGCATCTTTTTCCATCTCCCGGTTCTAAAAATCCAGGCCTTATACACGCCCCCTGATAGGTGACGTAACAAGTTTTAAACTGATAAGAGTAGTACTTACAAACACGCCACTCCTATCTGGTGGCACCTTTGACTGCACGTGCCGTGCCCCAAAATTGAAGTGATACGACCAACAAAGCATCTTTTTCCATCTCCCGGTTCTAAAAATCCAGGCCTTATACACGCCCCCTGATATGTGCTGTAACAGGTTTTAAACTGATAAGAGTAGTACTACTTAACACACCTTATAATAATGCAGAGAGAGGCAATGCAGTGAGAGGAGTCTGAAGAAGAGGAGTCAGAGGAGGAAGGTGGCTTTGAGGAGGTGGAAGACCAAACACAGCAGGCGTCCCAGGGGGCTTGTTGTCACCTTTCGGGGACCCTTGGTGGCTGGGTGGAGGAAGAGACCTCCAATGACATCAGTGAGGACAAGGAACGGGACATGGCTAGCTTGGCATCCAACCTTGTGCAAATGGGGAGTTTGCGGTTGTGCAAATGGACTGTTTGTGGTTGTTTGCGGTGCGTTAAACGGGGAGTTTGATCTGTCACTGTGAAGCGGGCCTAACCCTTACACTACCTGATCGATACAACATCATACCTGATGTTTTAAAGCACGTCATTCTAAACAATTTAGGAATGTTAGGTAATTTATTCCCTTTATGGCTTAAAACCAGACTCTGCATCAACTATGTAATTTTCCATGGAGTTTTGCCATGGATCCCCCTCCGGCATGCCACAGTCCAGGTGTTAGTCCCGTTGAAACAACTTTCCCATCACTATTGTGGCCAGAAAGAGTCCCTGTGGGTTTTAAAATTCGCCTGCCCATTGAAGTCTATGGCGGTTCGCCGATGTTCGCCGGTTAGGTTCGCGACATCACTACTGTACAAGTAGAGATAATTTAACTGTGACAATGACATTATTTTTCTGTATTCTTCAAAAGCTCACACATCTGACTCCTCTATTATGTAGATTTCTTATATAAAATGTCTGAGCTTGTCTTTATTCACACTACATTATATATATCAGAAAGCACTGAATAAAATTAGGGGAGTTACTGTATTATTTAGTTAAATAATCTGTATTATGTATTAAAGTTATTGTAAATACTATTATATATTACTATTTGTATAATTTAATAATAAGCATATTGTGTGTCTTTGGTAATAAAGCCATTAAATAATGACGCACCCCCTTTAATACTTTGGTTTCATCCCCAGTAGCTGTCACGTGTCTGCATCTCCTTTACGTCACATCCCTGCTCCATCACACTCTCCAATATGGCGGCGCCCTGCAACAGCACGGTGCAAAGTGTCGGGAGGATTCTCCTGGATTCACAGCGGCCATTACCTGTTCGGTTTCGGGCTCTCTTCACCCTGAGGAACCTCGGCGGGCCCGAAGCGGCGGAGTGGATCGGGCGCGGGTTTGCGGACGAGTCGGCGCTGCTGAAGCATGAGCTGGCGTACTGCCTGGGGCAGATGAGGGAGCGCACCGCCGTGGCGGTGCTCAGCACCGTGCTAAGGGACCGGGCTCAGGAGCCCATGGTGCGGCACGAGGCGGGTGAGACACATGGGGGGAATTTGAGGGTAGAACCACTATACCATGTGGAAGAGTCTTACATAACAGTAGTGATGACAAGAAGAAGGAGCCGGGGAGTGACGTCATTATATGCGGACTACTGATACTAGTAGTGCCTATGGCATTAGGAGCATGGCAAGCACCAAGTCTGTGTCCTTCTACATTGACATCAGATCTAGGCACCATATATCAGTAACCTCATATGGCAGGATGTGACTGTATATCAGTGGGTCACAATGCTTTTCACTGCTAGGACTCTCAGCCCACTGGACATTACTAACACTAGAGCCCAGATTTATCAATCAGCGGATCAGAACCCACCATCTATTACAGCAGACAATATGTCACCCTATACCCAATGCAGTATATATCAAGTAGCGAAAACCCCTAAATGTCGTTCAGTACGATGGAAAACATGTGCATCCAATATGGCAGCACAAGGGGCGGCGAACAGCTTAAAAATGTCTATTGATAAATCAGCAGTGATATTCGTGAACACCTGCACGATTTATTTTCTTTAGCTGCTTTAATTAAATAGTGCAATGTGTATAGGTTAGAAATAAGGGAAAATAATTTAAAATGTAAACATTATTTTAATGATAACAATAATAATATTAATAGATAATATTATTATTATACCTAATATTTTGGTAATATAATAATATATATTATGTTGTTATAACACTCCAATAAATAAATATATATATATATATATATATATATATATATATATTGTCCCTTCTTTATTATGTAATACACCACCCATTGAAAACTATTATTAGATATGCCATGTATTGCAAACCTATCACGTATACCATCCATTACAACATGCATTACATCAGTTAAACATATATTTGTTCACTATTAATAAATTCTCTTTCTCCATTTAATAACCTTACCAATTTCAATGCTGAACACTAGGAACATATTGAGCTTAATCAGTACTCCAGAGTGTAGTCGCCCTGGGCCTACATGCGTGTTGGAAGGCTTGCACATGTGCAGTTTCATTTCAATTAGAGCAGCAATGTCTGTTGAGTTCTATTTACCCCATAAATATTCTGTAATTTGCAATATTTTTTAAATGAAATTCAACATTTTGAGGCCCACCTGCACTCCCTTAGAGAATCACCGCTGTAGAGATCACTGTAACAATACTTCCAATGGAATAGTATTATACAGACGGCATATTACATTGCAGACCATAGAGTGCATTGATAATTAGGAAATATCATATATGTGAAATAATTATTTCCTGTACTCTTATTTTCTTACTCTTTTACCCTAGGAGAGGCTCTGGGGGCTATTGGAGACCCAAAGGTGCTGGAGCTTCTGAAAGAATATTCTCAGGACCCTGTAATAGAGGTAAAGACAACCCAATTTTGATAGAGTAATATAAAAATACAACAAATATGAGGATTATGAGGCCACCACTGGAGAATCCCCTGAAGTACTCTATTTGATACAAATCTTGTTGCAACAAAAAGATTAACTTTTATTAAATTTCCAAAAATATAAAAATGCAGGAAATTAAAATACTAGGTGATGGGACTGATTTAAAATTAGCTGAACTTTTCATGTCCTGCAGTTTCTGGGGTAAGTCTAGGGAACAGACAACTGGAGTGTATACTGTAAAACAAAACAAAACGTAACTGGTGTGTATCAATCATTTACTGTGTTGCTCAGTTCAATATTCCCTTAGAGCTTATTGGTGTTAGTCAAACATTGAATGCACTAATCACACCACAAAAGCTTTGGGCTTTTATCTTAGTACACTGTTATTAAAGGGATATCTAAGTTTGCTGTATTATGAATGCATCTGATGCAGGAGAATTAGTAGTATATAAAAAAAAATGTTTGCATGAAAAAATACCAAAATATACATTTAAACACTCACCTTGAAGCCAGCTGAATTTTTTGCATTTGCAAACAGTTGGCTTTCAAAGTTGACACCCCCAGCCAATCTCTTCTAAAATTAGCATAACAGTCATATTCAGTTTGACCAATCACAGGCATTGTATCCACTTTGTTTTGGAACGATGCAGACACGAGTTCTTCCCTACTGTGGGAAGTCGCATGTTTTCATACACTTCCTTTTCGTAATTCCCTTCCTGTGCATACAGAGTAAGTGTTTAGCAATAATAGTAACTTCTGATTTTAGTCATTTCTGACCGTTGTAAATCAAGGTTAACACCCTTCAAACCCAGGCTAAATTAGCCTAAAATGTAAAATGATTTGTTTTGGCCAATTAGGTTAGCTGAAACTCTTGAATTAACACTGGGTTCCTGTCTGTGGTAAAAAGTAGGCTGAGAAATGTAGTGTATCACTTATATGTGGCAGGAAGCTTGAAGGATATTGGCTGAGCAAGCAAGAGCAGGTAAATAGTGGGTTAATATTTCTTCCCGGATGCTGATTGGGTGGAACAGGAAGTTGTGTAGACACCACCTGGGTTTATGAGATGTGCTGCTTTTTGCCTATAGAGTGCAGAAATGTGTTAATGCAGGGTAACACACAACTCAAGGGAAGAAACACTCTAATGCATTATCCATTCATATATCCTATTTTATTAATACATAAACAAAAATAATTACTAACCTTGTTTGAATGCAGCTGGGTCAATTGGCTCAATCACTTTGATTTACTTACCTGTACTCATATTTCCCAGACTCCATGTCTTGCAGGCCAAACTTGAGTAGACCTGCCTCATTACCATGCGATGCTTACCCTTCCAGTAGAAGGTGGGATCAACTGTAATCCCACAATATTCTTGCATTATAATTATATTACAGGTCTGTTATGGGTATGACAACTTCCAATTCTTGTTTCCATCAGGTGGCAGAGACATGCCAACTTGCTGTGCAGAGAATCGAGTGGCTGCAACAGAATCCAGAAACCCCTGATAATAACCCTTATCTATCTGTGGACCCTGCACCGCCAGCAGAGGAGAAGGACATTCCTTTACTACGTGCCACCTTGCTGGATGATACCCGCCCACTCTTTGACCGTTATCGTGCCATGTTTGCACTCCGCAATATTGGAGGGACAGATGCTGTGTTGGCTCTGGCAGATGGTGAGCCCTTTTTATACACTTAATTGAATGACTTCAATTGTAAAAAAAATATTTCCTGCATGATTAAAGTAACAGAAATATAACAAATTATGAATGTGTTTGTACTACTTCTGTCTGACAAGTTAATTTATACTATGAGATAGGAAGATTGGGCAAGTGGTTGCTAGAACAGATAATAAGGCTGGTTTAGACTGCTGAGCATTCAGAAATATGATATTTATTCAGTACTTGGTGAACCTCCCAAAACTTCCTGACATTTGACAGATCAGGACAAATGGAAGACCAGTCAGTACTCGTAGAACTAACTTTTTAAAGGACCACTGTAGTTATATAACTAAAAAATATACCATTTTGAAGAACTGCTGTAAAAATAGGTAAAGTGTTACAGTATAAAGCATATAATACAGCTTGAAGCTTTGTTCCATTATATATGCGCTTATGCTGCAGTGGAAGCTACCATTGTAGTCTCAACTGATCATCTTCCTGAGCTTAGTGGTGATTTGGAAACTTCTATGAAGACACTGGAATTGTCAGCTAAAACTTCCAGTGTGTTCATTAGGACTCATGGAAAGCTCACTAGCTTACAAGAACACACCCTCCTGAGGCAGAAGTTAGAAGATGCAGCCCAATAAAGTCAGTGAAAGCCTGAAAGAATAACTGCATATAAACTTGAATCAAATTACGTCTGTGTCTTATTTATTTCTACATTCTGCAAACAATTTTGGGCACGGGCAAGCTTAGTTATTCAAAAATCAGATAAAAGAAATGTTAATGTGTGTTTAGTTTGTGTGTGTGTGTGTGCGCGCGCGCGTGTGTGTGCGCGCGCGTGTGTGACATGTTTCAGAGAGTACATTTAAAACTTGCGCTTTTAAAATTATAATAAAAAAAATGGGACTTCAGTGTCCATATTATCTTAGACATTAAATTTGACAAGCACTGTATTACTGACTGATCTCTCTTCTTCCATAGGTCTACAGTGTGGAAGTTCCCTATTCCGCCATGAGATAGGCTATGTACTGGGTCAGATGCAACATGAGGCAGCAATCCCAGGCCTTGCAGCATCACTGGAAAGGTTTGAGGAGAACCCTATGGTCCGACATGAGTGTGCGGAGGCTTTGGGCTCTATCGCTCAAGAGGACTGTCTAAAGACATTGCGTGAACATGCTAAGGACAAAGAGCGAGTAGTGAGGGAAAGCTGCGAGGTGGCTCTGGATATGTACGAGTATGAGAACAGTGGGGACTTTCAGTACGCAAATGGTCTAAGCCAAATCCAGAAGCAGGAGGCCTAGGCTAGATGATAACCTTTTACAACTTTTCCTGCACAAGCTGTGCTATATCTGGAGCTGGCTATCATGACTGCGGTTTCATTTCTTTCTTCAGAGTGCCTTGTTATGAGGTGGAATCCTAGACACACCCCAACTAAGAAAAACTCTGTTGTCAGAAGCAGTACATAGTAGGACTATATACTTTTAACTATTTAAAAACAAAGTTCTTGCTTTGTGAACCTTAATTACTGGGTTTTCTTGTTTCCAAGGTATTCTCTACCTTTTTATTATCGGGGAAATTGCTTTGTTTGAGAAACAGTCTCTGAATGTGTCCTGCTGTAACTATGGATAAATGGCTGATAATAACACTGAGTAATGTGTGGATATTCTTCGGAATGAACAGATAATTGAGGTGGTATGTGTAATTTTTCTCATATGTAATACTCTATTAAATATGGATAAGCCAGAAAAGATAGACCTAGAATAACATGCATTGGTGCTGCGCGTGAAGAATCTAGCATCATTATCAGGTATAGGGAACACTTGCTATGACTGCAGTCTAAATAATTATACAGGTATATTATACCTGTAGTATAAAAGTAGGGATTGCAGTACTGGTCACGGAGAAAAGTTGGTAGCTTTAGAGAGCCAGGCGCATATTGTTTTTAGGGCAGCTGATGTTTTTTGATTTGATATCTAAATATCAATATTGTAACACATTTAAACCAAAGCTTTCATTATTATTTTGTTAACTAATAAACTATTTTAGTTTAGTTCAGTATGAAAGAAGCAGTGACAAAGGCTAACTCTACTGTAAAGGTCAAGTGTTCAGACTCTGATCTCAAGCGAAAAGCAGTAATGTAATATCCTGCTGTGTAATGCTGGGCAGATAATCACACATACCAGGCTTCTAGACACGCAGTGATTTCATATTTACTGTTGTATAATACATGCATGCACATGTGCAATGGCTGTAACTCAAATAAGTAACTTTTCACTATCAAAATATGTTTTATGCTAGGAAATGGTACAGTCCAGATAGGAGAGAATTGCAGTTAGACAACACACTGGTAAGGAAGTAATATTTATGAAAAGTATTTCAAGTGTTTTGAATTAATACATGTAGTCATGCTGCAATAAGTGCAGTTTTGTAACACACTAAAATACTGTTAATTCTGTGGTACTTTTAATGGGACACAGCAAGTGTAGAAATTAAAAATGTACCTATAAATTATATTTTCAATTGTTCGCTCTTAAAAACGAAATGAGTGTAAGATAAGTGACATTGGATTCTGTTATATACATGTAGAAATTACTTCTAGATCTTCGTACATGGCTGGCACTTATCTTACCTGAGGTGAGGTAAGTATCTCTTGTGTGCGGAGGCTAGCAGTAAGGACATGGCTGGTTGAGTTAGATAAGAATGATAAGATTTTATAGCACTTCAAAGTCTCATTAAATCTGCGTTGTCAGTTACACCGAGCTCATTAAAATGATGAGGATTTCACTAGCAATTTTCATAAATGCCTACAAAATGTATAAATGTACTTTTAGCGTAGTTTTTTTTTTTTTTTTGGTAGAAAAACTAGGTTTAGAAAACCTGACTTTTCAGCGTGTGGGCACAATGGAACCAAAATGTTTTGATGTTCAAAATTATTGCAAAGATATGCTCTTTCTTGACAAATAATTACATTTATGTTTTTTTTTTTTTTATTCCTTGTAACGAAAATGTTACGTTTTTTTGGACATCATGGAAAAAAATGGCTACTGGGTAGCCATTTTGTACAACTTTCCTACAATCTGTAGCTGTAATATAAAAATGTAATGGAACAAAGTTGTTAATCTTAAAATGTAACATAATATTGGTTATTATGCAGTGCAGACTTAGTTTAGTTTTGGGATATTTAAAATTATGAAAATGGACTATCAATTAAAAAAAAAATTGGTCAGAAACTTTAAATGCTGATGAGTTAGGTAATAATATCTAGCAAAAAAAATATTAGAATAATTTAAAATTATGCATTTTATTCAATTATGCAACATTACATAATCCCCAATTTGTTTTTCGGAAAATTATTGCATACAAAGACATGTCTCTTACAAAAGAAAAAAAAAAAAGAATGATGTTTGCGTGCCATCTTGAACTAACCTTTTATTTTATTACCTTAGAAGTTTAATGGTTCTCTGTTTCTTTGCTGTAGCTTCAGTATTACCTGTAAGTTTTCAATTTTTTCTTCCAAAAATGCCATCCACTCATTGGGAAAGAAGTATCTTCTGCCAGTTATTGTCTGTGGGGGTTGTACAATACCAAGCATATGAGGAAATGGTATTAGGCAAGAATCGTCACGGCTAGGCCAGCAGAATGATGGTGAAGGTCCATTTTGGTGAAGAAGTTTTACAAAAGCATCTCCCTCATCTTGATTATTCTCCAATATAATTCCAAAGTACCACAAATGATCATACTTGCAAGCAACAAAACATCCAGGATACAGATCATCAGCATTCACAGGAAGTTTGGGGAGGCTCCTCACCTTGAAAGTGAGAGAGGGTTCTTTATCAATGTTCATTCTTCTTGCTTCAATTGTGCCTGTTGTGGCACGGTTGTGGATCTTTGCACTATTTGCAATGTTGGTAACACAGTTGTGTCCCTCATGAAGCGAGGGAGCTACGAGGCAAGCTAAGCTCTGGCGTCACACATGCGAGCCTCGCAAAGCAGCTGCGCAACACTGTTCAAGCACGCAACTCTAAAAACCCACCAAAACCAAAAAAAACTTACAAAAAATAACAAACTCACACACAGCACAGGGAGAGGCACAGGAAGTCTGGGAGTGAGGTTGTAAGCGAAATGCACCCATATTTGGCATTTTTCATCACCCCAAAATTGCCTTAGCGAGGAAAAACATGGCGGACGATAAACGCAATTTTTTCTGAAAGAGCATGAAAACGAGGCTCAACAACGCCAGGCTTGCAAAACTTACAAAATACACAACGCTTAAGACTAACTCTTACAGGAACAACCACAGGAATGCGGGACTTAGAAAATACACCACACTTACACCAACAACACCACGCACGCGCAACTTTGAAAATAAAACCAATGGCATTCACTGCGCGCCACACAAACATTCAGCGCACACACAGAGGAGAAATACACCTGGAAGGGACAGGGGGTAGATGCTGGAAATAGACACTTGGCATTCCCAAGTACTAAACTTGCAGGTTAACGAACCCTGCAATGAGCGGCCCTGTACAGTAGTCAGGAGCAAAGGCTCACAATGAGGGCCAAATGCGCTCATTGCAAACCACGTGATGAGCGCCGATGGCGATCGTCGCAGGGTTCACCAGGAACACCGCAAGCGGGAGAGGCTTGCAATGAGCGCCAAAGGTGCTCCAAGGACCAAAAGCCTCACATTGTGTGGCAAACAGCATTGCCAGCTTTACAATTTTAATCCTGTCAATTTTGATGGGCAAGTTTCTAGTTTGTATGTAATTCTCAATTTTTAATTTTTTTCAATATTTTCCTTGCTAGGTTTTATTTCCTTACATGTCAGCATTTAATGTTCTACTGACTAAATTCTTTTTTTCTTTCTTTCTTTTCTTTTTTTTTTTTTTACTCCCAATAGCCAATTTTTATAACTTTAAATTCAAATATCCCAAAATTAAAACAAGTCTGCACTTTCTAAAAGAACTATAATAATCAATATTATGTTACTTTTTAAGATGAACAACTTTGTTTCATTAATTTTTTCTATTACAGCTACGGATTGTAGGAAAGTTGTACAAAAGGACTACCCAGTAGCCATTTTTTTCCAACGATGTCCAAAAAACTTAAAATTTTTGTAAAAAGGAATAAAAAAACCACAACTTTCATTCTTTATCAAGAAAGAGCATGTCTTTGCAATAATTTTCAACATCAAAACATTTTGGTTCCATCGTGCCCACACGCTGAAAATTCAGGTTTTCTAAACCTAGTTTTTCCACACAAAAACTACGCTACAAGTACATTTATACATTTTTTTTAGGCATTTATAATCTTTGTGTAATCCTCATAATTTTATTGAGCTCTGTGTAAAATTTCAAAGAGATCTGATCATTGGTTATGAAGAAAAAAAAAAAAATGTACGCAAGGGCATCTTGTGCCGAGGATCTCAAGAGGAACAGACATCGCAGATTTAATGAAACTTTGAAAAAACGTTTGATAGAGGGAAAACAATTTAAGGAGGTTTCTTTCAACCATAGGGGAAGGGTGTACACCAAGTTTTATCAAAATCTGAGTCGGGTGACAAAACCCTTATTTTTTTAGTTAATTTGATGTGCAATGACCCATGAATGAAAGACTGCCCACAGCCTAATCCACTGCTGAGACAAAGGGGGGTTGGTCCTCCTTTCTTAGGACAACTAACTGATCAAGTCATTGGTTAGGTTTTTGTAAGATTGTTTATATTTCCAGTTTAAAGAGAGCAAACTGTGACCATATCTCTGCCAAATAAAAGTTGCAAGCCACCAAACTGCATTACAGTGGTACCTCGGGTCTCGTCCTTAATTCTTTCAGGAAGGCAGGATGAGTTCCAATCAGTTTGAGTTCCAGAAAAGCATTTCCCATAGGAATAAATGTAAATTGAAATAATCTGATCCGGACCCCAGATTTTTTGCATTTTATTTTGAACTGGTGGTCTTGTTTTTGCAAAATCTTAAAACTAAACAGACATAAATAAACAATAATTACATCAAATAACAAGGAATTAAACTTTACATTAACTGTACTGAGAGGACTTGAGGATCCAGTGGGATGGTGGTGATGTAGAGGAGAAGGAGACATGTTAGTGCTTGGAAGCTACACTTTGGTGCTTATAGGCACAGGCTACTTATTGGCTCTTACAGGCACAGGATGCAGATTGGCACTTACATGCACAGACTGGCTGCACTTGGGCTCTTACAGGATGCAGATTGCCACTTACAGGCAGAGATAGGATGCTGGATGTAGTGAGTGTGTTGAGTTCCACACAATTGATTCAGTCTCACGTGTCAAGTACTGAGCAAGTGTCGAGTTCATAGCAATTTCCCCCCTGTGAGACGCGCCACGAAGTGAAAACGACTCAAACCGGTGCCAATGGGAACCAAGGCACCACTGTATTCAAATCTTCCTCTATATTTTTAAGAGATTGACATGGCACTTATTTTAATATGTATTGCAAAAATAATTAATAATATCTCGGTCAAATTCATATTTTATCTTATGTTTATGTTACTCATATGAGTTCTTCATGATATGCTCTGTACATTTATCAGTGACAGACCTTGTAATGGGTTTATTTTTTCTTACATACAGATATTTCAGGTTTCTGCAATCTACCCTCTTTGGAATTTCAGCTATGCCAACAAGCTCAGTCGAGAGGGGAGGGGGCAGTTATTGCTTCAGGAACTGATCCCAAAAACAAATATTTAATTATTATCTGTATGCAGGCATGGAAGACTGGTACTCACCTAAAACAGGAAAGCTATGGGTTAACAGATCAGTGCAGTGCAACCTGCATCCTTGTGGGAGGTATGCTATCGATCACATTCTTCCCCCATAGAACCTCAAACACCTCAAGCTGAACTTGGCACTGTGTGAATTGCTAATGCAGCAGCCAGTGCAAAGAAGAGACTGCATGTAAAGAAAGATTTACATTTGAAGATGTTTTGCTGTTATTATGGTAATTAAACAAAGTATAGATCCTTTAAACATGCAATCTTGTGCTCTTTCACAACATGAAGTGCACATTTAGTGAGTTAAGTGCCCCTGTGAAGAATTAGTAGATTCCAGTTGCCTAAAGTGTGACCCATGTTCTAAAGATGATCATATACTGAAAAAAGCTCCACTTAAACAGTAAAACTGATTGGAAATGGATTCATTGGATGCTGATACCATGGGTGTTAATGCTGCTGTGCGATCGTAAAATTTGTAAATTAAATTATTTTGTCAATCTAACTATAGATATCATACTAGATATGACTGATACTAAACAGGGGATCAATTGTTTAAACAATTCGCCATATCCACAGATGCATTCAAAGCAAAACAGCAGGCAGCCCTTGTATGATGTGCTCTAACGCTAATTATATATCTGTGATAAAAGTCCTCTCTGCCCAGAACTCCACGTGATTGCAAATAATCACCTTTTCTCTGTCCTGATCCTCTTATATGATTAATCGTCTGAGCTCCAAGCAAAGTATGATTAACCCCTTGGCTGCTAGTGTGACAGGAAGGAGAGGATGCAAACACCTAGGTCAAGGTGTTAACAGAAACAACAATATTTGACCTTATCCTGTTAGTCTGAAAATATGTTCAGTTCCCTGTTTGCTTATTCATTTTAAACACTGACACCTATATGGCAGCAGGAGAACTAAACATTGTTTGGTTGTAGATCATGGCTAATGAAATATGGATCGTCTCAGGTTTAGGGTTTTTGGGACATATAATGTTCGCACTATAAGCCTAACTCTTGAAGACCAAGCATAATGTCGGGAAACACAATCAAGTAGCTTCCTGTCTCCAAATACAACATTTGTTCTGCTCACCTCTTACAGCTACACAGATCTCATCTTCAAGATCTGCAGTCAGCACAGGGTTTTTAGAACCACTCTGAGAATGTGGAACACTGAACAAATGCCATGTTCTTAAACATTACAGAAGCTGCCACACGATGCAAGAAACCCCAACATCTTGATTGTATAATTTATGAACCTAAGTTTCATAAACTTATTGTTGTGGACCTTGGAAACATCATAGATATATAATTCTATGGTTTGTATAGATTATCTGCACAGCTTGATTGTGGAGCCTCGTTTTTGTTGATAACAGGCAAATATAACCATCACTTTGAGTACGTGGCTTTGTACTATTCACATATGATATGACAGGGAAACTGTGCAATCTAAACTGCATATAACAATAAAATGGTGTATTAGTACATAACAATGTGCACTAATCTTCATATATTTACTGTTATCTTTTTGAGGATAAAAGGCCATGCTTTGGTTATTAATGGTGGTAGCAGAAAGAAAGAAATATATTAAAACATCGGCAATGTTCTCTGAGAGGAAGACCTTACACTTTAATACCTTTGGAAATATTCTGTAAGGGAGGAGGAGGATAAGTACCAGGATCATCTGGTCACAGCCGGTGAAGAGGAGACAGCAAAGAGAAGTAACAGCCACAAGAGAGAGTGAGTGGAGCACAGTTAATGTGACACTGAAGAGGAAGAGTGATGGAATGAGAGCAAGAAAAGGGAGAGTGTAAGACAATGAGACGTTAAGAAGTGTAGAGAAGAGAAAGACAAGAAGGTGACACAGAGAAGATAATGACATAGTGCTCTGATGGTGGCTGGAGAGAAGGTGCTGTTGCCCATGGGACAAAATCCAAATACAGGGATTCACTGGCAGTTTTGTCATTAAGTCAAGGAAATACTGGAAGCAGTGGAGATAGAGCATGTCACCTGAAGGACAAATAACAGACTCATGTCAGGGGATGTGATCCAGTACCCTATCACTGCTAGCTCTTGCCCCTCCAGATGCTGGACTTCCTTATCTAGGAGGGCCAGTGATACAAAAACTGTGTTGTCCCTGCTGTGGTAAAGTCTCACATCTCCCAATGAAATCCTTCAAACAAATGTGCCTCGAGCCCCTGTAATTTTGGAGGCAGCAGGTTCACGGGTAATGGAAGCCCATCTGCTGCCTCAGTATGCCATGGAAGAAGTAGAGGTAGAAACACCTATGTACAGAGACTATAAACCCCCATCTTTGGATGCCATACAACTGCCCACATATGTTCTGTACCTGCTGATGGCTGCATTAGTGGTAGTGATGGTTGCATATGCAATTGTGGGACACCTGATGAAAGACCTTCTTCATGACTTTGCTGGTAAGTAAGATCTCATAATAATAAGAACATGTTTGTCCCCTCCATACACTGTAACACTGACAGAAGGCAATTATGGGACATGGAGTCCATCCCTCCCATCACAGTGTGACATAGTGAGAGAGAAAAGGGACCTATCATCTGTGTAGTGTGGCCTTCACTCCACATGGGATAGTATGACACAGAAGGTTGCTATGAAACATATCTGACAGAGGGAAGCTATGGGACATGGGTGAGGCAGTATCAAAGACAGAACAGAGCAATAGGGCAAGGTGTCTGTTCCTCCCACCTCAGGATGTCACAGGAAAAAAAGTCATATGTGACATGGCTACTTTTCCTTGACAAATGATGACGTGGACAAGAGACATTTTGAGTTTGTCCTTCTATCTTTAGGGTGGAAATGTTTTGAGTTTGTCCTTCTATCTTCAGGGTGGAGACATTTTGAGTTTGTCCTTCTAGCTTCAGGGTAGAAATGTTTTGAGTTTGTCCTTCTATCTTCAGGGTGGAGATATTTTGCGTTTGAAAAGCAGATATTTTGAGTTTGTCCCTCCATCCTACAGACTGGGCATTTGGGCCGAAGCCAGAAGATCACAAAGCAGGAGAGAAAGGCATCAAAGATGAAAAAGATAGATGGGAGAGAGATTTTTCCCTGAGCATGGACGGGTTTGAAGTAGACATGCAGCGAGGGGACCTGAAGGACCGGGAACCCTTTCCTCCACGAAAAACACACAGGCCATCCATCATAACCTTCAAAGAGACCAGTCGCAGCAAGCTGTTTTAAGGAGTAAAAAGACTCACATGCAGGATTTGGGTTACTTAATAGTATAACAATGGTGGCAGCTGGATTCAGTTTCCAGGCTCCATATATAGACATTCAGTTTTCAAAAGTCAGCACAATATGTTTGATACTCTGTTGCATGTCCAGCAATATGGTAGGATACGGCAATGGATTTCATTGTGTTCCTTTATAATGTAAAAGAGAGAAGAAAGTGTGTTTTTGAGGTGACACATGGTATGTTTACTGTGTAAGAAGGACATAGTCTACTGCTCCAGAGCACATGCCTGGGGCCTACATCCTAAAAGGACACAGCAAAGAACGCGCTTATCATAATCTGTGATGTATAAAGGTATAGTGACAGGAGAGACCTGGTTCTCTGCAACACTTCATAATGTAACCTCTTCAGTATAACCAGATGCACAGGGAGCCAAAAACTGCAACTAGGACCATATAATAGCACCTTTATACGGACTATCAAACATGAGCTTTAATGTGATTATTTATGCACTTGTCTGATGATTATGACTGGTAATAAAAGTGATTAACATATTTTGTCCTGTTTTGTCACTTTAAAGAATGAAATTCTGGAAGCATTGTAGGCAAACATAATGAGTGAAGTCTAGATTTAAGAAAGCAAACTGACTTTTATCAAGGTTTGTATTTCTTACTGTAAACAAGCCTTTCTGATCCAACCTCTGCAGGCATATTGATATTTATTGCTAATGGATGATAATTGCCAAAGATTGCTAATTACCACACATGCTCTCCTACTGTTGGACAGACCCTAGGGAGCTTCTAGGCCAATTAGATAAACCTGGCGTTTGAGCATGAAAACTTTTAGTTTTCACATGGCTTTATACTGAAGACAACAGGTTCTTTAACAAATCAGAAAAGTTTGCCAAGTAAAAATGGCAAACTTTAATGTTTACTGTAGTAAAGAGCATTTTTAATAACATTCAGTTGCTAAAGTAGTTATTACTTATAGCTTAACTTACACCATCTTTGTCACTGTAAATGCTATATCCACTAATCTGAGACATCTCATTAATATGGGAGATCTTCCAATTCTTATGTTCAAGGAGCCTATTCTCTAAAGTGTGAGAAGATATCTAATATTTAAAATGGTGACTCTAGTGAGAACTGTTAGTGAATATAGGCTTAGGACTATGGATGAGTTAAGGGGCAAAGCCATGGGAGATCTTCTGAAACTATGGAGTGGATTTGTCCAGGTTTACAGGGAATTCTGGGTATATGTGAGGAAATCATTTATGGTGAAGTACAGCATGTGTCGTCTAGAAACGAGCATTGTATTCTAGCAATAGCTGAGGAAAGGAATTATGGGTCCTTGTACAGGTTAACAAGGGGCGGAGTCAGATAAGATAACGAGTTTAAGGTTAACGATTGCTTATTATTTTGTGTGGTTGCTATTACAATAACTCATTTACCAGGCAAAGTTCAACTGGAAGATACTTAACACCTTCATTCCCACAGCACAGAGCTCAGAGCCAGTGAGACTGGGCAAAATACTTGTTGTGGGCATGCTGCACTATACAATGGTACTGAGTATCTATACACTGATAAGGAACAAACAGCAATGACAATGAGGACCTCTATAATGATGACTATAATGCATTGCACTGTATAATGATGCTGAATATCTCTAAATCAGGGGTGGGTAAGTTTGGTCCTGAAGGGTCACACACAGACCTCGATTGATGATTTTCTTTCTTGCACAGGTGAGTCAATCAGGATGACTGAAGAAAAGATGGTCTCACCTCTACGCAGGAGGCATATCCTCAAATCCAGGCCTGTGTGTGGCCCTCTAGGGCCGAACTTGCCCAGGCGATTACGAACATACTGCACATAGAAAGATGCTTAGCATATCTATGGGGTGATCATAAACACACTGCACTCTGTAAGGATGCTGAGTATCTCTGCAATATTAATAAGCACACTGCACTACATAATAGTGCAGAGTTTCTCGACAATGATAACGAACTATATAATGATAATGAGTACATGAGATACGTTCCTGAGAACATCTTTTAACCAAATTTGTATGCAACTTGGATCCCTGATGGATAATAATAATAATAATAACAATACTATTCTTGCTCATATGTTGTAATAATAATAATACAGTGTAATAATAATAATAATAATATCCCTGTACTGATATAATAACTTACATAATCTATTGTGCGCTCTCTTTTAATTTAAACAAACAGAACATAAAAGGACGGATCATCTGTAAGTTGGGTCATCTGTAACACGGGGACCACCTGTATATATTTTGGTAATGAGCAATGAGTATTTCAATATACAGAGGGGTGCATTAAATACGAGCCTCTCTTCCATGCTGTTTTATTGGTCTGTAGTACACAGGTATCTGGCAGTGAATTGGTTACTCTGCTGCTCTATTACCAGGATGGAGTGTCAGTGGATTTTACCCCCTGCACAGCCATAAAACTACTAAGTGATCAATGTTGCTGGGGGGTGGGTGTTGGGTTGGGCCAATTAGTAAAGGCTAAGGGTCCGTATCTGGACTCTCATTTCTCATTTGGACTGGTGCCTTGCCCTGTGGTCTCTCCTTGGCATATTCCTCCAACTCAACATGTCTGCCTTCAGCATAGCTCTGTTTGGTTTAATGCTTGCTGCCTCCTCTATGGCACAGAAAGGTAAGAGACCTGGGTAGAAGGGAACATGGCACAGCATGCAGGAGGAGATAACGTTATCCATGCATTTCTGTGGGAGAACTGGCACTGTATAAAATAGAGCACATAACTGCTTATTTTTGTTTAGTTTTTTTGTATTGTCTGTGTTGTGCAGTGAGGCTGGCACTGTCTGTGTTGTGCAGTGAGGCTGGCACTGTCTGTGTTGTGCAGTGAGGCTGGCACTGTCTGTGTTGTGCAGTGAGGCTGGCTCTGCTTGTGCTGTTCGGTGAGGCCGGTACTACCTGCAATGTGCAGTAAGGCCGGCACTACCTGTGCAGTGAGGCTGGCATTGTCTCTGCTATGCAGTGAGGCTGGCATGGTCTGTGCTATGCAGTGAGGCTGGCACGGCCTGCACTGTGCAGTAAGGCTGGCACCGTCTGCGCTGTGCAGTGAGGATGGCTCTGTTTGTGCTGTATAGTGAAGCTGGCACTGTCTGTGCTGTGCAGTGAGGCTGGCATTGTCTGTGCTATGCAGTGAGGCTGGCACGGCCTGCACTGTGCAGTGAGGCTGGCACCGTCTGCGCTGTGCAGTGAGGCTGGCTCTGCTTGTGCTGTATAGTGAAGCTGGCACTGTCTGTGCTGTGTAGAGAGGCTGGCACAAACTGCATTCGGCAGTGAGGCTAGCATTGTCTGTACTATGCAGTGATGCTGGCACTGTATGTGCTGTGTAGTGAAGCTGGGATTGTCTGTGCTATGCAGCCTATCTAACTTGGATCTCAACCTTAATCCATTCCGGATGGTAGATTGACTACCAAAAAGTGGCTAAACTGCCATATGATGAGTACCAAGGTAGCGTGTTCACTACCAAGGTTTTTTGCTCATCCAGACAGGAGTATCGGCAATATTTTCCCTAGAGAAAATGTGTTTCATTTGGTTAGTCTTTCTTCATAACTTAGCCCCTCCATTAACCTTATTAGTTTTGTTGACCTTCTCTGTACTTTTTCCAGCTCTAAAATGTCCTTTTTATGAAGTGGTCCCCAAAATTGTACTCCATATTCCAAATTAGGGTGTACTAGAGATTTGTATAGTGGCAGAATTATATTTGCTTCCCTTGTGTGTGTGTGTAACGCTCGCAAATTTGCAAGTTGCGCATGCGAACTACATGGCTCGCATTGCGCTGTGTAGGGAGAAGGAAGGAAAGAGAAGGATAGGAAGGGAGAGAGGCGGAGAGGGAGGGAGAGAGAAGTAGCCAAGGAAAGAGAAGGGAGGAGGGGGGAGAGAGAGAGAAGGAAGGATGGGGTAGAGAGAGTGAGAGAGAGAGAAGTAGAGGGGGAGTGAGGGAGGGAGAGGGAAGAAGGGGGAAGGGGGAGAGAAGGAAGGAGAGAGAGAAAGGGAGAGAGCCTACTAGAAATGAAGCTATCTTAGATTTACTCATCACAAATAATATTGATATAATATCAAATGTTGGAATAGGGCAACCTTTGGGAAACAGTGATCACAACACAGTCTTTTTTGAGATTGAATTAAAAAAACTAAATTTTAAGGGGCCAACAAAAACGCCTAATTTTAAAAGGGCAGATTTTAAGGGTCTAAGGGCAGCAATACAAAGTATAGACTGGGACAGAGAACTGGCAGGTAAAAACACTGAACATAAATGGACAACATTTAAATCCTTACTAAATATACATACTTATCACCATATACCATGTGGGAATAAAAGTAAAATAAGTAAATCCCATCCAATGTGGATTAACAATGATTTAAAGATCAAGATACGGAG
Source organism: Discoglossus pictus (assembly GCA_027410445.1). Lineage (NCBI taxonomy): Eukaryota > Metazoa > Chordata > Amphibia > Anura > Alytidae > Discoglossus > Discoglossus pictus. The sequence continues at coordinate 252,114,819 of CM050163.1, forward strand.
TAAAAAACAGGCATTTAAACTATACAAACAAGAGGGGACAGAGACTGCCTTACGGAAGTACAAGGAAATCAACAAGGCTTGCAAAAGGGCGACTAGACTGGCTAAAATAGAAAATGAAAAATTATTTGCAAAAGAGAGTAAGACTAACACTAAAATATTTTTTAAGTATATTAATGGGAAGAAGGTGAGAAAGGAAGCTATAGGAACATTACAATGTGACACAGGCCGTCTGATAATTAGTGACCAGGAAAAGGCAGATGAGCTAAATAGGTTATTTTCTTTGGTATATACAAGGGTGGTACCAGTGGTTGGGACACTGCAACATATTGGGGCTACACTACCTTTGCCAACTAATTGGTTAACACAGGAAGTAATCTAAAAGAGGTTGGAAAAAAATAAATGTTAATAAAGCCCCGGGTCCTGATGGAATACATCCAAGGGTACTGAGGGAACTGGGTTCTGTAATAGTCAAACCATTATATTTAATTTTTCAAGATTCACTCAACACAGGGATATATCTATTTGAACAGGATTATAAGTAGGAGTCAACATGGATTTATGAGGGATAGGTCATGTCAAACAAATCTAATTAGTTTCTATGAGGAGGTTAGTAGGAACCTGGATCAAGGCAACTCAGTGAATGTAGTCTTTTTGGATTTTGCAAAAGCTTTTGATACAGTGCCACATGGGAGACTATGGTGCAAACTAAGAGATACAGGAATTGCAGTAAATATCTTCTCATGGATTGAGAGCTGTCTAAAAGACAGGAATCAAAGGGCTGTTGTAAATGGAACATACTCCTATTGGACAAATGCAGTAAGTGGGGTTCCTCAGGGTTCAGTATTAGGTCCTCTCCTTTTTAACATATTTTTTAATGACTTAGAGGTAGGATTGGAGTGTGGTGTCTCCATTTTCGCTGATGACATGAAGTTGTGCAAGGTAATTAAATCAGATAATGATGTGCTTTCCCTCCAAAGGGATTTACATAAAATTGAGGAATGGGCATCTAAATGACAGATGAGATTTAATACAAATAAATGTAAAGTTATGCATCTGGGAAAGAAAAACAGCCATGCAATTTATAAACTTAATGGAGCAAATTTAGGTGTATCAGATATTGAAGGGGATTTGGGTGTGCTTGTGGACAACCACCTAGGTAACAGTGCTCAAAGCCAAGCAGCAGCTGCAAAGGCAAATCAAATATTAGCATGTATTAAGAAGGGTATAGAAGCAAGGGAAGCAAATATAATTCTGCCACTATACAAATCTCTAGTATGTCCTCATTTGGAATATGGAGTACAATTTTGGGCACCACTTCATAAAAAGGACATTTTAGAGCTGGAAAAGGTACAGAGGAGGACAACAAAACCAATAAGGGGAATGGAGGGGCTAAGTTATGAAGAAAGACTAACCAAATTAAACTTATTTTCTCTAGAAAACAGGCGTCTAAGAGGAGATATGATTACCTTATATAAATACATCCAGGGTCAGTATAAAGATTTGTCAAGGGAGCTTTTTTCAACTGACAAGAGGACATCCCTTGAGGGTAGAATTAAAAGATTCCACCTTAAAGAAAGAAAAGGGTTCTTCACAGTAAGGGTGGTTAATCTGTGGAATTCTCTACTAGAGGAGGTGGTGACAGCGGATTCGATAGATAACTTTAAAAGGGGACTGGATTTATTTCTAATTAAAAAGGGAATTCAGGGTTATCATGGATAATTAGAGAGACAGTATTGATCCAGGGAGAAATCTGATCGCCAGTATCTGGGGTCAGGAAGGAATTAATTACCCCCCCCCCCCCCTTTGAGACGATTGGCTAAGTCTCACTTGGGATTTTTTTCTGTTTGCCTTCCTCTGGATTAATTAATAATAAAAAAAACAAAAACAAATAATTGATTAATAATTAATTAACAACTAATTAATTAATATTTAATCCGCATATTGCAGATCAGAGGAGAACTTGCTGGACTGAAAGTCTTTTTTCAACCTTAATTACTATGTAACTATGTAACTTTGTAAGAGGAAGGGAGAGAAGCAAGGAGGGAGAGAGAAAGAGTTAGAGAGAGAAAAGGGGGGGAGAGAGAGAGAGAGAAAGAGAAGAAGGGAGGGAGAGATAGAAGGAGGGAGGTAGGGAGAGAGGAGAGAGAGAGGGCGCACAGAGAGAGAGCACAGAGCGAGGGCGCACAGTAAGAGAGACCGTGTACACAGAGAGAGGGTGCACAAACAGACAGAAGACACAATTTAAACATGGCTTCCTTTAAGCCTATCCCTGCTGTATTACACAGGCTTAAGCAAAGCTCAGCCTACCCACAAACAGCTGTTTTTTTAGGTTACCTCATCAGCGTGGGGCCAGTTCCTAGCTTGTTCAGTAGATTTTGTGGGGAGGTAGTTTACCACAACAATTATTTGATTTTTTTGGTAAATTAGTCATTGTTAATTTGTTCCATGGAGGCATGATGAGTGCCAAACACAACGAATAACAAGTTCCCATAAGGAGTAATGTAAATTAACTAATACACACTACCACAAGCGAGATGAGTACGGCAAAAAGCTTTGACAAAGCAATTTCAGCTTATCAAAACATGTTGAATACCAAATTCAATGATTTCTGAGGCAGATGAGTACCAAGGAACCACTGTGTGTATCTTTTGGGCTTCATTATCATCTCTATGCAGATTACGCCCAAATCTACCTCTCCGCACCAAATCTATCCCCCTCTCTTCTAACACACGTCTCCAACTGCTTCTCTAGTATATCCTCTTGGATGTCCACCCACCATCTCAAACTCAACATGTCTAAAACTGAACTCCTAATCTTCCCTCCCTCTCCCACAGCGTCCATTCCTCACATCTCTCTCACTGTCAACAAAGACATCCTCACCCCCTCCTCCCAAGCCCGTTGTCTTGGAGTACTACTGGACCCCGCTCTGTCTTTCATCCCTCACATACAATCACTAACTAAATCTCCAAAACATCTAAAACTAAAAACATCTCCAGAATTCGTCACTATCTTACACAAGACACAACTAAAATGCTTATACACTCTCTCATCATCTCTCCACTAGACTACTGCAACTCGCTTCTTGTTGGCCTACCCACCACCCGACTATCTCCACTTCAATCCATTATGAATGCCTCTGCTAGACTCATCTTACGTACACAACGTTTAGTGTCAGCATCACCTCTCTGTCAATCACTCCACTGGCTTCCCTTAGCCTCAAGAATAAAATTTTAAATGATGACACTAACTTACAAATCACTCAATGATAACGCTCCCCCATACATCTCTGCTTTCATCTCCAAATACACCCGCCCTCTTCGTTCTGCTAATGACCTTCTTCATTCTACAATTCTTGCCACCTTCTCTCACTGCCGCCTCCAGGACTTTTCTCATGCTGCCCCTAGTCTCTGGAACTCCTTTCCTCGCTCCATTAGATTATCCTCTTGCCCCAAAACATTTAAAACCTCACTTAAAACGCATCTCTTTAAAGAAGCGTATCACCTTCCACCCTAACACGCTTATCACCCTCTTTTACCACTCACTGGACCTTAGATTATAAGTCTGCGTGATTCTATCCTAAGTACTTTGGGAATGCACCTAGCTCAAAGACAGGGCCCTCCTTGCTTTGCTATTTGTTAATTTGTATTTATCTTTGTTTGAACTTAACTTCTTTACAGCGCTACGGAATATATCGGCGCATTATAAATGAACTATAATAATAATAATATACATACATTTAAGAATAGCCACATTCTTGACTCTCTCTTTTATTTCAGACCATGAGAAAGCCTTTAAGAAAGTCAAATTTGGTGGATTAGGAGGAACAGAGGGACTTTTTCTTAAAACACTGAGTATTTTTAGACAAAAGAACAGTCATCTAAAACTTGATTTATGCATTTGTGTGCATGCGTGTGTGTGTGGTAAATCCTACATTACCCTATAGGGTACTTGGTAGTGATAGGGCCCTTGGGACCTCTATCGGGCACTTTGTTTATTTAGGATATTAGGGTAGGTAAAGGGATATTAGGAGTTTATGCCTCTCGACCTTAAAGAACAAGGGGGTGGGGGGAAGGGGGTGTAATGTCCCTGCAGGTTGTAAAGGTGATCCCCTCATATATTTCATTAGGGTGTAGGGGGCATATAAAACCTGCATTCATTTTTATTAATTTATTATTAACCACGATTTCCTAAAAAGTTCCATACTATATCCTGAACAAAGATATCATAAACCCTTCATGAACTTAATTCACATACACACTATATTTTATGTTTAAAAAAAACAAACGAACATATAAAATAATGACAAATAACACAATTGACTCAACAATACTTGTATAGTATGGAGAAAAGAGTAATGGGCCGTAATAAGGTATGTCTAGCAGTCTGTCTTTGCTTGCATAGAAATTTCTATTTCTATGTTTGAAATGTGTTTGTGTGTGTGTCTATATATCACATATATAGTTGTGAGCGTACGAGTTGTTGCTAACGCTTGCGGGCTACGCGAGGGCCGCGGGCGAGGGCCTCAGTTGCTGGCATGGAGCACCGAAGTCGCTCCATGCCAGCAACTGCAAACCGTCGCAAACTTTACGTCGTAACGCAAACAACACAACACTTCCAACTACGACCCTCGCAAACTTTACCTCGCAACGCAAAAAACATACGAGACACGTTACCACACATTACGACCTCGCAAAAATCGGACGCAACTCGCGAACATGACAAAATTCAAAACACAATAAATACAAACAGCACATACATAAAAAGCTTACCTACAGCAAGAAGAAGCATCCAGGACCTAAAAAAAAACAACTTACACCTTAATTTAACTAAAAATAAAAGAGTTTAGACACTAAAAACTTTGCTAAGCGAGAGAAAAAATGGCTGCCGAACAAAACGAAAAAGAGGCTACAGCACTCTAAACATACAAAACACCACAAGAAAATCGCAAAATACCACAAACGACCTACGGATATTGCGCTAAGACGCATACCACACATTACCCGCCATTTTACGCCAATGCGCAAGTACACAACTACGTTAACGGTTTCGTCTCGCTCACGCACACTATTACATTACACACATTCATCACGCTTACACAGCAGCTCCACAGCTCTGATGCTGCAGCAACATCAAAACAGATTGCCAGCTCTTCAACACAATGCTTCAAAATAGGTAAAGTATATTAATTTATTAATTGTATTATATATTTCAGTAGTACACACAAAACACCATTAGCTACCTTACAATTTCATTGCCGTCATTTTTTGACGGGCAATTCGCTAGTATATATATATAGCAAAAGTTAGTGCATTTGTGTGTACACTTGCATGCCTAAAGATATAAAGATAAGTTAATAAGCTTATTTCCTGTTCACAATCTCAAGAAATACAGTGTTTGCACTGCACTCTGGGAAATAAGACAGGGGCATGTAAATGACCCCACAATGCATTTTCAGTCTTTAACTTTTTAAACATGGCAGCATATGCGTGTCATTTGATTATATGCTCAAAAACAGAGCCCTCCTTCTTTATAAGGTGTTAAGTTTGTTTTTTGCCATGTACTAAACACCTGTACAGCGCTCCGGAATATGTTGGCGCGATATAAATAAAGATAATAATAATTATTATTATTATAGCACAGCTGTTAAGCACAGCACTGGATGGACTGGCATGAGTCAGAAAACCCACCGATAGACAGTTACTGTTTCAAGCTTTTGGATCTCATCAGTGTGGAGCTGGTTCCTAACACATGCTGTGGATTCTGTGAGAAGGCTTATAAACCATCATTCATTAACGTGACATTCTATTTTTTTAATATTAAAATAAACTACTTAAAGGTATATTTAAGGTTCCTGAATTATGAATGCATCTGACAGAGGATCAGTGGTGAATGCAAACATTTTTTTGCATGAAAAAATACCAAAATAAACATTTACAAACTTACCCTGGTGTTTCCTAAATCTTCTCAGTTTGCAAGCTGGGGCTTTTGTCAGTTGACACCCTTGAAAATCCCTAATAAGATTAGCATAAAATTAATAATTCCTTTTGGCCAATCAGGAGAAAGCAGATACATTTGTATCATACTCTGGGGTTCCTGTGTTGCAAAGCAGCCTGGGATATGTAGTCTCTTTCTCTATATATTCTTGTGCTCTGATTCAGTTGTAAGCTCAGACCCCACGCAACCATGTGATTCCATCCTGCAGAAAGTACTTCCTTTGAAAGGTCAAACTCCATACCTAGCTGCATTTCCTCAGTGTACTTGGTTATGTAAGCTTCCTGTGGGTGTACAAAGCTGTTATTTACTTTCTTGTCTATAACTCTGTCAATAATCTGAACTTTCCTATATAACACATTTTTTTCTGATAATCACTACCTGTTTCTTACCAAACATTTGAATCCCTGGAAACTTATATATGCCTTTAAGTGTTTATTTGCATATTTAAAATACATGTTGTTGTGACTCAGTATTTTGTTAGCCAATACATCTAGTGCTATGGAAACATTGTATACATACAATTTACAGGTACTAGTTTAATTGGTTTCAGTGAGTAAAAACATAACTTTGAAGCATTTTTTAATAACATGTTTAAATATACCAATGAACATCTAGGTAGTTTATGTTCATATTACAAACAGGGAACATTTCATTTCACTTTAAGCTCACGGTGGGCAAAAGTATAAGAGAAGTCCTCCACTATGCAGCAAAGAGAAAAAGGATATTTGTGTGTACATTTGCATGCCTAAAAATAAGTCAATAAACTTCCTTCTCAGAATCTCAGGAAATGGTGTTTGCCTGCACTGAACCTGGACAGGGGCATGCAAATTAGCCCAAATGCATTTTCACAATACTATTTTATATATTGCTTCTTTACACCATATGCTCACCGTTATAAGACTTGTGTTAAGATGTCAGCATTGCCTTAGTTGTGTCATGAGGTCGGCGCTGCCTGAGTTGTGTCATGATGTCAGCACTGCTTGTTTTGTGTTATGATGTTGCTACTGCCTGAGTTGTGTTATGATGGTGAATTATGATATTGGCACTGCATGTATCCTATGACACTGTATGACACTGGCATTTCCTGCTCTCATTGCTCTACTTTCTTACAGATTCTGTCCGGGCCTCTTCTGGAGGGGGTTCCAAAGCCTTGCAGCCCTGGTTACTTGGCCTCACTGCAATGGTCGTGTTCCTCTTCATCGTCTTTGTCATGATGATAGTTAACAAATTGTGGTGCACAAAGAAAAAGTGTGTATTAAACTATACTAAATATTACAATTTCCGTTGCAGGTATCAGCATCTCCCCAGCTCAATACTATCCGGTCTAATCACTAACAATGTCCCCCACACACCATACATAAAGCATAACCTCCTCCACACTGAAACCAGCAGATGTTTCCCACCTTATCTGGACAGGCACACTTCGACACAACTATCCAACAACCGTAGACCTTTCATAACTACTCTAAAATGTATCAGCCTTACAACTCTGACGCCTTCTGACACCAGAGTCCACCAGGATATCCAAAAAGTCTGATCAGGACATGGTGTAGGGCACCAGGAAAATAATGATCTGCAGATAAAAGCCCTCTTTTCTGTTGGTGATTGTGCCATATTCTCTCATATCTATGACTGTAAATCTTAAAGGACCACTGCAATGAACAAAAATATACGGTATGTTTGAAAACTTTGAGTCTGAGTAAGGGAATAATTAAGCAGGAAACAAGTCATAAAATTAGCTGTTTGCAGAATAAATTTGTTTGACGGATCCTGGAGGAATCTATGATACATTGGTGGAAGTTGTGTGTTTGTAAGGGTCTTTACATCAACTGCAGTGGTTCTTTAAGTTCCTCATCCATGTTTTTTTCTCCTCCATTTCACTTCCCTTATAATCCTTTCACACGTGTATTCATTTTTCTCTACCACCCAATCCGATCCCTTCCTATCTTTCTCCTTCAGTCAGTTGTGTATAATAGACAGCAGGGAGGATTAAGCGTTGCTGCCCAAGCACAGCTGTCACCCCATATATATTTTATCATTCAGAATATTATTACATTACCTCATGCTAATGTCCACATACAGTGCGAGAGCAAAAACGGCCAACCCCTCTACCCAACATACCACAAATACCTAAACCACTAATGCCACGTTAATTACTCACTAAAAAGTATTTTTCTTTCAACTTAATAATAATAAATACTACGGGGAGGAGGTAAACTGCAATATTTTAAGAACCAAATCAGTGTCTTAATTTTAAAATGTGCAGTGCACAGTCCAGAAGACTCTTCAAACCTTAAAACTGTTTTCAACTCTTAACAGGCATGACCCAGAATAATGCACTGGAATAACATATGAAATATTTGTGTGAACACTGTTCACAATACATGTGTTTACACAGATTGATCACAATTGTTTGTTTACAGTTAAACCCCTGTTTATACACAAGGTTCAGTTAAAAAGGTAACTGACATTACCAGTGGCAGAGCTAGTGAATGGAAGGCCCCGGTGCCTCCAGTGCCATATATATACAGTGTATATATATATATATATATATATATATACTAGCGACTTGACCGTCAAAAATTACGACAATAAAAAGTGAAGCCTGGCAATGCTGTTTGCCACACAATGGGAGCCTTTCCCCCTCTACTTTACTAGCCTCGCAATGAGCGCCTTTGGCGCTCATCACAGACCTTGCAATGATCGTTTTTGGCGCTCATCTCGGGCCTCGCAATGAGCGCCTTTGGTGCTCATTGCGAGTCTCTCTCCCCTGTCTACTTCCTCCCTTGTGTCTCATTTCCCCCTTCTCTCCCTCCATTGTGTTTTCTTTCCCTCCTCCTCTCCCTCCCTTGTATCTCCTCTCCCCTGTGTTTTTACCCTCCTCTCCTTCTGTATCTCTTTCACCCCTCTCCCTTTCATGCATCTTTTCCCCCCTCCCCTATGTCTGTTCCCCCATCCCCTGTGTCTCTTTCCCCCCTGCCCCCCTCCCCCTGTGTCTGTTCCCCCTCTCCCTAGTGTATTTTCCCCCATTTCCCTCCCCTGTGTATCTTCCCCCCTCCTTTACCTCCCCTGTGTATCTTCCCCCTTCCTCTCCCTCCCTTGTGTCTCTTCCCCCTCCTTTCACTCCCCTATGTCTCTTCTCCCCCTCCCCTGTGTCTCTTCCCCCTCCTCTGAGTCTCTTTCCCCCCTCCTCTCCCTCCCCTGTGTCTCTTTCCCTCCTGTGTCTCTTCCTCACCTCTCCCTACCCTGTGTCTCTTTCCACCTCCCCTGTGTCTCTTCCCCCCTGTGTCTCTTTCCCCCTCCCCTGTGTCTCTTCCCCCCGTGTCTCTTTCCCGTCTCTTCCCCTTGTGTCTCTTCCCCCCCTCTCCCCTGTGTCTCTTTCCCCCTCTCCCTCCCATGTGTCTCTTTCCCCCTCCCCTGTGTCTCTTTCCCCCTCCCCTTTGTCTCTTTCCTCCCCTCTCCCTCTGTCTCTTCCCCTTCCTCTTCCCCTTACGCGCCTCGCTTTGTGCATGGGCGGCTCTCTCTGCGCAATGCGCATGCGTGGCTAACTCCGCAGTTTGCTCATGAGCTAATGCTGGGCTTTGCGCAGGCTAATCCCATGCTTTGCGCATGTGGTGCTAAGGGCGCGCATTGCGCATTAAAGGCCGCAAATTGAAAATGCGCATGCGCATGCACACGATCCGATCAGCTTTGCCATTGGATCGTTGTCAAACTGCGATTTGTCGCAAAGCGTGACGACAAATGACAGTTTGACAATTATAATATGTGATTTATATATATATATATATATATATATATATATATATATATATATATAGTTCACCACAACAATCATTTAATATATGGTGGGCAAAAGAGCGATAGACGCCCTCCACCCTACAGTAGTACAGTAAAAAAAAGTTCATCTGTGTCACATTTGAATGTCTAAACCAAGTTAAAAAACCTGCTTCCAGCTCAGAGTTACGAGAAAAACAGTAATTACACTGCATTCTGGGAAGCTGAGCTGGTACATGCAAATGTGCCCACAAATGCCCTGCTCTTCAATCCATAAATCATTCTAAACATGGCTTCGTTTGAGCTTATGCCTGCTGTATTACACAGCTTTTATTCAAAGCCAAGGTTGGATTATACACAAGCTGAGCATCCTATCCATGTATAGCTGTTTCAAGCTTACTGACTATCATCAGCGTGGAGTGGGATCTCAGCTTGTGTTGTGGATCTTGTATATATATATATATATATATATATATATATATATATATATATATTATTTTATTTTTTTCTATTTTAAACTAAGTTTTCTTGTAAAAAGTATCCCCAGCAACACCATTCACCCCCAGCAGTCCCATTCAGCCTCACAACCCTTTAGCAACACCATTCACACTCAGCAGCCCCATTCAGCCCCCAACCACCCCAGTAGCACCATTAACCCCCAGCAGCCCCATTCACTCCCCCCAGCAGCCCCATTGAGCCATCAACATAACCAGCAACATAATTCTCCCCTCAGGAGTCCCACAACCCCCCAGCAACACCATTCACCCCCATTCAGCCTCACAACCCCCCAACAACACCATTCTCCCCCAGGAGCACCCTTTACTCCCCAGCAGCACCATTCACCCCCAGCAGCCCCATTCAGCCCCCCCCAGTAGTGCCAATCAGCCTCCCCAGCAGCCCCACAACCCCCCAGCAGCACCATACACACTCCAACAGCTTGATTCAGCCCCACAACCCCCACAGCAGCCCCATTTATCCCCCCCAGCAGCCCCATTCACCCTTCCCCCCGTTCTCTTACTTGTGCACTGTGGTCCCTGGGACTGTTCTTATTAGTCTGAGGTTGGATATCTTTTTCCTGCCGGCGCTTCATATTCAGGGGAACAGAATTCCCTGCAATATGAAGTGCCAGCAGGGGAAGGATATCCAACCTCTGACTAATGAGAACTGGCCCAGGGACCATAGTGCACAAGTAAGAGAAGGGGCTGCTTGGGGGGCTAAATGAGGCTGCAGGGGGGGGGGGGGGGGGCGGCTGTGGGGAGAGAGCACTGGGTCCCTCAAAGAGCAAGGGCCCTGGTGCAATGCACAGTTTGCACCGGCAATAGTTCCGCCCCTGGACGTTACAACTATCACCTTTCCTTTAATAGTTGAAAACATTGGGATATTGGAGAAACTCCTCCAAACATTTATACAGAACATTTTAAAAATATGGTAAATCTTTAATAAAGCTACTGTTTTTTTAAATGTTTTTATTTGTACAGTTTATTAATAATGATTTTTATTTGTACTGCCTATATGATCATATGTGATTGTACATTAAAATTAGCCTACATGTAAAGTACAATATTTAATGAACACTATGGTCCTTTATTAAAAACATACTATTTTGAAGAAATACACTTAAATATGGAAACTCTTTTAGAACAGAAACTAAAATAAGAAAATAGGTCCCTACATTAATGGTTAATTTGGTATGAAAAATAAAAATTCAATGGGTGATTCATCTCTCAAATGTGATGTAACAAAAACAAAACATATTCTGCTTTTTATAAAAAGAATCTTCAAATTTCAGGGTTTTCTCTAAAAAATTTTTTTATGGCTTTAGCTTACACCGGTGCTAAATGTTGTTTGTATATTAAATACTTCACAAGCAGGTGTCTTTTTGTCTTAAACTACAGTGGTCCCTTGGAACATCCATAACTGTCTGTGCTGTTTTCTCTTATCCTGATGTATATCTATAGTTACCACCTGTTCTGTTTGTATTGCCTGCAGGAATGAATACAATGAGGAAGCTGCGGAGAAGGAAAGGTAATGATTCATTGCGCATGGAGAGCTAAGTGAACTGGTACTGCCTTCAGAAACACTCACAATGAGCCTCATTCAAATCGGGGCCGTAAATCGGTTGCAAGTCTGTGATTCCTTGCGACCGGGTTACAGCCCTGCGTAGCGCTACATCTACGCTTCTATTCAATTGGGCGGCGCCTCAAGGAGGTCCCCTTTATGGCCAATCACAAACCATGCTATAGGCAGCGAGCACTTCAGTGCTTGAACAGGATTGCGGAGGCAACGCGTATTCCAAGCCTGCAAACTCGGAGCACTGGAAATGCAAATATAAATTCAAGACAGCACTGTAAAGCACTGAAAATGATGGGGAACACAATGGGTGACATGAGGATTAAAGGCGCAACATTCTCAAGCTGGCACATTGCTGCTACAATACAATACTTGATTTCACATTTAATTTATGTTCAAAGTCCAACGGGCTTAAAAAACGAGTTACAGGCTTGGATGTTATTCAAGCCCGTTGGACTTTGGACGGAAATTAAACGTGAAATAAAGTATTGGAATGTGGAGATGTGCCAGCTTGAGAATGTTGTGCCTTATGTCACCAATTGTGTTTTCCATCATTTGCAGTGCTGTCTTGAATTTATATTTTCATTTCCAGTGCTCCGAGTTTGCGGGCTTAAACCACAAGTTACGGGCTTGCGGACGCGAAAAACGAGTTACGGGCTTGGCGGTCATTCAAGCCCGTAGGACCGCAAAGGTCTTACTTTCAAAACGTAGCACTAATGAAGCAAATAAAAAAGCCATCCTGTACTTTTATTAAAAGAGAAAGTGATGTTAGGTCTTAGATTTAACAGTACAACATTCACAATCTCTCAAATCGTCATAAATAACTATGGGCTTCAACCTCCAAGCCCGGAAGTTGGATTCAAACATCCTACGGGCTTCGAGGTTGAAGCCCGTAGGACTTTATGACGAAAACATGAAATACACTATTTTTATTTGCCCATTGGAGAGTAGGGGAATGTTGCGCCATTAATTCTAAGACCTAAAATCACTTTCGCTTCTAATACAAGTACAGGATGGCTTTTTTATGTGCTTAATTAGTTCTACTTTTTGTAAGTAAGAGCGTTGCGGGACCTCTTTGGTGTAAGTAAGCTGTGGTTCAATTTTAGTGATTTCCGGGCTTGACGGAAGGGTGATCATAGTAATAGAATAGCAAATTGGGATTTTTTTCCGACGCAACTCTTCCGCAAGATCAAAGGCTTTGACGGAAGTAAGCTGCGATTGAGCAAATCACAAGGGATCGCAGCTCGAGGCTCGTCACCTGATCGGAGGCTGCAAATTGAACAGCTAAGTAGCTTGCAGCCTCCCCTTGCGGCTACTTATGCCAAAAACGTAGGATTTGAATGAGGCCCAATGTCCTATAAATAAAGATGGATTAGAAGGCTGCAGAAATACCTGTAGAATAATGTTTCATTAAACAAACACAGAGATTTACAATTTTCTAATATGCATTTAAAAAAGTTTTTTTTTAAACATTACAAAGGTTTTTGTTTTATATGGGAAACAATATATATTTAAAAAACAATGCAATACAGCTCAATAAAATCAGAAACCAACCACATTCTTCCCAAATACCACCCTAACTACACAAAAAATAAATAAAAAAGACCCCAATACAACATTTAGTAGGTAGATTAGTAACCCCACTCTTAAATCAAACCGAATTAGAATATATAACCCTTTCTAAAAGAGCTAAATTTTGGAGCTCCACCAGTAATAAAGCACCCCCATGGCGCCTACTATTAACCCCTATGCCACGGAAGTCCTGTAATGACCTCCATGGCATCGGCAATTAACTAATAAGTGTAATATGACACAGAGGTCCTTGGCACCCTAATAAAAATAAAATAACCCTAAAGTAAACAAAAAAAAAATACAATATTAAATAAAAAGTACAACCAGACTAAATTACACAAAGTAAAAACCTAAATCAATGAAAATAAAAAACAATCCAATATAATAAAAATAGTCAGTAAGGATTTTTAGATATCACCTTGCTCTTTTTTTCATGGGAAAATATTTTAACCAGTCATAAGGCTGAGATTGATCAAGTCCGCCACTCTATAGCTTCATATTACACGGCTCTCCATGGCATCAGGGAGAAATGTTATTGCAGGACCTCCATGGCTAGCTTAATATTTAGATGCCAAAGGTTGCCATGCCAGGCTATCATGGTGAGCCAGACATCCTTCTCACCCCAGCTGTAGTAAGAGAACTCCACATCTTTATGCCTTATTCATCCTCATCGTAGCACCACACACTAACCCTCATATGTTCTGTGAGCCACTGTAGTTTTGTAGATATATGTGAGATTTTTCGCCTATGACACTAGCCATTTTTTATTTTAATTTTCAGACATCTGTTGAATGTCTTTGTCAACTTTCTGTAGAGCTTTGTATGCTCATTATCCGTCTTTTTAGGGTGACTCATTTGGACTACTCATTTAATCTCAGTGTATCTGAATGCTGGCAACAAGAACAGTTTAATAAATAACCCATCCCAGATCCATTTCCTAATTCTTAGGACAAATGGTTCCCCAAAAATCTTGTGGTACACAGATGTATACCATTCCTCCTGTCCTTACCCACGACCTTGATTATGGCTCCTTTGGGGGGTGGGGGTTGGGGTTACTGAATGAGACCCAGCAAGCCCTGAGCAGACGGGTTGTGTATCCTCACTACTGCCAGGCGGACTAAACTAGTGCCTGCAGTAGAAGCTTGCTGTCTATACTGACGAGTAACTCCTATTGGTGAGCCCATACTGGGCAGGTACCATCAATGTGGGCAAACAACTGTTTTAACTGACTTATTATGAAGGAATGGAAGGAGCCCTGATGACCTTAAATTGATCTATCGCTCTGACGCCTGCTGGCCTGCAGCCCCAAATAAAGCATGTGAATGCAATGAGGCCCTGGAAGAGGACTGATCTCTGCAGGAACAGGTTGCACAGCCATGGAAACTGCAGATGACTGTCCATACCTACAAGACAAAGACTTACAGCGCCCATTGTGTCCTTCATGTGACTTCCGTAATGTCAACTACTATGATGGTGTCTACAGCTGAACCTGGACCTCTGGGAGTGGGATCTGGAGGACCCATGGCACTTATACTCTATGAACTAGCCTAGAGGTTGATGATGAACTCACATGCAGCCTATGATACCTGTGAGACCATCTATCACACTGCCTGTGCCTGGCTGGAGTATAGGGAAGATGAAAGGGAAGGAACATACCAGTAGCAACTGAAACTAGTAATTTATTAAAGGCCTGCTCAACCCTTGTTGCAGCAGCTTGACTCCCATCTCCGGGTCTGCTAAACCTGCAGTAAATAGAACTGGGGAAGCATTGGCCCTAGTTGGTAACTGAACATTGGGGACCAGCAGGTTTTCCATGCATCCCTTCTCTCTCCTTTCCTCTTCTTCACCTCCCCCAGATTCTCCATGTTGGATCAGGGCAAAACTTTGGAGACCACATCTCTGAACCCTGAAGAATGGTGGGACAATCCTGGAGCTGACGGCAATGCAAAACATCTCTTCTGAGGATTTTTTTACCTCCTTACAGCAGAAGACCTCTTTAAAGAACTCTCTCATCTCATTGTTGATCTAAGGTGTCTTGGAAGCTTAGACTCCTGCCATAAGTAGCCAGGTAAACCAGGGGGAAGAGAGGGTCTCTTGCTCCTCTACATGCACCATAACCCAGTCCAACTCATGCTGGGCAGCTTGGGAGCAATGCAACTCCATCAGGCCCATCATCATAGGCCATCAAGGGGACTAAACAGCGTGTGAACGTTTTGTGACTAACTTGACAGAGGAAAGGCATGTCTGGACTTTATATACCCCCCTAACTCTCCTCTCCTGGCCCTACCTAGTTTGTCCACATCCCAGGGGCTGGTCATGCATACCTGCCACCAGCGGTCATTTATTTTTTGTTCATGTCTTTTGAAGGAAGTATCTAATGATTCATAGTGTAATCAAATTAAAATATAAAACATTTAAATATATAGCAAAAGCAAAAATGCTTTAGTTATATATAAATATTTATGTAAAAAAACAGTACTTAAATTCACACAGTAGAGGTTCCAAATATGGTCTAATTTAAAGTTATAGGTAATAACAAGTTCATATTGTGTCCATTGCTTCATTGTATTAGTAATTAATGTTAATAATATCATATTATCAAAAATGATGAATCTCTTTTTAGGGGTGGATCAGTAAGGCTGACTGACAGCTCACTGTTAACTAACTGCTGGAAAATGCATTTTTTTATAACATTACGTTAATAAAGTACACATAGTTTTATATTACACCATAGTTGAAACTTCTACTGTGTCACTTTACTATTAAGTTTAAAAATATGTGTGCAATATATGTACATTTACTAGCAAGACTGCATAACACCTTACATATGTATAAAACCCAATATGTATGGCTGTACTAATTAATGGACTCTTTTAAGAAATTTGTGGGAAAAATGTGTAAAATAACTGTTATATTATTGACACATATTAAACATCAGAAACCATAGCAAGGGAAGCTACTAATTAATCCCTCCCAAGGTGGGCAAGCTAGGCCCAGTTTTCCCTGACTCCTGATTGGCTCTGTTGTGGACCAATCAGATGCATACCGCAGAGGCACATATGTTATTGGGTAATCCTAATCTGGGGACAGAGTTTGCATAAATTCAGCCCACCTACATGTAAATAAATACTGTGCCTGTACCAAGTAAAATCAATGCTCTTCTTGGGACACATAGATAATTGTGTGTTTCATTTAGAGGAAAGACTACTGAGCTAAAATCACTTTGCTGCCCTAAATCTCTACTCCCCTCTTGGGAGAAGGGCGTGAGCACCGGGTGGGACACTGCTGGGTAGGATTGATCTCCTTGGCCTTTTCAAGCACACTGAAGAAGCAGATGATACCGGTTAGCTGATCATCCTAATCCTAAAGCCAGGCACAGAGAGGCCCATTCCTTCTAAAAAGATAGCCTGGAAGGGGGATTCCTGTAGCCAAAGGCAGGAATTTCTGGAGCTGAATAGCGCCCCCTCCCTGGGATCTTCACAAACTTGGTGGTAGCAGTGGGATCTCGGTGCAATAACCGGCAGCAAGGATGGGACATGGTGATCAGTGCAGTTTTGAAGTCCAGTACTATTGCCAATCCTTGAAATCCAGGTCCAAGTCTAAAGAAGGCCAGCACTGGATAGATGAGATCATGGACCACATAGAGGCCTGCAGAGCGAAGGTGATCAAGGAGAAAAGGAGCCTGATTGCCAGTATGATGGAGTGGTTATTGCAACGGATTGCCACAGAAGAGGATAGATGGGTAGCTATTCTAAATCAGCAGGTAACTTCCCTGGGACTCCAGCAGACCTGCTGTGGATGAAGTTCGGCTTGGAACATCAGTATCCAGCTGCCTTGGGCTGGTAGAAGGACTTCCTGATGTGCTGTAAGGTGATCCAAAGGGCGGCCTGGGAACCACAAAATGATAGGAAATCCTATTTGAACAGTGCCAAAAGGATGTGGAAATTGAGCCAGGTACAACAGAAGAAGTTATGGTCAGACAGTTGGTCCATAGAAACATGGACTTTGAAATACAGTATGAGGAACTGCTTGAGGAAGTGATCCTCTGTGGTGGGACCTGGTTCAAGTACTTTGTGGAGCACCACCAATCAGATGAGGATGAGGAAGACACAGCCTGGCAACTCAAGGCGATTGAAGCCTACAGCTTGTTGGATGATTGTCCGTGTTCAGAGAGCACAGAATTGCTGGAGGAAGTGGCTTGGGAGGATGCAGCCATGACTGAGCCCTTGCCAAGTGGAAGAGGTGAACAAAGAGGTGTCAGAAGAACTGATCCCTACAGCCAAGGAGAGAGTAGAGGTCTTGCTGACAGCCACTTGTGACCTAGCGACAGGGAAAGCCGAAAAATCCACTGTAAAGGCAAGTCCAAGGTGGAGCAACAATGCTCACCAGAACCTGAATGGAAGCGTGGTAGATGGCAAGCAGCTAGAGGAGCGACAGCCGATGGAGAGGGCTGGAGAACCAGCTTCAGGATCAAGACCAGGGGAGGACGTGAGCCCTGAGATCCTGCCACTAAAAGACCAGGTTGATCTGTCACAGCAGCATGTGGATAGTGTGACAAGCCTATGTAAAACTGATATAGGCAAGGCGGTAATAGAGAAGGCGAACTGCAGCAAAAGCTCCGCCACTGTGTATCTACAACAGGGCAAGGCAAAAATTCATTACAACAACTTGCCAAGAGGATCCACCCGCACAGAGAAAAAACACAGAACAATCAGCAAGCCCTGGGACTGTGATGTCAGAGCAAATCCCTGCTCATCCCTCAAAGCCAGCAGATGTGAGAGCCTTAAAGATGAAGACCACCTTCCCAGCAGCAGATGACCAGAGCCAAGATCCTGACAACAGGCCAATCCAGACACAGAACAAAGGATCTATTTTGCCACAAGGTGCACACGGTTCCAGTCCAGAGGTCATGGCTGAGGATGGCCTAGTAATTTCATCTGCCACGTCAAGGGCAGAAACAGAGGGGCTGCTGACAACTGGTCACAGCCCAAGTGCAGATTGTAGCAACCATCCTCATCATGTCGGTGAGGGCCAAGGCATGGAGAACCTGGCACTGTTTGCTACTTTTTCCACAATGGATTACAACCTTGTTTTTTATTCAGCAGGACAGTCTGTTCCACTGCCCCTGCCTTTGGGAACTGTACAGATGGATTATCTGTTGGGCTTAATGGAGAAGCTGATCCCAGTTACAGATTCAGGAAGGCAGGTTGACACCCAAAGCCTGCCTTACACGACTGAGTATGTACAATAGTCAGGGGAGAGCCTGGCCCTAAGATCCTGAGTAATCCAAGATTGATGTGGAGTGCAAGCCTACCAGAGACTGTGCTGGTTCCTGATAATGGACAGGAGGTCAAGCTTGCTGGATCCCTACTGACCTTGGATTCTGTTGCCCCATAGGAGTATAAACATGCTCCTGACCCAGTAGGACAAATGGTTCAACTGCCTTTTCTCTTGGATATTGAGCAGGTGACTGATCCTCAGTGGTCACCCAGAAGCTGATGCCTAGCATGGATTACGCTGTGCCTGTTAAGACGAGGAGGGCTTCTACTTGCAACCCCAGAGACTGGGCCACGGTCAGGGGAGGGCCAAGACCCTGCAAACCTGTATCTGTTGGTTGTGTTCCCAGATCAGCAGGGTAATCTATTTCCTTACCTTGGCCATGGGAGATTGTTTTGAGAGTTGATGCTCCATTTTTGCCCCTGGTGCTACTCGCTTTTGGATTACAAAGGAATCCCTGGATACCCTTGATACCCTTCTTTGCCTGTAAATTGTGCGGGCTGAATGAATATTTTTAAATATTTTTTCTTATACAGCCTACATTTACTGTTCTTAGCACATGTGTTTTTGAAGTTTATATGGTGATCTGCTGGATAAAGTTAGGTTGTGTGGAGCTTGAACTTGCCCTTTAAGGTCTTGGGAGCTGCATATGCAGATTTTAAAGCTTAATACTGTGCCCATAGTGACAATTTTTTTAGTTCAGATGGCTTACCTCTGCATATTTTTACCTCACTGTATTTCACAGCTGTAAGCTTAAAAGGAGCCATGTATAAAATGGTTATTGGATTAATAAGTGTGAGCGTGCATTGTGGTGTAATTTGCATGTCTCTGCCCAGTTTTTCCAGAGTACAGTGCATTGACTGTATTTCTGAGAGATTTGAGCAGGAAATAATTTCATTAACTTATATTTTTTAGACATTCAAATCGAATCAATAATGTACTATTCATTGTGTGTGTGTGTATATATATATATATATATATATATATATATATGTACTAGCGACTTGCCCGTCAAAAATGACGGCAATAAAATTTGAAGCCTGGCAATGCTGTTTGCCACATAATGTGAGGCTCTCCCACCTCTAAATTGCAGGCCTCGAGATGAGCCCCTTTGCTGCTCATCGGTGGCCTCGCAATGAGCTCTTTTTGGAGCCTCTCCCACGGCTTGCAATGAGCATCTTCTGAGATCATTGAGAGCCTCTCCCACGCTTTGCAATGAGCATTTTCGGCCCTTATTGCAAGCCCAGCGATAAGCACCCTTTACCGCTCATCGCAAGGTCGGCAATGAGCACCTTTGGCGCTCATTGCGAGCCTCTCCCCACTCTCTGAACCCTGTGTCTGTTTCTCCCCTCTCCATGTGTCTGTTTCCCCCTCTCTCTCTCCCACTGTCTCTTTGCCCCCTCTCCCTGCCCTTTGGTTTTTATCCCCTTATTTCCATCCCCTGTGTCTCTTCCCCCCCCCTCTCCCTCTCCTGTGTCTTTCTCCTCCCTCTCCCTCCTCTGTGCTCTATGTGTCTGAAACCATTTTCGGGCTTGGGAAATAGATACATTTCCCCAAGCCCGAAATGTCTTCCAGATTTACTGGCTTGAAAAAAATTGACGTCTTTACAGGCGACATTTTTTTTCTTGCATAGCCATTTTCTGACTGTTCAAAAAATGCCAATTGAAAGCAAATTAGCTTTCAACCTCACACACAGGTCCCTGCCTCTCCCCCTGTGGTGTGTGAGGTTGTAAGGTAATTTGGTAATCAATTGGGGTCTTTTGGCGACTCCCGAACGGCTTTGGAGTTACGGGATTGCAAAAAATGACGGGCGTTAAAGCCGTAATTTTTTCAAAGTCTTGCTGGCCTTGCGATGAGCGGCTTTGGTGCTCGTTGCCAGCATTTTTCAAAGTCTTGCGGGCCTCGCGATGACCGACAATTTGCAACTACCACAACTAGGAGGTTGTTCACCACAACAATCATTTAATTAATGGTGGGCAAAATAGCGATAGAAGCCCTCCACCATACAGTAAATAAATAGTACATTTGTGTTCAAGCTGATGAGAGGCAGTAACCTTGAAACAGATGTACATGGGTGGGATTCCTGGCTTCCCTAGCTTTGCTCAAAGCTGTGTGTTACAGCGGGTATATGCTTAAGGGAAGCCATGTTTGAAATGGTTATGGATTGCAAGAGCAAAGCCTTTGTGGGCACATTTGCATGTCCCTGCCAAGGTTCCCAGAAAGCAGTGTAATACCTGTATTTCTCAGAATTCTGGGCATAAAACATGTTTTTGTTAGCTTGTTTTAGACATTCAAATGTGAACACATATGTACTATTTAATTAATCATAGTTACAGATAGGTTATTGTAATCATAGTTACAGGTAGGTTATTGTAATCATAGTTACAGATAGGTTATTGATGAACAGATCTGCAGTTAAAATTTACTTTAATGCACCCTGTTAAAAATGTTCTGTATATCAGTGGTGGTCCCCATGAGTATTGGTAGGTAACCACCTGGTTCCCAGTTCAAAAAGCTTGAGAGACAATGTTCTAATTCAAAGATGTGCAAAGTGAAGATTTCCTGAAAATGGTCCATCCATTTACATAGCTAAATCAAGTATGGAGAAGAGAGAAAGAACATAACGTAAATAGTAAGAGAGGGGTGTCTGGAGGGGTTTTCTGGGGGAAGGGAGCTACACAGGCCTTCTGCCTAACTACATTTATGGATGGAAAGGAGGGCACAGCCCACAAAGTAGGCTCACTTCAGACCAGGCTGGCCCACCCCCAGCCTTTGATGACCTCGGTGACACCAGGTTTTGTGTGAGAACCAGTGAGTGAGTCAATATACTTATATATACCGGTACTTAGGATTAGCTAAAAATGTATGTAGCTGTTACCTTTAAACCCTGGGTATTAAGAAGGGTATAGAAGCCAGGGAAGCAAATATAATTCTGCCACTATACAAATCTCTAGTATGCCCTCATTTGGAATATGGAGTACAATTTTGGGCACCACTTCATAAAAAGGACATTTTAGAGCTGGAAAAAGTACAGAGGAGGGCAACAAAACTAATAAGGGGAATGGAGGGGCTAAGTTATGAAGAAAGACTAACCAAATTAAACGTATTTTCTCTAGAAAAAATATGTCTTAGAGAAGATATGATTACCTTATATAAATACATCCAGTGTCAGTATAAAGATTTGTCAAGGGAGCTTTTTGTGCCAAGAGGTTTTCCACTGACAAGAGGACATTCCTTGAGGTTAGAAGTAAAAAGAGTCCACCTTAAATAAAGAAAATGGTTCTTCACAGTAAGGGTGATTAATCTGTGGAATTCTCTACCAGAGGAGGTGGTGACAGCAGATTCGATAGATAACTTTAAAAGGGGAGTGGATTTATTTCTAAATAAAAGGGGAATTCAGGATTATCCTGGATAATTAGAGAGAGAGTATTGATCCAAGAGAAATCTGATCGCCAGTATCTGGGGTCAGGAAGGAATAAAAAAAATTCCCTTTGAGACGATTGGCTAAGTCTCACTTGTTTTTTTTTTTTCTGTTTGCCTTCCTCTGGATCAATTAATTATTAATTAAGATGAATACATAAATACATTGTTGCTTAATAATTAATTAATAGAGGAGATCTTTTCAACCTTAATTACTATGTAACAATGTAACCCCACTCTAACCTGATTGGCTACACCTAATTCAGATTAATTACATTATTTTCCATAGGAGGCCCTGATATTGCAAAAGCAGTTTGCACAGGGATTAAAAGCACATATTTAAACCTTTGCTGAACTTGTTTTTCTTGCACAGAAAGCATTTGTAATGTGTAAAAAATGCTCATTTGGATGTATGGTGGACAAATTGTGATCAGTGTACCTTCTAATCCACTTTCAACATAAAGACTTATATTTCCTCCATAGATCTCAGATCTCAACATCTACATTCAAGTACAGTGGATGTGTATGTATGTATGTGTGTGTGTATATGTATATATATATATATATATATATATATATATATACATATATATATATATATATATATATATATATACACACACATTTGCATATCCCTGCTCAGCCTCCCAAAGTGCTGTGTAATAATGGTATTTCTCAGATTTCTGAACAGGAAACACGTTTTTTTAACTTGTTTTAGACATTTAAATGTGAACACAAATGTACTATTTATATACTATATATATTCATACGTGTGCATATATACTTACAAAGAATATACACAAAAAGTAGTACGTTTACAGCTCCTGCTTATATATTGTATTGCTTTAACACTTTTTAATATAACTAATAGTGTGTCAAACAACAGTAGTACTAGTAATACTGTTAGTCTTCCATTTCTGTAAATAGGTATAACCATCTGATCTTCTTGGTTTGATTTTAATGAAATGTGGGCCACATCCTCCTAAATTTGGGATATTATATGTTTCACCAAAATGCAAAGGTGTGTAATTCAATTTTTTTATTCAAGTGCTAGGTTAAAAAAATTGTATTTTAAGCATAAACTGCATGAAAAAAATATAACCACAAAAGCATGCCCAGGTGGATAGAGACTATTAAGTGTTGAAGTCTTAGCATTATCGTAATCTATATACTGTATGTTGTTCATATTTATTACCCCCACTTAGGGAGATAAATAATCACACGAGAAAAGGTAATTAGGAGACCATGAGGACTTTTTCATGTAATTTATGCTTAAAATATCCAGCTGTCATTTAGACATGCACTTTTAATCTCTGAAACAAATGGTCGCTTTAACACATCTCCAAATTTTTGGTGTTCTAAAAAGCTGTGATAAAGTGGCTAACATAAAATGTAAAGAGGTTCATCAAAATGAAATGGAGTCTAAAAGTGATGAGAGTGTATTTGGTGTTTGTAACTAGAAATATTTGCTGCATTGGAAATATTGCATGCTGTTGTTTTTTGTCGTGATTTTTTAACCTGTATTGGCCAGTTTTTAGAAGCATGGAAAGGTCCATCTAGTTTGCAAAGCCTGTCTACCATTTTTATGTCTTTTTGCAATTACCTTTCAACAATACCCATTTAACTACAGCACAATGTACACCTGTCTACATTTGCCCCTCTGGGAGCTTGATGCCCCTCTTCTAATACATATTCCAGAATGTGTTTACTTAACATCCAAATCCTGCTTGTGTTTAACCCTCCTTCTAATGTCTCTGTTGCAGGGCTGAGATGAATGTTTACACTAATGATGCACTGGAGGAGGAAGAAGAGAAAAAAGAGGAGCAGAAGGAGAAAGTCAAGGCCAAGTTGGATGAAGAGCCAAAGGTCACTGCTATGTGACACTAATCACCCAAAAACCTTATAGAAACCTCCCTTACCTGTTTTAAAAAAAAAACTAAAACAGTCATAACCATATTTTAAAAACCTCTTCGACCTAAAAGTTTACAACTTTTTTTACTGTATCATTACTAAATTGTGAAAATATCCTAGACACACCTAGCATGAGAGCCCCTACAAAGCTTCCACCAGTTGAATTCTCACAGGAACATGCACTCAAGACGTTCCTCTGGAAATTCTGGCACTAGCCGGTGGCAATGTGCGAGAAAACTTAGGAGAAAAGCAATTGCCAAACAGGGAGCTTAAATTGCTTACAAAATGTGTATTGTGTGTATGAGCGTATTTACAAGATCATTAAAACTGATTCCAACTATCTGTGTCAGTGAATTTTTTACACAGGATTTTAGTTAGGACTAATAGTGCAGATGGGGAGAGAGATGGTATGGGGCAACAGCTCAGTATACGGTGGCACAACTCAGTGTGCTCATTTATATGTGCATGGCCTCAGGCTATCATTGACGCACTGAATGCTGGGAGTATTTGTGGTAAGGACCTGTTTACAAGAACATTGAAATTCCATACATTTTATCATGCATTAAAAAAAAAATTATAAAATGCATTTGTGATCTTATTTGTACAAAAATACGATTCCAGGCCCCCTATAGATGCCCAATCTGAATGTGAATGGAACAGCACTGTAAGGTCTGCAAATAGGCTGCTGCCTCTAGCAATGCAAATACTTATGCATATTGGGGAAAGGACATTGAATAATGATAAGGTATCCAGTTTCCAATTACAGCAATTAAATATTACCAGTATGCAAGATCCCCTTCTCGGATTCATGGTTTTAGTAGTCAGGTTAAAGGACCACTGCATTATATGGTCTTTTGAATTACTAGACTTTCTAATTTTTTTTAGAAAGCAATAAAAAATTAAACAAGTTTTACATTTTATATACAATAATTGTTTACTGTGGGTCCCTGTTTCTTCTTTCAGGATGATGTTTACTTTTAAATTAGGAAGCTTTTCATTAGTCTAATTGAAAACACTGGGATGTTAGTGGCTACATGGAGCTTCCACTGCATTGAAGGTTTCCTTCCACCTGAGGGAGCAGGTAAGCAGAAAACAAAATGGTAGATTACACTGCAGCATAACTTCATATAAAATGTAATAAATTACAAGCTGCGTTGTCTTTCTGAAAAGCTTGCCCATTATCAAGTGCAGTTCTACAAAAGATTATAATGTATATATTAAACCTTTATATCACTGGATGACAATTCTGTATGGTGTCAGATGGAAGTACTGCTGACCAAAGGTTTTATGAATTGAGACTTAATTCCCACAAATGTACCTGAGATTGTGTGACACGTCAGCAGCCTGACATCTCATGCATACACCCATAATATAATCATACAACCCCACATATAGAGATTCACAACACACTCACCCTTGTCCCTCCTTTCTTCTCTTTTCATCAATAAAGAAATAAATATCTGCAGATTTTTTTTCTTTTTTTATATATTTTTTTCCTTATTTTCTCCAATCGCTTACAAAAAAACTATTTGTCCATTCTTAAAAAAATAGGGAAACGCACATTTCCTCCCTCCCCCATCTGAAACCCCAAAAACAAAACAACAAAAAGGAGATTTCTACACATGAAAAACTATACAGATTATAAACCCAAGTATTCAAATTCAACAAAATGAAATCTCCCCACAATTTAACTCTTCTACCGCTGGGCGGCACAGGGGTTAATTTTAGCCCTACAAAAGTTTAGGGGAGAGGGGTGCCCTAAATTTGGTTTAATAATTGAATACAGAAACCATATTCCCCCATCCTCCCTTCCCATTCTGTCTCTCCCCATGTCAATTAATTCCTTGGCAGGTTAAAGGGGCGCCCCCTCCCCACAACTCCCCCGATTTCTTACAGGGTTCAGGACAAATACAATAAATTGCATATTTGTAGGAGGTTTTGGAAGACGCGAGAGAAATAATAATACAAAAAGAAAAAAAAAACACATCTATACAGGAGGGAATTGGGTAGGAAAGGGGAAAACTCATAATTTTAGAGGAATTGGGTCAGGATTGGATATTACACAAGAGAATACGATTCTTTGGCTGGGAAACTGGCACTTGTTAACATTTATGTAGTATTTCCAAATGCATTTTAGTGAGAAATTATACAGAGCAATAATAGGTGTTATAGAGAGGGGTTATAGGAAGAGGTTACATGGCGTTAAGAGAGACCAGATAGAGGAATATGAGTAACACATAGGGGTTATATGGAGCAATATGAGGTTATACAGAAATATAAGAATTATAGAAAGCCTTTATATGGAGCAATATAACTTATAATGGGGATAATGTGAAATAGTTATAGGGAGAGGTTGTTTGGAAAAATAGGTGTTATAGAGAATGGTTGTTTGGAGCAATTGGAGGTGTTATAGGGAAAGTTATATGGAGTAGTAGGATGAGCAAAAGAATTGTTATATAGAACAATACAGTGAGAAGCAATTATATGAGCTATGAAATATACAGAGGGTTATATGGAGCAGTAGGTGATGATATAGAGATATTATATGGAGATAGAGCCACAGGTGATAAAGGGAAAGACTACATATAGCATTATGGAATGGGTGAAAGGTTGTTAACCCCACTAGTTGTTAAATATCAGGAACATTCAAAATGCCACTGAAACATCCAGCACTTTAGGTGTATGTCTAGGATCCAACTAGCAGCACCTAGTGAGGTTTCAGCATTGTCCCACACTTGTCCCTGCTTAGTAGATAAGGCTATACACACCATCTACTAACCCAACACTAGTGCCGTATAAGCTCAAGTCCCAAAGACTATGCTTGAGCTCAGATCAGTAACTCCTGAGCTTGAGATATCCATTATCCATGGTCTCTTTGGGTATCTGAGGACTGGAGCTGTTTCTATTCCTTTGCATACACATCTCATCAGATAAAACTCAATTTAAAGACAATTGTAGTGAGTATAATAAATGTGGTCCTTTATAACACTACTTAAAGGGTTATGGAAAATGTCTGGATTTCACTAGGAATATAATATACATATATATATATTTACTTTTATATACTTTATTTTAGTAAGAAGTGCTCTGTTTTTCTGCCTCATACAATATTACCTGTTTCCGTCTGATCTCTGTAGCTTATGCAGCTCATGAATACACAGAGTGTGAGAAGTCCAGTGTTTCAAATTAGCCTATCAGTGACCATTTCTCAGCAGCATGTTGCCACTGATTGGTTACAATGAGACACTGCACATCCTCTTCTTAAAAGTACACTGTCTTCATGAGCTGTAAAGGGGAAAAAATAATTAGGAACTATTTGTAAGATTTTAGGCAGAGAAAACAGAATTTATAAGCACTTCTTAATAAACTAAAATATGTATATTATATTCATAATGAAATCCAGAAACCTTATTTTCTTTTTTCTACTATGTGCACAGCCATTTTGCTAATAACAACCTTTGACAACAAGACCATCATCTTGATAATGTTGTAGATGCAGGTGTATATGCTCATTCCATATACATCACATGCCCATTTGATGACACTGCACAACTAAGTGAAATACACAGAAAAACATGCGTGTGATCCTGTATTGCAGATAGATCTGCAACTATAATATTAACAAGATGCAGGTATTGCTGTCAAGGCAGGATTGTTAACAACAACATTTCTGCACTCATGGTGGAAAACAGAAAGCCTAAATCATACGTAAGCAGTGCTATCCATTTGTTTTACATACAGTGGAATATTGATTAAACTGCTAAATTCTTTTTGACTTCAGTGGTCCATTAAGAAGGCATTTTGCCTATTAGTCTCTATATTACAATGTTTGCTGGTCCTAGCACTCCAGTAGTTAACAACCTCTCACTGGTAGGAATCAAAGGGGAGAGGCAAGGGACAGAAAGGGAGGAGGGCTGGATCCAGAAACACAAAATGAAAAAAAAAATTAAAACAAAAAAAAATTAAAATAAAAAAAAGCCAAAAAACAAAATAATAAGGAATCAGAAATCATTAACTGTTTAATGACTGTACACTTTTCATATTTCCTGTATACTGAAGTCAGAGCATGCAGCAAATGAGCAGTGGTTATTTCATCATTTGTCAGAAGGCAAGGCACATAATGTGATAGAAAATTCCGTGCAAATAAGGGAAAAAGATTGTTTTTACATATTTAATGCTATATATATATATTTATATATATATATATGGAGTAATTTTTTTTTGCTTTTCTGTATTTTTTTTTTAATATCTCTAGTGTTTTTTTCTTTTTTACAAGATTTTCTCTTAACCCCTCCAAAGAATGTCTTAAAAAGCAGCATTCCCACCCCTTTTTTCACCTGAAGAGCGGCTCCTGAAGAGCTGATCCCCCCACTCTGAAAAATCCTCTCGAGTCCCCTAGATATTGGAGATTTACACAAATGTAGTTGCTTATCCAGCTTTCTACTGGAGCAAATTGTCTGTTTAATGTTATACTAAACCAAGTATATTTAATAAACTAAGAGGTTCCTTATGGGGGGAGGGGTCAGCTACAAAAGATACACCCTGCTCCAGGGAGTATAAAAAGAAAAACACCCCTACAATAAAACCAAGCAGTGTTCCTGCTTTAATGCTATATATGTTTTCTTTTTTCGTTAAAACCCCTGTACAAGAGATAGTCTGGGTTTTTATCTGCGGCAGAGAGGGAAGGGATTAAATATTAAAAAAATGCACTCCCCTCCCTGCCTATAAAGGGTATAGTGCCATATTTAAGTCTGCCATGCAGGTCCTCAGCCACAAGCTGTTGGATGAGCCCAGATTGGGAGTGAGTGGGGGTAGGAAGCACCATGCAGGTTACACAGTCAAAGTGACTGGGTGCTTTCTGAGATCTGTAATTCATATCCTGCTTCTAAATATGCAGAGATCAGAGCAGTAATGCACACATATATGTGTAGTTATGCAAACATATGTTTGCACATGAGTGTATATACATATGCACACAGAGTGAACTTAAAAGCATTACGATGGTACCACCCATGTGGTGTGTTTCTGTATATATATATATATATGTATATATATATTTATATATATATACACACACACACACATACATATGTGTGTGCATATACATAAGGAGTATCCACACAAACTAGTACATGTTTACAGTGGCTGCTTATAAATTGGTTGACTAACACTTTAGAATGATAATTAATGATGCCAAATAATAGCAGTTTATGCACTAGTATGGCTGTTAGTCTACAATATCTATAAATATGTATACAACAGGCATGTCATACTTGTGGGCTTGGGGCCACATATGTCCCACTCTCTCAACTTTAATCCTCTGATGGTCTTCTTCAATTTTAATGAAGCGTGGCCCACATTCTTCTAAAGCCTGAAAGTTGTATTTTTTACTAGCTTACTAAGGGCAAGCAAAAGTGTATCATATAAGTGCTAAACTGAAGTAATCATAACTGTGACCCCATTAAAAAGTAATCTTTGACGTGCACTACTTTTAAGACGTCACCTAGGGAATGTGACTCTAGGCACCATTTAATTTTGACATGCCTGGTATAGACACATACAGCTATGATTTTCTGTAGTCACTGTGCAAAAGAATGTGTGGTATAATCTGATCTCTGGCCTCCATTCTGTTACATAGCTCAACATTTATAAACCAATACTCTTAGGAAGAACTGGAAGAGTTAAAACATTTTGCACACACACAGAAGAGGGCCTCCTCAGTCTGTCAGTGTCGACACACAGGAGAGGGGCTCCCTCAGTCTGTCAGTGTCACACACACACACACACACAGGGGAGGGGTTCCCTCAGTCTGTCAGTGTCACACACACAGGAGAGGGGCTCCCTCAGTCTGTCAGTGTCACACACACAGGAGAGGGGTTCCCTCAGTCTGTCAGTGTCACACACACAGGGGAGGACCTCCTCAGTCTGTCAGTGTCACACACACAGGAGAGGGGCTCCCTCAGTCTGTCAGTGTCACACTCACAGGAGAGAGGCTCCCTCAGTCTGTCAGTGTCACACACACAGGAGAGGGGTTCCCTCAGTCTGTCAGTGTCACACACACAGGAGAGGGGCTCCCTCAGTCTGTCAGTGTCACACACACAGGAGAGGGGTTCCCTCAGTCTGTCAGTGTCACACACACAGGGGAGGACCTCCTCAGTCTGTCAGTGTCACACACACAGGAGAGGGGCTCCCTCAGTCTGTCAGTGTCACACTCACAGGAGAGAGGCTCCCTCAGTCTGTCAGTGTCACACAGGAGAGGGGTTCCCTCAGTCTGTCAGTGTCACACACACAGGAGAGGGGCTCCCTCAGTCTGTCAGTGTCACACACACAGGAGAGGGGTTCCCTCAGTCTGTCAGTGTCACACACACAGGAGAGGGGTTCCCTCAGTCTGTCAGTGGCACACACACACAGGGGAGGGGTTCCCTCAGTCTGTCAGTGGCACACACACACCGGGGAGGGGTTCCCTCATTCTGTCAGTGTCACACACACAGGAGAGTGGCTCCCTCAGTCTGTCAGTGTCACACACACAGGAGAGGGACTCCCTCAGACTATCAGTGTCACATATACATACAGGAGATAGGCTCCCTCAGTCTGTCAGTGTCACACACACAGGGGAGGACCTCCTCAGTCTGTCAGTGTCACACACACAGGAGAGGGGCTCCCTCAGTCTGTCAGTGTCACACACACAGGAGAGAGGCTCCCTCAGTCTGTCAGTGTCACACAGGAGAGGGGTTCCCTCAGTCTGTCAGTGTCACACACACAGGAGAGGGGCTCCCTCAGTCTGTCAGTGTCACACACACAGGAGAGGGGTTCCCTCAGTCTGTCAGTGTCACACACACAGGGGAGGACCTCCTCAGTCTGTCAGTGTCACACACACAGGAGAGGGGCTCCCTCAGTCTCTCAGTGTCACACTCACAGGAGAGAGGCTCCCTCAGTCTGTCAGTGTCACACAGGAGAGGGGTTCCCTCAGTCTGTCAGTGTCACACACACAGGAGAGGGGCTCCCTCAGTCTGTCAGTGTCACACACACAGGGGAGGACCTCCTCAGTCTGTCAGTGTCACACACACAGGAGAGGGGCTCCCTCAGTCTGTCAGTGTCACACTCACAGGAGAGAGGCTCCCTCAGTCTGTCAGTGTCACACAGGAGAGGGGTTCCCTCAGTCTGTCAGTGTCACACACACAGGAGAGGGGTTCCCTCAGTCTGTCAGTGTCACACACACAGGAGAGGGGTTCCCTCAGTCTGTCAGTGGCACACACACACAGGGGAGGGGTTCCCTCAGTCTGTCAGTGTCACACACACAGGAGAGGGGTTCCCTCAGTCTGTCAGTGGCACACACACACAGGGGAGGGGTTCCCTCAGTCTGTCAGTGTCACACTCACAGGAGAGAGGCTCCCTCAGTCTGTCAGTGTCACACACACAGGAGAGGGGTTCCCTCAGTCTGTCAGTGTCACACACACAGGAGAGGGGCTCCCTCAGTCTGTCAGTGTCACACACACAGGAGAGGGGCTCCCTCAGTCTGTCAGTGTCACACACACAGGGGAGGGGTTCCCTCAGTCTGTCAGTGTCACACTCACAGGAGAGAGGCTCCCTCAGTCTGTCAGTGTCACACACACAGGAGAGGGGCTCCCTCAGTCTGTCAGTGTCACACTCACAGGAGAGAGGCTCCCTCAGTCTGTCAGTGTCACACAGGAGAGGGGTTCCCTCAGTCTGTCAGTGTCACACACACAGGAGAGGGGCTCCCTCAGTCTATCAGTGTCACACACACAGGAGAGGGGCTCCCTCAGTCTGTCAGTGTCACACTCACAGGAGAGAGGCTCCCTCAGTCTGTCAGTGTCACACAGGAGAGGGGTTCCCTCAGTCTGGCAGTGTCACACACACAGGAGAGGGGCTCCCTCAGTCTATCAGTGTCACACACACAGGAGAGGGGTTCCCTCAGTCTATCAGTGTCACACTCACAGGAGAGAGGCTCCCTCAGTCTGTCAGTGTCACACACACAGGAGAGGGCCTCCTCAGTCTGTCAGTGTCACACTCACAGGAGAGAGGCTCCCTCAGTCTGTCAGTGTCCCACACACAGGAGAGGGGCTCCCTCAGTCTGTCAGTGTCGACACACAGGAGAGGGGCTCCCTCAGTCTCTCAGTGTCACACACACAGGGGAGGACCTCCTCAGTCTATCAGTGTCACACACACAGGAGAGGGGCTCCCCCAGTCTGTCAGTGTCACACACACAGGAGAGGGGTTCCCTCAGTCTGTCAGTGTCACACACACAGGGGAGGACCTCCTCAGTCTGTCAGTGTCACACACACAGGAGAGGGGCTCCCTCAGTCTGTCAGTGTCACACTCACAGGAGAGGGGTTCCCTCAGTCTGTCAGTGTCACACACACAGGAGAGGGGCTCCCTCAGTCTGTCAGTGTCACACACACAGGAGAGGGGTTCCCTCAGTCTGTCAGTGTCACACACACAGGGGAGGACCTCCTCAGTCTGTCAGTGTCACACACACAGGAGAGGGGCTCCCTCAGTCTGTCAGTGTCACACTCACAGGAGAGAGGCTCCCTCAGTCTGTCAGTGTCACACACACAGGAGAGGGGTTCCCTCAGTCTGTCAGTGTCACACACACAGGAGAGGGGCTCCCTCAGTCTGTCAGTGTCACACACACAGTAGAGGGGTTCCCTCAGTCTGTCAGTGTCACACACACAGGGGAGGACCTCCTCAGTCTGTCAGTGTCACACACACAGGAGAGGGGCTCCCTCAGTCTGTCAGTGTCACACTCACAGGAGAGAGGCTCCCTCAGTCTGTCAGTGTCACACAGGAGAGGGGTTCCCTCAGTCTGTCAGTGTCACACACACAGGAGAGGGGCTCCCTCAGTCTGTCAGTGTCACACACACAGGAGAGGGGTTCCCTCAGTCTGTCAGTGTCACACACACAGGAGAGGGGTTCCCTCAGTCTGTCAGTGGCACACACACACAGGGGAGGGGTTCCCTCAGTCTGTCAGTGGCACACACACACAGGGGAGGGGTTCCCTCAGTCTGTCAGTGTCACACTCACAGGAGAGAGGCTCCCTCAGTCTGTCAGTGTCACACACACAGGAGAGGGACTCCCTCAGACTATCAGTGTCACATATACATACAGGAGATAGGCTCCCTCAGTCTGTCTGTGTCACACACACAGGGGAGGACCTCCTCAGTCTGTCAGTGTCACACACACAGGAGAGGGGCTCCCTCAGTCTGTCAGTGTCACACTCACAGGAGAGAGGCTCCCTCAGTCTGTCAGTGTCACACAGGAGAGGGGTTCCCTCAGTCTGTCAGTGTCACACACACAGGAGAGGGGCTCCCTCAGTCTGTCAGTGTCACACACACAGGAGAGGGGTTCCCTCAGTCTGTCAGTGTCACACACACAGGGGAGGACCTCCTCAGTCTGTCAGTGTCACACACACAGGAGAGGGGCTCCCTCAGTCTCTCAGTGTCACACTCACAGGAGAGAGGCTCCCTCAGTCTGTCAGTGTCACACAGGAGAGGGGTTCCCTCAGTCTGTCAGTGTCACACACACAGGAGAGGGGCTCCCTCAGTCTGTCAGTGTCACACACACAGGGGAGGACCTCCTCAGTCTGTCAGTGTCACACACACAGGAGAGGGGCTCCCTCAGTCTGTCAGTGTCACACACACAGGAGAGAGGCTCCCTCAGTCTGTCAGTGTCACACAGGAGAGGGGTTCCCTCAGTCTGTCAGTGTCACACACACAGGAGAGGGGTTCCCTCAGTCTGTCAGTGTCACACACACAGGAGAGGGGTTCCCTCAGTCTGTCAGTGGCACACACACACAGGGGAGGGGTTCCCTCAGTCTGTCAGTGTCACACACACAGGAGAGGGGTTCCCTCAGTCTGTCAGTGGCACACACACACAGGGGAGGGGTTCCCTCAGTCTGTCAGTGTCACACTCACAGGAGAGAGGCTCCCTCAGTCTGTCAGTGTCACACACACAGGAGAGGGGTTCCCTCAGTCTGTCAGTGTCACACACACAGGAGAGGGGCTCCCTCAGTCTGTCAGTGTCACACACACAGGAGAGGGGCTCCCTCAGTCTGTCAGTGTCACACACACAGGGGAGGGGTTCCCTCAGTCTGTCAGTGTCACACTCACAGGAGAGAGGCTCCCTCAGTCTGTCAGTGTCACACACACAGGAGAGGGGCTCCCTCAGTCTGTCAGTGTCACACTCACAGGAGAGAGGCTCCCTCAGTCTGTCAGTGTCACACAGGAGAGGGGTTCCCTCAGTCTGTCAGTGTCACACACACAGGAGAGGGGCTCCCTCAGTCTATCAGTGTCACACACACAGGAGAGGGGCTCCCTCAGTCTGTCAGTGTCACACTCACAGGAGAGAGGCTCCCTCAGTCTGTCAGTGTCACACAGGAGAGGGGTTCCCTCAGTCTGTCAGTGTCACACACACAGGAGAGGGGCTCCCTCAGTCTATCAGTGTCACACACACAGGAGAGGGGTTCCCTCAGTCTATCAGTGTCACACTCACAGGAGAGAGGCTCCCTCAGTCTGTCAGTGTCACACACACAGGAGAGGGCCTCCTCAGTCTGTCAGTGTCACACTCACAGGAGAGAGGCTCCCTCAGTCTGTCAGTGTCACACACACAGGGGAGGGGCTCCCTCAGTCTGTCAGTGTCACACACACAGGAGAGGGGTTCCCTCAGTCTGTCAGTGTCACACACACAGGAGAGGGGCTCCCTCAGTCTGTCAGTGTCACACTCACAGGAGAGAGGCTCCCTCAGTCTGTCAGTGTCACACACACAGGAGAGAGGCTCCCTCAGTCTGTCAGTGTCACACATACACATATAGGGGAGAGTTTCCCTCAGTCTGTCAGTGTCCAACACACAGTACATGAAATCCCTTACAGTGTCAGTGTCGCACAGTCAAAAAAGGGAATCCTTTGGTCTGTCCATGTTACACGTAGGAGTAGGTTGTCTCAGTCGGTCAGTGTTACACACAGGAAAGGGGCTCTCCAGTCTGCCAATCCCACGCACACAAATTGTCCTTCGAACAATTCATTAATCCATAAAAGTACTTTAAATGTTGACTGGTTTAGTGTTTTGTCCTGTTGCCCTTTAAATTCTTCCCTAGACAGCAAATTAGGGGCACCATATGCCCTGCAGTTACCTATAAAAAAGGCTTCAGGTACTGAGAGCCACTCCAAAATATGACTGCAACTCCATACTGCCCTTCCCATAATTCTTCACAGTGCAAATAGAGCAAGAACACAAGTCCTTTATGTTTCAGCCCATTTGGCCTCCAGACCACCGAAAACTTCCCACTTCCAAGCTGCCTTGGCCCAGAATCATTTAGCAATAAACATGCTCAGCTTTTCTGGTGGCAGAGAGAGGCAAGGGGGTAAATAAAAAGTTGGGATATATCACTTACAAAATAATAAAGATTATATTTATGAAGTAAGGGTTCTTCTCAGTCTTTTTCACTGGCTGTTAAGCCCCTTCATTCTCTGCATATGAAAGGGCAAAGAAAAAGGGAATTAAAAACAAATTAATGTATATCTATGTATATATCTTTTTTTGCATATATTGTCTTTTAAGCAGGACCAGAAGCCATGAAGGGTGGGACAGTAACCTAATGATTCCTTTTCCCACCTCCTCACTTTTTAATTTGTAGTTCAGGGCCCTCACATTATGACAGATTATCTGTCTCCTCACTTGTCCACACTTTGTTCCTCTCCGGGGTGTCTGTTTTTTTTCCTTTAATTTCCATTTGCTTTTTTGGGATGTTTTTCTTCTTTGCAATATAAGTTTTGTTTTGCAAAAATATTTTCTTGTTGCAAGGTCTGAAACCCACAAGGAGATCATTCTGGGTCAGCCTTGGCTCCGGCAGAGGGGGAGGTGTGAGATGTGTCATGGCGCTATCCAAGGTACCAGGACTGCAGGAGAGAAGAGAGAGTTATGAACAGAAAGACTCAGGCACATAGCAGTTAAGGTTAAAAAAATACTTTTGGTTCATCAGGTTACATTTTTTTAGATCTTGGTTATGCTCTGTGTAATATGTGGACTATTTGTTAATTGATCCAGAGGAAGGAAGACAAAAATCCCATTGAAACATTGCCAGTTGTCTCCTAAACATATATCTATGTTAAGGTAAATAAGTGTGCTTACATTATTTTGCGTTTATTTATGCACAGGCAGACATTCCCATATACACATATTGTATATAGAGATTTTCATTAAAGATAAGGATTAGTAGCCCAATATAGCCTTTCCATTCTACATTTCCATCTATTGAATAAGTGTAAACTTAAATGGCCTCTGTCACCTCATGTTCTTATAAGAACATGAATAACTAGCTATACACAGTAAATTAAATAATCCCTGAGACATTCGGGATTGTTTATGGAGTATTTTGCAAATTAAATCATGACTAATTAGCTGCTTCTAAGTGCAACAGTCTGGTGAATTGTGTCTATGGTAGAAACAAAAAACATTGTGAACAAATGTTTTTATGCAGATCCCTCGCCCCATACTTATAAGCACCCTGAGACACAAATTAGCATACGGAGAAGCACATTAGCGTAAAGGAGTCATACAAACAATGCTAAGTAACTCAGAAACTATTTTCTGTAGTATTTTTTTTATGCTCTTTAAATTAAATCAAATTGTTCTTAGAGTGACAGTGTCCAATATTATTCTTATATTATAAACGTTTATTTGAAACGAGCCAACATATTCTGTAGTGCTATATATGGATTCTGTTCAAAGCAAAACACTATTAACACATTACAAGAAATAGAGGGCCCTGTCATTGAGCTTAAAATCCAGTGTCCAAAGTGCATCCTGTACAATCTTAAATTATTTTCCAGTTTTTTGATCACTTTTAATCATAGCACTTTTGCAAATCACTTTCAACTTTAAACCAGGAACTTGTGTTCTAATATTCCTATTAATTATATTAGAGGGCCACACAAGTTGCCATACACACTCTGCACCATTAGATAGAGAATGAAAAAACATGTGGATTTTTTTTTTTAAACTGATGCTGAATTTATGTAATTATGAACAATTGAAGTCAGGCTATTTCAGTGTGTTGCCTCTTCCTGAATAATAAGTAATGAGCTCTGTACCACTCAGGATGCAATGAATATTATTAGTATCAGGTGTAGAGGGCTTGAATAAGGCAAATTAAGGAGCAGATACCACAGTAGGTTTTGTTGCAGACTGTGATGGTAAAGGTCCTGGATTCATAGTTTTCATTATTGTTTAAAAATCAGAACTATGTCCTTTAGGTTATATAATAAAGCAGATGTTAATATGAAGTAACTACGTTGATTTTAAAATAATTATGTGAACTAGTTATTTAACAAAATATATAAATTATTATATACTAGCGACTTGCACGTCAAAAACGACAGGGCAATACAATTTGAAGCCATGGGAATGCTATTTGACACACAATGTAAACCTTTTTGTACCCTAAGGACCTTTGGCGCTCATTGCGAGCCTTGCGCTGATCGCCTTCGGTGCCTCTCCTCTCGTCTACTTTTGCTCCTCTGAGCACCTTCGTCACTCATTATAAAGAGAGCTATATATTTATCTATATTTAGTTAATCAATAATTAATTAATTAGTTCTTGAATAAATGAATATACTTTACCAATTTGTAATTAATATATCCAACTATCAATAGCCTAAAGAGCTAACAATCTGTTTATATTTTCCGTCAGCATACAATGTACAGTTTGTGTGTTGGTGCTCTGATGTAATGAATGTCCCAACTGTGCATTAGAAATAGGCTGTGTGCGCGAGGTAAATCCATTGGTTTAGTGGTGTAAAGCGCCATTGTAGATTCGTAATGTTATTAATGTGTTACGTGGCTCGCAAGCATTTTCCATCATTTGTAATAGTGTATTTTGTAGTTTGTTCGTTCCTGTGTGAAACTGCTACGCGTTTGGCAGTGTTTTGCGCAGTCCGGGGTCGTGTAGCCTCGTTTTCATATTTTTTTTGCGTCCCTTTTTTTGCCGCTTAGGCGATTTTCGTGTGGTGAAAGTCGTTGAAATCGCCTTAAATTCTCGTTCCACCTCACTCCCAGACGTCCTGGCTGTTTCCCCGTATTGTGGGTGATGTTTTTGTTGTATTTTCTTTGCGTTTTTTGTGTTTTTATTTTATTTTCACGGTTCGGCTGCTAACCTTGTATTTTTGCTATCTCGTATTTCTTTTTTTCAAAGTCCTGCATCTTGTAAAGCGCCATTGTAGAGCTTGGTAATGTTATTAATGTGTTACGCGGCTTGCAAGCATTTTCCGTAATTTGTAATAGTGTATTTTGTAGTTTGTTCGTTCCTGTGTGAAAGTGGTACGCGTTTGGCAGTGTTTTGCTCGGTCCGTGGTCGTGTAGCCTAATTTTCAATTTTTTTGGCTGCCATTTTTTTCTCGCTTAGGTGATTTTTGTGTGGCAAAAGTCATCGAAATCGCCTTAAATTCGCGTACCAGCTCACTCCCAGACATCCTGGCTGTTTCCCCGTGCTATGGGTGATGTTTTTGTTGTATTTTTTTTTTATTTTCATTGTGTTTTTTGCGGTTTGGCCATTAACCTTGTATTTTTTCTTCTTCTAAGTCTCAAGTTTGTCAAGTGCTTGGAGGCTAATGCGATCCCGCGTTTACTAAGTGTTTGGTGGCTAAGTCCCGCGTGTTTCATTGCCTTAACAGCATGCCTCGCTACACGAGGCTCGCAGGTCGATGAGCGCCGCCTAAATGCTACGTGTTAACAGCTCGCCTTGCTTCGCGAGGCTCCCAGGCGATGAGCGCCCCCTAACTCGTACGCACCACGCAAAGCGTGACGATGTCCCGCAGTTTGATAACTATTATATGTGATTTCTTGGCAAAGATAGTGGAGTGGGTTGCCAATTCCTTTTCCAGTGGACTTCAGTTTGTTTGACCTTCACTACGACACGGAAGCGATCCAGAAGGGAATACATATAATATATATACTTACTTTTTAAAGCAATGCGTTGATGTAGTGTGATTGTGTTGTGTTTCATAAAATGTTTTCATAGGCAAGTCACTGGTTATAATCCAATGCCTTCCACTTGCTTTATTTATACACACACACACACATGGTTAATATATAAATACATAAATAAATAAATATATACATAAATAAGTACATTAGTTAAAAAAATAAAGGAAGGAAGGGGAATCGAACCTATCACTTACCAATAAAAAACATCTTTAAAACAGTACCCTTACCACTACACCAGCACACGAGGTCAGTATAAATCTATATTACAATGTGTAACAGATACAAACTTCAGCTTCAGGGGCTAAACTAAAATCATAATATCCAAGTCAGTTCTTGATCAGTTTAAAAAAAATGTAAACACATTTTCCATATGGTGACTTTTGTAGACATTTAAATCCCCCATTCTATACATATTAATTTTAAAAGATCATATTTTAAATTTTAGAAACATTTTTTGTTTCTTCTAGAAATGTGGGGATGGGAAAGGTTAAACAAATTACTTTTAATGTAATTTTGCAATAATGTCTACAACACCTTCTCCAAAATTAATTAAGAAGCCAGTTTTCTTATGAAACTGCTAATTTAACCACCGAACAGTTACAGTTTCATGTATCCCAAATTTATGTTCTACAAAGAAAGAGATTACACAACTTGTTTTTGATATTTAACCACTGAATTGGAATGTTACCTAACAAGTTATGTTGGAAAGTTGTAGAGTCATGGGCACTTACTTCCAAACCAAGTGGACCCGCCACAAAGTAAAATGCTTCTCGTATAGGGACCTCATCACAGAATACCTCCACAAAGAAATAATACTTGACCCTAGTGACTGAAGATGTGTTAACCAGGCAAGATAACTACCTAATCTCTCAAATTACACAAGAAGTGAGGATATCTTTGTTCAATGACTGAAACCAGCCAAATATCCCTTCCCAATTTAAAGCAATAACACAATTATAAGAAAATGTTGAGATGGATAAAGCCATAGCACTCATCAGGGGTAAACTTGGCTATTTATTAAAAATGGTCTGTGTGGTTTATGATCATGGGTGAGTGGCCCGATTTGTCTTAGTTATTGTTTTCCAAACAGCTTGTAAACATGGATCTTCAAAAAAGTATGTCCTTTTATAAATAATAGTAACTACTAAGCCTGTTTTACTATGCAAACCTTTGTCAACTGCTAATGTGATTGGAAAACAGGTAAGCTACCACCATAACTCCATATTTTTTCTCTATCCCCTCTTTGAATTAAAGAAACACTGACATGTATGTATTTTTACTTGTTTTATTATGTAAACATGTACTTCTGAAAATCTTATAAATATAAAAAAAGAGAAAATCATATACCTTGATACATGGTGTTGCATTTAATCCTCTTGCTGTGCATTTTGATTTCTGTTGTGTGTATAATTGTTCCTCAAGTGTCTCTATGTCCTCTTTTCTGAACCCAGTGACTTATTTATGTTTAACCTTGCTAAAGCTTAATTTTGATTAAACAGATGTGTTAATAACCATATCATCCTTTTTATCCTCTCAGTGGGGATTTCTACTCTCCACAGTTAGCTATGGTCAAGACTAATCATTTGGAACAGTGGTACCCAAACTTACTGTTCAATGAACCACTTAAAAGTTGACTAAATTCTTGATGGGCAGCTTGAATACTGCTGTGGGTCTTGGCAGACAACGTTTTTTCAGCTAATTACATTGTGCTGCATTGCAATAAAGCCGGCGTTTAATGAAACTAGTGCACTTCTTTACTACCAGCAGTCAGAATGATGGGCAGCACATCATGTTCAACCTACACAGAGATTCAACTATCACCGTGCAGGGGAAACAACTATCCTATTGGTAGCAGAATGTAGCAGCCATGCATTTTTTGTGCAGCAGTTTTGGATATAGCCATTATGGCAAATAACGACAGGCTGTTAGGGTAGGAGTACATGTTTAGAAGATGAAAACAGTTCTAAGGAAATTGCTGGTTCCATCTCTTGTAGTCACTTGTTAAGGGATAAAGTGGAAGGAAGCCGTGAAATATTTATCACATGCTGAATTTTTGCCAATTGTGCTCAGCTGGCAACACGTACAGTTCTAAATAGCCTAAGCATCACTTGTCCAGGCTTCCTATCACTGGTATAGTTTAAAAGGTCAAATAGAGGTGGAGTGCACATTTAGGATGACTGCCAGTAATTAAGATGACTTTTAATAAATTCTGGCAACTTCTGATCTACAAAGTCAGCTATGTTAATATACTCCAAATGATGACCCATCACTGTCTTGAGACAAAATATCCTGCCTTTTTACATACGAATGAACATCTGTGTAATTATTCTTACATATGGGGTTTTATCAATGCATGGCTGCTTGTGTAAGCATATGTGATTACATTCACATGCATGCGTTTTTACATATTAGGATAGCAGATTGCATACCTTCATCAACAATAGTTCTTTCTGCAATATCCTCTGAAAGCAATGGAAAAGGGGCAGGTAGCAGGTTCTCTTTACTGGAACTACACACATGCTCTACGTCCTTAAAAGTATCTTCATTTGGACAATATATTATGGTGCAAAACTCAGAGAGAAATAGCCGACAAGTATATTTATCTATTTTCTATTTCTATATCTATTTTCCCCTTTTTAAATTTCTCTTTTTGTGCACTTTGTATATCTTTATGTATGCGTATATGCATATAATGTATCTGTCATTTTAAGTTATTTCCCAGCAGTGACTATTGCTTGATAATTTTGTCAGCACCCGTTGGTGCCTTTAATAGCAAACTATACTTCTTATGCCTTTAAGACAGACTCCTCAGACTATGGAAGCCATCTTGTGACTGACATGTATTGAACAGTGCGGTGTAATGAGCCAAAGTCCTACTGGCTGCCTCCCAACGCCCATACTTCTCTAGCCAATGGAAAGTTGCCAAGCGTCTAGCGCCAGGAGGAGGGGGCATGTCTTACATGAATACTTCTTAACTATATCAGTACTGCATCGTGCAATACACTGGAATTTAGCTAGGATGCCCTCCCTTTTTCATGTTACTTAGTAGACAACACTTCTGGTTCATGACAAGTCATAAAAAAATCAAAATGTGAACTCAGATAACACACTTCTGTCCAGCCTTTTGCTCCCTCTCCTCAGATCGTATTGGATACTTGACCTCGTTTTATATTTAGAAAGTAATATTATGTCTGTCCGATTGAATTCTGGAATCCGTTTTCTCTGCTGTGAGGATATGTATAAATCCAATCCCTCTGTAAGGCAGTGCTTCCCCACAATTTAAAGCCTGCCACTTGCAAACACACAGCATTACCTCTTATTCTGGCATTTCTCTGAAATATGATTTCTAGGAAAATACCAGCCTGGTCTATTGTAAAATGATCCAATAGTCAAATGCAGTGATCTATGCAAAGCCACATCTTTCCAATATCTTACAGTTCACCCTTACAATCACTGCTATATCTCCAAAAGGCCTGAAATAGAAAATCATTGGTCTTCCTGAAATATGACTCCCCATTTACATATTTCATTTACTTTTCATTCCTTTTGAATGAGAAAGGTAAATGGGAAGTCCTCACATTTTCTCCCTCTCATACCTCCTTACCGGTTTCTGTCTGTATTCTTTGCTTTCAATCCCCTTTCCCTTCTCATTTCTATATTTGCACATCCAACTTAATATCTGCGAT
Source organism: Discoglossus pictus (assembly GCA_027410445.1). Classification (NCBI taxonomy): domain Eukaryota; kingdom Metazoa; phylum Chordata; class Amphibia; order Anura; family Alytidae; genus Discoglossus; species Discoglossus pictus. The sequence goes on from CM050163.1 coordinate 252,157,520, forward strand.
ATACTTTCCTCTAAAATGAACATCTTTTCAATCCCAAGCCCCTCTTTCACTCTCTCCTTTTGATTTCACTCTCGCTCATACCAATACTTGCATTCACCCTTAGGGTGTTTTTAAAAACTGGCCTATGAAAGCAGAGTGATTAAATCTGGCATTGCTTGGAATGTGCATTCAACTGTGACCGCTCACATGCCAACAATGTTATGCCCAAATCTGCACTCCGTGACCTCTTCCTCACCTGTGCCTGGTATATGCTTCCAGGGTCCCGGGGTCCAAGTCCCACAAAGGATCGGTTGGCGGGAGGCGTGCTTGGGGCTGAGTACGCTGAGGAAAAAGGAGACCACCGTCAGTGTGCAGTAGAAAGGAGAGCAGTGCCAGTGTGCAGAGAGAAGAGCATTGTTAGTGTTGGCAGAAAGTTAAGCACTGTTGGTGAGGTTGAAGGTGAACATTATGCTGCAGTAATTTGTATTGTGTTTTTATGTTACACTACGACAGCATTTTATTCACAGAAGGAAAAACACACGCATTCCATTTTTAGCACAGTTGGAGTAGAATAAGTATAAAGATCACAAGAATAAGGATGCCACAAAAAGCAGCACAAGTAAAAGAAAGGATGTGCACCTAGTAGACACATTTTATAGAGCAAGCACGCATTGAAATGTCTACAACTTCAATCAAAAGGGAGCACAGAACACACAAACAAATTGTAGAGTTTATATAGAGATGAGCTATTGAATTCATGCGGGGAAGAAACACATCTGGGAAACAGTGTACTGATACTGAGCTTGCAACTGGCACACCATTTACATGGAAGGGGCACAAAACGAATATTGAAAGGGTCAATACATGCAGCTGGCACATATATAACATGAAATTATTATTCAGTTGGTTGCAATTGGCTCATGGGCCACATGGTGTCAGCACTGCGCAGGTAGAGGGGCCACAAGAAAGAAACACAAGTACCAGAGAAGCAGCCTATGCGTGCACAAGGTCTGTGATCTTCTTCATATGGTGCAAGCCCTGCGCAGGTAGAGGGGCCAAAAGAAAGAAACACAAGTACCAGAGAAGCAGCCTATGAATGCACAAGGTCTGTGATCTTCTTCATATGGTGCCAGCCCTGCGCAGGTAGAGGGGCCACAAGAAAGAATCACAAGTACCAGAGAAGCAGCCTATGCGTGCACAAGGTCTGTGATCTTCTTCATATGGTGCAAGCTCTGCACAGGTAGAGGGCCCACAAGAAAGAATCACAAGTACCAGAGAAGCAGCCTATGCGTGCACAAGGTCTGTGATCTTCTTCATATGGTACCAGCCCTGCGCAGGTAGAGGGGCCACAAGAAAGAATCACAAGTACAAGAGAAGCAGCCTATGAGTGCACAAGGTCTGTGATCTTCTTCATATGGTGCAAGCCCTGCACAGGTAGAGGGCCACAAGAAAGAATCACAAGTACCAGAGAAGCAGCCTATGAGTGCACAAGGTCTGTGATCTTCTTCATATGGTGCAAGCCCTGCACAGGTAGAGGGCCCACAAGAAAGAATCACAAGTACCAGAGAAGCAGCCTATGAGTGCACAAGGTCTGTGATCTTCTTCATATGGTGCAAGCCCTGCACAGGTAGAGGGGCCACAAGAAAGATTCACAAGTACCAGAGAAGCAGCCTATGAGTGCACAAGGTCTGTGATCTTCTTCATATGGTGCAAGCCCTGCGCAGGTAGAGGGGCCACAAGAAAGAATCACAAGTACCAGAGAAGCAGCCTATGAGTGCACAAGGTCTGTGATCTTCTTCATATGGTGCAAGCCCTGCGCAGGTAGAGGGGCCACAAGAAAGAATCACAAGTACTAGAGAAGCAGCCTATGGTGCACAAGGTCTGTGATCTTCTTCATATGGTGCCAGCCCTGCACAGGTAGAGGGGCCACAAGAAAGAATCACAAGTACCAGAGAAGCAGCCTATGAGTGCACAAGGTCTGTGATCTTCTTCATATGGTGCAAGCCCTGCGCAGGTAGAGGGGCCACAAGAAAGAATCACAAGTACCAGAGAAGCAGCCTATGAGTGCACAAGGTCTGTGATCTTCTTCATATGGTGCAAGCCCTGCACAGGTAGAGGGCCCACAAGAAAGAATCACAAGTACCAGAGAAGCAGCCTATGCGTGCACAAGGTCTGTGATCTTCTTCATATGGTGCAAGCCCTGCACAGGTAGAGGGCCCACAAGAAAGACTCACAAGTACCAGAGAAGCAGCCTATGAGTGCACAAGGTCTGTGATCTTCTTCATATGGTGCCAGCCCTGCGCAGGTAGAGGGGCCACAAGAAAGAATCACAAGTACCAGAGAAGCAGCCTATGCGTGCACACGGTCTGTGATCTTCTTCATATGGTGCAAGCCCTGCGCAGGTAGAGGGCCCACAAGAAAGAATCACAAGTACCAGAGAAGCAGCCTATGCGTGCACAAGGTCTGTGATCTTCTTTATATGGTGCCAGCCCTGCGCAGGTAGAGGGGCCACAAGAAAGAATCACAAGTACCAGAGAAGCAGCCTATGCGTGCACAAGGTCTGTGATCTTCTTCATATGGTGCAAGCCCTGCGCAGGTAGAGGGGCCACAAGAAAGAATCACAAGTACCAGAGAAGCAGCCTATGCGTGCACAAGGTCTGTGATCTCCTTCATATGGTGCAAGCCCTGCACAGGTAGAGGGGCCACAAGAAAGAATCACAAGTACCAGAGAAGCAGCCTATGCGTGCACAAGGTCTGTGATCTCCTTCATATGGTGCAAGCCCTGCACAGGTAGAGGGGCCACAAGAAAGAATCACAAGTACCAGAGAAGCAGCCTATGCGTGCACAAGGTCTGTGATCTTCTTCATATGGCGCCAGCCCTGCGCAGGTAGAGGGGCCACAAGAAAGAATCACAAGTACCAGAGAAGCAGCCTATGTGTGCACAAGGTCTGTGATCTTCTTCATATGGTGCCAGCCCTGCGCAGGTAGAGGGGCCACAAGAAAGAATCACAAGTACCAGAGAAGCAGCCTATGCGTGCACAAGGTCTGTGATCTTCTTCATATGGTGCAAGCCCTGCACAGGTAGAGGGCCCACAAGAAAGAATCACAAGTACCAGAGAAGCAGCCTATGCGTGCACAAGGTCTGTGATCTTCTTCATATGGTGCCAGCCCTGCACAGGTAGAGGGGCCACAAGAAAGAATCACAAGTACCAGAGAAGCAGCCTATGAGTGCACAAGGTCTGTGATCTTCTTCATATGGTGCAAGCCCTGCACAGGTAGAGGGGCCACAAGAAAGAATCACAAGTACCAGAGAAGCAGCCTATGCGTGCACAAGGTCTGTGATCTTCTTCATATGGTGCAAGCCCTGCACAGGTAGAGGGCCCACAAGAAAGAATCACAAGTACCACAGAAGCAGCCTATGCGTGCACAAGGTCTGTGATCTTCTTCATATGGTGCCAGCCCTGCGCAGGTAGAGGGCCCACAAGAAAGAATCACAAGTACCAGAGAAGCAGCCTATGTGTGCACAAGGTCTGTGATCTTCTTCATATGGTGCCAGCCCTGCGCAGGTAGAGGGGCCACAAGAAAGAATCACAAGTACCAGAGAAGCAGCCTATGAGTGCACAAGGTCTGTGATCTTCTTCATATGGTGCAAGCCCTGCACAGGTAGAGGGCCCACAAGAAAGAATCACAAGTACCAGAGAAGCAGCCTATGCGTGCACAAGGTCTGTGATCTTCTTCATATGGTGCAAGCCCTGCACAGGTAGAGGGCCCACAAGAAAGAATCACAAGTACCAGAGAAGCAGCCTATGCGTGCACACGGTCTGTGATCTTCTTCATATGGTGCAAGCCCTGCGCAGGTAGAGGGGCCACAAGAAAGAATCACAAGTACCAGAGAAGCAGCCTATGCGTGCACAAGGTCTGTGATCTCCTTCATATGGTGCAAGCCCTGCACAGGTAGAGGGGCCACAAGAAAGAATCACAAGTACCAGAGAAGCAGCCTATGCGTGCACAAGGTCTGTGATCTTCTTCATATGGTGCAAGCCCTGCGCAGGTAGAGGGGCCACAAGAAAGAATCACAAGTACCAGAGACGCAGCCTATGCGTGCACAAGGTCTGTGATCTTCTTCATATGGTGCAAGCCCTGCGCAGGTAGAGGGGCCACAAGAAAGAATCACAAGTACCAGAGAAGCAGCCTATGCGTGCACAAGGTCTGTGATCTTCTTCATATGGTGCAAGCCCTGCGCAGGTAGAGGGGCCACAAGAAAGAATCACAAGTACCAGAGAAGCAGCCTATGCGTGCACAAGGTCTGTGATCTTCTTCATATGGTGCAAGCCCTGCGCAGGTAGAGGGGCCACAAGAAAGAATCACAAGTACCAGAGAAGCAGCCTATGCGTGCACAAGGTCTGTGATCTTCTTCATATGGTGCAAGCCCTGCGCAGGTAGAGGGGCCACAAGAAAGAATCACAAGTACCAGAGAAGCAGCCTATGAGTGCACAAGGTCTGTGATCTTCTTCATATGGTGCAAGCCCTGCGCAGGTAGAGGGCCCACAAGAAAGAATCACAAGTACCACAGAAGCAGCCTATGAGTGCACAAGGTCTGTGATCTTCTTCATATGGTGCCAGCCCTGCGCAGGTAGAGGGGCCACAAGAAAGAATCACAAGTACCAGAGAAGCAGCCTATGCGTGCACAAGGTCTGTGATCTTCTTCATATGGTGCAAGCCTTGCACAGGTAGAGGGGCCACAAGAAAGAATCACAAGTACCAGAGAAGCAGCCTATGAGTGCACAAGGTCTGTGATCTTCTTCATATGGTGCCAGCCCTGCGCAGGTAGAGGGGCCACAAGAAAGAATCACAAGTACCACAGAAGCAGCCTATGAGTGCACAAGGTCTGTGATCTTCTTCATATGGTGCCAGCCCTGCGCAGGTAGAGGGGCCACAAGAAAGAATCACAAGTACCAGAGAAGCAGCCTATGCGTGCACAAGGTCTGTGATCTTCTTCATATGGTGCCAGCCCTGCACAGGTAGAGGGGCCACAAGAAAGAATCACAAGTACCAGAGAAGCAGCCTATGCGTGCACAAGGTCTGTGATCTTCTTCATATGGTGCAAGCCCTGCGCAGGTAGAGGGGCCACAAGAAAGAATCACAAGTACCAGAGAAGCAGCCTATGAGTGCACAAGGTCTGTGATCTTCTTCATATGGTGCAAGCCCTGCGCAGGTAGAGGGGCCACAAGAAAGAATCACAAGTACCAGAGAAGCAGCCTATGCGTGCACAAGGTCTGTGATCTTCTTCATATGGTGCAAGCCCTGCGCAGGTAGAGGGCCCACAAGAAAGAATCACAAGTACCAGAGAAGCAGCCTATGCGTGCACAAGGTCTGTGATCTTCTTCATATGGTGCAAGCCCTGCACAGGTAGAGGGGCCACAAGAAAGAATCACAAGTACCAGAGAAGCAGCCTATGCGTGCACAAGGTCTGTGATCTTCTTCATATGGTGCCAGCCCTGCGCAGGTAGAGGGGCCACAAGAAAGAATCACAAGTACCAGAGAAGCAGCCTATGTGTGCACAAGGTCTGTGATCTCCTTCATATGGTGCAAGCCCTGCACAGGTAGAGGGGCCACAAGAAAGAATCACAAGTACCAGAGAAGCAGCCTATGCGTGCACAAGGTCTGTGATCTCCTTCATATGGTGCAAGCCCTGCACAGGTAGAGGGCCCACAAGAAAGAATCACAAGTACCAGAGAAGCAGCCTATGAGTGCACAAGGTCTGTGATCTTCTTCATATGGTGCCAGCCCTGCACAGGTAGAGGGGCCACAAGAAAGAATCACAAGTACCAGAGAAGCAGCCTATGCGTGCACAAGGTCTGTGATCTTCTTCATATGGTGCAAGCCCTGCGCAGGTAGAGGGGCCACAAGAAAGAATCACAAGTACCAGAGAAGCAGCCTATGAGTGCACAAGGTCTGTGATCTTCTTCATATGGTGCAAGCCCTGCGCAGGTAGAGGGGCCACAAGAAAGAATCACAAGTACCAGAGAAGCAGCCTATGAGTGCACAAGGTCTGTGATCTTCTTCATATGGTGCCAGCCCTGCGCAGGTAGAGGGGCCACAAGAAAGAATCACAAGTACCAGAGAAGCAGCCTATGAGTGCACAAGGTCTGTGATCTTCTTCATATGGTGCCAGCCCTGCGCAGGTAGAGGGGCCACAAGAAAGAATCACAAGGACCAGAGAAGCAGCCTATGCGTGCACAAGGTCTGTGATCTTCTTTATATGGAGCTGAGAAGCAATTTGAAAATAGGGCTCCTATTTATGGTCTTATTTGTCTTGATAGTGTAAGATATAGCATAAGTCACTTTTTTTCTGTCACTGTATCACTATGTGATACTTTGTCACCATATCACCTTGTGAGACAGCCAAAGTACATGCCCATAGCTCCTGCAGTTTGAAAAAACATTCATATGTTTATGTATTATGTAACAAACTAACAACAATAGCAGCAGCTATATAAGCCCTGAGTGTAAAGACATTTTAAAGAAAGCATTACATTAACAGACTGAACTTTTGTCATGGGTATTTCCACCTTCAATAGCTCATTTCTTGTAGACTGAGGAGGATGGTTATCCTACTGAAACCTTTTTCCTCTATTCAGTTGTATGGAAAGTGGCTATTAATAATGACAATCTTTAAACATAACTGAATAGAGTCCTATTGAAAGTGACTATTCATATTGGCAGTTTTTCAACAGAATTGAATATAAATGTTATTTCAATCCAAGTTCTTGATATTCTCCCACGATTTCTAATTCCATTAAGAAGAAAAGCAAATGTATGTTGTCTTTAAAGTAAAATTTAATACAATGTTTTAAAATGAAAGGTGGCATTATTTTTCTACCTTTACTTTATGTAACTGTAATTATGGTATAGACGTAAAGTACAATGACACCCATCACACTGATACGATAGGGAGTGCCTCTCTATGCATGGTGATACTTACTCGGAGAAGTGGGTGAGGTGGTACCGCCATCGGACGCTGTGGTAGATTTGGTGTCAGAGGGCAGTGAGAGTCGGGCCATTCCTGGAGGAGGCGGAGCCAGCATCTGCGTGGAGATATAGTGACTCGAAACCTTCACCTGGCCGCTCCCATTCAGCTACGAGAGTGAGGGGGGAAACGAGACGTGGTAATAACCTGCGGTATCACCTTAATAGGTAACAAGTACTTAACAATATTTCAAGACAAACAAGATTAATGTTACATGTATCAAGTAACTTTATCCCTTCCTGAATAACAGGTAGAGGATCACAAGAGTATTGATACTCGCAGGAACAGTCTCGTGATGGAGACCCCCCTCAGTTCTCCCCAGTAATTGCCCCACTTTATTTGCTTTTTGGTCATTTGTCATACAGTGACCAATGCTTTTATGACCATTACTATTTTGTACACACACACAAACACACCAGCACACTAACATTTGACACTTTCACTTAGTCCTTTTTCTCCAAACCAAAATATTTAGTTATTTATTTAGAACCCCAGCATATTACGCAGTCTTACCGGGCCAGGCTGCTGGTTGGAGGGGTCACAGGCGAGAGACACCAAATCTTTCAGGGGGTCCTGGGGGTTGAGATGCGGCGGATAACGAATGGCTGTGTGGGGGAAGTAAGTGGAGGCTGCCTGCGGAAGAAGGGAGGAGGTGGGGAAGTGTAGCGTAGTAGAAGTGTGGGGACTTCGGGCAAGGCCTTGGTGGGGATATGGGTGTAGAAAGGGAGCAGACAAGAGAAATGGGGAGAGAAGGAAAGAGATTTGAAAATACAGCAGCAAGTTAAGCCAATTCTAACCTTATACCTATAGATCTACTCTAAACTAATCAGCATTAGGGTCTAAAGGTCTGTACATAAATTGTTGTGATGTATAGGCCTATACAAAATTCTCTGTGAAACTATAGGACAATACACTGAACACTGTGTGGCCAGTGTACACACAAATACTGGTGTGGGCAACTATCACCATACAATGTACACAGTGCACTATATGCTTACTGTGCACCTCTGTCCTTATAAATATAATAGCAAGCACCTGTAGCTCAGTACAATCCACCCCACAATGCAACTTCCTAATTATATGCTAATCATTAAAGAAGTACAGTGCTGCATGTAAACCTCCTGCATTATAGTTACCACAGTGCACTTCTAGGAATACTACTACATGTCATTTTACAATTTGCAGATCTGTACAATGGAAAATGTTAACATGTGATTTCATAACTGGCATAGTGTTATATACAATGTATGAATAATCTAAGAATGTAAGTGCACAGTTTAGGTAAAATTCTTCACTTCCCACCTCTTCCAAGGCTTATGTCTTTATTACAGGAGGGGATTGATACTGATAATGCCTGTGATGTTCATAGGGCTTAAAATGTATAGGCACATACAAAGGGGAGACTAGATGAGCCTTTTGTTCATAACTGTCACAGGGATAATATACCACCACTTTCACTTTTATATAAAGGCCAAGGATAGCAATAGCTACATTTTATCTAACCTGGGTATTGATATTTCCAGACTAAACTCAAAAATATTTTTAACAATCCTCTTACAGGTCTGCACTTTTTAATTGTTTATTGTTTATATGTATACGTAAGTGTTATCACTACTATTTACGTATCTCTCCAATGCATTTCACTTCCACCATGGAATCAGCCAAAATATCTAAAATAGAAGATCTAGAGTTCTACAAAGTGAACATTTCCGACTTAGGCAATGAGTGGGCGAAGGCGCTCATCGCTTGCGAGCCTCGCGAGGCGAGCCGTTAACTCGGAGATGAACCCCAAAGGTGCTCATAGCCTGCGAGACTCGTGTAGCGAGGCAAGCTGTTAAGGCACTAACACGCACAGGACTTGGCCGATAAGCGCCAAAGGCGCTCATCGCTTGCGAGGCGAGCCGTTAAGGCACTAACACTCACAGCACTTGGGCGATGAGCGCCAAAATCGCTCATCACCTGCGAGGCTCGCGTAGCGAGGCGAGTCGTTAAGGCACAACAACTCACAGCACTTGGCCGATGAGCACCGCAGCGATGCGAGCAGTGGAGGCAATGAAACATGCAGGACTTAGCCTACAAACACTTAGGAAACGCGGTATCGCCTTACAAACTTATTAAATTGCCATTCGCCCAATTGAATAGGGCTCTATAAGAGCACATAGCATCTTTTTTTTAAATAAGTTGTTAGTTACTGAAGACCTTGTTTTTGCATAGAAGTTCACTAACTAAATACTTCTGTAAAAAAAAATATTCCATGTGTTTATATAGAGCCCTATTCAGTTGCCGATTCGCAACTTAATAAGGCTGTTAGGCTGCAAGCAGTTGATGAACGCACGACTTAGAAAAAAAAACATTACGAGACGCGGGACTTGGAAAAAATTAAATACGAGATGCAGGACTTGAAAAAAAAAATACACGGTAGGAAAAATACGAAGTTAATGGCCGAACCGGGAAAATCAACATACACGAAAAACACAACAAAAACAAACAAAAAAAACAACAACAAAAACATCACGCACAGCACGGGGGAACAGCCGGGACGTCTGGAAGTAAGGTGGAACGCGAATTTAAGTCGATTTTAAAGAGTTTCGGCACTCGAAAATCGGCAAAGTGAGAAAAAAAATGGCGCCCAAAAATTGAAAACGAGGCTACACGACCCTGGACCGCGCAACACACCGCCAACCGTGTACCACTTTCACACAGGAAGATACGGGGTAAAAAATACACTACTACAAAAAACGCCAATTACTCGCGAACCGCGAAGCACATACACAAACAACTTTACACTCCAACTGGACAGTATATGCTGCGGGACAATGAAAAAAGATTGTTAGCTCTTCAGCCTATTGATTGATAGATATATTAATTACAAATAGGTAAAGTATATTAATTCCTTAAGTAACTAATTCATTGATTATTATTTACAAAAATAGAGACATATGTATCTGTCTTTGTGATGAGCGCAGAGGCTGGTCAGAGGAGCAAAAGTACACCAGAGGAGAGGCTAGTGATATCATAAACGCACTGAAAAAATGTTTTAAATTGTTACTCTATATCATGCTAGTTTTCCTTTAAAGGGACATGGAAGGTTTGTGGATTTTACTCAGAATATAATATAACATAACTATGTACATCTTTACTTTTGTGTACTTTATTTTAAAAGCTCAGTTATTTGTGCATAAAATCTTACAAATAGTTCCTAAATGGTTTCTACTCTCCGCAGCTAATGAAGACAGTGTAGTTCTAAGTACAGGGGTTGCACTGTCTCATAGTATTAAATCAGTGACAACAGTCTGCATTGTAACTTCTGAAACTCTGCACTTCCTGTCATGCACCTTCAGGGCAATACATTCTGTATTGTATATATTAACTCACCGCTGTGCACAGCTATGACGGGCCGGTGGTGCTGGGTAAAGCCACTGATCCTCGGGGAGGTGTCTTGAGGGGAGGGGCTGTGAAATGGGGACTTGTCCATCTCTGTCTTTTTCACTCCTGGTGACATACCTATTTGACAAATGAGAGCACAAAAAAAGGATCATTCCCTTAAGTCCAATCCAAAGCACAGGACACAAAAAGTATGTATACATCATCTCACTGCTACAGAGACCTGAAGTACATCAATATACATTATTATATCACTATATGTGATAGTACATGACACAGAGCGTTAATATTTGATTTCATTGTCATCCTTTTGTTGAATAATTATTTAGTTGAATTTCAAGTTAAGTAAAAAAAAGGAAAATAAATGGATCTGCATTATATTAAATATGATAAATAAGATATTGGGCCCCTCCTCCATTTCTAATACAAACTGGAATTTAGACGATTGATCGTGTGTGCCAGTAATATTATTATTACTGAGTGTTTTTTGTAATGCGCCAACATGTCCCATAGAGCTATACAGTTGTTAATTACAAAACAAAATAAAAAATACAATATTAAACAGATTACAAAAGGTAGGGGGTCTTGTCTTGAGTACAAATCTTACGTACATAGTGCTTTTTTCCAATGCACCTTACAAGACTGAAAACTTGGATCTTTACAATCTAAAGGGACTGATGAAACAAAAGGAGAAGTAATTAAAAAGAAGAAACAAGGGCTTGCCAAGTATTTGAAAAGAGAGGAGAGGGTTGATTAGTGGGTGTATCAACTGTGAAAAATGGAGGTGATCCTGAACTATGAAGTAACACAAATCATAGGTGGGAGGGCATGTTATATGCGATTAGAGACAGAAGAGGGGGCTGTGTGGTTCTGAGCCTAGAGGTAAAAGAAACCACAGTGAATGGAACAGGAAAACATTGGTTGGTGAGTGGTTTAGCTCTCCCTGTGTACTTCAAGTTTCCTGCTTTGCACTGATCACCTTCGGTGCTCATGGCAAGCCTCTCCCGCTCGAGGTGCTCATTGTGAGCCCTGCGATGATCGCCTTCAGGGCTTATCACGTGGCTCGCAATGAGCACCTTAGGCGCTCATTGAGAGCCTTTCCTCTTACCTGAGCTCATTGCAAGCTGCTCCCGCTCGCGGTGCTCATTGTGAGCCCCGCGATGGACGCCTTCGAGCCTTTCCTCTTGCCTACTGTACGGGCTACTCATTGGAGGGTTCGTTAACCGGCAAGTTTAGTGCTTGGGAATGTCATGTGTCTCTTTCCAGCATCTCCCCCCTGTCCCTTCCCTGTGTCTTTATCCTCTGTGTGTGTGCTGAATGTTTGCGTGGGGGAAGCTGAATGCCGTTTGTTTTATTTTCAAAATCCTGTGTGCTTGGGGTTGTTCGTGCAAGTGTTACTATCTTCAGCGTAGTGTATTTTGTAAGTTTTGCAAGCCTGGAGTAGCTGAGCCTCGTTTTCATGCGGTTTCTGAAATTTTGTGTTTTTTGTCTGCTTTGCGAGGTTCACATGTGTGATGGCGCAGCTGGCTGCATTGCAGCCTAAGTACTGCTTTGCCTCTCTTTACGAGGCTCGCATGTGTGATGGCGCCGCTGGTTGCAATGAGCAGCCTAAGTGCTGCGCTACTGCTTCACCTCACTTTGCGAGGCTCGCATGTGTGACGGCACCGCTGGCTGCATTGCAGCCTAAGTACTGCGTGGCAGCTTCACCTCGCTCCACAAGGCTCGTGTGTGTGACGGCGGCGATGGCTGCAATGAGCTCCTTTGGCACTCATTGCAGCCTAAGTGCTGCGCGGCTGCTTCGCTTCGCAAGGCTCGCATGTGTGACAGCAACGCTGGCTCGCCTCGTTTCGCAATGCTAGGGGGTGCACCTTTGCTTAGTGTTATTAAAATAAAAAATATAAAAGTAAATAAATACATAGATATATTATATACCTATTAAAATCCCAAAACCTTCATTAACTTCTACAATTCTATGTAATATTTGATACATGTAAATAGTTTGATTGTCTATTGCATTAATATTTCTATGTAATAATATTTATAAAATAAGAAAAATATATATTAACATATTTTTGTAAATCAACTGGGTCTGTAACCTTTTTACACTGATTTTGACGTTTAAAAGAGACTAGCATAAACTTGCTATTAATTTGTAGCAGTACTTGATTTTTGGCATATTTTTTCTTGCCTGTGAGACCTTATTAGTAATTGTCATCAGAAATTGGCAATTATTGCCATTGTGGGTAGAGATGGGAAACGGAACCTTTTCATTAGCCAGGTATTATGTCTTAGCCTACATCACAAACTAAACAGATCCTCCCTTCCCAGAAGTGTGGTTCAATCATTAGCTGTATGGACTCAAATAAACAAAAGAACACCATTAATAGAAACAGGCTTGTGGCTCACCCCTTATGGTTATATCAGAAGAATCCACCAATTAATAGACTCTCACAATTAAAATGGTGGATAGACAACAAATATACTATAGTTGCGGATCTTTTAAGGGTAAATCAGCAGTGGTCCCACGTGATATTCAAAGACCAACACCACTTGCCAGCAAAGGAATGGCTTAACCTATTGCAAGAAAACACTAATATTACCAAGGTTCTTAAACTTAATACCTCAGCCAGGACAACCCCCTTCGAAAAATGCTGCATAGATAATCCCGAAGGCAATAAAAATATATCCATTATATACAATTATCTCTTAGACCAGACCACTTCATCTAAACTTCACCATCAATATTCATGGGAATCAGAATTTGCCATCACCCTGACCGATGTGCAATGGAACAAGATACACAAACAGGCTACAAACTCCTTCCTCAACACAATCCTGATAGAAAACTCACACAAGACCATCATGAGGTGGTACCTGACTCCGGCAAGGCTGAAAGTTTCTGATCCATCCCTAGATGGCAACTGCTTCAGAGGATGTGATACCCCAGGCACCCTAAAACATGTCGGTCCAAAGATTGCCCATATATGGTTAGAGACATATAATATATTAGAGAGACTGTGTGGTCACAGGATTCCCACAAAAACAGAAAAAGCTTTATTATGCCTTCTCATAGAGGGTCTCTATATAAAAGCTCAACTTTTATCATGTCAAAAAAAAAAAATGTTATGTTCGCACTGGTTATGTTTTACCTGTAGTGTACATGTAACACTGATATAAACCTGTTTCCTTCAATAAAAACAATAAAAAAGAAAAGAAAAAAGAAATTGGTATTGCAATTAAATACACAGGGCCTCATTCTATTATCGGCCGTAAATCGTCCGCAAAGCTGCGATTCCTTGCGGGCCCCCCTTTACCTTGCAATTCAATTATACGGCGCCACAAGGATATCCCCTTACGGCCGGCCGTATATCTTGCAACCGGCCGTATGCTCAGAAATCTTTAAAAGCAAAAATAAATTCAAGACGGCACTGTAAAGCTCTGTAAATGCTAGGGATCATAATGGGGGACATGAGGATTAATAGCAACCCCCTCTCAAGCTTGCACATCAGCCTAAATCCGAGATTTCATTAACTGTTTATTTTCCGGCCGCAGCGTGGGCGGGTCTGAGGTGCTCAAAGCCCTCTTTTCCAGGGATATTTGATATAAATTCAAATAAAAAGTATTTACGGATTTGAGTGTAGGGGAATGTTGTGCTATGAATGCTAACACCTACAATCACTTTATAGTCTCCTCAGAGTGCAGGATGGCTTTATAATGTGCTTATTTGTGTGCCTGCGGGACCTTTTTGCTGCAAGTAAGCTGCGGCTCGGTTTTAGCCTTGCAGAGAGGGTTCCTGGAGCAATTGAATAGCAACCAGGATTTTCTTGCGGCCGAAACTCTTGCGGCCGTTTAAGATCAAAGGCTTTCCTCCGGCGCGTGCGGCCGCAAGGGATAACAAGGCTCCGGCCGCAAGCTTGCCGGAATCCCCGGCCGGAAGGGAATAAAATAGGCAAATAGCTTGCGGCCGGTCCTTGCGGCCCCGCATCTCCTACGGCCGATAATAGAATGAGGCCCACAGACTTCAGATGTGACGCATTCAATTGCAATTTGGCCAATTGAATAAGGCTCTGTATAAGCACAGAACATATTTTTTTTTACAAAAGTTTTTAGTTAGTGAACTTCTATCCAAAAGCAAGGTCTTCACTAACTAACTTTTGTAAAAATAATATGCTCTGTGCTTATATAGAGCCCTATTCAATTGGCTAAATCACAATTGAATGAGGCCCATAGTTAGTCATATTGTCATAATAAAGAATTGAGTTTTATTATAAATATAAAAGGAAAATGTGGCCCTCTAATAAATATAGACTGATGGAAAGAAGCCATTCTGTAAACTGATTGAATTATATTTTTTAATCTGACTAAGGACATAATTTAGCAGGGAAAAGATAATAATAATTTTCATGTAGCATGGTAGCACTAGGTAAATACTTCTAAGGGAATGACAAAGAAATATAGATACATTTGAATATAAAGTGCTGAATTTAATATACCTTTGATAAGTACCGGTATATATATGTAATATTAATATTAATTACATCAGTTATAGACTGTTGAATCGAGCAGTGGCTAAGTAAATTGCAACTGCTTCATTATAGTCTAGCAGCTAATGAAACAAAAGAACAGATAGCACAGTAGGTATGGTTGCAGTCTGTGGTTGTAATGGTCCTAGGTACAAGTCCACACAGAGACAGTTTTTTCTTTATAGTTTAAAAATCAGAAATATGTCCTTTAGGTTACATAATAAACCAAATACTAATGAGGTAACTATGTTGATTTTGTGTTGATTTTAATATCAATAAGTGAACTAGTTGGAAAATCTTCCTTTTTTCACTTTTTCAGAAGTATTGTGTTTCTCAATTACCGTAATGGCCTCCATCTGAGGATCCAAAGAGCATCTTACCTGGCACATTAATAATCTACCTGGCTCTTAAGTATTATTTATTTTTAACCCCTTAATTCTACAAGAAACAGATCCAGATGTATCATTATTTCTCTAAATAAGGAATTAGGTGATTCTACTTCTTATTTCTGTCATCAAACTATATAAGATTATGAGACATATTTGCACGTGTTGAATATATCACATGCTTTATAAACTTTGGATTTTCTTCATCAATGTCACTGTTGCTGGTGACAGACATCTCAAACAGAGAAGGACTCAACCCAGGACCTGATTGGTATTTCTATAAAATGTTATAAATATGTCTAAGTGATACAATAATATCTCATAATTGCATCAATTCTTGTAAGGAAAGAGTTATATTTTGATATTTATAATACTAAATCATCCCTACTTTTTTGTATGTCTGAGTGAGGTCACTTAGTGGTAATAAGGTTATATCTTCCAGCCTGCCTAGAAATTGCATTAACTCCCACCCTGAGTATAAACATTGTACAGAGCAATGGAACTGCTCTCTCTCTCTTGTAGCAGGAGGCACAAATAATGAATATATATTGACAAATAAATTATGAATCATATACATGAAGGCTTAAGGATTGAAAATTCGTAAAATGATAGCGCTTATAATGTATACTGTATCTCCAACACAAGAACATAGAATGACACAGGTGTTGGAAAACCTTCATATTGGCAACTATAATCCAAAGTCAGAGTACAGAATGGGATGAAACATTTAGCTTTCGGGGGCAGATATATAACGTTGGAAAATGTCTTGGTACTCGCCATTAATTGGTTTCAGGAGGCACGACGAGTGGTAAAAACGACAAGTACCAAACTCATAATGTAAATTGGTTTTAGCAAGCCCAACGAGGACCAAGAAAGCGTCAAGTGCCAAAGGATTTTTTGCTCACCAAAGCTCGTCGGATACTGAAATCGACGAGTTTTGAGGTAGTCGAGTACCGAGGGTCCACTGTAATAAGATATTGGAGGTGTTTATCACAATGGCAGGCTTTTTGTGAGTGGTGCTGTGAGTGGTGCGCATATTGTATATAGGTTTAGGAAAGTGCCTGCATATGATGCCAAACTAAATTGTTCACACCAAGCTGAAGCACAAGAGATGGCATTCTGATGTAAAAACACCTAATTTACATACATAGAGTAAAAAAAAGCGCACATTCATCAAAAGGAATTAGCAAGTATAATTACAAACTTACATAAACTATTAGATGCAGACTAGGATGAAATGGTGTAACATTTTATAAATAGGTTCAACACAGTAACATATCAAAAGGAGGTATTACTATTAACCATCCTTTTTAAAATATTTTTATAAATAATACCCATTGTGCACCAATTGTAGAGCCATTGACATACCTGACATACAGTTGCAATAGAAAATGCTAAGATATCTATCTATATACACATAAACAAATATATATATATGCATATAGATGTGTGTGGTAATAAAATTCCACTGGCCTCTCAGTGTGCAGTGAAACCAACTCCTTATCCAAATCCAACCACAGACTGAACAAAGACATTAACTGAGGGGAGTGCGGAGGGGGGTGGGAGGGAGAGAGGGGGGTGGGGGGTGTCAGGACCTGGCAGGGTCAGCTCAGGACAGCGCTAGCTATAATACAGTAAACATGTGATAGAGCAGAAAGGATGCCTGCAGAGAACACACTGCTAACTCCTTGCTAGCACACAGTTAACTCCCTGCCACACTGCCACTAATACCTCCATACAAACACACTGCTCATTCCCTGGCTGCTCCATGACTACAGTACTATCTGCTTCTATACTACCTCTTTACTGTCACATAACTAAGTCTCTGCTACCACAGTCTTAACATCCTGGTGCTTCACAGTTTACTAACTGCTACCATAATGTTTACTCTGTCAAACCAAATTAATGGCATGCAACCACACTACTAACTTTGTCCTACACCCTATCTCTTTGCTACTATTAAAATGTAAACCTATACGACTATTTTCTGCTACTACAGAAAAGCATTGTTTTTTTGTTGCATCTGAAAGTATGAATTTTAAAGCATTTCAAATTTGTTCTTTTTTTTTTTTTTTATGTAGGTCCTTGAACATAATAAACTGCTTTGGATGTATTGCCCTTTTTGTTTTAAATGTGTAGTAGAAAAAAAAGTTATATGCCTCTTGTTACTATACTAACCAGCTGCCACTTCTGCTAACATCTTATTGCTCCACTATTAACTTTATGCAGTCACATAGGCTACCAAATCAGTTAGTCACAACAATGGGCCCTGCTTGGTACTAGGGCAACCCACAGTGATGATAAACTCTGAATATGCAACTGCCAATGGATTTACTTCTTGCTATCTTAATGCTCATAATTATTTTCTACTTTACTGCTATGGGAACACACTACTGAAGGACCGCTGTAGATTATGAAAGGTTTATGAATTATGGAACAAACTAACATTAGCAGCTGTGTAAATCATGGGCATAAAAGCATTTTCAGAGAAAATATTTATTTATCACACGCTATTAAATGGAAGCTGCCATGACGGTAACCAATTTTTCAAGGCATAAGAGGGTGGGTACAGAGCAGGATAAGAAGCATTAGTAAGCATGTTGCAAGCTGATTTCTCCTGATCAAATATGGGGGAGGGAAGGTGTCAAATTATATCTGAAAAGTGTATCTGAATTAACCAATAAGGAAACAAATTACTGTAACTTCCCTCATCCCTACTTCCACTTCAGCATGAATGATAAAACATGACAGAACACATGCCACAAACAAGCATGGCATCCTTCAGGCACAAGCAGTGTCTTCTAAAACAAACATTTTGCCTACTATACTCATAGTTTACACTCCTGGTAATGTCAGTTACATATTTCACACACAAACACAGAGTTGTTTTCCAAACTAAAGTGGTTCTTTCAGTCTTTTTCCACTTTGCATCAGTACTGCCTCACAACTACATTGCTCATCCCCAGCCAGTATACTGCTAAATCCCTGCTAACAGAACATTAAGTTAAGCTCCTTAATTAACATTACAAATTTGCTGCTATCAAACTGGTAGCTCAGTAATCTCAAGATGGTACCTTACTTCTGTCTCATTCCTTCCCTGCTTCCACATGCTTACATTTTACTATCACATTCCCAAAATCATATTATTACACAGGACAATATCTTCTAGAAAAATATTAATTTCATTCTGCTATACCATTAATACTAAATTATATTGTGTAATCATAATTTAAATAATACATAATCAAACAAAATATTTTAAATAGTTGTACAACTTTTAATATAAGCACTCAGTCAATTGACTGAGTCTACTCACTGAAAGGTATCCTATAGGAATCCAACACTACCTGAGCCAGAAGCTTGCCTTGATTTAGAAAAACAGCCATATTGGAGAATGTCTTGATAATCTGCAGTCAGGAGATTATGTAAAAGAACAAAAGACATACTGGGGATCTTCTTCCATAACAAAATCTCGAAACAGTTGAATTTATCCACCCTATAACGAACAGCTAATTGCATAGAAAGATATAGAGGTTGAGTGCCGGTTCCCCACTGGTAGGAGGCTTCCAAACATGTTTATTTCACTTTGACATGCTCTGCACTGAGCATGCTTGTATCAGCCACAGACCCAAGACAACTCATGAGAATGTGAATATATAGTGAATATTACTGTACATGGGATAAGACAATTACTGTAACCCAAATCTCAAAGAGCTCACAGTCTTCTCCAGTGCACTCACCTCCCTCCATGTCCTCAGTCCAGTTTCGGCTGCTCCCTGTTGGGGAGGAGGGTGATGTGTAGAATTCTCCACCAGGGCTGGTGTCAATGTCATCTTCCAGTGAGCCAGACTTGTGTCGTTTACTCCTGTGTAAGGAACAGTGACAATGCTTTGACACACTGACAGTTACCCAGTGACAATGCTGGGACATCTGGACACATCATGACAATGTTGTGACAAGTAGACACACACTGACAATGCATTAGCACGCATACAAAAAGCTGTAACATCCAGAAGGGCCAGCCCTAGAGTGCCCCATCTCTCATCTTCATTAGTACGTATAGGTGTTTAATAAGAGCTGAGAACCACATTTCTCCCATGCCAAGCCTGGCACCAGAGGCGGTTGCCTGAGATGCCTGATACAAAAACCAGCCCTGACCCCTACAGACAATGCCCAGACAAACCATTATAATGTTGTGACATACAATACAAATGCAGAGAGATCAATGGTGATCTGACACCCAGACAGACAGCGAGAATGGCCATAGACAATGTTAATACACCTAGTGAAAATATGAAAACATCATAATAACAACAAACAATGCTTTGTCTCGCTATAAAATGCACAGTGACAATGCTGTAATGCACAAACATAATGCTGTGGTATTGAGATAGTAGGAAAAACACACAGGCATGCCATGCAGACACAGGACAACACACAACAGTGGTGTATATCTGACTGTCAATCAGGCCTAAGACTCAAATTTCTTCTGAAAGCTAAGAAACTTAGGGTTGATACAAAGAGGGAATCATAGTGGCAATGCCATGCTATATTGACAATAAGGAACAAAGCGATAATATTATGCAATGTTCACGCTTTAGGACAAGTGATGACTTCATGCAGAGAATATGGTACACACAGTGATAATGCATACACAACTATACACAGTGCTATTGGCAAACAAACAATGCAGGACAAACTATAACTTTATGTAGACACTAGTGGACACAGCGACAGTGCTGTGCCATGTGTACAATTAGGGACACACAATTACTTTTTTATTATGCAGGTAATAAGGTACACTGAGTGTCAGTGCTATAACCTGTATATACCACTGAATACAACGACAGTACTATGCCATGCAGACACTATGAGATGTAGAATGACATCATGCTGACACTATGGAATATATCATAGCATTGCCGTGATATGAATACAGTGAGAAGATAATGCACACACACACACACACATTGAAAAAAACAAAACAGTGGCACATATAATCACACAATATAAAGCCAAGACAACATTACAGTGCCAAGGTTGTCTGATGAAAGACATACAAAGTGTACTCTGAGACAAAGTGATACACCTAAGACATTGCTAGTGACACAGATAGATGACATGCACAGTAAAACTTCAGCCTATTCTTATCTCACCTGAGACACTACTACTTCATGCTGTGCTACACTGTGAGGCTGATGTATCAAGTAGGCTTTTGATCAAGCACTGCAATACTATAGCACAGTATGAAGCGATAATTCTCAGCAGAGATAAAATTGGATTAACCTAGAACAGAGTGTGATGTTATAGAGCTGTAAGACACAGACACCCAGGACAGACACGCTGAGTATAACACACCCGCTGGATGATGTGCTGGGCAGGGTTCTTCTCATCCCAGTCCCTGCAGGGTTTAAATCGTAAGCCAGGTGTCCCTGTAACTCTCCCAGAGAGAAATTGGGACCTGTGCCAGACACCACTGGGGCTGCAACAACAAAATGACAAATGTCACATGCAGGAGAGGGACAGCCTCAGTCTGTCAGTGTCACACACATAGGTACATAGGAGAGGGACTCCCTCAGTCTGTCAGTGTCACACACATAGGTACATAGGAGAGGGACAGCCTCAGTCTGTCAGTGTCACACACATAGGTACATAGGAGAGGGACTCCCTCAGTCTGTCAGTGTCACACACATAGGTACATAGGAGAGGGACAGCCTCAGTCTGTCAGTGTCACACACATAGGTACATAGGAGAGGGACTCCCTCAGTCTGTCAGTGTCACACACATAGGTACATAGGAGAGGGACTCCCTCAGTCTGTCAGTGTCACACACATAGGTACATAGGAGAGGGACTCCCTCAGTCTGTCAGTGTCACACACATAGGTACATAGGAGAGGGACTCCCTCAGTCTGTAAGTATCACACACATACAAACATAGGAGAGGGACAGCCTCAGTCTGTCAGTGTCACACAAGTAGGAAAATAGGAGAGGGACAGCCTCAGTCTGTCAGTGTCACACACATAGGTACATAGGAGAGGGGCTCCCTCAGTCTGTGAGTGTCACACACATAGGTACATAGGAGAGGGACTCCCTCAGTCTGTCAGTGTCACACACATAGGTACATAGGAGAGGGACTCCCTCAGTCTGTAAGTATCACACACATACAAACATAGGAGAGGGACAGCCTCAGTCTGTCAGTGTCACACAAGTAGGAAAATAGGAGAGGGACAGCCTCAGTCTGTCAGTGTCACACACATAGGTACATAGGAGAGGGGCTCCCTCAGTCTGTGAGTGTCACACACATAGGTACATAGGAGAGGGACTCCCTCAGTCTGTAAGTATCACACACATACAAACATAGGAGTGGGACAGCCTCAGTCTGTTAGTGTCACACTCATAGGAACATAGGAGAGGGACTCCCTCAGTCTGTCAGTGTCACACACATAGGTACATAGGAGAGGGACTCCCTCAGTCTGTCAGTGTCACACACATAGGTACATAGGAGAGGGACTCCCTCAGTCTGTAAGTATCACACACGTAGGAAAATAGGAGAGGGGCTCCCTCAGTCTGTCAGTGTCACACACATAGGTACATAGGAGAGGGACTCCCTCAGTCTGTACGTGTCGCACACATAGGAACATAGGAGAGGGACAGCCTCAGTCTGTTAGTGTCACACTCATAGGAACATAGGAGAGGGGCTCCCACAGTCTGTCAGTGTCACACACATAGGTACATAGGAGAGAGATAGCCTCACTCTGCCAGTGTAACACACATAGGAAAATAAGAGAGGGATAGCCTCAGTCTGTAATTGTCACACTCATAGGAACATAAGGGAGGAGCTCCTTCAGTCTATACACATACAAGAGAGGGGCTCCTTCAGTTTGTTACTGTCACACATACATACATAAGGGGGGGTTCCATTAGTCTGTCAGTGTCACACACATAGGAACATAGGAGAGGGATGGCCTCAGTCTGTCAGTGTCACACACATAGGAACATAAGAGAGGGATGGCCTCAGTCTGTTAGTGTCACACACATAGGAATATAGGAGAGGGATGGCCTCAGTCTGTCAGTGTCACACACATAGGAACATAGGAGAGGGATGGCCTCAGTCTGTTAGTGTCACACACATAGGAACATAAGAGAGGGATGGCCTCAGTCTGTCAGTGTCACACACATAGGAACATAAGAGAGGGATGGCCTCAGTCTGTTAGTGTCACACACATAGGAATATAGGAGAGGGATGGCCTCAGTCTGTCAGTGTCACACACATAGGAACATAGGAGAGGGATGGCCTCAGTCTGTTAGTGTCACACACATAGGAACATAGGAGAGGGATGGCCTCAGTCTGTAATTGTCACACTCATAGGAACATAAGGGAGGAGCTCCTTCAGTCTATACACATACAAGAGAGGGGCTCCTTCAGTTTGTTACTGTCACACATACATACATAAGGGGGGGTTCCATTAGTCTGTCAGTGTCACACACATAGGAACATAGGAGAGGGATGGCCTCAGTCTGTCAGTGTCACACACATAGGAACATAAGAGAGGGATGGCCTCAGTCTGTTAGTGTCACACACATAGGAATATAGGAGAGGGATGGCCTCAGTCTGTCAGTGTCACACACATAGGAACATAGGAGAGGGATGGTCTCAGTCTGTTAGTGTCACACACGTAGGTACATAGGAGAGGGATGGTCTCAGTCTGTTAGTGTCACACACATAGGAACATAGGAGAGGGATGGTCTCAGTCTGTTAGTGTCACACACATAGGAACATAGGAGAGGGATGGCCTCAGTCTGTCAGTGTCACACACATAGGAACATAGGAGAGGGACTCCCTCAGTCTGTAAGTATCACACACATACAAACATAGGAAGAAGGACAGCCTCAGTCTGTCAGTGTCACACACATAGGAACATAGGAGAGGGACTCCCTCAGTCTGAAAGTATCACACACATACAAACATAGGAAGAAGGACAGCCTCAGTCTGTCAGTGTCACACACATAGGAACATAGGAGAGGGATGGCCTCAGTCTGTCAGTGTCACACACATAGGTACATAGGAGAGGGACTCCCTCAGTCTGTAAGTATCACACACATACAAACATAGGAAGAAGGACAGCCTCAGTCTGTCAGTGTCACACACATAGGAACATAGGAGAGGGACTCCCTCAGTCTGAAAGTATCACACACATACAAACATAGGAGAGTGACAGCCTCAGTCTGTCAGTGTCACACACATAGGAAAATAGGAGAGGGACAGCCTCAGTCTGTCAGTGTCACACACATAGGAACATAGGAGAGGGGCTCCCTCAGTCTGTCAGTGTCACACACATAGGAACATAGGAGAGGGACGGCCTCAGTCTGTCAGTGTCACACACATAGGAACATAGGAGAGGGACTCCCTCAGTCTGTAAGTATCACACACATACAAACATAGGAAGAAGGACAGCCTCAGTCTGTCAGTGTCACACACATAGGAACATAGGAGAGGGATGGCCTCAGTCTGTCAGTGTCACACACATAGGTACATAGGAGAGGGACTCCCTCAGTCTGTAAGTATCACACACATACAAACATAGGAAGAAGGACAGCCTCAGTCTGTCAGTGTCACACACATAGGAACATAGGAGAGGGGCTCCCTCAGTCTGTAAGTATCACACACATACAAACATAGGAGAGGGACAGCCTTAGTCTGTCAGTGTCACACACATAGGAACATAGGAGAGGAGCTCCCTCAGTCTGTCAGTGTCACACACATACAAACATAGGAAGAAGGACAGCCTCAGTCTGTTAGTGTCACACTCATAGGAACATAGGAGAGGGGCTCCCACAGTCTGTCAGTGTCACACACATAGGTACATAGGAGAGAGATAGCCTCACTCTGCCAGTGTAACACACATAGGAAAATAAGAGAGGGATAGCCTCAGTCTGTAATTGTCACACTCATAGGAACATAAGGGAGGAGCTCCTTCAGTCTATACACATACAAGAGAGGGGCTCCTTCAGTTTGTTAATGCCACACATACATACATAAGGGGGGGTTCCATTAGTCTGTCAGTGTCACACACATAGGAACATAGGAGAGGGATGGCCTCAGTCTGTCAGTGTCACACACATAGGAACATAAGAGAGGGATGGCCTCAGTCTGTTAGTGTCACACACATAGGAACATAGGAGAGGGATGGCCTCAGTCTGTCAGTGTCACACACATAGGAACATAGGAGAGGGATGGCCTCAGTCTGTTAGTGTCACACACATAGGAACATAAGAGAGGGATGGCCTCAGTCTGTTAGTGTCACACACATAGGAACATAGGAGAGGGACAGCTGCAGTCTGCCAGTGTCACACACGTAGGAAAATAGGAGAGGGGATCCCTCAGTCTGTCAGCATCACACATAGGAACATAGGAGAGGGATGGCCTCAGTCTGTTAGTGTCACACACATAGGAACATAGGAGAGGGATGGTCTCAGTCTGTTAGTGTCACACACATAGGAACATAGGAGAGGGATGGTCTCAGTCTGTTAGTGTCACACACATAGGAACATAGGAGAGGGATGGTCTCAGTCTGTTAGTGTCACACACATAGGAACATAGGAGAGGGATGGCCTCAGTCTGTTAGTGTCACACACATAGGAACATAGGAGAGGGATGGTCTCAGTCTGTTAGTGTCACACACATAGGAACATAGGAGAGGGATGGTCTCAGTCTGTTAGTGTCACACACATAGGAACATAGGAGAGGGATGGTCTCAGTCTGTTAGTGTCACACACGTAGGAAAATAGGAGAGGGACGGCTTCAGTCTGTCAGGGTCACCCACATAGGAACATAGGAGAGGGATGGTCTCAGTCTGTCAGTGTCACACACATAGGAACATAGGAGAGTGACAGCCTCAGTCTGTCAGCGTCACACATGTAGGAACATAGGAGAATGACGGCCTCAGTCTGTCAGTGTCACACACATAGGAACATAGAAGAGGGGCTCCCTCAGTCTGTCAGTGTCACACATAATATAGAAACATAGGAGAGGGACAGTCTCAGTCTGCCAGTGTCACACACATAGGAACATAGGAGATGGATGGCTTCAGTCTGTCAGTGTCACACACATAGGAACATAGAAGAGGGATGGTCTCAGTCTGTCAGTGTCACACACATAGGAACATAGGAGATGGACGGTCTCAGTCTGTCAGTGTCACACATATAGGAACACAGGAGAGGGACAGTCTCAGTCTGTCAGTGTCACACATATAGGAACATAGGAGAGGGACGGTCTCAGTCTGTCAGTGTCACACACATTGGAACATAGGACAGGGGCTCCCTCAGGCTGTCAGTGTCACACACATAAGTAAATAGGAGAGACGGCCTCAGTCTGTCAGTGTCACATACATACAAGCATAGGAGAGGGATGGCCACAGTCTGTTAGTGTCACACAAATAGGAACATAGGAGAGGGACGGCCTCAGTCTGTCAGTGTCACACGCATAGGTAAATAGGAAAGAGACGGCCTCAGTCTGTAAGTCCCATACATAGGAACATAGGAGAGGGGCTCCCACAGTCTGCCAGTATCACACACATAGGAACATAGGAGAGGGGCTTCCTCAGTATTTCAGTGTCACACACATACGAACATAGGAGAAGGAAGGCTTCAGTCTGCCACTGTCACACATATAGGAACATAGGAGAGGGACAGCTTCAGTCTGTCAGTTTCACATATACATACATAGGAGATTGGCTCCCTCAGTCTGTCATTGTCACATATACACACACACAGGAGAGGGGCTCCCTCAGTCTGTCAGTGTCACATATACATACATAGGAGATTGGCTCCCTCAGTCTGTCAGTGTCACATATACATACACACAGGAGAGGGGCTCCCTCAGTCTGTCAGTGTCACATATACATACAGGAGAGGGGCTCCCTCAGTCTGTCAGTGTCACATATACATACAGGAGAGGGGCTCCCTCAGACTACCAGTGTCACATATATATAGTAGAGGAGCTCCTTCAGTCTGTTAGTATTACACTCAGTCTGTTAGTGTGACAATTATCTTGGTGGGCACTATAAGTGTTACTCACTTCTAGACACTTGAATTAATTCTGTAACGCTGAAAACTCCAGAAGTGACAAAACTCTCCTGGAAATCTGTCATATCTGGAGAGACAAAACAACTGTGACAGAAATCAGAGACATACAAGAGTAATATCATACACAGAATGCTTGCACATACAACAAGATGATAACACATACTGAGCCTTGAAAGCCCACTCAAATACAGTGTTCACTTACACTCACCCAAGTTGATGGGCTTGGTGTCCTCCATATCTGAGCCAATAGCTGTACGCGGACTACCGTCTTGCTCTGAGTCTGAAAAATAGAAACACAAGGTAACTAGTGAGCAAATTTGTTGGAAACAGACTGAGAATTAATACTTAGTGATAGTCTCAGTAAGTTAAATTACCCATAATGGAAAGGTTTTCAATGAGTGCCAATCCCCAATAGTGACTGTCACTGCCATCTAACAAAGAAGACTGCGTATGAATGAGACAATCACCCCAATGAATAAGACCGAACACCAATTAGCAAGATTAGCCACAAAATGAGGCGCTGATTGTCTCCAACCTCAATATTGCCACCAAAGACGTTGGAGCAGTACTGGCTAGAAAGAGTATTGAGACAGAAATACAGATAGACATGGGCCAGCTTGTATCTAGTCATGAGTGCCCCACATTGACTGGATGATTGCTGTGTTAAAGTGAATTCCCTTTGCAAACTCCCAGCTTATCGCTTCTGCCTGGAAGGCAGTCATTAAAGATCATATTTTATGTACGTTTTATACTGAATTTGGGTTTTCTTTTATACTGTTGAAAAAAACATTTTATTAATAATCAATGGAGAGTTAAAATATCTACAACATAAAAGTGACCCAATAAGGTTTTAACAGTCCATTCAATCCTATCGCCAACTATAACCACTGGCTTCTCTCTTCGTTGTCATTAGTGTCTCTATCTCTATCCTTTCTTCTTCCACAGACCCATTTCATGGTCACTTTCTTCCCTACCCCTATTTTCTTTCAATGTGCCCTCTCCCTTTTCCTTAGTCCTGACCCCTATCCTAATTTCCTTCTCTTCCCATCCTGCCTTTGTCTCTTTAAGCATTTACATGCAGGTTACTTTATGAATTGACAGGTAAAGGTCCCCAGCACCCTCTGCTAGCATATGCTTTCTCCCTTTCTGTCACTGTGCAGTGTGTCCCAGCCCTGCTTCTCCCCCCTCGCCCTCTCTCTCTGCGTCTCTCTATTAATATCCTGCTCCTGCAGACGCTGAGCTCAGCAATTCTCACTCCCAACCAGCGAGATTTCCACATCTGTCCTCCCAGCAGAGTATCAGAACATCTCTCATAATGCGGACTCACCCCCCCAAACACACACTTCACAAAGCATACAGCCCCCAAACATACACCTACCTCCCCAATGCAGAACATATACACTTAGTCATCAGCCATAAAATACACTTGCCATTACACAGTGCCCCCCAAAACATGCACCACATTCCCCTGCACTCTACCCACACATTACACTCACCCCCATAAGCACTACACACCCCTGATTCCAACACACATCGTCCCCCCATGTTGCAATCTGCACTCTCATAACACACAAACATACAATGCTGCACACTGCCCCAAACATCCCACCAAGTTGCCCCCACATACGCTTTAATAACTCTCTAAGCACTGCACTCACCTCCCAAATTGCATACCACCCTCAAACATACACACCACAGCTTCTCAAGCTTCTCACTCACTCCACATTGCACACTTTCCCCAAACAAATACTGCCCTCCCACATGCTATGCATTTAAAGGACATATGCTTTTAAATGACCGCTGAAGTCCTATATTTTGTGCATTTTTAAAGTGTAGTTGAAGAACTACACTAAAAATACACAAAATGTTTTTAGAATGTAAAAAAAAATATTTTTTTATTATATTGCTTTTTACATGAAATTATACTGCAGAGGAAACTATAATTTTGGCTTATGCTGATCAACTTTGAATGCAAAGAAAGCTCTTTTTTGAACTAAAGGAACATGGCAGCTAAAATTGCCAGTGCTTTCACCCAGACTAATGGAAAGTAAAGTTTACACCCTCTTCATCGGGTAAGACAAGGAAAATGGAACCTTGCAGTAAACAATAAAAAAAGTTACAACATGTAAAAGTTGTGCTTATTTTTTATTTCATTTGCTGTTGAAAATTAATCAAAACACTATATAGAAAAAAATTACCTCAGGCACTGCCCACTGTAACCCCCCCATACAGTCAACTCAACCTCACTTAGAGCTCAGATATCATTCTGCTTCTTCTGCATCCTTACCCTCAGAGCTCTACACACACCCATCACTAAATCTCATATTCAAACATATACTGCTCATCACTACTACATACAAAACATAAACATAATTCAAAACTGCACACAACTATCCAAAAGTGTATTTTTATCATCATTAACCTGCATGAGGCCTCCAGACCACCTGTTGCCCACCACTGATCTACATGATAATAAAGAACACTTTCCACTATACAATGATGCTGTATGAGTATGTATACATTAATAATAAACATGCTGCACTGTATAATGATAAAAAGTACCTATACATTAATAATAAAACACTTTATTATATTATAATGTTAAGTACCTATTCACTGATATACACCCCATTACACTGTATAGTGTTGATGAGTAACTAATGTGTATGTCACTATCTTTAAACCAATTACTATACAGTTAAAAAATACCTTTTGGATTCCATATAAGAGGGCCATGTTAAAATTGATTTTGGATTATATGGACATATACAGGAACACTGAGACGTACGCTGTGGATTGCCCTAAATTAGGAGTTAAAATAGTTTGAAATGAAACATGCCATTTTAGAAAAGTTTTGAGGAGTCCGGGTTCAGCAAAAGCCAGAGGAAGCCCTGGCCTCCCTATTCTGGGTCTCTGAAACTAAGTTCAATTTCTGTCAAACAAGATTTTTGTAGCCTCCAGAATCGTCATTGTCAAAAACTGGAAGGCAACTACCTCTGCTTTTGAAGAAAACTTGAGGAAAATTAAATATATTTATTTAATGAGTATGACATCAGCAGATCTTGATGCACATTATAAAAGATGGGCTTCCTGTTGGGATGCTTGGACCTTGTGAATTGACTGACAGTAGGAGCCGCTGAAACATGCTACATTGGTCTTGAATTGCAAAGAGTAACCTTGAGGCCTCAGGCTCCCCCAACCCCCCCCCCTTTTTTTTTTCTTGGTTGTTGATTTTTTAGACAATACTAACCTTTAACTTATAAATTACTTATATAACAAAAAAACAACAGTAGGAAGAGGGAAAATTAAGGATTAACCTACAGTGGATATAAAAAGTCTACACACCCCTGTAAAAACGTCAGGTTTGTGTGCTGTAAAAAAATGAGACAAAGATAAATCATTTCAGAACTTTTTCCACCTTTAATGTGACCTATAAACTGTACAACTCAATTGAAAAACAAACTGAAATCTTTTAGGTGGAGGGAAGAAAAATAAAAAATAAAAATAATGTGGTTGCATAAGTCTGCACACCCTCTTATAACTGGGGATGTAGCTGTGCTCAGAATTAAGCAATCACATTTCAAATCGTGTTAAATAGGAGCCAGCATACACCTGCCATCATTTAAAGTGCCTCTGATTAACCCCAAATAAAGTTCAGCTGCTCTAGTTGGTCTTTCCTGAAATTTTCTTAGTCGCATCCCACAGCAAAAGCCATGGTCCACAGAGAGCTTCCAAAGCATCAGAGGGATCTCATTGTTAAAAGGTATCAGTCAGGAGAAGGGTACAAAAGAATTTCCAAGGCATTAGATATACCATGGAACACAGTGAAGACAGTCATCATCAAGTGGAGAAAAGATGGCACAACAGTGACATTACCAAGAACTGGAGCTCCCTCCAAAAGTGATGAAAAGACGGGAAGAAAACTGGTCTGGGAGGCTACCAAGAGGCCTACAGCAACATTAAAGGAGCTGCAGGAATATCTGGCAAGTACTGGCTGTGTGGTACATGTGACAACAATCTCCCGTATTCTTCATATGTCTGGGCTATGGGGTAGAGTGGCAAGAGCGAAAGCCTTTTCTTACAAAGAATAACATCCAAGCCAGGCTACATTTTGCAAAAACACATCTGAAGTCTCCCAAAAGCATGTGGGAAAAGGTGTTATGGTCTGATGAAACCAAGGTTGAACTTTTTGGCCATAATTCCAAAAGATATGTTTGGCGCAAAAACAACACTGCACATCACCAAAAGAACACCATACCCACAGTGAAGCATGGTGGTGGCAGCATCATGCTTTGGGGCTGTTTTTCTTCAGCTGGAACTGGGGCCTTAGTTAAGATAGAGGGAATTATGAACAGTTCCAAATACCAGTCAATATTGGCACAAAACAAAAAGGCTTCTGCTAGAAAGCTGAACATGAAGAGGAACTTCATCTTTCAGCATGACAACGACCCAAAGCATACATCCAAATCAACAAAGGAATGGCTTCACCAGAAGAAGATTAAAGTTTTTGAATGGCCCAGCCAGAGCCCAGACCTGAATCTGATTGAAAATCTGTGGGGTGATCTGAAGAGGGCTGTGCACAGGAGATGCCCTCGCAATCTGACAGATTTGGAGTGTTTTTGCAAAGAAGAGTGGGCAAATCTTGCCAAGTCAAAATGTGCCATGCTGATAGACTCATACCCAAAAATACTGAGTGCTGTAATAAAATCAAAAGGTGCTTCAACAAAGTATTAGTTTAAGGGTGTGAATACTTATGCAATCATATTATTTTGTTTTTATATTTTTTCTTCCCTCTACCTAAAAGATTTCAGTTTGTTTTTCAATTGAGTTGTACAGTTTATAGGTCACATTAAAGGTGGAAAAAGTTCTGAAATGATTTATCTTTGTCTAATTTTTTTTACAGCACAGAAACCTGACATTTTAACAGGGGTGTGTAGACTTTTTATATCCACTGTACATAATGCTAATTGCTTCTATATTGTGTCAATCTTGCAATGTATATTTGGACTTGCTGCAACCTTCTTTTCTTTCAATAAAAATCATTTAAACGGATTATAAGGGCAAATACAGCCTTATTAAATTGCGATTCGGCCAATTGAAACGGGTTCTATATAAGCACATAGCATATTTTTTTACAGAAGTTTTTAGTTAGAGAACTTCTATCCAAAAGCAAGGTCTTCACTAACTAAAAACTTCTGTAAACAAAATTTGCTATGTGCTTATATAGAACCCGTTTCAATTGGCCGAATCAATTTAATAAGGCTGATAATACCTAATTACCCTCATTGTTGATGAATGGTTCCCTGATTAATAGCTTCCTTTTGCATGTGACTTCTGAAGTGTTAGTCTGTGATCAGCCAGTCTCTATTGTTACCACAGAAGTCACATGCAAAAGGAAGCCATTTATTCACTAATGAGGTAACTAGATAACAAAAAAAAGATCAGTTTAGTAGGAGGGTTTCTTGAACTGAATGAAGGTGAAAAAGTAGTCATTTCAAAGGTATTCCGCTAATATTAAATTAAATGTTTGCAGATACAAATATTTTTATAGGTACTTTACTATCACTATCCTACATTGATTGGGACCTGCTGTGACTCTTTAATTCTTTATTAAGTGAAACACACTGTAGGCTCATTTGAGAAGCAAAAACAGATTCTCAGACTGCAATGGAAAATGTATTTCTTTTCTGTTTTAGACACACATGCGCATAGCGCATATATATATATATATATATATATATATATATATATATATATATATATATAAAGAGTGAGGTAGCCGTGAATGTCCACTAATCCAGGTGAATAATCAGAGTATTACAGTGAATAGTGATACTTTTTTTATTGGACAAACATATTCATAATAAGCTTTCGAGAGATAAAGAGAGGCATTATCTCTCGAACCTCGTCGCTTTATTATGAATATGTTTGTCCAATAAAAAAGATATCACTATTCACTGCAATACTCTGATTATTCAACTATATATATATATATATATATATATATATATTTATATACGCACACACGCTCATACACACACTTCCATGATACTAGGTTCCACTGATTCCTTCCTGCCTACTATTCTATAAAAACTCTGTAACCAGTTCCGATCAAATATTTCAAGTGGCAGAATTCCAGGACTGGATAGGGATGTGGGGGTGGAGAATTTGTAGTGCAGATGTAAAAAAAAAAAAAAAAAAAGAAAAAGAGGGAGGCGGAGGGGACAGTAAAGGGTCATGCGGCACCTGCGTAACGTCTAGGCAGCCATTTTGTTCTTTTCCTTTATATTTCCAACTCTCAATGCCACCCCCTTCTCACAGCAACACGTAACAGCAGCCATTTTGTGTTTTCCGAATGTGGAAGTGTGTGGG
The DNA here is from genome assembly GCA_027410445.1 of Discoglossus pictus. Lineage (NCBI taxonomy): Eukaryota > Metazoa > Chordata > Amphibia > Anura > Alytidae > Discoglossus > Discoglossus pictus. The sequence continues at coordinate 252,190,279 of CM050163.1, forward strand.
GATTGTGCACGGCAAGGAAGGAGTTGGGGAGGGGAAGTGTCCGAGAGTGCCAAGCGGGTTTTTATACACCGCCTTGTGATAAAATTTAACCATTTTAGTTAATAAAGCAGTATTAACATATTCACTTCCCAAAGGCTATTGCAAAGCAGAGCAAGTTCTTCTATCAAGGAAAGGGTTAAATGTGGATATAGTTACCAAAAGCAGGAAAGGGTTAAAATGGGGATATAGCTACCAAATACAGGGGTACCAAAACTATAATGGGACAGTTACAGAAGCCTTGGTGCCCTGAAACTGACATCCTAAAGGGTTAATTTTTTGGGTAAGCAAGCCTGCCAAACAAAGTAGTTGAATTTGGCAAGCGCTCTCTCCCTCTTTCTCTGCCATTCACTCTCTCAGTCCCTCGCAACTCTTACTTCTCTCTCATTTTCTTTCCTATCCCCATTTACTCTCTACAATGTATTTCACTTACTCTATTCTCTCTTTCGGTTTTCTTTTTCTAGCTTTCCATTCTCATTTGCCATCTCTTTTCACAATTTTTTCCTCTCTCGACTCTCATTCTCTCACTCTGATAAACACACTCTCTCTTTTTTATGTTCCATAACCCCATCTCTATCTGTATCTATCTATCTATCTATCTATCTATCTATCTATCTATCTATCTATCTATCTATCGTCTCTTCCTACCCCCTTGCTTTGGTAGAAGTGTCTCTTTTTCTCACTGCCATATATCCATGTGCTGCCACAAATTATGACTAAACACCATTGTGTAAAACAGGGAATCACTGCACAATTTACAGGCATTTCTTTCCAAAAACTTGAAAGTAACACCAGAACTTGTGTGAGGAGTAGAAGACACGCACAGGTATAAACTGAGTGTGAATGCTTTCTTTATTTCCAATTATCAAAATACTTTCAGTTTGCTTTTTAAAACAATTCCCAGGAGAAGAGGATGCTGTATCATGACACATCATGCAGCCATTTCAGCACGTGTGATGGAAGCCATTTTAGCAACCCCTCAAATCACAAAGGTGCAAATATAACTTACTCCACATCCTTTGGCTGACTGCTCTATATAAATACTCAATACTTTTACTATTGTTCCATATCACCCCCCCTCTATAACTCCTTCACATATCTATAATGCCCCATTTGCTTGATAGAAATGCCTCCCTTTAACTCCACCTGGACAAATACAATAACATGAAAATAAAAAACAAAAGACATTGAATTAAATTAATTTAAAGTGAAAAAAAAAATGCTGATCACACACTGTATAATAATACTAAGTATCTTGTACACTGATAATGAAGACACTGTATGATATATTTATACTAGGTGTTTGTACTTTAATACCGAGTATTCACACTATACTGCATTCTATAACTCCTACTAATAACTCTTCTTGTAGCTGTATATAACCTTTCCCTATAACTCCATATGATTTCTCCATATAATCCTCAGCACTGTCCCTCTCCCTCCTTCCTCTAGTCACACTGGCCTGTATCCCAGGGAATGTCACACGTCTCGTCAGCCCTCTGAGTGTCTGACTGGGGAAAGCAGCCAAACGCCACTATCACATCCGCACATGGAGAGGGAGAAAGAGACGGTGAGGTGAAGAGGGAAAAAGGAGGGACAGTGGGAGAAGAGATGGGAGCAAAGAAATGCAGAGCGATTATGTCTTGTATTCTTATTAACAGTGGTATAAACACAGAGGCCCTCACCACAGCAGGACCCTCACCACCTTGTATCTGGGTCGGCCCATCTCTAAATATAATTGTAACTACTTCTTACTATACATGGCTGTATAAAATGATAGTGCTTAAATGCTTAGTACAATACTAATAACAAAATTACACAGGAAGAATTTATGTTAATACAAATTCATTATACCAATAAAGCTCACCGAATAGCTTAAAAACAAAGCAGACTTTAATAAAATATTACAAGATGCTGACAACTATTTAAATATTAAATCAAGTTATAGAACATTTTTTTTTTTGCATGGACAGATGCTTCACATAGCCAGCAGAGAACATGTTACAAGTAGAGTGAGCAATAAAGGAAATAAAAAGGCAAATTCATTAATATAAAATTACAATATTAATTCTAAAAGAATTAAAATAATATACAAATCAAGTCAATTAGGCCCTCATGACTTTTACTTTTATTATGAAATTATTTAAAAAGTATTCTTCTTAATAATAATATGGATATCTCTCTCTCTCTCTCTCTCTCTCTCTCTCTCTATATATATATATATATATATATATATATATATACACTAGCGACTTGCCCGTCAAAAATGTCGGGGCAATACAATTTTAAGCCATGGGAATGCTGTTTGCCACACAATGTAAAGCTTTTGCTCCTGTGTGGAGCTTCAGCGCTCATTGTGAGCCCTGCGCTGAGCCACTTTGGTGCTCATCGCAGTGCTCCCAATGAGCGCCTTTTGCGCTCATTGCTAGCCTATCCTCTTGTGTACTTCAATTGTCCAGCTTTGCAATGATCACCTTTGGCGCTCATCGCGAAGACCGATATATAAAACAGTGTAAAATGGTAAAAAAAATGTGACTACAGTGAAGTAATAAAGTAATTAATAAATATTTAGATTGAATTCTCAGCAATCAATATCCTGAAGAGCTAACAATCTATTTGGATTTTTCTACATCTGAAAATGTACAGTTGTAGTGTAGATCATCTGAGGAGAAAGTGCCAATAATGTGGCAAGTGTGCAGTGTAAATAGGCTGCATGCGCAAGGCCAAATCGTTTGTTTGTGTTTGTGGATGTGCGCGGTTCGGCCGTTAACTTCGTATTTTCGTGACCTCATTTTATTTTTGTCTAAGTTCTGCGGGTCGTAATTGTTGTTTGTAAAAGTCGCACGTCATTGTTGGTGCTTTCCGCGTTTTGAGTTCGTGTAGCCTCGTTATGTTTTTTTTTTGTAAGTTCCGCGGGTCGCAGTTTTTTTGGTCTAAGTTGTATTTCCTCATTGCGTGTTATTGTTTTTTTCTAAGTCCCACAGCGTGGTTGTTTTTTTTCAAAGTCCTACTTTTCTGGGTTGTTTTTAACCCCGAGTAAGGTGCCATAGAGCAAGGTCCGTATTTGCGGCCTGGTATGAGCCTTCTGCTTATTGCAGTTTATGTCCCCCTATGCAAATGCGGCCCCTCATTGCAGCCAACGTTGGAGCCTCGCAAGGTCCGCATTTGCGGCCAGAATTGCGTCCCTCACTTTGGGAGGGACGCAGTTCTTGCGAGCTCGCAAAGCGTGACAACTCGCAGTTTGACAACTATTATATGTGATATATATATATATATATATACACACACACACACAGTAGATGGATAAATGTAGTTTCTGGTTGCTTGAGAGTTACTAATATGAGAGGCCTAGATTAGCTGCACATGGGATGTTCTGCTAAGTATATTTGTCAGTGTGGGCTGTTCTAGCAGCAGCAGCTTTCACTCCTCACTTACAAATAGGTACGTTCGGCTAGAGGGTCCTGTGCTGAACCCGAGGAATGTAACCCCAGCACTGCATTGGCTCAGTCACTCATGCCTCATGTCTGCTTTCAGGTAACATTGAATTGCAGAGACATACAGTGGATGTAATGTAGGTGCCTGTAAGCATTTTGTGGCATGACAACCTGGCTACTGGCATTTGTTGAGCTCTGTAAAATTACATTTTTATTTAAAGTACAATTTTCAATATTTTTTTTGGGTTGCTTGACAGTCCCGGTTGCTTGAGTTTTGGTTAACTGAGAGTCTACTGTGTGTTTATATATATATATATATATATATATATATATACAGTGGATATAAAAAGTCTACACACACCCTGTTAAAATGTCAGGTTTCTGTGCTGTAAAAAAAATTAGACAAAGATAAATCATTTCAGAACTTTTTCCACCTTTAATGTGACCTATAAACTGTACAACTCAATTGAAAAACAAACTGAAATCTTTTAGGTAGAGGGAAGAAAACATATAAAAATAAAATATTATGGTTGCATAAGTATGCACACCCTTAAACTAATACTTTGTTAAAGCACCTTTTGATTTTATTACAGCACTCAGTCTTTTTGGGTATGAGTCTATCAGCATGGCACATTTTCATTTTTTTTGCCCACTCTTTGCAAAAACCCTCCAAATCTGTCAGATTGCGAGGGCATCTCCTGTGCACAACTCTCTTCAGATCACCCCACAGTTTTCCTTTGTTGATTTGGATGTATGCTTTGGGTCGTTGTCATGCTGAAAGATCAAGTTCCTCTTCATGTTCAGCCTTCTAGCAGAAGCCTGAAGGTTTTGTGCCAATATTGACTGGTATTTGGAACTGTTCATAATTCCCTCTATCTTAACTAAGGTCCCACTTCCAGCTGAAGAAAAACAGCCCCAAAGCATGATGCTGCCACCACCATGCTACACTGTGGGTAGGGTGTTCTTTTGGTGATGTGCAGTGTTGTTTTTGCGCCAAACATATCTTTTGGAATTATGGCCAAAAAGTTCAACCTTGGTTTCATCAGACCATAACACCTTTTCCCACATGCTTTTTGGAGACTTCAGATGTGTTTTTGCAATATGTAGCCTGGCTTGGATGTTTTTCTTCGTCAGAAAAGGCTTTCGTCTTGCCACTCTACCCCATAGCCCAGACATATGAAGAATACGGGAGATTGTTGTAACATGTACCACACAGCCAGTACTTGCCAGATATTCCTGCAGCTTCTTTAATGTTGCTGTAGGCCTCTTGGTAGCCTCCCAGACCAGTTTTCTTCTTGTCTTTTTATCAATTTTGGAGGGAGCTCCAGTTCTTGGTAATGCCACTGTTGTGCCATATTTTCTCCACTTGATGATGACTGTCTTCACTGTGTTCCATGGTATATCTAATGACTTGGAAATACTTTTGTACCCTTCTCCTGACTGTTACCTTTTAACAATGAGATCAGAGGCACTTTAAATGATGGCAGGTGTATGCTGACTCCTATCTAACACAATTTGGAATGTGATTGCTTAATTCTGAACACAGCTACATCCCCAGTTATAAGAGGGTGTGCAGACTTATGCAACCACATTCTTTTTCTTTTTCTTTTTTCTTTCCTCCACCTAAAATATTTCAGTTTGTTTTTCAATTGAGTTGTACAATTTATAGGTCACATTAAAGGTGGAAAAAGTTCTGAAATGATTTATCTTTGTCTCATTTTTTTACAGCACAGAAACCTGACATTTTAACAGGGGTGTGTAGACTTTTTATATCCACTGTATATATATATAATATTTTCTTTCTAAAGCCTTTGATATAATAGATCCTTGCCACATAAAAAAATAACATATGAATGGAATGGCCGTTCCTTTTACAGGTGGCCAGTACCTTGTTAATATGGGATAATCATTAACAAGATAAAATGCTCATGGAACATCCTGTTTTATTCAAAGTTCAATCACTCTCTGATTCATTTCACCCAAAGAATCACTGTACCACCCTTCCCCCTCCCTCTACACAGGGCATTTACTGCTGGTGATTCCAATCAGGGTTGGCAATAAAGGTCAAACAATTATAATGATATGCAAATAGATAGAATAAAATGCCAAGAGCTACAATAAAAGGGAAGCTAAAGTGGCCTTACTACCCCCTTGAATACCCTCACCTAACACAAGAAGTTTGGCATAGTGAGCCTCGGCAAGTAAAGGGCTCACATTTTAGTGAATCAAAGTATTCACGTGATTGTAACCTGGTGCTACTTAAAGGATCACTGCATTTCAGGAAGAAAATTCTAATATTTGTGAAATATGTAACAAATTAACAACATTTGTAGCCATAAACATAAAATCATTTTTAGAGAAAAGTCTTAATTTCGGAAAACTCTGTGTATTGAACATACCCATTTTACTACTAGCTTGGATCTTAAATGGTGTGTTCATCTAATATACCATTGGAAGGAGGGTGGGAGAGGAGAGCAGGTTGCTTGCAAAAATAACGGCAAGCCGGCTCATACAGAAATGTAAATACAACATTCACCAAAGTATCATGGATACCTAAGGAACTTAATAGCAACATCATGTTTTTCATTCAATAGATGTTGTGACATTTTCCCCACCTAATCATGGTCTAAGCCTCATTTTTTTCAAACATACAGTTGTTCTTTAACTGTCTTTTATGTTCCGATCTAAGTGTACTACAAACTTGTGTTAAATATATTTGGCCTATTTAAAAATATACACAATTTATACAATATCAAATAAATACAAAATATCTTATAATGCTAAAGACTGTTGTTTTAGTAGATTACGGTATATTGCTTTAGAGCTCATACATGAGTTACAAGGAGTTTCTTTTTCAAGTGAATTCATTATTAGTTTGTGACATGATATGTAAGATACATGCCCGGATGTAAGGGTGAACTTGGAGAACCATTTAATTGTTTTATATGATATCCTATATAGCATTTGTACTAACATCTGACATTTCCAAAAGTCCTACAACATTTCATCATTTAGAAGATATGGTCTTATCTTTTACATTGTTTGTCAATGCAATCACTTTACAGCTTCCTGCCCACTTAAAGGACCACTGTAGTCATTTCTTTCTGTAAGATCTTTTGAATGACATTACTTAATAATGGCCAAAATGTTTTTTTTAGAAAGTGAATAAACAAGCACATTATTTGCATGTTTATCTTTTGTACCCTATTATTCTTTACGGTAGGAATATATTTTCTATTTTTCAGCTGACTATTGCCCCAGGAAGGAGAACTAATTAACTTGTTATTATTGCTATTGAATATATGCCATGTGAAGATGCCACATTTCTGTGAAATCAAAGTTAAAGCTCCTACCACCTCAGGAAGTTGATCGCTAGAAACCAAAATGGTGAATCACAGAGTAGCATACCTAAATACAAAAAGTAATTTATTACAGGTTGTTTACATTCTAAAAACATTCTGTCTAATTTCAAATGTAATTCTTTAAAACATAGCAGAAAAAGGTGAAGGTTCTGGAGTGGCAAATCACAGTCTCCTTACCTTACTATCATGGTATCATGGAGCCACTCTGGGGAGATCTCAAATGTGCGGTTAATGCAAGACTACCAAAGACTGCATGACCTGGAGGCATTTTGCCAAGACGAATGGGCAGCTATACCCCCTGTAAGACTTAGGGGCCTCATAAACAACTATTACAAAAGACTGACCGCTGTCATTGATGCTAAAGGGGCAATACACATTAATAAGAACTAAGGGTATGTAAACTTTTGAACAGGGCCATTTCATTTTGTTCTTTATGGCAATGTTTTTTTTATGATTGTGCCATTCTGTTATAACCTACAGTTGAATATGAATACCATAAGAAATAAAAGAAAGCATATACATATAGGTCTAATAACAAGCTGAAATATGCATATGATGCAGAAATCTCATAACAGGCTGAGATCCTGTATATGATGCAGAAAGCTCTATTAACGTGAAGAGATGCTGTATATAACGCAGTCAAATCTGATGTGAAGCCTATATACTGAATATGATTAAGAGAGATCTAACAAGTAGCAGAAAATAAGCAGTTTCGGAACTTGAAAGTGAGAATATAAAATGGCGGGCGAAAAAAATTAAAATGAGGCTACACGCCCCTGATGCGCACAAACACGGACAGGGACGCACGACTTTTACCCAGGCACGTACGAGATACAAAATACACTATTAGGAAGGACGGAAAATGCTTGCGAGGCGCGTAAGACATAGAATATCGCCGCCATATTACAGCACGAAGGTGGAGGCTCTATGTCGCCTCAATCTCTGTAAAAAACACCAGAGAAAAGCGGGACTTAGAAAAAACAAATACGAGACAGAAAATGCTCGCGAGGCGCGCAAGACATCGAATATCGCCCTAACTTGCAAATCAAAACATTACGATTCTCAAATGGCGGCTTTCCCGCCTAAAACAACGGTTTGGTCTTGCGCTTGTAGCCTACATATACTACACACTTGCCACATTGCTGACACTTTCTCCTCAGGTGATGACAGTCTGACCTGACATTGCTGCTGCTGGGAAAACCAAAGAGATTGTTAGCTCTTCAGGATATTGATTGTTGGCTATTAATTAGAAATAGGTAACGTATATTAATTTATTAATTAATTAATTATTAATATATATAAAAAATATATATATATAAAAGAAACATATTTTACATTACCTTATCTTATGAAGAAATAAATGCTTTGCTCTTTCAAATACATTGATTCATTGATTAATTAATTATTCACGTATATTAATTTAATAATTATTAATTCATAATAAAAAATGTTTATATTTTCCACTGCACTAAAAAAAAAGTATATTTTACACTGTATTTATATATCTTTATTATGCTTAGCTCTTTCTAATACCTTTATTCATTTATTACCTAATTATTATCGTGCATTAATAATTAATAATTACTTAATAAAAAATAAAAAACATTTATTACAATTGTTGCATTTCTTTGTAGATAACAAAAAGGTTAAGAGTGTCAAAGACTCACATTGTGTGGCAAACAGCATTCCCAGCTTTAAAATTTTATTGCCATAATTTTTGATGGGCAAGTCGCTATCATATATAATTACGAAATGCACATATACTTCATAACAAGCAGATACACTGTATATAATTCAGTTATATATAAAAGTGCTTATATCAAGGAAGTAGATTTGTATATATACTTTATATGATGCTGAGAGAAATAATAACAAACATATACACTGTAAAGGATGCAGAGAGAGCTAATAACAAGCAGGGATACTGTAAATCAGAGATGGTCAATTAATTTGAATTCAACTCCTTTTAAAATAATGGCATTCAAATGGGCACAGGACAGAAGTTTACATCTAATAACAAGCAGGAGATACTATGTATAATGCAGAAACCTCTAATGACAGGTGGATGTACTACGAATAAGACACAGGCATCTAATAACAAGCTGAGACATTGTGCATTAGCACAGACCTCTTATAACAAGCGGAGATACTGTATATGATGCAAGGACATCTAATAACAAGCAGGAGATACTATGTATAATGCAGAAACCTCTATTGACAGGTGGATGTTACTACGAATAATGCACAGACATCTAATAAAAGCTGAGACATTGTGCATTAGCACAGACTTCTTATAACAAGCGGAGATACTGTATATGATGCAAGGACATCTAATAACAAGCAGGAGACTACTATGTATAATGCAGAAACCTCTAATGACAAAGTGGACTGTACTACGAATAAGACACAGACATCTAATAACAACGCTGAGACATTGTGCATTTAGCACATGACATCTTATAACAAGCGGAGATACTGTATATGATGCAAAGGACCATCTAATAACAAGCCAGGAGATACTATGTATAATGCAGAAACCCTCTAATGACAGGTGGACTGTACTACGAATAAGACACAGACATCTAATATAACAAGCTGAGACATTGTGCATTAGCACAGACTTCTTATAACCAAGCGGAGATACTGTATATGATGCAAGGACATCTATCTAACAAGCAGGAGCTTACTATGTATAATGCAGTAAACCTCTAATGACAAGTGGATGTACTACGAATAAGACACAGACATCTAATAACAAGCTGAGACATTGTGCATTAGCACAGACTTCTTATAACAAGCGGAGATACTGTATATGATGCAAGGACATCTAATAACAGCAGGAGATACTATGTATAATGCAGAAACCTCTAATGACAGGTGGATGTACTACTAATAAGACACAGACATCTAATAACAAGCTGAGACATTGTGCATTAGCACAGACTTCTTATAACAAGCGGAGATACTGTATATGATGCAAGGACATCTAATAACAGGCAGGAGATACTATGTATAATGCAGAAACCTCTAATGACAGGTGGATGTACTACTAATAAGACACAGACATCTAATAACAAGCTGAGACATTGTGCATTAGCACAGACTTCTTATAACAAGCGGAGATACTGTATATGATGCAAGGACATCTAATAACAAGCAGGAGATACTATGTATAATGCAGAAACCTCTAATGACAGGTGGATGTACTACTAATAAGACACAGACATCTAATAACAAGCTGAGACATTGTGCATTAGCACAGACTTCTTATAACAAGCGGAGATACTGTATATGATGCAAGGACATCTAATAACAAGCAGGAGATACTATGTATAATGCAGAAACCTCTAATGACAAGTGGATGCACTACTAATAAGACACAGACATCTAATAACAAGCTGAGACATTGTGCATTAGCACAGACTTCTTATAACAAGCGGAGATACTGTATATGATGCAAGGACATCTAATAACAGGCAGGAGATACTATGTATAATGCAGAAACCTCTAATGACAGGTGGATGTACTACTAATAAGACACAGACATCTAATAACAAGCTGAGACATTGTGCATTAGCACAGACTTCTTATAACAAGTGGAGATACTGTATATGATGCAAGGACATCTAATAACAGGCAGGAGATACTATGTATAATGCAGAAACCTCTAATGACAAGTGGATGTACTACTAATAAGACACAGACATCTAATAACAAGCTGAGACATTGTGCATTAGCACAGACATCTTATAACAAGCGGAGATACTGTATATGATGCAAGGACATCTAATAACAAGCAGGAGATACTATGTATAATGCAGAAACCTCTAATGACAGGTGGATGTACTACTAATAAGACACAGACATCTAATAACAAGCTGAGACATTGTGCATTAGCACAGACTTCTTATAACAAGCGGAGATACTGTATATGATGCAAGGACATCTAATAACAAGCAGGAGATACTATGTATAATGCAGAAACCTCTAATGACAGGTGGATGTACTACTAATAAGACACAGACATCTAATAACAAGCTGAGACATTGTGCATTAGCACAGACTTCTTATAACAAGCGCAGATACTGTATATGATGCAAGGACATCTAATAACAAGCAGGAGATACTATGTATAATGCAGAAACCTCTAATGACAAGTGGATGTACTACTAATAAGACACAGACATCTAATAACAAGCTGAGACATTGTGCATTAGCACAGACTTCTTATAACAAGCGGAGATACTGTATATGATGCAAGGACATCTAATAACAAGCAGGAGATACTATGTATAATGCAGAAACCTCTAATGACAGGTGGATGTACTACTAATAAGACACAGACATCTAATAACAAGCTGAGACATTGTGCATTAGCACAGACATCTTATAACAAGCGCAGATACTGTATATGATGCAAGGACATCTAATAACAAGCAGGAGATACTATGTATAATGCAGAAACCTCTAATGACAGGTGGATGTACTACTAATAAGACACAGACATCTAATAACAAGCTGAGACATTGTGCATTAGCACAGACATCTTATAACAAGTGGAGATACTGTATATGATGCAAGGACATCTAATAACAAGCAGGAGATACTGTATATGATGCAAGGACATCTAATAACAGGCAGGAGATACTATGTATAATGCAGAAACCTCTAATGACAGGTGGATGTACTACTAATAAGACACAGACATCTAATAACAAGCAGGAGATACTATGTATAATGCAGAAACCTCTAATGACAAGTGGATGTACTACGAATAAGACACAGACATCTAATAACAAGCAGGAGATACTATGTATAATGCAGAAACCTCTAATGACAAGTGGATGTACTACTAATAAGACACAGACATCTAATAACAAGCTGAGACATTGTGCATTAGCACAGACTTCTTATAACAAGCGGAGATACTGTATATGATGCAAGGACATCTAATAACAAGCAGGAGATACTATGTATAATGCAGAAACCTCTAATGACAGGTGGATGTACTACTAATAAGACACAGACATCTAATAACAAGCTGAGACATTGTGCATTAGCACAGACATCTTATAACAAGCGGAGATACTGTATATGATGCAAGGACATCTAATAACAAGCAGGAGATACTGTATATGATGCAAGGACATCTAATAACAGGCAGGAGATACTATGTATAATGCAGAAACCTCTAATGACAGGTGGATGTACTACTAATAAGGCACAGACATCTAATAACAAGCTGAGACATTGTGCATTAGCACAGACTTCTTATAACAAGCGGAGATACTGTATATGATGCAAGGACATCTAATAACAAGCAGGAGATACTATGTATAATGCAGAAACCTCTAATGACAGGTGGATGTACTACTAATAAGACACAGACATCTAATAACAAGCTGAGACATTGTGCATTAGCACAGACATCTTATAACAAGCGGAGATACTGTATATGATGCAAGGACATCTAATAACAAGCAGGAGATACTATGTATAATGCAGAAACCTCTAATGACAGGTGGATGTACTACTAATAAGACACAGACATCTAATAACAAGCTGAGACATTGTGCATTAGCACAGACTTCTTATAACAAGCGGAGATACTGTATATGATGCAAGGACATCTAATAACAAGCAGGAGATAATATGTATAATGCAGAAACCTCTAATGACAAGTGGATGTACTACGAATAAGGCACAGACATCTAATAACAAGCTGAGACATTGTGCATTAGCACAGACATCTTATAACAAGCGGAGATACTGTATATGATGCAAGGACATCTAATAACAAGCAGGAGATACTATGTATAATGCAGAAACCTCTAATGACAGGTGGATGTACTACTAATAAGACACAGACATCTAATAACAAGCTGAGACATTGTGCATTAGCACAGACTTCTTATAACAAGCGGAGATACTGTATATGATGCAAGGACATCTAATAACAAGCAGGAGATACTATGTATAATGCAGAAACCTCTAATGACAGGTGGATGTACTACTAATAAGACACAGACATCTAATAACAAGCTGAGACATTGTGCATTAGCACAGACTTCTTATAACAAGCGGAGATACTGTATATGATGCAAGGACATCTAATAACAAGCAGGAGATACTATGTATAATGCAGAAACCTCTAATGACAGGTGGATGTACTACGAATAAGACACAGACATCTAATAACAAGCTGAGACATTGTGCATTAGCACAGACTTCTTATAACAAGCGGAGATACTGTATATGATGCAAGGACATCTAATAACAAGCAGGAGATACTATGTATAATGCAGAAACCTCTAATGACAAGTGGATGTACTACGAATAAGGCACAGACATCTAATAACAAGCTGAGACATTGTGCATTAGCACAGACTTCTTATAACAAGCGGAGATACTGTATATGATGCAAGGACATCTAATAACAGGCAGGAGATACTATGTATAATGCAGAAACCTCTAATGACAGGTGGATGTACTACGAATAAGGCACAGACATCTAATAACAAGCTGAGACATTGTGCATTAGCACAGACATCTTATAACAAGTGGAGATACTGTATATGATGCAAGGACATCTAATAACAAGCAGGAGATACTATGTATAATGCAGAAACCTCTAATGACAGGTGGATGTACTACTAATAAGACACAGACATCTAATAACAAGCTGAGACATTGTGCATTAGCACAGACTTCTTATAACAAGCGGAGATACTGTATATGATGCAAGGACATCTAATAACAAGCAGGAGATACTATGTATAATGCAGAAACCTCTAATGACAGGTGGATGCACTACTAATAAGACACAGGACATCTAATAACAAGCTGAGACATTGTGCATTAGCACAGACTTCTTATAACAAGCGGAGATACTGTATATGATGCAAGGACATCTAATAACAAGCAGGAGATACTATGTATAATGCAGAAACCTCTAATGACAGGTGGATGTACTACTAATAAGACACAGACATCTAATAACAAGCTGAGACATTGTGCATTAGCACAGACATCTTATAACAAGCGGAGATACTGTATATGATGCAAGGACATCTAATAACAAGCAGGAGATACTATGTATAATGCAGAAACCTCTAATGACAGGTGGATGTACTACGAATAAGACACAGACATCTAATAACAAGCTGAGACATTGTGCATTAGCACAGACTTCTTATAACAAGCGGAGATACTGTATATGATGCAAGGACATCTAATAACAAGCAGGAGATACTATGTATAATGCAGAAACCTCTAATGACAAGTGGATGTACTACGAATAAGACACAGACATCTAATAACAAGCTGAGACATTGTGCATTAGCACAGACATCTTATAACAAGCGCAGATACTGTATATGATGCAAGGACATCTAATAACAAGCAGGAGATACTATGTATAATGCAGAAACCTCTAATGACAGGTGGATGTACTACGAATAAGGCACAGACATCTAATAACATGCAGAGATAATGTATATCATGTAGAGACATCTAATAACAAGCTGAGATATTGTGCATTAGCACAGACATCTAATAACAGGCAGATATACTGTATATGATGTAGAGTCATCTAATAACAATCTGAGATATTGAGTATGAAGCACAGACATCCAATAAACCGTGATACTATATATGATAAATGGATCTAATGAGCAGAGATACTGGTACAAAGAAAATCTAGCAATATCTAAATATCTTTATGTAAAGGAGATCCAGATACAGCTGATTCTATGCATAAGATGCAGATTTCAATATTTCAACAGTTATGTATTTGATCCATGACTCAAGTCAAGTCATGTAACATACAGGTACTATGTGTTATATAGAGACTAGCGACTTGCCCGTCAAAAAATGACGGCAAGAAAATTGTGAGCTAGGGAATGCTGTTTGCTACACAATGTAAGACTTTTGGTCCTCTGAGTACCTCATTGTGAGCCTCTCCCCTGGTATAGATTTGGTGATCTGAGCACCTTTGGCGCTCATTGCAAGGCGCACATTGCAAGACTGTTCATTATAATTTAATAACATTTGATGCTAATTATTCTAAAAACACACACACATATTATATATGATGCACAGTTATATGATGCACATGATCTGTGTTCAACCTTTTCAAATCTGGGTCATGACTTGAACATTTGTCCTACACAAAGTACTGGAGAGAATATTTCAGAAATAATATGAATTGGAACAGATTTATATGTGAACAAACTTCAAAAAAGAAAATTACTTATTTACTTGTCATATATATTTAAAATAATAAAACAGACTTACTGTGTGTGATTCAGAGATCTATTAAATACACAGAACATATAAAGCCTTATTAAATTGCGATTCAGTAAATTTAAAAGGGCTCTATATAAGCACACAGCATATTTTTTACCCAGAAGTTTTTAGTTAGTGAACTTCTATCCAAAAGCAAGGTCTTCACTAACTAAAAACTTCTGTAAATAAAATATGCTGTGTGCTTATATAGAGCCCTTTTAAATTTACCGAATCACAATTTAATAAGGCTGATAATCCAGAAACATAATAACTTGCATAGATATTGTATATGACAAATACAATCTAATAAGCAGTTATAATGACTAGGATGCAGACAGATCAAATAGAACAAAGAAATACTGCATACAAGCCAGATTAATTTAACAAAAACAAGTAACTAGAGAGATATGATAACATGCAGATATTCTACATACTAGTTATAGTGCAGAGAGAAACCATCCAGGGACTGATATTGTATAGGGATCTAATAACAAGCAGTGGTATCACATATATAGTTGTCGTATTGCGAGTTTGTTGGTAACACTATGTTAAAGATACAAAGTTGCACATGCGCAATGAGCACTGAAAAACGTAGGCACTGATCAGGAGGCCCGCACGACTTTACTGCAATGAACGCCAAAGGCACTATTTGCAGGCCTCGCAATTGTTCCCTTTCAGGGTCCCTCTAAGGGTCCTCTGTCCCGTCATAGCTGTAATTTGGCTGAGGACGCTCCACCTATAGAGGATGGAAAGAGATTGAAGGCACTCATGGCGATGCCCGCGATCAGCAACGAATGCCTTAGGAGTTTGGGGCTGATCACGACTTGGAAAAATTAAAAATTTAAAGGTCAATATTTTTTCAAGCACATAACTCGGAAGACCCCACAAAAAACGCAAAATAATTTTAAAATTAACTTAAAAACCTCACACACTCAGGGGGAGAGCTCATGAGACCCACAAGACTTTGAAAATAAAAGCAACGGTGCTCAGCGCTCAGCATGCAAGACTAAAAAAGGACAGATAGGCGCTAAACGGGACAGAGAGGAGAAAGACACAGGGGAGGGAGGGGGGGGGGAGAGAGTGGAAACAGACACACAGGGGTGATAGAGGAGGAAAAAGAAACAGGGGAGGGAAATAAGGGGGGGGGGGAAACAGAGCAGGGATGGGGGAGGGAGTGATAGAGGGGGAAACAGACACAGGAGTCAGAGAGCGGGGAGAGGCACAAAAGTGCGGGTTGGACGAAGGAGCTCATCATGAGGCCCACAAGTTAGAGGGGGGAGAGACTTGCATTGTGTGGCAATCAGCATTGCCAGCTTTCACATTTTATTGCAGTCAATAGTTGTATATAATCCAGGAAGATCTAAGTATATATGGAAAACAACAAAAAACACAACTGACAACATGCAGAGATACTGTATAGTATGCTGAGAGATGTACTAACATGCAGTCATATCACATATATAGTTCTCAGCAGCGCGGGCTTGCCAAAATCCGTTGGTAACGCAAAACTGAGGGCCGGGCAAGGAGCACGAAGGCGCTCCTTACGCTGGTGGAGATGAGCACCATAGGCCCTCATCCCTACGACCCCGTACGACTTAGGCAGGGAAAGCTAAAGGCGCCCTTTGCGCTAGTGGAGATAAGGCGGTAATCCCTACGATCACGCACGCATTAAGCATCATATCTACGACCCACGGGACTACAGAACACCAGATCACCACAGTCTAAATGAACATTGTATGCTGCATTAATAATTATACAATATATTTATATATAAAAAAAAACAGAGCAGAGAAGAGACTCGCTTTGCCAAAGGCACTCAGCGCGGAGCACACAATAAACGCCCAGGGTGTTTAGAGGAGCAAAAGTACACAAGGGTAGAGGCTTGCGAAGGCGATCAGCGCGAGCCACACGATGAGTGCCGAAGGCGATCAGCACCAGGCTCGCAATGAGCGCCGAAGGTACCCAGAGGACTAAAAGCCTTACATTGTGTGGCAAACGGCATTACCTGCCTTACAATTTTATTGCCGTCCTTTTTTGGAGGGCAAGTCGCTAGTTATATATAACACTAATATAAAAGAGACTCTGACACCCATAAATCAAGCTGCTTTTTTATTTATTCTTAAACAGCAATAAAAATTGTGGGACCATTTCCGTCCATCGTGCACTGCCATGTGCTTTATTTTTGGTTAGGGCCGAAGGCGCTCCTTGCCAGCAACTGCGGACCTTGCAAAATTGAGTTACGAAACAAAAATACAAGACGCGTTACGACCCATTACGACCTTGCAAAAAACGCCCGAAACCCGCGCACATGAAAACAGGAAAAGCACAATAAATACACACAACAAATACATAAAAAGCATAACTACAGGAAGAGGAGGCAGCCAGGACCTCGAAAACCGAAGTTACACCTCAATTAAACTCCAAATAAAAGAGTTTAGACACTCGAAAATCCCCTAAGCAAGAGAAAAAATGGCCGCCGGAAAAAAAAAAAACGAGGCTACGGCACTCTAAAGACGCAAAACACCACCAAACACCTACGGATTTTCTGAAAAAGATGTACGAGATCCGAAAACAAGGCCGCAACCTGCGCAACCCGAAAAACATTAGAAACACAATAAATACACACAACAAACACATAAAAAGCTTACCCACAGCAAAGGGGTGCACCCAGGACCTCTGCAAGTGAAGTTACAAAAGAAGTCCAAATTTCGGAGTTTAGACACCAGAAAATCACCTAAGCGAGAGACAAAATGGCCGCCGAACAAAACGAAAACGAGGCTAAAGGACCCTAAACACGCAAAACACCACCAAACACCTACCGATTTTCTGAAAAAGTTGGACGACATCCGAAAACATGGATGCTAAATCAGCTACAGCCGCGTACCACACATTAGGCGCCATTTTAGAACACTAACTTATACAATCCGGAAGTACACAGCTACCCTAACGGATTTGCCTCGCGCACGCACACTATTTACACTGCACACATTCATGACGCTTACACAGCAGCTCCACAGAACTGATGCTGCAGCAACATGAAAACAGATTGCCAGCTCTTCAACACAATGCTGCATATATTACTTCACAATAGGTAAAGTATATTCATTTCTTATTTTATTAATTATTGATTGCCATACCAAAAAAAACACCAACGCTGCTCATAGCACACAAACAACCAAGAGCCTCGCAATGAGCGCCGAAGGATCTTAAAACACCAACAAAATGAATTTCGCACACAAACAGCATTACCTGCCTTACAATCTTATTGCCGTCATTTTTTGACGGGCAAGTCGCTAGTATATTA
Source organism: Discoglossus pictus (assembly GCA_027410445.1). Taxonomy (NCBI): domain Eukaryota; kingdom Metazoa; phylum Chordata; class Amphibia; order Anura; family Alytidae; genus Discoglossus; species Discoglossus pictus. The sequence goes on from CM050163.1 coordinate 252,208,701, forward strand.
TAATATACAGACACAATGCACATTATGTAAATAGATATAATAACAGGGAAAAACACTGTTTCAGATGCAGAGGTATAATAATAATAACAAACTGCTTATGATACAGAACTTTAATCAAAAGCTGAGATAACATATAAAAGCAGGGGACCTATCTGCAGTGAGATGCAGATATATTGTATATGTTTTTGAGATATGCAAAAACAAAGAAAAATGCATTTGAAAAATATGCAATAAAATAATATTCTAGACTTAATATAATGAGCTATTACAAAATGTTATGGAGTCACCTGGGAAAGCTGGAGTTAAGTAAAGCTAAAATAGTTGTACTGGCTCCTACACTCCCCAACCCCCACCTAATAATCTCACCCACACAGTCAGCTGCACCAGTGCTGATCGATAATCATTGATCGCCCAAGGTCTGGACTGCCAATCAGAGGCTGATTAGGATTCAGAGTTGATGGGAGATGGTCCCCTCACTTCACCCTGTACCACCCAGAAAACAAACTGTACTGCAATTCTTAGTTATGCTGAGTAACACTGATAATAAATATGTTATTGAGTAATAATGAATAGTACAGCTTCCATACTTTGATAAAGAATTATATACTGTATGATGATGCTGAGTATTTGTAATTTGATAAAACACACCTTGTTATTTTGTACTGATTAATATCAATATAGTGATATTAAAATACTGAGTGTATATACTCAGGTGCTGATGCCACTGCACTATAATATTATCTGAGTGTATGAACACTATTCTTTGGAGGTGACTGGGTTAAGCTTTCTCTATAGGGGATCCTCCTCCTACTGCAGCATAAATCCCCTCCCTTGGATGGAGGGAGGTACAGCGCAGAAGAGGAAGAGAGGGGACCTGAGGTCAGCAAGGAAGCAAAACCAACAGGAATATAAATATTATGATACTGAATTCCAGAGAGAGAGCAAGAGAGAGAAGAAAAGAAAGAGCGGAGATTAGTCAACGGTTTTTATTTATCTCAAATAAAACCATAAGAAAACTTTCTATGCTCCTTTATAGCACTTGCCCATCACTATATATAAAACCTCACATTATATACTCCAAATAGGGATATGATAAGGTTGTATGTATGCCACTGAACATAAAACTGAGAAATGACAAAGCGTCAAAAGAAAAATAATACTCTTAATTGTAATACGCTGAATAATACTGTTGACTAAAGCCTAAAACACACATGCTGCTGTGGGTGTCCCACTATAAATATAGTGTAACATGCATATTTATAGTGGGACACGCAAAGCATCATAAATGTATTAATAACACAGATTAGTTTAAATCAGTAGCGTATTTATGTCTTATTGTTCACACTTAATCTCACCCTGTAATGCACCATATTTTTACATAAACCCTGCGTTAAAGTTCTCCACTTTCTTTCCCTTCTCAATATCTCCTCATTTTGCTTCATATAACCGCTCCCTATAACATAACATATTAGTACATTTAACTTCCTCTATAACCAATCCTTTTGCCCCATTTATCTTCTCCCTATAACACATATTATTTCACCATAACTCCACGTATTGCTCTATATCCCTCCCATTGTCCTATATATTCACTATAACTACTCCCTTATAACTCTTTCTCTTGCTGCATATAACTCCACTTATGGCTCCCTATAGCCAATGCACCATATGTCTCCTATAACTCATGGTTCGATATAACCCTATTTAACTCCTCCTATTGCACTATATAACCCCTCTCTTGTGCAGTCCTTCTTGACCTTAAGCGCCCTGTTCCACAGGCACCTGATCTTGTTTAATTGCTCAGAAATCCATTAATCCTAAATACAGAATAGGGCAGTTTCTGTTACTGCAAAGACCATTAACCCCATCGCTGCTGGAGAGGATAAAGTCAAAGTCATACTACGGCAACTGGCCTATAAGTGCTCTAGGTCCTTAATTAACATTGGAGCTGATTGATAGAGACATTCAGGACAAAACACACCATAGATCTCTATCCCAGAGCTACACCCCACAAAGTGTCCATCTTAACATAATGCACTTCCGCTCATCTATATTTGTGTCTGCATTCCTTCCTCTCTTCACCCTTATCACACTCTCTTTTGCTTCTATCCATCTTCAACAATCAGTGCTTCTCCATCTTTATATTTTTTGTTCAAGAACCCCCTGCATGTGATTGTGGTAAGCATCACTCTCTGCAGATGTCTCTTCACCACTGTCTGTCTCCTATACCTCTCTGGTTGTCTGTACTACCCCCGCTTAGCTCTTTTCCATGCTGTAATCTCTTTTCTTCCTTCTCACATTCTTCCCTTCTCATCCTGTCTATTCTGCCATGTTTCCTCTCTCTCTCTGCTCCTCTCCCTCCCTTGCTTCTCTCACTTACATCAGCATTATTTTCTCAGCCGCCCTACCGGCTCCTTAAGGTTTGAACTCTAGGGAAAATTGGTCTGGAACATTGTGTCCCCTCTGAGCGGAGGGTGTGCGTGCATGAGTGTGTCTGTCTGTGCGCACTTGTGTGCTTATAGTGAGTGTGTGTTTTTTGCTCTCTTATTTCATTCCTGCTCTGTCTCCCTTTTGTTTCATTCTTTCTTTCTTTGATTCTACCTCCAACTCTTCTTTTTTTCTGACTCACTGCTGCTCTCCCCTCTCTCTGTCTCTTTATTTCCCCCCCCCCCCACACCCGTTAGCTCACTTGCTCCATGGTAAGTATTGTGACTTGTTCCCTCAATGCGGTTTCTTTGCAAAACTCACGTTTTAACCAATCCAGTTATTTTATTTTGTCATAGGGAAAATAAAGTGTGAATAGAGGCAAAGAAGAGTATTGGTGACAGAGAAGTGAAGCAGACAGATGGGTACAAGAGAGTAGGGAAGAGTGGGAGAAAGAAGTAATGGGAGGGAGCAATGAGGTGGTATAGGCGTGAGAGAAATAATGGAGAAAGAGATAAGGCAGCAGAGAAATGGTGTAGAGTGAAAAGTAGGGCTAAGGAGAAGTGCTGTGAACTTTTGTCTTAGAGAAGTAGTGTAAAGATAATAATGGGAGTGAGTGAGAAGGATGGGGGTAAGATAGATGTCCTGTAGAGAGAAACTTTGCATGATGGACAAGTGGAAAATAAAATGAAATTAATAATGATGTAAAATATGAGTGGGGGTAAAGTAAAGAGTTAATGATAGATATGTAAAGGGAAGAAATAATAAACACAGCAAAGGAAGCCCAGCTCTCTGCGTTATCTCAATTTCTTTTTATTATGAACTCTAAACCTCTCTCATATTAAAAGCACTCTCCCATGCACTCATTCTACCTCTCTCTCACCAGTGCACTCATCCACTCCTGTAAGCACTCGTACTCCTTCCTGTGGCATGAGACACACGCCAGATGGCACCAGTCTGCCTGGCAGTATGAGGGAGGGACCAGCCTGTCATACTCATGGTGCCAGGCTGCACAGATGGGCATTAACCCATACACTGCCACCTGCTCACCCTGTTACCCTCCTTTCATTCTGTCCTTTTATCTATTATACCAGTACCATCATCTCTATCCACCCCAACAAATTACCTTTGCATGCCCATGCACTGAACAGCCCCATGGGCATTTTGCCATGACACTCATGTCACTCACATGTTAATACAGCAATGCAAAGGGTTTAGGGACAGACAGGTGCACAAGTTCATACAAATCAATTGATGTGGGTCAAATTGAAGTGCAATATTATACAGAGCAACATGCATTACAAGTAGAGGATATATGGAGCAATACAAGTTATAGATAGGGGATGTATGGAATAATTAGGTTTATACAGATTTTTTTATGCCGCTATATACTTTATAGAGAGAAACAAATGTAGTTCGTCATAGAGGTTTTATGGAAAAATAGTAGGAATTATAGGGAACGTATATACAAAGCTATATGAGTCTTAGGAGGGGGCTATATAAAGCAATAGGGGCTATATGGATAGTTTAAATGAAACAATATGAGTTATACAGAAAAGAAACAATATATATGGAGGAGTTGTAGAGATAGTCAGTAAAAATAATAGGGGGAAGCAATAGAGCATCGGGAAAAACTGCAGATAAGGTTATGTGGCACAATTATATAGATGGGTTATGGGGAGTATATTTAGAAGTGTTAGTTATATGGAACAATGATATGAGCTATAGGAAGTGTTATGTGGGGTAAGTTACAAGGAGGGCTTATAGGAAATAATAGAGAGTAGTTATACAAAGCAATAGGAGGGGTTATAATAATGTGTTATGTGCAGGCTAGCCATATCTCATATTTTTAAAGTGACACTTGTGAAATATTTATTCTGCAGGGCCACACAGAATTTCACACAGCACTGCAGTATTTACTGGAAAGTCTGTGTAGCATGTGTTTTCATAAGTCCCCATTTATATGGAATTTATTGCCTAATTATATGAGGCTATAGAAAGAGGTGTAGAGTTTATATAGATCTTCAGGTGTATTCACATTGTGATGTTTTACTGAGCAATACAAGGATTTATGAAAAAAAGTTAGCATAGAGTAGTGAGATAATTTATAAGTATTGGCTTTACAGTATGGAGTTACAGAAATAATAGTAAGGAGATGTAAGTTGAAAATTTGATATATAGCAATAGTTGTTAAATGAGAGGGCATATGGAGTGTCTGGAGTTTCCCAATTTCTCACCTCTCTCCCTGATGAAGTAGGCAAGGTAGAGGTCCAACTCCTTGACGGAGACGCTAATGTGGTGTGGTTGCACGCAGAGCTGAGGGTTGGAGCAGTGTGCTGCTTTCATCAGTCTCTCCCCATCTGTACTCTCCAAAGGAATGCCCTTGAACAGGATGACCATCACAAGGTCTAACCTCCAAACCTTGTCAGCTTGCCGCAGACAGTCAATCCTCCGCATTTTGCCCTTCTGGTCAGGGTTGGAGAGAACACAAGTGGCTGCCTTCTTACCGGTGATAGACAACACAAAGTCCTCCCTGAATTCTGGCCGGATGTCCTTTCTCAGTTTTGCCAGCAGACGTGACGCCCATTTCTGTTTCACCTCTGGCTTCTCATTCAGCAGTTCATCCTTCACTCCACGCTCTTCCTCTTTAGTCATTTTTTTCTCATGCTTCTTGAAATATTTCCTCTTTCGAGCCTGCAGGTTGAACCAGGTGTAGGCAAAGGCTCGGACATGGGGGAGCAGAGCCTCAATGAAGGGATGAAACTCGTCCTGTTAGGAGAAAAAGAGGCGACATGTTTAACTGCAGTCACATTGGTGTCACTTAGGAAAAACCCCAAAACAAATAAGCTATTGGGTGCAGTGGAGCTTTACAGACATCAAGAACCCAATCATGCAGTTCTTTAAATAGAAGGGGTTGGGAAAACAGTTTGAGTAGAACAGGATGCGAAGCCATCAAGCAGCAGCTGCAAAGGCAAATAAAATATTAGCATGTATTAAGTAGGGTATAGAAGCCGGGGAAGCAAATATAATTCTGCCACTATACAAATCCCTAGTACGCCCTCATTTGGAATATGGAGTACAATTTTGGGCACCATTTCATAAAAAGGACATTTTAGAGCTGGAAAATGTACAGAGAAGGGCAACAAAACTAATAAGGGGAATGGAGGGGCTAAGTTATGAAGAAAGACTAACCAAATTAAACTTATTTACTCTAGAAAAAAGGCGTCTAAGAGGGGATATGATTACCCTATATAAATATATCCAGGGTCAATACAAGGCTTTGTCACGGAAACTTTTTATGCCAAGAGGACATCCTATGAGATTAAAAATAAAAATATTTTACCTTAAAGAAAGAAAAGGGTTCTTCACAGTAAGGGTGGCTAATCTGTGAAATTCTCTACCAAAGGAGGTGGTGACAGCGGATTCGATAAATAACTTTAAAAAGGGATTGGATATATTTTTAAATAAAAAGGACATTAAGGGTTATCCTGAATAAATAGAGAGGGAGTATTGATCCAGGGATGAATCCGATCGCCAGTATCTGGGGTCAGGAAGGAATTTTATATTTTTTCCCTGTTGAGACAATTGGCAAAGTTTCACTGTTTTTTTTCCCCTTTTTGTATTGCAGATCAGCGGGGATCTAAAAAGGTTGAACTTGATGGAGTAAAGTCTTTTTTCAACCTAAATTACTATGTAACTATGTAACTTGCTGCCCATCAATGCCTCATCAGCATGCAACGGGTGGGAATATGCAATGAAAGAGAATGTGGAGTGAATCCTTCAGCAGTTCAGATATACATAAAACTATAAGCCAGAATATAGGTTTTTGCACGACCAATAATACCAATTAAAACTCAGTACTATAGTTTCCATCTTTCTGTCACTATTGTCTGCCATATGTATAGTCTTCATTTTGAATAGTCTCTGCTCTATATAGGGTCTCCCATTTGTATGTAACCATTCACATGTTCTCTGTGCACTGTATGCAATTCATGTCCTTTATATATGTATCGAGTCCTGTATATATGCTGCCTGTCTGTATATAGTCTTCCCATTGATCAGGTTATCATATCCAGCTGTATAGTCCTCAATATGTATATACTGCTTCCTCTGTACACAGTAATCACTGTATATACAATCTCCTTTTATATAGTCTATCTGAGTAAAATTCATACTATGGAATATAATCAAACCTATTCATATACTACCCCAACCTGAGTATGTTGTCCACCATTTGTTTCCAAATGTATATATTTTACCCCAATCATATAGTTCTTGCTCCCTATCTTTATAGTCTTCCTATCTGTATAATTTATATATGGTATCATGGGTGTAGGAACTGGGCGGGACGAGGGGGACAAATCCCCCACAGAGTTTTCAATGTGTGTGTATGTGTAGAGAAGCAGTTGTGTGGTATTTTTATACTATATGCGGGATCCCCTCCAGATTTTCTTTGGCTCCTACACCCATGTATATGGTATGTTATATAACTCACTTTGTATATGAAGGTCCTTAGAGATATAAAGTCACACTTCTATAAAATCTTCCATAAGCATATGTTCTCCTCTCTCAGTATAGAGTCTTACTCTGTATACAGTCTCTCTATGTATATCTTATTTCCTATATATGCAGTTTATATCTCCCTAAAAAGTCATATATTTTCATTAAAACATTACATTTGACCATTTAAAAAAAATCTTATTATTGTATTGTTGTCAAATTTTCCACCGTTTTTTAATTTCAAAGTATACAATTTTTGCCTTTTCTGTCATACTTTTTTCACATCCTTGCTTTATCCTACAAAGAAAATATCCTGTATTTAGCTGTTACTGTCAGTTATTTAATTCATATATTATTTATTTCATGTGTACTGTTTAAAATATTGACCAATGCATGATATCATTCAGTTAATGCATTTGTTCTTTATTTCACCCTCCTATTTCATTTTGCATTATCCCATTCTTCATTCACCTTAACTCTTGCTCATAGTCATTACATTCTACCTGCGTCCTTTTCATGCATTTCCTTCCTCTGCACTTATATAAAATTTTTATATTTAAAAAAAAAAAAACAACAGAAAAGTTATTATTATCCCACTGCATATATTTTCTTCCCTTTGTATCGAAAGCAATATATTTACTTAGATCAGTGCTTTCCAAATGGCAGCCTGGGTGACTAATATGGCCCACCAGCTGCTTTGTGTGGCACACAGTTTTCCAGAGAAAATCCTCTCAGAAAACTTAAGTTATACACTTGATATTATTTAAACACTTGGGGCATTTTATATAAATTCCCTTATTTGTAATTATTGCATACAATATATGTGACGTGACGTCATTAGCATATGCCGTTTGGGACACAGCCAGGAGCCGCGCTGCAGAAAGGAGAGAGCGCAGGAGCTGCTCGCCTGATAGTAAGGTGAGAGGGGAAAGGGAGGAGGAGGAGAAGGGGGAAGGAGGAGGATAAGGGGGGAAGAGGGGGAGGAAGAGGGGGTTAAGAGACACAGGAGAAGGAAATGGGGAAAAGAGACACAGGAGAGGGAGGGAAAGAGACACAGGGGAGGGAGAGGGGGAAGAGACACGGAGGAGGGAGAAGGGCAATAGACACAGGGGAGGGAGAGGGGAAGAGAAACAGGGGAGGGAGAGGGGGAAGACACAGGGGAGGGAGAGGGAGGGAGGAAAGAGAGATATTGGAGGGAGAGGACTGAAAAGAGACACAGGGAAGGGAGGGGGAGGGTCACAGGGGAAGGGAGGGGGGGGAAGAGACACAGGCGAGGGGGGAAGAGACACAGGGGAGGGAGAGGGGCATAACAAATACAGGGGAGGGGGAAAGAAGACACAACGGAAGAAGTAGACGGGGGAGAGACTCGCTATCAGTGCCGAAGGTGCTCACACTGGGTGGCAAACTGCATTGCCAGCCTTAACATTTTATTCCCATAATTTTTGATGGGCAAGTAGCTAGTATATATAGAATAGCTTGTCAGCTAAACATATCTAGCCCATCAAACGGTTTGCTAACAGCTACTTCTCTGTAAAGTCTGTCCAGTGACACCTCTACTAACATTTTTCCATAAGCCATATTTTTTGCTCTCATTTCTCAGATGACGTTGATTTCCATTGATACAAACTTTTAAGCATATTCTCATCCAGCTGTCTAAAATATTTCAATACTTTTGCTAATAATTTACAGATATATTTATAAAGTGGAATTTAGTAGCGCTTAGAACTATGAGAGAGGTGGGGAGATGTACATCAGTAATCATGAATGAGTTAAACTATGCTTCTAAATGATTGGTTTAACGTGTTTTTACACTGGCCCTTTAACTGTAGTACAATTCTTTAATAATCCACCTACAACTGAGACTAATATTGGTGACATGCTTAAGAGGTCAGGCTCTTTTCATGATTCATTATTAAACATTATACTTTCTCACCCAGTATCCTTTCCTTTGTCCCAGCAGATACGGTCTTAGGGACTGGCAGCTGTAACAGCTCTTAAGAATCACTGTTTTGACGATTTCTACCTCTTTATTTAGGAGAATTGTATTATTTTTTGAACAAGCAAAGATGCTGTAAGTTTGAATACACTGGCCATTTTTGTACTAGCGCTCAAGACAGAAATAGCTTTAGCTGGTCTGTTTGGTCCTGACTAGATTGACTATAGTGGAGGTAGGAAATGCTGCGAAAAGTCATAGGATTATACCACATTCTACCTTCAAAGTAGCAGGATGGATCACAACAGGTACAGTATTTATTTCCCTCATGTGCTAGTGAAAACCATATTAATTATATCATCAGTCCACGGAGTAAAGAGAGGGTAGCTTCAGCTAGAATCTGCAAAGCTAAGGACAATTCTGGAAAATGTCTTACCCTTTCACTGGATTACCAAGATTTATAGCAAATGTGTCCCTAATTATAAAAATGGGTGTGATCCTTACTATATTACCATAGTTAAAAGTATATATAAGTTTCCTGGGTTTCAAATGTTTGGTAAGAAACAGGCAATAATTATCAGAAAAAGATGTGTTATATAGAAAAGTACAATGTTATATGCAGGAGAGTAAAATCCAGCTTTGATAAACCACAGGGAGCTTACATACCCAAGTACACTGAGGAAAGCAGCCAGGTATAGAGTTTAACATTTCAAAGCAAGTACTTCCAGCTGAATCAGAGCACAAGGATAAAGAAAGAGAGACTACATATCCCAGGCTGCTTTGCAGCACAGGAACCCCAGAGTTTAATACAAATGTATCAGCCAACCTCTGCTCTCTCCTGATTGGCCAAAACTAATTATGAATTTTATGCCAATCTTAGCAGTGATCTTCTGGGGTGTCAACTAACAAAAGCGGTAGCTTGCAAACTGAAAACAATTAGCAAAGATCAGGGTGAGTTTGTAAATGTTTCTTTTGGTATTTGACCTGTGCTTATCAAGAAATATACCAACAAATAGGGAAATAAAATATGATCTTTATTACCGTAAGTATCTTTAAAAGACATGAACTGACAAAGGAAAAAATTCTATCTAAAGGACAGGTCAAACTTTATGCACACCGTTCTATAAGGAGTTAAGATCCCTTAGGAATACACAAGGTGAGTGCCCTCTATATGATTCCTATAATTATTCAAACCTGTTAATGCAATCTAATGAAATGCTAAAGAAGTATTGGGATCCACCATAAGTACATTTGAACCTCTGCTAACCCCAAAAGCTGCCTAATATGGCATGCAGTAAATGAAACTAAAATACCGTAGGGATATAGCAGCAGACATATCGTATGTAGATTTAGTAAAGCCGATAGAAACTATCCCACACAATACCATCTGTGATTGGATTAAAAAATAGTTGAGTGACTAGGATAGTAGTCACACTGCATAGTATGACATAGTTAGTGGATTATAGCCAAAGGAAAGGAAGGTTACTAGCAGAGTGCCTTAAATACATATTCAAGTTTCCTGAAATATGAGTGCATCTGATAGAGGAGAATCAGTAGTGTATGAAAACATGTTTTTAAAAAAAAAATACCAAAACAAACGTTAACAAACTCACTCTGTTACTGTTTGCTAAATCTCGAGTTTGCAAGCAGTTGCTTGTGCTAGTTAACACCCATTTTGGTCAATCACAGGAAGCTAATACATTTTAATACATTGTAACAATCAGTGATGGTAATTTGTGCAGGAAGGAGTTATGGGATGTGTAGTCCCTCTGTAGAAGGAAGCAGGAGGAGCCAGACACTGATCTGTAGATCTCTGCATTGAGCTGCTGGCTTGAATGTTAGTAAAGAGTTCAAATCCATACCAAAATGCAGTGTTTCTATTGGGAGATTCACTGTGCCAATGTAAGGAGCTCTGGGGTATGGAAAACATACTCAATCTAATGTGTGTTTCTGATATAAGCAGCGTGTGTTAGATTAGAAAAAGTTAAAAACAGGGAAACTTAGATATGTTATTTGCAGTCTGTGCTGGGGCCTGTTTTGTTTAAATTCCAAGAGGGGTAAATTAAACGCAAAATGACTTCAGAAAAAGAGGAAATGTTCAGATATGTGGGATCTAATATGTAATGCTAATTAAAGCAAAAACCCAAATGTAGAATATATACTTAATGGAATGTGTATGTCTATGGCAGAAGAGGAAAGGGACTTTTGTGATTTTCTATCATATGATGTAAAAGTAAGAAAATCATGCATAAACTGCAAGAAAAGCCAAGCGAGAGATGTGCTAATACCAGATCAGACTTCATCTAGAACACTGTATCAGGTTTTGCAGTAGGGCCATGGACATCCTTGTCAACCTGCTCCTGGCATTAGCCAAGCTGGCTATATATAAGACCTGGAAGCAGTGTTTGATAGAGGGGGTTCCACTGTCACCTGAGGCCATGTTCCGGGCACTGGTGCGCTCCCGTATCCGGGCAGAGTACCTCCTGGCTTTGTCCATTCAGAGGATGTGTGAGTTTTGCTCCCAGCGGTCTAAAGGTGGAGTACTCTGCTTGGTATCCCCCCACCAGGTTCTTTTATGTTCACCTTCCTAATCTGATTTTAGTTTATTTTACAGATGTTATCTCTAAGAGGATATTAGCAAATTAGAAACAATTTAAAGTAGGGCGATTAAAATGGAGCACACTCCAAAAGACAAGGAACGACTTCATGACCTTAATATGTATAGTTTATAGGACAGAAGGAAGAAAAGTAATATGAGAGAAACCTTGAAATATATTAAAGTATTTGATAAAGTTCAGGGTGTATTTAAAAAGAGTATGTAAGAACAACGCCTTAATAAATGAACTGGATGGCTGTGATAGATAAGTGTGACAGCTTGTAAGTAGTGTGGACAAAACAGTTTGCATTCAAGCAGGCCAGGGATACGCTATGATTATCAATTAAGTCAAAGTTTTAGGTAGGCAGAATGGACTGACTAGATGTGCCTTTTGGTTCTTATTTGCCATCAAATATGTCTATTTGCATCAAAAGGCAGCCTTGATGAATGCCAAGGCCGTAACAATAAACAAGTTCATTATCTACATGAACTTCTAAACTCCATGGAGCTAAGTAAATGCCATTGTTCCAGTGATCCAGAGGCTGATCTAGTATCACACTTATTTACCAAAAGGTCGCCCGCTGCTGAGAAAGAATTCATGGGCATATGATCACAGATTGCAGTACTCGACAACGTTTTATCGTGATGACTAGGACTAGTTTGTTGTGGTGAGGGTTTACTTCAATACTTCCTCAGTAGAACACATGGCATTTTGCAAGATAAGACTGGTAATCTGTGGACAATTTGTGGTCAAAACTAGTAGTTGACTAGTTTCTCCTAGTCGAGCAGCAGATATGTCATTTTCAACATAGGGGAAGATGTCACCAAGGACTTTGGTAGCTGGAAGCCAAGTAATGGCTGATGACTTCAAATATTCATGGGCTAAGTAGTTATCTCTGAACAGCAATCGTTAGAGATCAGATCATTTTGAATCTATGTTTTCATCTGCTCTCAGAATGGCCCTGACTGGGTGGTTCATCTGCTACAACTAGGAACAGCGTTTCCTCAGGTGGCATGGTCAAATCTGAATTAATGTGACTGGTTCACTTAGATCCATTCAATCACAGTCAACTGGACAAATGAAACATACACTTATTCTGCTACTAAAAAACTGTTCTCTTGTTCATAAGTCCAAAGAAATATTTTTTGGCTCTAGTACTTTGTCTACTTACTAGTGAGCACTCCCTGATGAAACTGTGGACTGAGCAAGCCAGATCAATCATTCTCTGATCTACTGCTTCTTGCATTGCAAATCCATCAGCAGCAGAGTAGGGGAGATTTATGGTTAGAGTAGCAGAGCAAGGATTAACCCATTCCACAAAGAAAAAAGCCATCAGAGGAGTGAGTGCTGTTTCCATGCCAAGGTCCTAGACATTATTCTTTCCTATTGCAGACAACACAAATGTCATAAGTAAGCCTTGCTTGGTGACAGAGAGAGCTGCAAAGAACTTCTTGTACCCTTCCTTGCCATAACACTTTTGGAGCAGTGCTTAACCCTTTCCCTGATAGCAGTGTCGGAGCTACTGCCGGTGCAGCAGTTGCAAAGATGCACAGATAATTATTTGTATAGAAAGGGGATCTGAGCACCCTATGGGTGACCTGACCAACTATGTATGTGTATATATATATATATATATATATATATGATTTTTATTGACCCCTGTGAGGTGTATATGGATGTGCAAGGGAGGTTCAAATTATTTTATATCGCAGCACTATATTCACTAGCTCCACTGGTATGAGATTGGTGCTTAGGTATCCTCTTAAATAAAGACACCTCAACGTATTGTAATTTTGACTTCTTGCAGTCTGTGCCCTGCAGTATAATGCTACTAGAAATAATCCAGGCACCCCCAAAATGACACAGGATTACAAAATCACACCCATGATCTCATACTCTCTACTGGACACCAAAGCATGCATAGCAAGAAACTCTTTTCTTGTGGAAACTGTGGTCACACTTAATGGAACCCAATTTTGCAAACAATACTCAATACAGACACAAATAGTTCAGAGGACATTGATAAAACATTAAAACACAATTTTACAAGAAATTTTTCATTAAGAAAATCATATTTTAACAAATTATATTACAAATTGGAAATGGCAGCATAGTGTAGAGCAGACTCCTCCAAACTGTGTTGTTGAAACCTGAGATATTATGTGACCAGAGATTCCACCAGAATATTATGCCAAAAGTTTATCTCTGCTCAGAGTGGAAAGCTTTGTAAAAGGCATAGGCAGCTGCTGGTGTTCTTATGGAAGGATTGTAGTGTCCTTGGAATGGGTATGAAGTATCGGGATATTGTATCATATAGAGGGCTTTTTTGGATTCCACAGGATCCATGTTTGGACTCTTGGAGCTCAATCAAAAATGGTTCCATGACTGAATGAGTGTGGGACACACTGATATAGAACGGAAACTAAACCTTGGACAGGCCAGAATTATGGAACAGTGATGTGTGGTTAGAGGATCCTTCCCCTGTGTTTACAGTATAAACCATAAATACTGGTCTATCTGGGGATCCTAACGGACTGGTGGGAGATTGTAAGAGATCCTTTAACCTGGTCCCTGTTAGAACCACATGGAGTGATGCTTCATCTGTTTCCTATTACATGCAGTACTGTACATATTAAGAATAACGAGAAACTCTTTGTGTTGCAGGTATGTGCACCATAATGACTAACAGCTATTTAACCACAAAGATGCACACTTATACAGTACTTATACTGTTTATTAAAGAAGGCATATACAATACAATTTGTAAAGTTACTGTATTGACAGTGATATTCCATTATTTTTGGTTCAGATTTTGTGTATGTTTATGGCACTGGATGTTTACTGGGATATACCAGCCACTACCCTAACGACAAAGAGGGGACAAATAACAGGAAAGGTCCCTTTACTGTCTGATCTATAGAAGTATTTGTCTGCTATTTTGAACCTGAAATCGGTCAGTAAGTATAAAGCTGTGTAAGTTAGGGACATAACTGTCCTAGAATTCCTGGGATATGTAAAGGAATAATTGTGCATATGCTTTTATACCTTTATGTAGTTGCGATAATAGAGTAGTTACCTGCATGTTTCTTATCTGCTGCCAAGTCTCGTTTCTCTCACTATTACAGTTATTGAGATATGTGTATACAACTATATGGGTAATTGTCCTACAAATTATAAATGAATGTGGCTCAGTTTTAGAATCGCATATACTGGTCCCATGAAAACAGACCAAGAAAATCTGAAAACTCCCTTCCAGAAGATTCTGTTTTTGGAAAAAAATAAAATAAATAATAAAACAGTTGGAGGAGAGATGTAAACTATACTCATTGTGTAAGTACACACAACTTTGCAATAAAGCACAAATGATACCAGGTGTTGAGCAATTGCATATTATGTAGTAACCTTAAATCCCGCAGAGCACTATAGTAAGACTTTTGTGCTTTATTCACTAAAGTGATGTTTCCTACAACCTCAGTAATTCCTATCTTATTCTGTGGAGCCTACTTGCTAGTGTATAGGATCTCTCCAACCTGGACATCGATTCCCACAGCCATTTTTGCAAGGAGAGTCTCTGCTTTTATCCAAGCAAATCGCAACTGCAAACTTTGGGCTAAATTTGATTGATTTATATAGATTTACCAACATTTTAATACAAAAAAAATCTCTGACTTATAATAGCATTTCTTGTGTGTGGAAGCTTTGATGCATTTATACAGAACCATAGAATCTGTCCCTTTAATGGTCATAAAGAAAGTTTCAGCCGAAATAAGGAAACACTTAAGAAGTGCAGAACAATCCTTAGACTAGTGCCTCGGGTGTGTGCCAGAGTCATCCTATAACTGTGCTGTGACATGCTTGTCTATTGTCTCCTGTGAGTGCAGCAGGCAGGGAAGCAGTTAATGCTGTGCAGCGGTTGTGGGATATTCAAGGGGGGTGGTGGTGGGGGGGGGAGAGAGGTCTCACTTCCGGTGCAAAAACAGGTGGAGCTGGAGAGGGGTGTTTGTATAGAAAGAACAGGCAGAGGTTATATGAGGACACACACTGCTAGCCGGTATCTGTGTGTGTGTTCATGTCTTTTGCATGTGCACATATTATAACATATCTGAAACATACACAACTGTGCAAAAGTATATGCACACTGATATCTGCTGAGCCTGTAGCTTATATAGACATCCATACATTTCAGTCAAGCATTAGTATGAGCAAATCTATGTAATAAATATAAATAAAAACGTTAATTTGTGTAATGATGGTAAACTATGGACAACTGAGTACACTTGAAGGACTTTGTAGGTGGCCTCTAACACTGCCCCACAAAGTGTTTAACCATTTAGTTGGACATATAAAAAAATGGTAACAATAACTGAGTGCTGGAGGTAGAGATAGATAGGCAAAGCAACTGGAACAAGAAAGAGATGTATAAGTAATGGAAGAAATAAAATGGACACAGGAACATGCTTTTCTAGTGCATGTAATAAGATGGGGTCTGAATGAGAAGCTTCAAATATTGGACCATTCTCCCCACCAGCAGTGGCGTGCAGATGCTGGCAGGGACGAAACAGGAAAGATCTAAAATATTTACTGAATTGTGGAACGTATTGTTATTATAAATAAAGGATAATAATGATGGTTGAAACTATCTAAGGGTTCTTAAGATGTTACTTCTAACTTCAATTAGCTTTAAAGGTATTCTGCATTTTGGGTGAACGCACTTCCTCATCAGCTGAAAAAAAAATATATATATTTTCCTTCATTATACATATTTTGTCATTAATTGAGTGTGTCTATACAATTTGTCCACACCTGAATGAATACATATTATATCTGTGATTCACAATTTAAGGTTTAATCAGGAAATGGGATAGATATTATCTTATGTTGAGTTGCTAAAAGGCTTATTGCCAGATGACTGTTAATCAGACAAACCTCCTCTGCACAAAGTTTACCAATTATAAAATGCATTAGAAGCACAGTAGAATCCCGGTTATCCGACACCCAACTAACCGGGACTCTCAAGCAACCGGCACCGGCATCATTTCCCCAAATACAAAAAACTCAAAATGCTAACTTTTTCTAATACATTTTCTGGGCCTAAATGACCCAGTTTAGGTGCTAATGCCTTTTTAAAGGCAACTTGAGGGGTTTTGGGGGGTTTAATAGTAGTTTAGACCCTTACATTCGGGGACTCCGGATTAACCGGCAATTACAGTTATCCGTCAATAGGGAGTCCCCATGGGTGCCGGATAAAGGGGGGTTTACTGTATATATATTGTATGCTGTCCGATGGTAGAGAATATGTAACATATAGAGTATCTTTTTTTGAGCTTCAAAAGTACCAACTAAACCCCATGGTCAAAAAATGGCAACAAACTCTTGCAATGACGCCAAAATGCCCGTCCATGAACAGAACTCCCCTCCTCAATACATTATCACTTAAGGGCCCAGAATTCCTCTCCAACATGCTACATCCCTTTCTCTGAATACAACAACTTCAAATTATACCTCCCTGCTCCCTCTGCAGCCCTCTGGGGCATTATTCTTGTGGGATCCCTTTTATATATTACGTAATGAAAGACTTCCACAGTACATTGACAAAAAGAGGGAAGTGAAGAGACACATGAGGAGGGGTGTGGGTAGGGACATGTGGAGGGGCAGGTAGGGACATGGAGGAAGGTAAACTGGGAATTTGGGAGAGGGACTGGCAAAGAGAGAGGAAGAGATATGGGAATGGGAAGAGAAAGAAGTAAAGAAAGGGCAAAAGCAATAAAACAGAGAGAAAAAGGTAAAAATAAAGTTATGGAAGAAATATAGTGGAATGGACAATGTAAATACAGGCAAATAGGGAGAAATAGACAGGTAGAATGGCTATGCAGATTAGCAGTGAAGAGAGAGTAAAAAGTAGGAAGAGAGGCAGGCATGTAAAGTAGGGGAAAAGGGCGGGGCTACAACAGAGGGGATTGGGGACAAGGAAAGAGGTTGGTAGATGAATGGGGAGATAGAGAGCTGGAGCAATTTGTGCAGTTAGCCCTCTGAGGAGGGATATAAGACACAGTTCAGGATATCCGTGTGCCTGCACAAGAAAGAAAATCAAAATGATTAAGACTCTGATTGATCTAACTCTACTCAAATAAGATGGTCCCCAATGACAGACACTAGACAAGACTGAGCAAGTGGAATGGAGAAAACATAGGCATGTACTGAAGAGATACAGATAATAGTTACATTCCTGGTTGTATGTAGACAAGAGGTACACATAGATAAATACACAACTGTCCATTATATGCCAAGACAAATAGTAGTAACTATGATGCTATACATATATAACTTAATAGTACTATATATATACTATCTGTGTAAAGAAGTGGGGGCAGCACAAAGTATCCAAAAAGTTGAAAAGTTCAAATCATAGCCTCTCCTCCTACTTCCTACCCAAATGTGGAGAGGAAGGAAAAGTTTGTAGGACATTGCAAGATGTACCAGGGATACCGAGTACATATAAAATACAGGGAGAAATGCAGTTGCTATATAATGGTTTGGAAGAAATAATATTATTGAGAGGTTTTATATGGAGGAATGAGATGAGTTGACAGGCACAAAGGAACAATAGGCTAAATTATATGGAAGATTATATGGAGCAAAGAAGGGATTTATAGGTAGAAGGAATAAGGAACAACCAGAGTATCAGATATGCAGGTATAGAGCAATCCAAGCTATAATAAAATATATTGGAAGAGGTTATTTAGGGCACAAACAGGACTAGGTTCCCAGTTTAAATGGACGAATTTTATGATAAGCTTTATATGGAGCTATACAAAAGGGTTAAAGGGAGCAACAAGAGGAGTAACAGGAAGATGTTATATTGAGCACTAGCAAGAATTATGTGTAGCGATTGTGGGAGATATTGGGGAGCTATATGGAGCAATATAATGAGTTATAAAGGAGCATATCAAAAAGATCTATTTGAACAATAAAATTAGTTATAGGGAGTGTCTATTTGAAAAATAGGAAGTGTTACATGGAAAGGTAAAATGGAGCAGTAAAAAATCTAGGCATAGGTCAAATGGAGGCTAAGGCTTTTTTGGGAGTGGTTATATGGTGCAATAAGAAGAGTTTTTTTTTTTTTTGCAAAGATAATATGGAGATTTTTTTTTATAGAGATGTCTATATGAAGAGCTTATAAGGAACAATAGAAGTTATAATGAAAGTCTGTATGGAAGATATGATGTGTTATGGTATAAGGTTACTTAGAGCCATATCAGGGGGTTATGATGGACAAACTCTTTCTATTGAAGCATGGGTTTTGTTTTTTTGGTGGGGGGTATTTCTCAATATGTTCTGAAGTGACCTAATTATTTGCCATTAATCAGCACAGAGCAATTTCCATTTTAAGCAGTTTTTAAATGACTTTACTGCTATTGCTCCACAAACTATTGCAGGACCTGTGACAGCAAAATGGTAATGAGTTATGTAAAGAGGAAGAGTGACCAACAGGGTGTGAGGAATGCAGCCAACTGCCATATAGTTACATATGTATATATATATATATTAATGTGTGTATAGGTTGTGTGTTTAGGTGTATTTATTACTGAAGCATTGGCCCAGGCAGAAATGAAGTATACATGAGCACATACCATTAATAAGTGTCACAAACCAAGATTTGCAGCAGCGGGGTATCCACAGGATATACACCTTGGCTCCCTGGTCCTTGCTGGGTGCACACAGATATATACAGTTCTGCACAGACTCACTCTCTGCACTACATCCAGGTTCAGCCTGGCATGTACACAAATATAGAGTGGTGATCATAGACACACTCCACTAATTTGTTATAATGCTATTGTGCACACTGCTGGACAAAAGGCCCCACACTGCATCGCTCCTAGGTATATGCTGGTATGCACACCAATATACACTTTTCTCTAAGCAGATTCAAATGCTGTACCGCTTCCAGGTACAGTGTGGCATGTACACACATATACAGTGATCTGCACACAGACATACTATTGTGCACAGATACATACTCATATAAACAGCCATGTATTGCATTGCTCCTAAGTATATGCGGTTATGCACACAGATATACACTGTTTGTATATAAATCTTACCTGCTATGCCCCCATATACATGCTGTTGTACAGACACAAACCCTACTGTTTCCAGGTGTGCACACAGATACACATTGTGCAGAATGAAACACATTAATATTGGCATTACTGTTAAAAGCAATTTAAAGAGACTGCATTCACTTAATACAACTTTACATAAAAAGTGATAGATATATGGAAATCCCCTTCAGCAGAATTAAGAGAGATAATATAGGAATTAAAGGAAGCCTGACATATGCACAAGGCTATGCTAAGCCAGTCATTTAGGTAGAGAACACAGACAGTCTATATTGCTCTATTGGTTCTTACTGCTGTAAACATCTATGATTCAATGTATATTATCTATATGAGCATTTCTAGGGCAGTTTAAGTACTACATTTATCACAATGTCAATATTTTACTAAATAGTTTCACTTTATGTTCAGCACTTTATTATGGTCCTGCCTCAATGTTTCAGCTCTTATTGATAAATTCATAGAATTACTTGCTCAAACAACAGTGCGAGAGCACAATCATTTATATGACCGAAATATATATTAAAGGATTAAAAACAGGTAGAAGGATTTTAAAAAAGTTCAGGAAAGGCAGCATCCTGGATAAAAAGTGGAATGCAAGACTGAAAGCTTATGATTTGAAGTTGAAAGATATGGGGGTTTATGTGCAAAAGAAATACTTCACAGAAAGGGTAATAGATAAGTGGAACAGTCATCCAGTGAAAGTGGTAAAGAGAAACACAGTTAAACAATCCAAGCATGCCTAGAAAAGCCTACCAGCCCTAAGGTATGAGCAGAGTAGACAAGCATTTAGTTATCTGCTGTCAATATTATGTTTTGAAGAAATAAAGTCTCTTTTGGTGAAAAACAGGGGTGGAACCATTAAAGATTACTGAACCAGGAAGCTAGCATGTTACAGAAAACCCCAAACATGAGTGACAATTTTAAGAAAACTACTCAAGTACACAAGGATTCCCCCAGACAAGTGATATGTGTGTCTCTTTAATGATACGCTGCTCTGCACAGATATAGACACTGTAATACCTACAAGAACACTCTGTTCTACGCAGATACCAATGTGCAAGACATCTCTGCATGTAGACAGCTCTGCACACACATGTATATTCACTGATATAGCTTCTAGCTACACTGCACACAGGTGCATGATGTTTTATATAGATATATACTGCATTATATATATGAAACTACTGCACTGCACAAAAGTACAAAATGTCCTGCACCGCACATAAAACAAAACAATGACATGTTCATTTTCCTGGAAAAGTGTGGGCTGTGCCCCTTTAAATATGTGTTCCTTTCTGAATAGCTAATAATTGCTCTGCAAGAAGAGACACTCTGTTCTGCACCTAGCATGATGTTCTGCACTCAGATATTCACTGCGCTGCATATAAAACTCTGTGTTGTAACAAAAGTACATGCTGCTATGCAAATGTGCACTGCTCTGTACATATGCAATGCTCTGTATACAGACACATACTGCTCTGCACCAAGATACAATTTTGTATACAGGCTAATTAGTACACAAAGCTTAACTAAATACAATAATGAACAAAAAAAGTCTTATACAAAGTATCATGCACTGATCTCTCTGCTCAAACAGATACTGTTCTGCACAGACTACCACACATTGCTATATATATATATATATATATATATATATATATATATATATATATATATATATATATATATATATTCCTCTTTGCACTATTTTCCATGCTTAGAAATTGTTCTGCACTGCTCTGCAGACAAGCAGATTATGGTGCATATACAGGTAACATCAGTTGGGAAAGCCCCAAGACATAATTACACTGTACATGGATATCAGTCACATTATGATTCCATATTCCATATCAGCAGGTACAATAAACAATCCCCAAGAGCTAACAATCTTTTTCTTCTGCAGAGTGCAGTGCCAATGGGAGAAGGTCACGGTTGATGTTTGCCTCTTTCCATTTCACGGACAAGGCCCTCTACTATTCTTCAACCCCTTAACCCCTTGACTGCCAGGACAGCGATTACAAAATTCTCAAGTAATGCACTGATCTGATTTCTGGCTCTGAAAAGATTATTTCTTCTGTGAAACTTATGAAAAGAGTAAATTTCAGATTAATACAGGGCTAATATGACCATTCTCACAGTTACTCAGCACCCCAGGGGAATAACGGCCGGGAGGCGCCATTACAACTTTAAAACAGCGCCACGAACACCTTCAATTTTTTTTTATCCTGGACGTCACCACAATTAACAGCCATGGCATCCACACCCCTATTTGCCCCGTCTTACATACCAAAATATGTGCACGGATGGGCCTCTTAATACCCCTTCATGATTTGGTAGATTATATATATATATATATATATATATATATATATATATATATATATATATATATCTATCAACAAATAGGCACACACATATATAAATAGATTTATTTATATATGAAACAGGTTCAAAAAGTTCTTCATACAATAGAACAGTTTACCCAGAAACAAGGGTGCGGGGTAAGGGGCGAGTAAAAAGGCGCGGGACGAAGGGTGGACGAGAGGGTGCGGGGCGAGACATGTGACTTGCTTTTCTATATCAGAAAGGAACGGCCTGCACCGCGTCATTGAGAGAAAGATCAAAATACCCTTCCATATCTCCGTACTTTTCGGATTCCCCCACCCAGAATAAAATAATAAAATAAGCTATAACCAAAACACATTTTCAGTTAAACAAGTACGACACACTTGGCTAATCTTAACCTCTTTTAAGGACAAATGCACTTCCTTCACAACTTGTAAGTTCCTTGTTCCCCCATTTTAGCGCTTCTGAAATGATCCAAAGATAAACAAAATTGCTCGGCTCCCCAAAATAATGATACATAATCATGCATACACCCCCCCCCCCAGTATATTTGTTATGTTCCCCAAAGAGCACTATTCATGTCTATATGCAATAAAATAATAATCATTAATATCTTAAGCTTGCTGCGGGCAAAGGCTGCAGAATTCAGAAACAGGGCAAGCAGCCGTAATAGGACGAGAGCACCCTACAAGTCAGTAGAAAATGGGATTTAAGGCACTTTACCTGTGTCAGACATAAAGGTGATGCGTACATGACTGTAAAGGGTATCCTTTTAGATTCCACTGCTATATACACAAAGTTACTGAGTCACAGGCAAGGGCTGTATACTCTCTTCTCCTTCCGATATCCCACATCCAACTTTCTGTCTCCCACCCCAAAAATAAAAAATAAAAGTCTGCAGAATGTACATTAAAATAAAAAAAAATATTTATATAAAAAAATCAAACGATAAAGCTTCCCCTTGGGGTTTCCAGTCGGGGTGCTGTGGGGTGAGTTGGAAATTCCCCCTCTCCCTAAGCCCCCCCCAAAATTTTTGCTTCCCCAGAGGGAGGTGGAAGGCAACTTCGTGAATTCTGTTCCATTAGGAAAATGAGCAGAGGAACGAGAGAATAAAAAAGAGAGAAAAGAGAGAGAGTGTGGGAAGGAGGGGGTGGAGAAGGGGGGTGACGTCCTACATCAAGCCCATCCTACAGTAACAAAAAAACAGATATAAAATGACATCCCTTTAAAGTTGTAGGAACCCCTAAATGTTTTCTGCACACAGAGGGAAGATGTGCTGATGGGTGAGAAAAATAGGGGATGGTCTTATAACCACCCCCTGGCCTTCAACAGCCTGCCAGCAGGATGAATACCAGCTGCCAAAGAGACTGGGTATGTGCCAGGCTGCCTACAAGATTTGGACTATATGTATATTTATTGGAGAAAAGGAGCCCCTGGCAGCCAGCGACAACATTGGGGTGAATAGAATACTTTCCGACTATCAGCTCCCTAAACAATACAATACTGGATACAGACGTATACACACATCTATAAGCATGCAAACGCACAGCCTGCAGTGTGCATTTTATAGAACAATACTGACAATAAGTGGTTAAGGGTGACATAGTAAGGAATCAGACAGCATCTGCTGAGTTGTGCCATGTGGCTGGCAACTCACACCAAGCTGTGCAGGTTTATATCACCCTATGCCAGTTAAGAGTTAATTAGATCTACCCAATTGTATTTTGCAAATAAATATCTAGTTGGCCTATTTATTAACATTGGAAAATTAAATAAAAATATGGAAACAAATATATGTTATATATTTCTTTTTTATTATAAAATATCTATAAATCTCTGTGCAGAGAACAAATTTGTGCTAAAATGCAGTTGGTATATCAGAGGAAGTGGTTACAGACAAGACCTGCAGAAACACTACCTTACTCTAATCTGCCAGTATGCAGGCCAATTACACAATAGTGTGTAAGGACAAATGTACAATGTAAAGGCAAATGCATGTATTATATACTACTGAGTACATATATATATATATATATGTTTAGAGAAATAGGCAGACATAGCCATAAACATTTATAGGGTAAAACATTATTTGCAAATATATACATTTGCATTGTAGGGGGGCAAAAATGTCTATATACACTATATTTTTTGGCTGTCTAAATTATATATATATATATATATATATATATATATATATATATATATATATATATAATATATATATATATATACATTGAGGTGGAAATATCACAGGAGCATGGGAACCAGAAGAAAACGTGTTCTTCTGACTCCTAGGGTATGATTTAAAACTATATTTACACATTAATAATAATATTTTAGAGTTTACTTTTGACACTAAGAGCACTATAATTTATATATTTGTACATATATATATTTAATAAACACAAACAAAGCATCTACGTGTCTCAAACACACTCACATATATATGTATATATATATATTATCATCATAAAATGTATAGCAATACTCTGATGCCAGTTAATATCCCTTACAGACAAAAATGCCCATCAGAAATACCAAAGGAGAAATCAGGAAGTTCCCAAATTAAAGTAAGTAATATGTCTAAAATATCTACTTTTTTTGTGCTGGTTCCACTCAAGCAACAAAAAAGCAAGATATATTAAAATATATAATTGTTTTCTTGATTTCTACTATAATATCTAGTAAACTAAAAAGTGAGAACAAGGCATAAAATACTGTATACAGAGATAATACAGCCCAAACTGCACATTTAAACTAGTATGATTTGCTTTTTGTTATTTAATATTGAAATATTGTATTTATTATATTGAAAACACAACATTACCTTGTTGTCTGGCCTGGCACACACACGTTTTTGAGTCTGACAAACAGGTTTTTTTCTGAGTCATGCACTTGCATGTTTTATGCTAAATAAATTTGATTATGCTATTTACCCTATGTACACACACATAATGGTTGGATAACTTTTTACGATATTATATGATCATTAAATTTATTTCATTTATAGGATTAGAAAAAACATTAAATAATATGGTTACAATTTTCACATATTTTGTGATAACTTGTGAAAAACAGTTTTATATATATATATATATATATATATATATATATATATAGCAGTAGTATAAATGATTCAATTATTTTTTTATTAGCGATCAGTTACATCTGTTTCTAATATATAAATACAATATTTCTGAATTAAGAACAATAAAGCATTCCTGGTTATGCTTAAACGTTACACAAATGTATACATTATGCATCTGACATTATAAAGATGTTACAGAACTTTTTTCCATTCACAGCTATGTTGAAATCCAAGCTCTTTCGTGGACTTTCTGCATTAAACTGAGGCAATTGGCTCTGCACCCACCACTGCAGAAGCTCCTGTCTGGATTTGGGATCTGATTTATCCATTACACTGGATTAGATGGAGGATGGGAGAGGACACATTTGAGTGTTTAAGGTTGCAATAAGAACAAGTGGTGCTGTAGAGCCTTTGTATCACAAGAGAATATTGTTTTAGTGTAATTACATGGAGTATATAACTTATACACTAATGAAACGGTTATTTGGTAGTGGGATGGTTTAGATACCATATTGTAGGATGACAAACCTATTGCACATTATCAGAACATGTTCAGTGATTGATGAGCAGAAATGCTGGGTAATTTCCTGACTGCACCATTTCAGGACAGACTCAGACAAGACCACATTTCTATTAAATGTTAAGTGACCTCCTAACTGTAGATTGTCAGGACAGACTCAGACACTGCTGGGTATCCAATACAGGATGACTGCCTTATTGTAGATTGTCAGGACAGGCCCAGACACTGCTGGGTGTCTTATACAGGATGACAGCCTTACTGTAGATTGCCAGGACAGGCTCAGACACTGCTGGGTATCCTATACAGGATGATTGCCTTACTGTAGATTATCAGGACAGGCTCAGACACTGCTGGGTATCCTATACAGGATGACTGCCTTACTGTAGATTATCAGGACAGGCTCAGACACTGCTGGGTATCCTATACAGGATGACTGCCTTACTGTAGATTATCAGGACAGGCTCAGACACTGCTGGGTGTCCTATACAGGATGACTGACTTACTGTAGATTGCCAGGACAGGCTCAGACACTGCTGGGTATCCTATACAGGATGACTGACTTACTGTAGATTATCAGGACAGGCTCAGACACTGCTGGGTATCCTATGCAGGATGACTACCTTACTGTAGATTATCAGGACAGGCTCAGACACTGCTGGGTATCCTATACAGGATGACTGCCTTACTGTAGATTATCAGGACAGGCTCAGACACTGCTGGGTGTCCTATACAGGATGACTGACTTACTGTAGATTGCCAGGACAGGCTCAGACACTGCTGGGTATCCTATAAAGGATGACTGCCTTACTGTAGATTATCAGGACAGGCTCAGACACTGCTGGGTATCCTATACAGGATGACTACCTTACTGTAGATTATCAGGACAGGCTCAGACACTGCTGGGTATCCTATACAGGATGACTGCCTTACTGTAGATTGCCAGGACAGGCTCAGACACTGCTGGGTGTCCTATACAGGATGACTGCCTTACTGTAGATTATCAGGACAGGCTCAGACACTGCTGAGTATCCTATGCAGGATGACTGCCTTACTGTAGATTATCAGGACAGGCTCAGACACTGCTGGGTATCCTATGCAGGATGACTACCTTACTGTAGATTGCCAGGACAGGCTCAGACACTGCTGGGTGTCCTATACAGGATGACTGCCTTACTGTAGATTATCAGGACAGGCTCAGACACTGCTGAGTATCCTATGCAGGATGACTGCCTTACTGTAGATTATCAGGACAGGCTCAGACACTGCTGGGTATCCTATAAAGGATGACTGCCTTACTGTAGATTATCAGGACAGGCTCAGACACTGCTGGGTATCCTATGCAGGATGACTGCCTTACTGTAGATTATCAGGACAGGCTCAGACACTGCTGTGTATCCTATAAAGGATGACTGCCTTACTGTAGATTATCAGGACAGGCTCAGACACTGCTGGGTATCCTATGCAGGATGACTACCTTACTGTAGATTATCAGGACAGGCTCAGACACTGCTGGGTATCCTATACAGGATGACTGCCTTACTGTAGATTATCAGGACAGGCTCAGACACTGCTGGGTGTCCTATACAGGATGACTGACTTACTGTAGATTGCCAGGACAGGCTCAGACACTGCTGGGTATCCTATGCAGGATGACTGCCTTACTGTAGATTATCAGGACAGGCTCAGACACTGCTGGGTATCCTATAAAGGATGACTGCCTTACTGTAGATTATCAGGACAGGCTCAGACACTGCTGGGTATCCTATACAGGATGACTACCTTACTGTAGATTATCAGGACAGGCTCAGACACTGCTGGGTATCCTATACAGGATGACTGCCTTACTGTAGATTATCAGGACAGGCTCAGACACTGCTGGGTATCCTATACAGGATGACTGCCTTACTGTAGATTATCAGGACAGGCTCAGACACTGCTGGGTATCCTATACAGGATGACTGCCTTACTGTAGATTGCCAGGACAGGCTCAGACACTGCTGGGTATCCTATGCAGGATGACTATCTTACTGTAGATTATCAGGACAGGCTCAGACACTGCTGGGTATCCTATACAGGATGACTGCCTTCCTTTATATTGTCAGGACAGGCTCAGACTCTGCTGGGTGTCCTATACAGGATGACTGCCTTACTTTATATTGTCAGGACAGGCTCAGACTCTGCTGGGTGTCCTATACAGGATGACTGTCTTACTTTATATTGTCAGGACAGGCTCAGACACTGCTGGGTATCCTATACAGGATGACTGCCTTACTTTATATTGTCAGGACAGGCTCAGACTCTGCTGGGTGTCCTATACAGGATGACTGTCTTACTTTATATTGTCAGGACAGGCTCAGACTCTGCTGGGTATCCTATACAGGATGACTGCCTTAGTTTATATTGTCAGGACAGGCTCAGGCACTGCTGGGTATCCTATACAGGATGACTGCCTTACTGTAGATGATCAGGACAGGCTCAGACACTGCTGGGTATCCTATACAGGATGACTGCCTTACTGTAGATGATCAGGACAGGCTCAGACACTGCTGGGTATCCTATACAGGATGGCTACCTTACTGTAGATTATCAGGACAGGCTCAGACACTGCTGTGTATCCTATACAGGATGACTGTCTTACTTTATATTGTCAGGGCAGACTCAGACATTGCGGAGTCTCTACATCCTGACAGAAGATATTGTCAGGACAGGCTCACACATTGCTGGGTCTCTATATCCTGACAGAAGATATTGTCAGGACAGGCTCACACATTGCTGGGTATCTATATCCTGACAGAAGATATTGTCAGGACAGGCTCACACATTGCTGGGTCTCTATATCCTGACAGAAGATATTGTCAGGACAGGCTCACACATTGCTGGGTCTCTATATCCTGACAGAAGATATTGTCAGGACAGGCTCACACATTGCGGGGTCTCTATATCCTGACAGAAGATGTTGCCAGGACAGGCTCACACATTGCGGGGTCTTTATATCCTGACAGAAGATATTGTCAGGACAGGCTCACACATTGCTGGGTCTTTATATCCTGACAGAAGATATTGTCAGGACAGGCTCACACATTGCTGGGTCTCTATATCCTGACAGAAGATATTGTCAGGACAGGTACCATGTCAGGTGTATTACTATTATCTATATCCCTATCTGGGTCCTCATTCCTTGCAGCCATTATTATACCAGCAGATAGTCACTGTAGTCTGTAGCTCTAGGTTCATTTCTATTTAATATGGCTGTACTAGAGGCAGAGGCCGGGTCATACGCTCCTATCGCTGGCATTACTTCCAAGTTCATGCCGCTGTCTACTGTGGGTCCTCCCCTTCTTACACGGCCATCTTTATCCAGCTTCAGTCTGGGCTGCGAAACCAAACTCCCCACCCCCTTGTCCTAAATTCCCCTCCTCCTTCTCTTTAAAGCGGAGTACAGAAGGGTGAAGGGGGGTCACCCCATTATTATATAAGGGATAGCGCCCTATATTCCTACTGTATACATCCCCTATATACACTATGAACATCATCCAGCTAAGGCCGTAACATAGCACATAACAGAGCCTTGTACATAGCAGGGATTCCTATACTGCACCCAGCACACCGGCCCCCCCAACCACAGCACCCACAACTTGCAGGGACTGCCACCTACCATGATCCAGGTCCCACACTTGCAGTGCCAGCTACAATAGGGGATCCACACTTAGGCTGGTGGTGCAGGGATCATGTTAAAGGGTCCACATGGTATTCTTGGGTCCATCCCTGCTGTGCAGAGGGGGTGACAGTGCCCCTCTGTGTCCTGCCTCAGAGGCTAGTGAAGGTCCCCCGTGTCCCAGCGTCCTCTCCCTGATAATGAAATGCTGAGTAACATACTGTGAGATGCTGTGCTGCCCTCCCCACTGCTCCAACTGGAAAACTACTAAATACAAGAGCCCCCAACACTATTCTACAATACCCTTTCTATACAATTAGAACCTGTCCCCAAATAGCAAGATATAGACCCCCACCTGTCATACTGGGACCTCAGGACAGCATCTCTATGTGTTTGGGACAGTCAAATAAATGATGGCTTTAAACAAAACATAATAAGGTCAGTTCCTGGGTACTGAATGTGCTCCCCCCTTTTAGCCTCCTCAAAGCTTATCTTGTCTCCTTATTTCCCCTCTCCTCCCATCCCTCGGCATGTGCCCTTTCCTCTCCACCCATTTTACTGTCTCTCTCTCCCTTTCTACTCTGCCCTCTCATCCATCAATCCATCCATCTCTCTCCTCCCCCTGCTCTACATGTGCCCTCCCCTCCTAGTACACTGTCCATGCCCAGCTAGAAGGTGCCCCCTCCTTATCTGCAGGGGTGAAGGAGGAGTTGGGCTCTGTCTGACACTCCCACCCACTCAATAAACGGGTCTGTTAACCAATTCATTGCTCTGGAGATTACTGCAAATCATGCTGCATTATACAGTGGTACTGAGTACATTGGATCATAAACAGCATTCCAATTGTTTTTCAGCTACTTGTATACTTTATATAAACCACTAGCGACTTGCCCCTCAAAAATGACGGGGCAATAACATTGTAAGGCAGGTAATGCTGTTTGCCACAGACATTAATTTTTTTGGTGGTCTGACATCCTTCGGCGCTCATTGCAAGCCACTTGGTTGTTGTATATTTTTTTATCAGAGGCGCTTTTGCTGTCATTGTAAGGTCTGCGCTGATCTGCTTTTTGCGCTTATTGCAAGGCTGTCCCCTGTTGCAGTTTGTGTGCTATGAGCAGCATTGGCGCTCGTTGTGAAGTGCGCTGTGAATGGCTTTTGCATTTATTGCGATAGTGTTTTTTTTTGTGCATATGTATTTTTGTATGCAAATTAAATAAGTAATACATTATTAAATTAATATACTTTACCTATTTGTAAGTAATATATGCAGGAAGCATTGTGCTGAAGAGCTGGCAATCTGTTTTGATGTTGCTGCAGCATACAATGTAGGTTTGCACTGTTGTTGAGCTGAGGTGTAAGTGTCAGCAATGTGTGCAGTGTGTAGTGTAAATAGGCTGCATGCGCGAGGGGAAGCCGTTAGTGTAGCTGTGTACTTCGTACCTCGTACGGCTTTTTGGAAAAGCCGTATGTGCTTGGTCGTGTTTTGCGGCTTTAGGGTAGTGTAGCCTCATTTTCGTTTTTTTCGGGGGCCATTTTTTCTCTCGCGTAGGGGATTTTCGTGTGTGTAAACTTGGTAAATTGGACTTAAATTGAGGTGTAACTTCACTTGCAGAGGTCCTGAGTGCCCCCTTGCTGTGGGTATTCTTTTTATGTCATTTTTGTGTGTATTTATTGTTTTTTTTTATGTTTTCAGCTGCGTGCGGTTCGACTGTCAGTAGTATAACTCATTTAACTACTGTTAATTCTGCTTATACAATAATATAGCTTAATATAAACTGTCCATATATATGCTGTTGCTCTAAATAACCCTTCCATATAACAAATCCTATTGCTATATAGATGTCTGCAGTGCAGCACATTCCTATAACTCCTAATGTTTATTTTTGTTCAGTCGTGTCTGACTCTCTACGACCACATGGATCACAGCACGCCAGGCTTATCTATCATTATGTCTCTGGTTGAGCTTATCAATAAAGTTATATCAGCAAATGTACTGGAGTGGACCGCAATTTATCTGACCTTTCTGCTATGAGCCATCCATCTTGGATGACCCTATATGGTATTGCTCACAGCTTCATTGAGGTACACAAGCCCCTTCACCAGGACAAGGTAGCAATCCGGAAGGGGAATGCTTTTTTTTAACCAAACCCTATTGCCCAATCTAACCCAGTATAATTTCCCCAGTAACTTAAAATCGTCAGCATAAACCCTCTTTATAACACCTCCTTTTGCCCCGTATAATCTCCCTAAAACTCTTCCTATTTTGTTAAGGAATATAATATGCAGCATGAATCCCCAATTAATTTATAATCTCTCCCCCCACCCCAATGACCCATGCTGTGTGCTGGGGGTTAGGGGCTGTGCAAATGCCTAGATCACTGTCATTTTCTATTAATAAAATCATACAGTGCTGTTTCTAGATCAGGAGCCAGTAGAAAGGTGATGGTTTTGAGTTGTGGATTAGAAGATGTAATATGGAGGTTCACAGCTTGCTGTCTATTCACCTCACATAGGGAATGCTCTGAAGGTTGAGGAAGAGTGAGAGGGCCAACATGGCCACCCCCTGAGAATAAGCCCACAAAAATGAAAACAGTAATCATTTATATCATATATATAGTTGTGGACCAAGAATGCTGTTCGGAACGTTTGCGATGTTGGTCACGCAGTTGCGAGCTGTGTACGGAGCACGACTTAGCCTGCATGAGCGCTGAAGGCGCTCATCTGCGAAGCCTCGCAAAGCATATACGGCGCACGGCTCAGACTGGATGAGCGCCAAATGCGCTCATCTGCGAAGTCTCGCAAAGCGAGGCGAGCTGTTTACGGCGTACGACTTAGGCTGGATGAACTCCAAAGGCTCTCATCTGCAAAGTCTCACTGTGAGGCGAGCCGTGTACTGCGTAGGAATGAGCCTGGATGAGTGTCGAAGGTGCTCATCTGTGAGGCCTCGCAAGCGAGGCGAGCAGTTGAAGCATGCGGGACTCAGGCTGCATTGTGAGGGGCGCAACTGAGAGCCAAGTGCGTAACTCTAAAAAAACAAAAAAAATAACAAATATAATAACAGTGAGGTTACAAGTGATTTTGAGCAATATTTGGAAAAGAAGCGAGGAAAAAAATGGCGGACGAAAAATGTAAAACATTCTGAAACTGCATGAAAACAAGGCTGAGCAAAGCCAGGTACGCGGGACTTAGAAAATACACGACGGCTAAGACAGTAACACGTACACCAACAACACCAGGCACGCGGGACTTTGAAAATAAAACAAACGGCATTCAGGGCGTAACACGCAAACATTCAGCAGACACACAGAGGACAGAAATCGTCTAAGCGAGGAAAAAAATGGCGGATGAAAAAAATAAATGCTTTCAAACAGAGGACGAAGCAAGTAACTCTTAGCAGAACATCGCCAGGCACACAGTGCTTGGAAAATACAAACAACGTCGCTCATGAAAAATGCAAGACTTGCAAAATAAAACCAACGGCGCTCAGCGCGAGGCACACAAGAATAAAAAAGGATAGATAAAGAGACAAAGGGGTAAGAGTGATTGGAAAAGAGCCACATGGGAAGGCAAATAAAGGTAGAGCCCTGGGCGGAGGGAGAGGAGAGGAAACAGACACAGGTGTCAGAGAGTTGGGAGAGGCTCGTAATGAGCTCCAAAAGCGCTCACTGCGTACCTTGCGATGAACGCCAAAGGCGCTAAGCGCGAGACATGAAAGTGGCGGGTTGGACGATGTCTGCAATGAGTGCTCATCGGGAGGAAAGTAGAGGGGAAGAGAGGCTCACAATGAGCACCGAAGGTGCTCATTGCGAGGCATGTATCGCGAGGCCCGCAAGTTAGAGGGGCAAGGGCCTTGCATTGTGTGGCAAACAGAATTGCCAGCCTTCAAATTTTATTGCCGTCATTTTTGATGGGCAAGTTGCTAGTTATTATATAACTGGGCCAAGCACTTTAATTTAACATGCAGACTCCTATGCCGATCAGTCCCCCCAAGCAGTATCAGTACACATTGGTGTATAGTCGGAGGATGGTGGATTACTCCAACCCCTTAAAAAAAAAATATGTATATATATACAGTGAATATAAAAAGTCTACACACCCCTATTAAAATGTCAGGTTTCTGTGCTGTAAAAAAATGAGACAAAGATAAATCATTTCAGAACTTTTTCCACCTTTAATGTGACCTATAAACTGGACAACTCAATTGAAAAACAAACTGAAATCTTTTAGGTAGAGGGAAGAAAAAATATAAAAATAAAATAATATGGTTGCATAAGTATGCACACCCTTTAACTAATACTTTGTTGAAGCACCTTTTGATTTTATTACAGCACTCAGTCTTTTTGGGTATGAGTCTATCAGCATGGCACATTTTGACTTGGCAAGATTTGCCCACTCTTCTTTGCAAAAACACTCCAAATCTGTCAGATTGCGAGGGCATCTCCTGTGCACAGCCCTCTTCAGATCACCCCACAGATTTTCAATCGGATTCAGGTCTGAGCTCTGGCTGGGCCATTCCAAAACTTTAATCTTCTTCTGGTGAAGCCATTCCTTTGTTAATTTGGATATATGCTTTGGGTCATTGTCATGCTGAAAGATGAAGTTCCTCTTCATGTTCAGCTTTCTAGCAGAAGCCTGAAGGTTTTGTGCCAATATTGACTGGTATTTGGAACTGTTCATAATTCCCTCTATCTTAACTAAGGCCCCAGTTCCAGCTGAAGAAAAACAGCCCCAAAGCATGATGCTGCCACCACCATGCTTCACTGTGGGTACGGTGTTCTTTTGGTGATGTGCAGTGTTGTTTTTGCGCCAAACATATCTTTTGGAATTATGGCCAAAAAGTTCAACCTTGGTTTCATCAGACCATAACATCTTTTTCCCACATGCTTTTAGGAGACTTCAGATGTGTTTCTGCAAAATGTAGCCTGGCTTGGATGTTTTTCTTCATAAGAAAAGGCTTTCATCTTGCCACTCTACCCCATAGCCCAGACATATGAAGAATACAGGAGATTGTTGTCACATGTACCACACAGCCAGTACTTGCCAGATATTCCTGCAGCTCCATTAATGTTGCTGTAGGCCTCTTGGTAGCCTCCCAGACCAGTTTTTTTCTCGTCTTTTCATCAATTTTGGAGGGAGCTCCAGTTCTTGGTAATGTCACTGTTGTGCCATATTTTCTCCACTTGATGATGACTGTCTTCACTGTGTTCCATGGTATATCTAATGCCTTGGAAATTATTTTGTACCCTTCTCCTGACTGATACCCTTTAACAATGAGATCCCTCTGATGATTTGGAAGCTCTCTGTGGACCATGGCTTTTGCTGTGGGATGCGACTAAGAACATTTCAGGAAAGACCAACTAGAGCAGCTGAACTTAATTTGGGGTTATTCAGAGGCACTTTAAATGATGGCAGGTGTATGCTGACTCCGATTTTAACACAATTTGGAATGTGATTGCTTAATTCTGAACACAGCTACATCCCCAGTTATAAGAGGGTGTGCAGACTTATGCAACCACATTATTTTTATTTTTTATTTTTCTTCCCTCCACCTAAAAGATTTCAGTTAGTTTTTCAATTGAGTTGTACAGTTTATAGGTCACATTAAAGGTGGAAAAAGTTCTGAAATGATTTATATTTGTCTAATTTTTTTACAGCACAGAAACCTGACATTTTAACAGGGGTGTGTAGACTTTTTATATCCACTGTATATATATATATATATATATATATATATATATATATATATATATATATATATATATTAATTTATATATAACATTTTATTTGTATTTCATGTGCACTCCTCTCTTTGATCCCCCTTCTAATCCCCCCTCTAATCCATCTTTGATCCCCCACTTTGGGGTAGAAAGGAGAGATTGGGAGAGAGAGGGAGACGAGGAAAAGGGTTGAGATTGGGCGAAGACAGATTGGATAAAGATAGAGGGGTTGGGAGAGTTGGTGTGTGGGGGGGGGGGTATGGTTGCAAATTTGAAATTCTTACATATTGTTTTTGTAGTATACTAAACATGTTGTCTTTTAGCAGACACTAGTGATGACATGTTTTTAGAGAATGAACCATATTGGATATTTTTGAATTCTCAAGGGTCTGTAATTCCAGGCAGTTTATGCTTTTAGAGAATTATTTTAATGTGCAAGGATATACTAATCTTTTTTGGCACAGCATGTGTATAATGTGCTTATCAAGACCAGCATGTTTTGTGCAGTTGTTTTTTAATGACTTGTCATGGTCAGAAATAAATGTAATATTATCTGAATTTATTTTCAGTGTAATAGGGAGATTCAGGACTTTGGTTGTTAGGAAAATTTGAACTGGTCATATAAGATTAGTAAAGTTGGGGGAAAAGAGGGGGAAATGCAGAAGAGGGCCAATGGAGGAGACTGGGAGACACGTGAGATAGGTGGAGGGAAAATAATGGGCGAGAGATCGTGGTTGTTGGAAGAGATAAAGGCTGAGTGGTGCAATTCAACTCTACTCCCAGGACTGGCAGCAGAGACGGATCTTGTGCTTGTCCATCCAATGCTGGTGGGCCCCTCATAACTTTTTTTTATTTCTTATTTCTATGTTTAAATTCTTAATGCCATCCACCCCAATATAATTAAAGATGATATATATATAGATATATAATATTTATATACATATATATATATATATATATATATATATATATATATATATATATAGTAAATAAAAAGTACATCTGTGTTCACATTTGAACGTCTTAAGACGTTATAAAACCTGCTTCCAGCTCAGAGTTCCGAGAAAAATAGTTATTACACTGCATTCTGGGAAGCCGAGCTGGGACGTGCAAATGTGCCCACAAATGCCTCACTCTTCAATCCGTAGCCATTATTAAACATGGCTTCCTTTAAGCTTATGCATGCGGTATTACACAGCTTTAATGCAAAGCCAAGGTTGGATATATATAGTAGTACAAACATTGAATAGTACATTAGTGAATCTATTTGAATGTCTAAAAAATAAGTTAATAAACTTATTTCCTGCTCAAATTTCTCAGAAATACAGTTGATATATATATATATAATTGAAGAGTGAAAAAGCTGTGAATGTCCAGTAATCTAGTAATCTAGTAATTATTAATCTACTAGCGACTTGCTCGTCAAAAAATGACGGGGCAATAATATTTGAAGCCATGGCAATGCTGTTTTCCACACAATGTAAAGCTTTTGCTACTCTGAGGACCTTCGGCGCTCATTGCAAGCCTCTCCCCTTGTGTACTTTTGCTTCTCTGAGCACATTTGGCGCTCATTGCGAGTCTCTCTCCCTCGTGTCCTTCAAGTTTTGTGCTTTGCAACGATCGTGTTTGGTGCTCATCGCAAAGACAATTAGATAAGTACGGTGTTAAATATACAATTTTTTTAGTGCAGTGTAAATTAGAAAATGTTTTTAGGTCTCAGAGCATAATAAAGTGATTCAAATATGTAACTGCTTTGAGAGTGCTATCGCTGGCAGGCAATGAGCAGTAATCCAGATATATAACTGCAGTGTAAAAAGTGACACATTTTTAGTGCAGTGGAAAGTATACATTTTTATATTCCATTACTAATTAATACTTATTAAATTAATGTACGTTAATTATTAATTCTGAATGAAGATATGTATTAGGAAGTGCGAAGCATTAATGTATTGTAAAGTAACGGCAGTGTAAAATATGCTATTTAGCGTTTTTTTGAATATATATATATATATATATATATATATTTTTTTTTTTTTTAAATAATAATGAATTAATTACTTAATAAATTAATATACTTTACCTATTTCTAATTAATATATTTCTGCCTAAGCCCCACGTGTTTCAATGCCTTAACTGCTCGCCTTGCGCTCATCGACTAACTGCTCCGAGCTTCCATGCCTCAACTGCTCGCCTCGCTACCGCCAAGTGCTCGGAAAATATCTTCTGCCTAAGTCCTGCATGTTTCAATGCCTCAACTGCTCGCCTCGCTTAGCGTGGCTCGCAAGTGATGAGCGCCTATGGCGCTCATCGCTTAAATGCTCTGAGTTTTAATGCCTCAACTGCTCGTTCCGCTACGCCTTTGGCGCTCATCGGCTAAGTGCTCCGACTTCGGAAGACGACGCGTGACGACGATTTGCAGTTCGACAACTATTATATGTTATATATATATATATATATATATATATATATACATATATATATAGATTAATAATGAGTATTGCAATATAATTTGATACCTTTTGTATTGGACCAACGTCTTATTTATAAAACAAGCTTTCGAGAGGTTCAACCTCTCTTTATCAAATCTGGAGCAATACTAACATGAGATGGAACACTCAGTTTGAATAAAAACAGCAGATGCAGATAGAGTGGAAACAGCATCTAACATCAGGTAAATACATATATGGGGAATAGACACAACATAGTAAAGGAAACATATATACACATATTATATACACATATTCATCAATATATACATGAAAAAGCAGAGCACTGTAGTCCACAGTGATATCTTTTCTATGGACAAACACCTCACTAGGAGTGCTAAGTCTGTTATAGTATAAGAAGAAAAAAATCACATAAAATTCTGATAATGTGTTAGAAAACCAAGATCCATATTAAGTCCTGTATTTTTAGTGTTGAAGAATGTGATCATCTTTATTTCAAATGCTTTTCTCTCTTGGATGTTTTAAAATTTTCCTCTGAGTATTTTGACTTTTAAGTTTTGGATGGAGTGATCATTCTGGCTAAAATGGTGTCCCACTGGGCTACAATAACTGTCTTCATTATGCTTTATTATTGAATGTCTGTGTAAATTTGTCTTTATAAATCTGGAATATCGAGGGGTAGGAGAGAAAGCGCAAGGATCTCCTGGTGCAGATTATTTCAATTATTGTGAATGGAGGTAACGTGCGGTTCAAAAAAGTAGGACTCTCAACTGGTCCAACCTCAACAGAACGAGGTATTGGAAGCGCTTGAATCGTGTATCCAAAGTAGGGTTTTCTTTCTTCTGTCCTACTCAGCCCGAGTGTCTGTGAGCTCTTCCGAAAAATGAGCCCATGAGTAAGCCCCATTAAGTGGTGAAACGGACCGTCGAGAGCAGGGGGGGAGATGGTACACTTTATTCTATGCTCTTTGTGAGCCACAGCAGAACAACTACACCCCTGTGTGGTATTTCAAAAAACGCAAGAATACATGTATTGCTTTATGTCTTAATGGGGAGACTTAAGATACTCCTATCCTTTTTTTCTCACACTTAAGCAGTAAAAGCCTAACTTTATGCAGTGGTTTGATAATACATATGTCTATTTAAGGATTGATGGTGATATCTGCCTCCCCTCTATACTTCAAATTAAATTATAGTATACTGCGTTCATATTTACATTTATACTAGGTACCATTCTCTACCCCCTGCCTTTTTGTTGTTGTTTTTAAACTTTTCTTAGTTTAGTGCACTTTTTTACAAATAAACAGCGCCTATCCTCCAACTTTTCATCTATAATATATGTTGCTGCATCCCTATGATTAGCAAATACCTTTTGCATATGAGGCTTGCATACCAGCATCACTTTATTATTATTATACCATTATGATGCTTATTTTTAAGCTCTAGAGATAAAATATTATACCACTCCATCTGTCATAATAAAGGTGGTCACTTATTTCTAATCCCACACTATTATGGGACAGTGACACTCATTTTTCTTGACTTGCAGCCATTATTTCAGGATAGACGCTTTTTAATTTTGTAGTTACTTATCTTGCTTTATCCTGGAGAACACTAAATTATCCTACTTTTTTCCCTATTAAATTATTTCCCCCTCTTCCGAAAAAACAGGATCCTGACGTTCTTTCCTAAAAATATTTTTATTCGTTGGATCAATTCTTCTATAGTCACTTCTTCATCCTCTCCATTCAGTTCTGAGGAAGGTGTTACCTGTCCTGGCTTAAATACAAATTAATGGAGAGGATGAAGAAGGATACATGATTTGAGCGCTTCCAATACCTCATTCTGCTGAGGTTGGACCAGGTGAGAATCCTACTTTTTTGAACCGCACGTTACCTTCATCCACAATAATTGAAATAAACTGCACCAGGAGATCCTTGCGCTTTCTCTCCTACCCCTCGATATTCCAGATTTACACGTTTTTATACACTAGAGATACCAGTGTATTCTGAGAGGCAGCAGATCACGGGTTACAAGATTATATCCACCACAACTACCAAAGACGTTGATTGAGGCGCCTGGAGTGTGACCTAGTACAAGCAAGAGATGCTCGATAAAAGCACATTGTTGCACCTGTTACACCGGGACTAAACACTGAAGAGTGCTGTATGTGGTAGCGGATTCCCTCTTTTCCCTTCTACTCACCTAGTAATCCTTACTAGTTTGGTGTGTAACATTCTGTACTAGGAGTCTTACCTCTGACAAAGGGTTTATTGGATATTAGTTATATTAATTATACTACATATATTATTTGTTTTTTACTGCATTATTGTATTTTTGTATAGCTCGAGCATACTGAATCACCGAGCGCTTCTCCCTATATTTGGGAACCTTAAAAATTGCCACTTCCTCAATATCTCTTATCTAAATTCATCCTTAAAAGCATTTTTTTGACCGGTTTCTCCCCTGTAACAGCCTGTGTCACATAACGTACATTGTGTTATATAATAATCGATTGATGTTATAGGTCTTGTTGTTATGTGTGGCTGTGTCATCATTACAAATGTGTTGACATAATTTACAGGCACGTTTGTTACAAGGTTTATTCCATTTTTTAGATTCAGTTGTTCATTGACCAATGTTCTGCTGACAGGTTCTTGTTTCAGGTTTTGTGGTTGTTTAAATGCAAGGATGGGAGGTTTGGGGAATATATTTTTTAATTCAGTATCTTCTGTTAGTAATGGTTGTAAATCTTTGATTATTTTCCATTTATTTTTTCTAAAATTGGATGGTATGTGGTCACTAGAGGTACACGTGAAGTAGTTTATTTTGTTTTGTACATATTTCAACCCACCACCTAGTAGTAACACCAAACTGGACAGTTATATAGAAAGCTTTTGCCTGAGAACTGCATCCATTATAACAACTCAATATAAATAAGACTTACACAATCTTACTCCATCAGAAAGAACTGCCATAAAGATTTTAAAAAACAACCCCGACATCACCATTAAACCAGCAGACAAAGGAGGTGCAGTTGTTATCATGAATACCCAGGACTACATAAATGAAGCCAACAGACATCTGTCAGAAAACAGCTACTACAAAAAACTTAAACAGGACCCTACAGAAAAATATGCTCTTTAACATAACAAACTTAAGGTATCATAATATACTGCAATACTCATTTTTAATCTATATATATATATATATCACATATTATAATTGTCAAACTACGAGACGTCGTCACGCTTTGAGTGGTGCGTACAACTTAGCGAGCTGTTAACTCGGAGCACTTAGGCGATGGGCTCAAAAGGCGCTCATCCCATTGCGAGCCTTGCGTAGGGAGGCAAGCTGTTGATTCACAGCACTTAGGCGATGAGCGCCAAAGGAGCTCATCGCTTGCAAGCCTCGTATAGCGAGTCGAGCCGTTAAGGCCCTAAAAGCACTTGGGCGATGAGTGAGGCGAGCAGTGGAGGCAATGAAACACACAGAACTTAGCCAGAAAGGATCACACATTAAAACACGCGGGACTAAGCCTCCAAACACTTAGGAAACGCGGGATCGCCTTAGCCTGCAAGCAGTTAAAGAACGCGGGACTAAGAAAAAAAAATGCGAGATAGGAAAAATACAAAGGTAACAGCTGAACCGCGCAAAGCAAAAAACACACAAAATACAAAGAAAATAAAATACAAAAAAAATCACACACAGAACATGGAACAGCCAGGAAGTCTGGGAATTAGGATGGGAACTCAAATTTAAGTCATTTTTGCAGAGGTTCAACACTCGAAAATCCGCTAAGCAAGAAAAAAAATGGCGGCCAAACAAAATGAAAACGAGGCTACACGATCCTAGATCACGCAAAACACCACCAACCGCATACCACTTTCACCCAGGAAGGTACGAGGTACAAAATACACTATTACAAAGGACGGCAAATGCCCATTCCTCTTTGGAAAACTACTCCAACTTCTTCAACTTGGATGGTTTGCGCTTGTGAACAGCAATCTTTAAGTCTGACCACAGATTTTCTATTGGATTGAAGTCTGGCCTTTGACTAGGCCATTCCAACACATTTACATGTTTCCCCTTAGACCACTCAAGTATTGCTTGAGCAGTGTTGCTTGGTCATTGTCCTGCTGGAAGGTGAACCTCCGTCCTAGCCTCAAATCACTCACAGAGTGGTACAGGTTTTTGCTCAAGAATATCCCTGTATTTAGCACCATCCATCTTTCCCTCAACTCTGACCAGTTTCCCAGTCCCAGCTGCTGAAAAACACCCCCACAGCATGATGCTGCCACCACCATGTGGTGTTCTTTGGGTGATGTGATGTGTTGGGTTTGCGCCAGACATAGTGTTTTCTTTGATGGTGGAAAAGTTACATTTTAGTCTCATCTGACCAGAGCACCTTCCTCCATACATTTTGTGAGTCTCCCACATGCCTATTCGCAAACTCAAAACATGCCTTTTTTTTTTTTATGAGTAATGGCTTTCTTCGGGTTACTCTGCCATAAAGCCCAACTCTATGGAGCGTAGGGCTTATTGTCGTCCTAATACGGATACTCCAGTCTCTGCTGTGGAACTCTGCAGCTCCTCCAGGGTTACCTTAGGTCTCTGTGCTGCCTCTCTGATTAATGCTCTCCTTGCCAGGTCCGTGAGTTTTGGTGGGTGGCCGTGTCTTGGCAGGTTTGCTGTTGTGCCATGTTCTTTCAAGTTGGTTATGATGCTCCTGGGGATCATCAAAGATTTGGATAATTTTTATAACCTAACCCTGACTTGTACTTCTCAACAACATTGTCCCTTACTTGTTTGTAGAGTTCCTTGGTCTTCATGGCAGTGATTGGTTAGTGGTGCCTCTTGCTTAGGTGTTGCAGCCTCTGGGGCCTTTCAAAAAAGGTGTGTATATGTAATGACAGATCATGTGACACTTTGATAGCACACAGGTGGACATCATTTCACTAATTATGTGACTTCTGAAGGTAATTGGTTGCACCAGAGCTTTTTATGGGCTTCATAACAAAGGGGGTGAATACATACGCACATGCCAATTTTCTGTTTTCTATTTCTAAAAAATAGTTTTATGTACAGTATATATTTTTCTCATTTCACTTCACCAACTTAGACTATTCCATCAAATAAAATTTAGATTAACAAAGCATTGAACTTAAGGCTGTAATGTAACAAACGGGGGTGAATACTTTTGCAAGGCTCTGTATATATATATATATATATATATATATATATATATATATTTATTTATTTCTATATTATATATGTACAGTATATGTATATATATATATATATATATATATATATATATCACATAGAGTTGTGGGCAATACGGGTTGTTGCTAACGCTGCCGGCTCACATAGCGAGCCCGCAGCAACTGGGCCTTCGCGAAGCAAGGCAAGGAGCGCCTAAGACCCCCTATGACATTCGGCCCGCAAATGCGGACACTCGCGAAGCGATGGGCCGCATTTGCCGAGGTGGAGGCTCTATGTCGCCACAGACGCGGTTACAAACACCCACACATGCGGCACTACCACAGACTTACACAAAAATATATGAGATGCAGAACTTAGGAAAAGAACATTACGACCTTGCAAAAATACGACCTTAATGGCAAAAATACAACCTTAACGGCAGAACCGAGCGCACCTGAAAACATTGAAAACAAATAAATACACATAAAAAATACATAAAAAGCCACAGCAAGGGGAGGCACCCAGGACCTATGCAAGTGAAGTTACACCTCAATTTAAGTCCAAATTCCCGAGTTTAGACACACGAAAATCCCCTAAGCAAGAAAAAAAATGGCAGCCGAAAAAAACGAAAACGAGTCTCCACGACCCCGGACCGCCCAACCACCTACAACTTACCCAAGAAGGGATCCGAGATAAGCTCGGAAACCCGCATTAACCCCACGGGATCCGAGATAAGCTCGGAAACCAGCATTAACCCCACATTTACTCTCGCAGTGGGGGTCCCCGATCGCACTGGATCGGGGACCCCCGCTGCAATGAAAATTCTAAATTCCCTCCTTAGGGGCTCTATACAGAGCCCCATTAACCCCTAAAAAACCCTGTCATTCATGGGGGTCAATCCAGACCACCATAAACCCTTAATTAACCCTGTCACTCATGGGGGTCAATACAGACCCCCATAAGCCCTTAATACCCCCTGTCACTCATGGGGGTCAATACAAACCTCCATAAGACCTTCATTAACCCTATCACTCATGGGGGGTCAATACAGACCCCCATAAGCACTTAATTAACCCCCTCACTCATGGGGATCAATACAGACACCCATAAACCCCTAATTAACCCTGCCACTCATGGGGGTCAATACAGACCCCATAAGCACTTAATTAACACCGTCACTCATGGGGGTCAATACAGACCCCCATAAACC
Source organism: Discoglossus pictus (assembly GCA_027410445.1). Classification (NCBI taxonomy): domain Eukaryota; kingdom Metazoa; phylum Chordata; class Amphibia; order Anura; family Alytidae; genus Discoglossus; species Discoglossus pictus. Next base: position 252,252,465 of record CM050163.1, read on the forward strand.
CATAATTAACCCTGTCACTGATGGGGGTCAATACAGCCCCCCATAAACCTAGAATTTACCCTGACACTCATGGGGGTCAATACAGACCCCCATAAGCACTTAATTAATCCGGTCACTCATGGGGGTCAATACAGACCCCCATAAATCCATAATTAACGCTATCACTCATGGGGGTCAATACAGACCCCCATAAGCCAATAAATAACCCTTGCACTCATGGTCAATACAGACCCCCATAAACCCTTAATTAACCCTGTCACTCATGGGGGGCAATACAGACCCCCATAATAAAATAAAAAACCTAAGTCACAAAACAAATAAAAAGGAACATTACAGAAAATAAAAAAATACATTACAAATCCCCACCCCACTACAGAAAAAAAAACAATTACACACCTGAAAAGAAAATACATAGAATACATACAATACAAAATACAATACAAATAAAATGAAATACAATACCTTACCCGATAATCTATCTAATATACAATAAATCCTATCTATCTAATATATATGCCCCAATCTATCTAATACACAATAAATACTATCTGTCTAATATACATCCCCCAATCTATCTAATATACAATACATCCTATCTATACAAAATAGATTCCACAATCTAATATACAATACATCCTATCTATACAAAATACATCCCCCAATGTAATATACAATACTATATAATAAAATACAATACATCCTATCTATCTAAAATACATCCCACAATCTAATATACAATACATCCTATCTATATAAAATACACCCCCCTATCTAACATACAATAAATGCTATCTCTATATAAAATACTCTAATTCTAAGCTAAAATAAAATAATTAAGACCACTTACCTTTGCAGATGTCCTTTCAGATCAGCATCCTAGGGAAAAAAAATAAAATTAATTAGAGCAACACATCTACAGAAAATAAATAAACATTATAAATATTCTACTCAACTTTCCAGCATGTCCCCATCCTTCTTCTTTTCTTCTTCTCCGGCGCGGCCCCTGTTAAAAAATACATAACATTAGTACAAATACATAAACATAAAACAAAATAAAATAAACATAATCTACATTGTACTAACCTCCCCACGATGTCTCCGGCCTCCTCCTCTTCTACCCCGCCCTGGAAATAATAAAAAAAAACAACAACTGAGATCCGCACTCGCGGACCTCCCCGACGCTAATGAGCCTCTGGAAGAAAATAGGCAATGGCGCCTTCTGATTGGTTGAAAACGCTGTCTATCAAATTCAGCCAATCAGAAGGTGCCAATGTGTGAGCCAATCAGAAAGGGATACACCCTAAAATCCCACTCTGATTGGATAATGCGCCGGTCAATCTTTATTTAAACCAATCACAAGGCGCAGATGCCTTCAGCCAATCACAATGGAATACAGGGTGATTGGCTGGAGGCATCTGCGCATTCTTATTGGTTGCACTAACAATAGCCAATCACAATGGGATACACCCCCACGTACTGATTGGCTGAAGGCATTTGCGCCATCTCATTGGCTGTTGTCAATTTCCAATCAGTATTACAGCCAATGAGAAGGCACATATGTCTTCAGCCAATCACCCCGTGGGGGTGTATCCCATTGTGATTGGCTGATGGCAATAAAGCCTTCTGATTGGTTTAAATAAAGATTGACAGGTGCATTATCCAATCAGAGAGGGATTTTGGGGTGTATCCCTTTCTCATTGGCTCACACATTGGCGTCTCCTGATTGGCTGAATTTGATAGACAGCTTTTTCAGCCAATCAGAAGCCGCCATTGTCAATTTTCTTCTTGAAAACTCCGTAGGAGGCTCATCACCATCGGAGAGATCCGCGAGTGCGGATCTCTGTTATTTATTATTTTTTTTTCTTATTTTACAGAGTGGATTGTTCCAGGGCCCATGCGGGGCAGAAGAGGAGGAGGCTGGGGACATTGCGGGGAGGTAAGTACACTGTATATTATGTTTATTTTACTTTGTTTTGATGTTTATGTCTGTTGTACTAATGTAATGTTTTTTTTCAGCAGGGGGCACACAGAATTTGCATATAGACCATTAGTGACAGTCTCTAAAAACAGATGTTGAGTACTGATAAGAATAAGGACTGGGACATGCTGGAAAGGTGAGTAGAATATTTATAATATTTACAATGTTTATTTATTTTCTGTAAACGTGTTGTAGTAAAAACATTTTTTCCTAGGTTGCTGATCTGAAGGGACATCTGCAAAGGTAAGTGGTCTTAATTTTTTTATTTTAGCTTAGAAATAGAGTATTTTATATAGAGATAGCATTTATTGTATGTTAGATAGGGGGATGTATTTTATATTAGATAGATAGGATGTATTGTATATTAGATAGATTGGGTGATGTATTTTAGATAGATAGGATGTATTGTATATTACATAGATTGGGGGATGTATATTAGATACATAGGATCTATTGTATATTAGATAGATTGGGTGATGTATTTTAGATAGATAGTATTAATTGTATGTTAGATAGATAGGGGGGTATTGTATTCTATTTCATTTTATTTGTATTGTATATATTGTATGTATTCTATGTATTTCCTTTTCAGGTGTGTAATTTTTTTTTTCTGTAGTGGGGGGGTAGTAATGTAGATTTTGTATTTTTTGTGATTTAGGTTTTTTTATTTTATGTAATGTAGATTTTTTATTTTTGCTGCCTTTAGTTTTTTGATTTTCTCTAATTAGAATGGTGGTGGTGGTGGGGGGGGGTTATTAGGGGGTAGGTAGGTAGTGTAGGTAGGTAGTGTAGGTCTTAATAGATTAGTGTAGAGGGGGGTTAGTTTCGATTTCATGGTTTATTGGGGAGCTATAGTGCAGTGTAGTGTTTATACTTAGTGTCATGAGGGTACTGGAGAACCCTCATAGCACTAAAGGCTTAGAGACCGGGTTAAAATGGTGTAGTGCTTACACTTTGGGTCATGAGGGTCCTGGATGACTCTCATGGCACTTACAGTGTTATTACATGCTTTCATTAGTGTGTTATAGGGGTCTATATAGTCAAGGCTTACAGTACACTCACATTGTGTGGCAAACAGCAGACGGGCAAGTCGCTAGTATATATATATATATATATATATATATATATATATATATATATAAATCGAATAATATATTAGTAAGCTCATTTGCATGTCTAAAAGGCGGGGACATGCAAATGAGAATATAATGTACCTCACTCTTTCAATCCAAAAATAGCAATTTTATACATTGCTCCCATAAAGCTCCCTTAAGGGAGCAATGTATAAAATTGCTATTTTATACATTAAACTACCTTTTTAGCATAGCCTGATATGCCTTGCCGGTTTGGTGACACTTAATCCCGCGACACTTAATCCTGCGACAGTTAATGCCTGACACTTAATCCCCCGACAGATAATCCCATTGACACTTAATCCGCCGACACTTAATCCCTCCCGCGGAGAAGAAAGAAATAAGAAAAAATAAAACAAATGTATTTAACGCAATTCACGAAAAGGTAATCAGAAATCTGCAGGTTAAATGTAAAGTAAAATAGAGAACTATAAATTTAAAAAGTTAAATGTATGACAGGTAAAGAATGGCACGTAGATAGACAAGTGAGTATATAATGTGTCAGCGGGATGAAGTATCGGGGGATTAAGTGTCAATGGGATTATCTGTCGCGGGATTAAGTGTCAGGCATTAACTGTCGCGGGATTAAATGTCGCAGGATTAAGTGTCCGTAAACCGTCTTGCCCCTGGGGTATCCATGTCTTTAGTGACAGAGTATACGTGCTCCAATATGCGTCTGCGGAGCTCCCTTTTGGTTTTTCCACACATAGATCCAACTACAATGGCAAACTAGGTTGTATACTAAATAAGTGGACAGGCAGTTGAAGAATTCCTTAAAATGGTACTTTCTGCCAGTTTGTGGATGTATAAAACTTTTTTTCCGGCTCCACATATCTACAGGCTTTACATCCACCACACCTATATAAACCACAAATTTTCCTCTTACTTAACCAATTTGTTTTAGGGTATCCATTTACAAATAAGCTTCATGTTAATGTATCCTCAATATTGGGACCCCTCATGTAGACTATTGAGGCTTTCTCAGGCAAGTATTATCCTTTAATAATTTCCAATACTTGTTCAAAATGTTGTGTATGTCTCTGCTTTGATTTCCATAGGTCATTATCACTTTTTTGGCCTCTTTATTCAAGTTTAACAAGTTATCTCTTTCTATCAAGCAAGGCTCTCTGGTAAGCACATTTCAGGACCCTATTAGGATGTCCTTTTCATGGACCCCTTTCTCCTGGAAGCCCTGATTCCTGACGGAGATACTCTGACTGATACAGAAGTCAGATCAGGGTGCTGGTGCAGGGATTTCAAAGAACCCAATGGTCCTTGTGGGTAGATAACCTGTAGCCTATAGCAGGTGGCGCTGGGCTTGTATAGCCCTTACTCTCGGATCGTCACAATCCTCTCTATTTAAAGCTCTGCTTTAAATCCTTTGCCTATTGTTTAAAAATTTCTAGTTACTGAAATTACGTCTCAATCTGAGATTTTGACCAAGGGGTATTCCAGTTGGTCAGTATCTCTGACTAAGACTAAGTTAAAGTAAGAAATGGAAGATGTGGTTATACAATTGAAGGGAGAGTGTTTATTTCCCCTCAAAATATTAACTAAGTAAATAAGTATGCAAATGGTTAATTTATGATGACAGAGCTAAATCTAAGGCTAATTGAAGAGATCACAGTGGAAAACCGTTGGTAGAATAACTCCCTCCTCCCTAGTCAGTGACGTCACTCGCAATGTGATTGCAAGGAGACCAATAGGGAAAAGAGAGGAGAGGTTTAAAAACAAGCCTGCAAAAGCAAGTAGCGCAGCATTGGGGATGGCGTACTTACTTTTGAGAAAGCCCCGCTGGGCGAAACCTGGTCAGGTGTAATAAAGTGACATTCTGTCTGATTACCTTGGGCATAAGCTTGAGTGACAGGATGTGTTTTTGTGTTTTGTCCTGCTAAGAAATGCAATGATGCGGATGACGTGAGGCTCGCGATCATGGGTACTCCCAAGAACCTGAGCATTCAGGACTGTAAGGTGGATATTGCGGCCTGCGATGGACCCATTTGATTGTATGCAGGTACCATCCATATCATTTTGTTATAGACAGCCAGTCACAGGATTTTCAAAATGCTGAATAAATGACCGATGTCCGTATGTATAAGGCACATTATTGGTTTTAATATTTTTTTTTCATTTATGCTATCCTATGATTTTATGCTTTTTGATGACTAGATGTGACTAGATGTGTATTTGTCTTCGGGCCAAACAGGACAAGCGAGTTTACTATATGATATTTGCACTTTAAAGAAATTTATATTAGCACGTAGCACTTTAAGATAAGGTACGATTATCACAGGCACATAGGACTCAAAGTGTTCCTCATTTATTTTGAGTTAATTTGGTAAACCTACTTATTCACATGTATGCATTGAGGGTGAGGCCTCCTTCCCTTATTCACATATTTTTGGGGTTTTCGGGTTATATTAATTATTACACAAATAGGACACTAGATTTTACACATCTTTGATATATGTACCATAATGATTGTGATAGGATTTATCACAGAGGTGTAAACTCTCTAGCCAGTGTTATTTATGCTTATTGGCATCTAGATTAAGGTGGGCATTGGTTTAAATAATATGAACCTATTAAACGTTCAGGCCCAACCATACTAGATTTGGCATTGTCAGTGCCCTATTAAAATTAACATCTGGCATAAAATTTAGTTAGGTTTTCTAACAACTTATTTTTTTACATTTAATGTTAATTAATATAAGTTTTTTATTATAGTGTATCTCTTCATATATATATTTTTTCTATTGTAAGCAGGGTGTTAAGCACCATAAGGGCTATAGTCTAGGGCCCCAACTTTCTATTACTTTTGATAATATATTTATATATATATATATATATATATATATATATATATATATATATATATATATATGTCTATATACTAATTCATTATGTATATAGATAATATATGTTGCTCCAATGTGTCCATGTGACACTGTATCCTACTTTTCCTTCATTTGCACAGAACAAATGTGTTTTTCCTTATTAAAAAAAAAATGAAAAAATGACCACTAGACCCCAACAATACGGGAATATCTTTACCATTATTCTCAATGCATCCCTAGCTCATTGCTGGAGAATGCCCCTTCTCAGCAAGTACTATATTGTCTTTCATTTAATTATAGATATACAGCCACATTAAATTCCCTGAACGTGTAAAAAACGTAGCCCCATAACCTGGCCCGCAAGACTTTCGGCTATTAAATTGGCCCCGTAAAGCAAGCCGCCAACGACTTGCGGCTTAAGTGCGAAGAAAGGCTACTGGACTTGGAAATTTGAACTGCGCACCCTCAAATCCTTTGTTCTCTTAAGCCCGTAACTGCTACGTTCCAATTTTGCTATTAAATTGCAACAAATTTCCAAAGACGTCATGGAGTTCAAGCCCGTAACCCGCAAATGGAGGCAAAAACATTACGGGCTCTAAATAGGACCCTCAAAGGGATTACAGACAACTTTTAAACACTGTAAAGGACTCTATAAACACACAAGTGGAAATATGGGGATAGCATGGAAAGATATTACAATTACTTGCACAACATACCCCAAATAAAAAATCTGCATTACATTTTTTTTTAATTATATGTTGGAATGGTCATACACATGCCAATATGAAAAGCTGCAAAATGCATAAAGCAGTTAAGACACACTACCTGATTAAATTGCTACACAAAAACATGAAACACGTGCCATATTAACCTTTTCTCATTTACAGAGGCTCTATTGTTGACCCTAAAATATAAATATAATTGCATATACATCTCGCTCATCACATCTACATTTGGGAAAACAAATAGTGGCCATATTTCACCACCACATCACACATATCAAGTAACAGGGGAACATTTTATTATTTGTTGTTCAGTCCTTCAGTTGTGTCTGACTCTCTGTGACCCTATGGACTGCAGCACATTTAGCTAGGTCTCTGCCTGTGCTTTTCCACAGGGTTTGCATACCAAAGATACTGGAGTTGGTTGCTAGTTCCTTCTCTAGTGGACTGGGATTTGTCTGACCTCTCTGCTATCACCTGCCCACCTACACTGGCCCTACATAGTATAGCTCCCAGGTTCATTCAGGTACATAAGTCCCTTCGCCACCACCACTTAGCAATCCACACTAATGTAAATTGATGAATAGCATGATATAAAGAGAGATGACCAAATTGGAATGGCTATACATCTTGGCACATGGCCATGGGCAATGGCATGGGACTTACCAGGATGGGTATAGTGGATATTATCCCTGATGGAGGTGAGTTGGCTGTTGATCCACGTGCCTCTGGGCAGCCTACATGTGTTTTTGCAGCCCCTCCTGATGGGTTAGAGTAGATTAGTGTGGTGTATGTTCCCCTGGTCCCCTTCAGCATTGCTAAGTAGTGTTGGTGAACTTTTGTACTGCAATGAAGCTGTGACCTATACCATGTAGGGCCACTGTAGGTGGGCACGTCATAGCAGAGAGGTCAGACAAATCAGTCCACTAGAGAAGGAACTAGCAACCCCCTCCAGTATCACCTGCCATATTCCTATCAGGCCCTCAGGGGAATGTTGATACTCCACAATATCACTAACTGGACATTTGCATGTTTATTAACCCTTTATGTTGATTATATATGATATATATTATTATATGATATCTAATGCTATTATTACTATTATTATTATTATTATATGTGTTGATCTATTGCATAGTAACTAGGGCTCATAAGTTTACATATATAGGAATGTGATGCATGTGGGTCTCCCATAACCCCTACCATGGACAACACACTGACACGGTTATAACGGTATAACAAAGCTTTATTTCATACACAGAGCACAATCAGAAATGGACTGTGCATTAATACCATGGGTGTGGTGTGGGCAGATACCGGAAGGGCAAGAGGCTGTGGGCATTTAAAGGACATCTAAAGGGTTAACTATTAGACATCTGTGAGGAATTGACTCTGCTGAGATTCGAACCCTGGTCTGCATGCTTGCTAAACTTTTTCCCTACCTGTACACCAGCCTGCCTCTTGCAGATTTGCCTGAGACCTGATACCTTGACTCTAAAAGCAATGAAATCAGTGACAACTCTCTTTAGCTGTGTCTGGTCAGCTGTTCGGTTCTTGGCCTATATAAGGCACTTCCTGTCTCTGTATCCTTGCCAGATTATTGTGTTCCTGAACTCTCTAATCAAGCTTGTTCCTGTTTCTCCTACCTGTTGCTGAACTTGGATCGTTTTTGACTTTGCTGCTTCTCCTTCCCACTGACCTCAGCTTGCCTCACTAAGATTATTATCCTTCTGTTCCTGACTCTCATCTCTGCTTCAGAGCAGACAGCCACTCAAGGCTCAGGGGCTCAACCACCTGGGTAACGAGTGGCTATCTCTGGCAGGGAGTTTTTGCTGATCTGGCTACTGGACTCCAAACTTTGTACCACCAATATCATAACAGAATAATCTGGCCTAATCGTGGAGACCGTCGGATCAGATTCTGCATTTGCTCAGCAGGTTGCTTTTAATACAAGAACTATGCAGACCCAGGCACAGACCATTCAAGTGCTGCAGGATCAAGTAGCTGAACTGCAAAATGAAGTTCGATCAATGCATAGTGAACTTACCAGCTACAGGGCACATGATGCTGCGGCTGCTGCTACTACTAATGTTACACCTGCACAAGATGCCCGCTTGCCTCTGCCTGAAAAATTTGGAGGAGACCGCAAAAAATGTAGGGGTTTCCTAAATCAATGCCGTTTGCATTTCATGATGTTACCTAATCTTTTCCCATCTGAAAGAGAGAAGGTGGGATTTATTTTTTCCCTATTCAAAGATGAAGCCCTGGCTTGGGGCTCACCTCTTCTGGAACAGGACAGTCCAGTCTTGGGTAATCTAAATGACTTTCTTGAGGCCATGTGCCTAGTTTTTGATGACCCCAATCGATGTGCTACAGCAGAAGCCACTCTCCTTCATTTGCATCAAGGGAGGCCCTCTGTGGCTGAATATGCTGCTGAATTCAGACAGTGGGTTGCTGATACTACTTGGAACCAATCAGCCCAGAGGTTCCACTTCAGAAAAGGTCTCTCAGAGGCTATAAAAGATGAGCTTGCTCGTGTTGATCTTCCTGCTGAGTTTGATGCATTTGTGCGTTTGGCTATCCGTATTGATCGGAGACTTTCAGAAAGAAAATTGGAAAGACAGAGCTCTTTTAAACAAAGTGCTACTCCTACTTTCTATTCAAGAAGTTCTACCCCAAACCCACAAACACCTACCGACTCTGAGCCAGAGGCTATGCAGGTAAATCTAATAAGAGGGCCATTATCCAACGAAGAAAAACAGTGGCGACGCACTCACAATTTATGCATGTATTGTGGTAGTGCAGGGCACTATGCCATCAATTGCCCTAGCAAATCCAAGAGAACAATAGCTATGGCTGCTGATGGTGCGCAGATTCAACCCCAATCCCAGATTTCAGACCAACTGGATTTTGTCACACAACCCTTGTTTTCTCTGGCTCATGGTGAAGAGGGTATGATGACTCAACATCCTCATTTGGTGGTGCCTATCACTTTGCAATGTGGTGATAATAAAATTTCGACTACAGCTATGATAGATTCTGGAGCAGGCGGAAACTTTATGGACATCAAATTTGCAGCAAGAAATAAAATTCAGTCTATCCCTAAATCTTCACCTGTGTTAATGGAAACAGTAGACGGTTCTCCACTTATGTCAGGCCCGGTTACACATGAGACTGTGCCCTTAAAATTGATTCTGGAAGTGAATCACCATAAGTCTATATCTTTTCACCTAATCTCCTCAACACAGTTTCCAGTGATTTTGGGTATACCCTGGCTTGCTCTGCATAACCCACAGATTGATTGGAAGACTAGAACCTTGTCCTTTCCTTCAGAACACTGCTCAATGAATTGTCAACCCTCTAAGGTAACACCTGTTGCCTCAACAATTAATGAAATGGTTGCTACAAACTTAACTAAGCTTCCCCTATAATATCGGGATTTTGCAGATGTCTGTGATAAGAAGAATGCTGATCAGCTTCCACCCCACAGGCCTTATGATTGCCCAATAGAGCTGTTACCTGGGGCTGCTATCCCATTTGGCCGTATATATTCCCTTTCTGAGCCTGAATTGAAAGCACTTCGTGAATACATACAAGAAATTCTTGCCAAAGGCTTTATTCGACCATCTACTTCTCCAGCAGGAGCTCCTATATTTTTTGTAGAAAAGAAAGATGGCAGCCTACGGCCATGCGTTGACTACAGGGACATTAATAACATCACTGTTAAAAACCGCTACCCCTTGCCTCTCATTCCTGAACTTCTGGAGAGACTTCGCTCAGCTAAAATATTTACGAAGCTTGATCTACGACGGGCATATAATCTGGTTTGTATAAGACCAAATGATGAATGGAAAACAGCCTTCAGAACCAGGTACGGACATTACGAATATCTAGTAATGCCATTTGGACTTTGTAATGCCCCCGCAACTTTTCAGCATCTAATCAATGATGTACTACGGGATCTCCTGGATCAGTTTGTTGTGGCATATTTGGATGATATCCTGATATTTTCTGATAATCTTGAAAATCACAGAAAACAGGTCTGCATTGTTCTTGAGCACCTTCGTACCCACCACCTATACATTAAACTGGAAAAATGTGAGTTTGAACAAACAGAAATTCAATTCCTGGGGTATGTAATAACTCCTACAGGTTTAAGTATGGACGCAAGTAAAATTAAGGCTGTGCTGGACTGGCCCATCCCCAAGAATGTAAAAGATATTCAGAGATTTGTGGGGTTTGCCAATTTTTACAGGCGATTCATTAAGAATTTCTCTGCCATTATTACACCGATCACTGAACTTACACGTAAGGGGACTCCTTTTTCAGTGGTCTGATAAGGCTGATACTGCATTTTCCAGATTAAAGACTCTGTTTACATCTGCCCCTATCCTGATACATCCTCAGCCAGAATTGCCATTTACTGTAGAGGTAGATGCTTCTGATTCAGCTGTTGGTGCCATACTGTCTCAAAGTACTGGACCTAAAATGTTGTTACATCCATGTGCTTTCTATTCCTGCCAGATGATGCCAGCAGAAAGGAACTATGACATAGGGAATAAAGAACTTTTGGCTATAAAAGCTGCCTTCACCGAATGGAGACGGTGAAGGGAGGGAGCTACCCATCCAATTACTGTCCTCACAGATCACAAAAATCTGGAATGTATTAAATCAGCTAAGAGACTGTCAGCCAGACAAGCACGCTGGTCCCTATTTTTCTCAAGGTTTAATTTTTTGATTTCATACCGCCCGGGCTCCCGAAATGGTAAAGCAGATGCCTTGTCTAGGATAGCGGACCCCCTCCATACTACAGTTACCGAGGCTACCATCTTGCCGGAGAGTAGATTTTTAGGTGTTACATTTCCTTCTGATCTAATGTCCCGCATTAAGAAGGGCTACGCTGAAGATCCAGTTTTTCGTGATCCTCCTCGTGATCTTCATATGACAATGCATAATGGGTTTTGGATTTTTCAACAACGCCTGTTTGTTCCGGACTCAGTGCGACTGGACGTTTTACGTCTCTACCATGACTCAAAACCAGCAGGTCATCCAGGAATCCGAAAGACACAAGAACTACTTGCCCGATCCTTTTGGTGGCCTAAATATCATGAGGATGTTAAGAAGTATGTGTCCTCTTGTGACGTCTGTGCCAGACATAAGACTCCTCGCTCATCCCCTGTTGGCTTGCTTCAGCCTCTTCCTATTCCTCATCGGCCCTGGGGATCTATATCCATGGACTTTATTGTGGAACTACCTCCCTCTAAGGAGCACACTACCATTCTTGTTGTTGTGGACCGGTTAACCAAGATGAGTCATTTTATACCAGCTCGTGGTCTCCCTTCAGCTAAACAGACTGCTGACCTAGTTATTCGGGAAATATTTCGCTTGCATGGAGTGCCTGATGAGGTAATTTGTGACAGGGGAGTGCAGTTTACATCTCGTTTTTGGAAATATTTTTGTTCTATTCTAGATATCGATGTAAATCTGTCATCAGCTTTTCATCCACAAAGTAATGGACAGACTGAGCGAACCAACCAGACTTTGGAGCAATATTTGCGGTGCTATATTAGTTACCTGCAGGATTACTGGCTGGATTTTTTATCCACGGCGGAATTTGCCTATAACAATGCCCAACACTGCTCCACTTCTCTGAGCCCATTTTTTGCCAACTATGGTTACCATCCGACCTTTCTGGTGAGTCTCCCGATTACTACTCCCGTTCCTGCAGTCACTGACCGGCTGACCGCCTTACGTGATTCCCAAACACTGTTAAAAGAGACTCTTTTGGAAGCTCAGGAATGTTACAAAAGAGCTGCTGATAGGCATAGAAAGGAGGCCCCAGTCTATCATGTTGGTGACAAGGTGTGGCTGTCCACAAAGAATCTTAAACTTCGGATTCCTTCTCACAAATTGGGTCAAAGGTTCATGGGACCTTTTGAGATCATTGCTCAGATCAATGCTGTCACTTTCTGTTTGCAACTTGCAAATTCCATGAAGATACATCCAGTGTTTCACGTTGCACTGCTTAAACCTTTTCATGAAAATTCTTTCCCTGGCCGAGCCCTACCTGCTCCACCTTCAGTCCTCGTGGATGGTGAAGATGAATATGAAGTGGAAAAAATCCTTGACGCCAGGATATTCCGTAACAAGCTTCAATATTTGGTTCGTTGGAAAAGCTATGGTGAGGAGGATAGATCGTGGGAACCAGTGGACAATATTCACGCTCCTGATCTTCTTCGGTCTTTCCATGCACAGTACCCTGCTAAACCGGGTAATAGGGCATCCAGAGGCTGCGCCTATAGAGGTGGGGGTAATGTGAGGAATTGACTCTGCTGAGATTCGAACCCTGGTCTGCATGCTTGCTAAACCTTTTCCCTACCTGTACACCAGCCTGCCTCTTGCAGATTTGCCTGAGACCTGATACCTTGACTCTAAAAGCAATGAAATCAGTGACAACTCTCTTTAGCTGTGTCTGGTCAGCTGTCCGGTTCTTGGCCTATATAAGGCACTTCCTGTCTCTGTATCCTTGCCAGATTATTGTGTTCCTGAACTCTCTAATCAAGCTTGTTCCTATTTCTCCTACCTGTTGCTGAACTTGGATCGTTTTTGACTTTGCTGCTTCTCCTTCCCACTGACCTCGGCTTGCCTCACTAAGATTATTATCCTTCTGTTCCTGACTCCCATCTCTGCTTCAGAGCAGACAGCCACTCAAGGCTCAGGGGCTCAACCACCTGGGTAACGAGTGGCTATCTCTGGCAGGGAGTTTTTGCTGATCTGGCTACTGGACTCCAAACTTTGTACCACCAATATCATAACAACCTTATCATAAGGATAAGGCATAGCATCTACTAGGATTACATGTGGTCATCCACAGTAACCATAATCAGTTGTGACATAGGAACATCATATAACACTCCATTTCATAGAAATAACCATTAATGCGCATACAGCAACCATATGGTCTCCATCTGCCATATTAAACAGATGCTAGAAAGAATGGATCACGCAATACTAATCAATTCCACACACAGTGTGTTTTTATACATTACTGCTGATTCCAAAATAGATGATAGTAATCTGCAAAGCATAAAGAGGAGGTGTTAGAACAATTATAAGCTGTGATTATAGTACATTGATTTTGCTCTGGACACTACAATAAACCAATTAACATGAATGTCATCTACGAGTAGTGATAACCATACTGGTTCTGTCCTGTTCAATCAGCCTTCCCGAAATATGTTGAGGATGTGTGATACAGGTATGCTTCACTGTGAACACAATCTTTCAGCAAAAAGTACTATCACTATCTACATGGAATAGTTGTGCCATGCTGAAATCACATCTCACTGGTATATGGGTGGTACCAAGACCAGACAGATTACACTGTTCACATTACTCCCAAACACATGCACATTGATCCTGATGTCAAACAAAGGGAATTAGCCATTTTGTTTGGATGACATTAAATACATTAATCTGCTTTCATACTGTTAACAGGATGAAATGCAAGAAAACGAATGTACTGTATAACTACTGGTTTGGATTAGCAGATCCTAATGGGACTGTGCAACTCTAAAGCAGGAACATTATTCATTCTAATTGAAACTCACACCAGTCATGTTCATTAGTGAAGAGATATGTAGTCATATCTTGCATTTCAGATTCATCTGCAGTTGGTGAATGACACTGATCGAATGGCTGTTGAGAACTGGATTGAGTGTTCACTCACATGATGGTATTGTACTGCTCGAAGATGAAGAACATGCCTTCATGATCGTGTGGTTTGGCTAATAACACCCACAGAGACAAGAACAAGATATCAATCATAACAATATTCTGATTTACTACAACACCTCATCTCAAGGTCAATTAACATTGAACATCAATTGTTAAAATGTTAAACACAACCAGACTCTGTAGCCAGCCAATAGTATGTCAACATCTATACCTATCAGTATTCAGTGAGGAGTGAACAAGAGGAGGACTTCCTGGATGGTCCCAAGACCTCCTCTTCCTCAGCACTGGGCCCCCACCTTCCGTGCCAGCACCCCATCTCCCTCTTCCACGTCCTTGTTGTGGAGGAGTGTAGGATGCCACTACGTTGGCTGGCTGGGGATCTGGTTGAGATGGTGGTGAGTTCCGATATGAGGAGGCCGATGTCTCGGGTAGCTGTTGTGCAACCGAAAGCTGGAGAGCTTCCGAAGGCTGCAAGGCTTAAAATTTCCATGCTTTAATTTTTAACTTGCACGTCGCTAGTAGAGAATATCACACTGCTCTTAGGTCGAAATAAGAAGACTTATAGCCCTATTAAATTCCTTCAACGTGTAAAACCGTAGCCCGTAATGTAGCCTTACGGCTATTAAATTGGCCCTGTGAAGCAACCCGCGGGTTACAGGAGGAAAAACTCTACAGGAAGTCAAAATGTAAACTCTGTGGCTGCAAATCCTTCAATCTGTCAAGCCCGTAACTGTTACGTTTCAATCAAGCTATGAAATTGCTACGAATCCACTGGCGTTCAAACCCGTAAGCCGCAAATGGAGTCAAAAAGCCAACGGGTACTAGAGAGGACCCGCAAGGGGGTTAAAGTCCTATCCGTAGCACTGTGAATGCAAATATACACACACTACTGTTTTTTCAATTAAAGGGAAAGTGATTTAGGTATTTAAATTATTAGCACAACATTCTCAAGCTGGCAAATCTGCAATATAAAAAACTTTTATTTCTATTTCATTTCCGTTTTCTAATACATATAATGGAAGGCGCAGGGAATAGAATAGAATATTTACTGATTTATTAATATTGCATTATTTCTGGAGTGCGGGCTTGATCGAAACTCATAATTGAAACCCGTAAAACTTTGAAATCTAACCTCCATTTTTCAGTGACGTAATGAGGACAATCTAATTTGCCATTGGCTCCATCTAAACCCGTAACTACGGGTTTGACTAATTGATCATGTTCAGGGCCGTAGCATGGTTCAATTTAATAGCTCTGTAACACAGACGAATTTCAAGCACGCAGCCTTTGCAGGTGTACCCATGCTGCTACGGGCTTTGAAATCAATGGGGCTGCTTGCCAGGTACATATGTAATACCCATGTGGCTAGTTCAGTAAAAAATAAATAGTATTTTCCCAGATAAAACAAACTGGATTTTAAGTCCCTCAAAATTTGGATTTCAAAGAGATGAAAAGAAGCAACCTAGTTATAGAAAGTTTTACTTTTTTAAAACCTTAAGATCCAAAAAGAATTTAGAGACAAAAGCATATTTAGTGTTTTTCTTCCATTTACTAAAAAGGTAAGTGATACTTTGAATGTTCATTCTTTAACTACTAGCGACTTGCCCGTCAAAAAATGATGGCAATGTGATGTATATGTTTGTCAAGTTGTTTAGTTATTAACATATATTTTTGACACTTGTAAGTATTTTAATATGAACGTGTATTTTTGTAAAATGTTGATGTAATGGTTTTTTTAAATGTAATTAGTATCTGAAGAATTGTTAACTTTAGTATACATTGAATGAATAGGAAAGCAAAAAGTAAAAAGCCTTCTTTAAACGTCGCGAATTTTGACATGAAGTTTAAACTATATGTAAGCAATAACCATCAAAGTATATATTTTTAAACTTGAACTTTATTTTTTATGTAAGTTTAGAAGTTAACAAAACATTGGTATAATTTTGAACATTATAAACAGGAACATAGTGAATACATTTTGTAACCTAATTTTTTATTAAAAGTATTAACATTTGAATGTAAAAACAATTGACATTTAAATTAATCAGTATTAAAATTCAATTTGTATCAGAATAATTGTTAACTTGAATATACATTGAATGTAGAGTAAGGCATACAGTAAAACTCTTCTTAAAATGTACGTAATTAAAGTAATTTTTTACTGAGCACATAAACTGGCGATCAACATTAATGTAGGTAGTAATCTTAAGATAACAGACAATATTTACATTGTGACTTAAAAGGTGCTTGACCTCTTAACATCCACTTTGTAATCTGTTGAATGAAATAACTTGAAAATATATTTTTTAAACTTGTAACATTAACATAGTGACTTAACATTTTAACATAATTTTAATAACAATGCAAGGCAAGTATTTTGTGAGGCAAATCATTCATAAACATGACTTCCATTAATTATGACTGAATTAAACAACCAATTGTTATGTATTTTACAATGCTTTAAAAAAATCTTGGCATCGTAAATTTGTGTCCTTCAAAGTTATAGTACTTCATAGTAGACAATGTTTTTAGTAAAAATACGTCCATCTTCTAATAAATCACCTTGACTTTCATTGTTTTCAATGTAAACTTTAATAGCCTGTGGATTTTTGCACCGTGACAACGCAACGTACAATTGACCATGTGCAAAAACTGGTTCTTCCAAGAAAATACCCACAGATTTGAAAGTTTGACCTTGTGATTTATTAATGGTCATTGCAAATGCCATAATAATGGGAAATTGTCTTCTTTGAAGTATAAAAGGGAGACTACTTTCACTTGGTGCTAAATCTATTCTTGGTATGAAAACTCTCTCTCCTTTATGGGTCCCAGTTAAAATTTCAGCATCTATAAAATGGTCCTTTAATTGTTAAACAATTAATCTTGTGCCATTGCATAGGCCTTTTTTGGGGTTCATATTTCGCAGTAACATGATAATTGCACCTTTCTTTAGCTGCAAAATATGTGGTGGCATTCCAGAAGGAGTTAAAGAGTTTATGAATTCAGTTGAAAAGTTAGCCTGACTTTCATTGTCATCAGCAAGTACAGAATCAGCACTGTGATAATTTCTTTGTGGTGCATACATTTTTTTTAAGATTTCATTATTGAGGATTAATGCATCTTTATTTTTACACGTCAGTATGACTTAGTTGGCAAGCTCGGAATATTCTTCGTTATTTATGCTCCCTTCAAATATAGCCGATATAATATCTTGTTGACAAATCATATGAGGTGGGATCTCTACAGTGTCATCAGGTAAATGTAGTATTTTTTCTGTTCTGCCTTCTCCAATTTTAATAAGCCAATCATTGAAATCAGTTTGGCCTTCTGATCTCATATTTTGTTGCAGTTGAAGATGGGTAAAATGTTTCCATACTATACTTGACTTTATACATGTTTCGATAATGTCAGTTCGATTTCCATGTACAACGACAGGTAATGTTTGTCTGAAATCGCCACCCAACAACATTACCTTTCCACCAAATGGAAAAGTATTCTCCATGACTTCACGAAGCAAACGGTCAATACATTGGAGGGCATAGCATGACATCATTGTGGCCTCATCTATTATAATTAATTTACATTTCTTCAATTTCTTTGCTTGTAAGGATGTCATGCGAATATCTGACACAGAATTTTCTAAAATAGGCACTGGCAGTTTAAATCCACTATGAACAGTTCTTCCACCTTCTAATAAAAGTGCAGCAATTCCAGTAGTGGCAAACGCCATTGCTATTTTTCCTTGGGCTCGTACTGAACTCATTAATAAATTGTACAAATATGTTTTTCCTGATCCGCCAGGTCCATCAAGATAGAAATAACGCTCTGTCACCATGTCATCATCTATAGCATTTTTAATGGCATGAAATGCTTGCAATTGTAGTGTATTTAAAGTTGCAAGTCTTTCTTCTGTTCTTTCTGCTTGTAGTTGAATGTCATAGTCTTCAAAGTTAATGTCATCTATAAGACCTGGATCAGGCAAATTAAAACTTGCACAACTTAATCCATGAGTTAAAAAGACTTCTTGGATTTCCATTAACGCTTTTAAGTGTGCAATGGGTTCATTGTATCGTCGCATAAAGTCTTCAGCCATATTACTTTTAAAAGTCTCCCACAAAGCTAATGCATTTGGAGCATTTGAGAAGATACAAATAAAAGCAAATTGTTCTCTCATCTGTCGTGGCATTTGACATTGTGCTGCTTCTTCTAAACATCTTTCCCACTCTGTATCATCAGCGAGTAAGTTTCTATGTCTTGCAGCTAAATGGAAGGATTCATATACAATGTCATTAACAGTTCTTAAGTGTTCAAAACTTTGTGCTCCAGGAACATTTAAAAGTAATATCCGTAAGCAAAAACGTTCCACATCTCTTGGACTGACTGTGTAAATTCTTGGAATAATTTTATTGCCTCTGGTTTTTCTTGGTCTCCATAATCCATTCACAAAAACATAGTGATATGGAATTTCAATATATAAGTATTGTGTTGCTTCAGCATCAGTGGAATTTAATGCAAACCATGCAGTTAGTGTAGTGTGGCGATCTTCACTTTGGGCCAATGCATTCATTTCATTTCCAGCATGGAAATAGACTAAATGTCGTTGTGGCAAATGTACTGCTAACCTATATACTGCATGTGATCTATCATGCATTTCAAATTTTAAAAGCCGCCACATAGCTTCTGGCGCACTGACATAGCGAGCATCTACATGAGATGCAAGTTCATCATGTACTAACTCACTACTTTCAGGGTTGTCTGCACTTTTGACGACTACAGTAGCTGCATCGTAACCTTTGTAAATATATTTGTAGACATATTTAATGGATTTGATGGAAGTGCAGGCTTCTACGTTGATGTGGGCGTTGTACTTCATGAGTAAATGTGGATTGTAGGGTACTACATATCTATTGTCCACTTTTTTTCCACGAATAATGGCACTATCTCCTTCTCTTCTTTTATAAAGTGGATATCTATCACAATTGGCATAGGTTTTGTCTCTATAATCTTTTGGAAATTCTTTGGAACATTTATTATTTTCCATACATGGTGATTGTGGATTAAGGTCACCACAGGGTCCATGAATCATGCGATGAGTAACAATCTCATATAGTCTACCATATAGTTCTGGATCTGGTAGTTCAGCAACAATGACTGCATCCACTTTGTCCGAAGTATCTAATTTATCTTTTTCTTGAAGTATTATTAGAAGATGTGCATGTGGAAGGCCTCTTTTTTGAAATTCAATGGTATATACATAAGCAAGACATTTGCCAAATAACTGATTTATAGTGAAGTCACGTATTAATTCATTTAATTTAATCTTAAAAACTCTGGCTACTAAATCTGGTCGATCTGAAGCAGTTTGTCCAAGAAGTAGATTTAGTGTAATTTCTGGCCATTGTGGATTACATGTAAATGTCACAAATAGATCGGGTTTGCCAAATTTTGTCACAATAGCCATAGCATCATTGTATCTTTCTCTCATATTCCGAGGAGATCCTTGAAAGGAAGATGGTAAAATGATGGCTTTGCCAGCTGTCATGTCTCTGCTTGTAGCCACGTCAGCAACATAGTCCATGAGTCCAGAATATTGTTCTACACGGAGTTTATCTTGTTGATATTTGATAAAGTTTAAATTATTTGCCTCAACTTGCAAATATGAATCAATAATCCATTGTTGTGTTAGTTTCCCACCACATAAAATTGGATTAAATACATTGCGAATGGCAATTTGAGCTACTTTAAATTCAAGCATAGAAACATTATTTCGGATTCTGGCTTTAGCATTTGGTTAACTGGGAAGAGTTAATTTTGGTTGCCAACCTGCTTCTCCGTGTGGGAAAAAGATGGGATATGTCATTGGATCTAAATTTGGACTTAAGATACTCATATTAATAAACGGTTGGTCCTCATTTCTAGGATATATTCGAATGTCTCTTTGAAATGGTGGTTCTCCTTCATCATTCTGAAACACCATTGCAACCTCATTTGTTGTTGGCAAGTTATAACGACGTTTATCAGTATGTCTGTCTCTTTTAAGCACCATATTAACCTTCGGCATTGGTAATTGATGTGTTTGTGAATGAAGTAGTTGTTCATTTTCTACTTCTGCCAATTTTTTATAAGCTTTACTGTAGGGATTGTTGTCCATAATGTTATTTAGCTCTATGAAAACAGTGGGTAAGCATTTTTTATTTTCTTCCATCTGCATACGTTGGTCAACAGCTTCCATTGTATCTAGGACATATAGTTGAGCGAATTTTCTTTTATTTCCTTCCTCTGGATGTAAATGGGAAGTGCGATGATAAATTTGTCCTTGGACTTTAAAACAGTAAGGACCATGTCCTGGTACATTAGCAGCTAATGTTGCCCCCATGGATGCAAAGGATATGGCACTATTGTAGGATCTTATGTTTGTCTTAAAAATTTTATAGTTTGGAAAAGTAGGTTCAGTCATAATATTTTGTAAATAAATTGGAAATTCTTTCCTTTCTGGAAGTTTGAACTTGCCTTTTTGACAACAACTAATAAATTGTCCATCTCTGGGTCTCTCCTGTTTAAAATAATAAGCCTCACAAAACTGACATTGAGTAGTCATGTCCCCACAACTATGAACCTCTACTGCTAAAGACTTGAGTAGAGGACAATTTGCAAAGCATATAGGATTTTGCCTTTCATATTCATCAGGTGAAATGTCATATAATGTTTCAACAACAGGTTCTAAATGTTTTGTTTTTTTCGTTGCTTTTCTTGGTATATGTTGTATTGTTTGAGGTAAAATGTCATGTAATGTTTCATGAAACGGTTCTAAATGCTTTGTTTTCTTTGTTGCTTTTTTTGGTATCTCTTGTCTTTTTTCTGGTAAAATGTCATCTGATGTTTGAGCAACAGGTTGTAAATGCTTTATTTTCTTTGTTGTTTTTTTTGACATATCTTTAATTTCTGCAAGTGACAGTCTTTTGCTTGCAATTCTTTTGCGTTCTTTTTCTCGTCGAATTTCCTTCTTCTCCGGTGTCTGCTGGCTGTCTGCTCTCTGTCGTCGTTCTCTAGCTTGGCGTCTTTTCTTTTCTTGTTTACTCTCATTATCAGCCATGTTAATCTGTAAAAATAAAATAATGTACCATTAGTTTATTTTGAGATGTTAAGTTGTTTTTCATGACAAATAGTTATCAATAGTGTGTTAACATTTTATAGTTAATCAATTTCAATGCGGTCAATTGAATAAAAGTCTAAATAAGGGCATGAGATAATTATTTAAAGACATTTTTATTTATTAAACATGTATCCAAAAGCAAGTGTTTCAGTAACTAAAAAGGTATTTTAAAAAAGATGTTATGTCCTTATTTACAGCACTATTCAATTTGTCAAATGGCAATTAAATTAGGGTTTAGGACTGGAATGTTACAATGACAAATTGTATAGATTCTGTGTTTTTAGACTTTTTTGGACTATGGCAATTTATTTTTTAAGTTTACATTGAAGTTTGTATTTATTGTTAAAGATTATTGGCCCTAAAAGACAAATAAGAGATAGATGATAGATATTACTTTTTATACTGTACCTTGGTTGAAGTTTGATTTCAAGCAAAATTCTTTGTTGGTCCTGTGTTGAAAGCCTTCGTCCGATGGTGTGGTCCTGTGTTGAAAGTCCTCGTCCGATGGTGTAGTCCTCTGTTGAAAGTCCTCGTCCTCTGGTGTGGTCCTCAGTTCCAACTCCTGTTCCGATGTTCTTGACGCAGTATCTGTTATAAAATAAAAATGAAAATGTTATGTTATTTGAATGTCTTTGTATTAATGAAAAAATGGCATTATTTCTGTGTTTTTCTACAATCCTTTTTGGTGAGCCACAATTTTGGTATGCTTCTGTAGGCTATTTTCTAAGGCTTATAGGTGGTTAAACATTAAAGAAGAATATTAATTAATTTTTCTCTTTTTTTACTTGTTATACTGTACCTTGGTTGAAGTTTGATTTGAAGCAGAATCTTTGTTGGTCCTGTGTTGAAAGCCTTCGTCTGATGGTCTGGTCCTGTGTTGAAAGTCCTCGTCCAATCGTCTGGTCCTCTGTTGAAAGTCCTCGTCCGATGGTGTAGTCCTCTGTTGAAAGTCCTCGTCCAATGGTCTGGTCCTCTGTTGAAAGTCCTCGTCCGCTGGTGTGGTCCTCAGTTGAAACTCCTGTTCCGATGTTCTTGACGCAGTATCTGATATAAAATAAAAATGAAAATGTAATATTATTTTAATGTATTTGTATGAACTAAAAAATGACATTATTTCTTTGTTTTTCTACAATCCCGTTTGGTGTCCACCACTTTTGGTATGCTTATTTAGGCCTTTTTCTAAGGCTTATAGATTGTTAAACATAAAATAAGTATCTAAATGTACTTTGGTATGTGTTTGTGTGAGTTTTCATACAATCCTGTTTGGTGCGCACCACTGTTGGTATGCTTATTTAGGCTTCTTTCTAAGGCTTATAGGTTGTTAAACATAAAATAAGAATGTAAATGTAGTTTGCTATGTGTTTGTGTGAGTTTTCATACAATCCTATTTGGTGCGCACCACTGTTGGTATGCTTATTAATGTTGTTTTGTAATGCTTATAGGTTGTTAAACATAAAATAAGAATGTAAATGTAGTTTGCTATGTGTTTGTGTGAGTTTTCATACAATCCTGTTTGATGCGCACCGCTGATGGTATGCTTATTAATGTTGTTTTGTAATGCTAATAGGTTGTTAAACATAAAATAAGAATCTAAATGTAGTTTGCTATGTGTTTGTGTGAGTTTTCATACAATTCTGTTTGGTGCGCACCACTGTTGGTATGCTTATTTAGGCTTCTTTCTAAGGCTTATAGGTTGTTAAACATTAAATAAGAATCTAAATGTAGTTTGCTATATGTTTGTGTGAGTTTTCATACAATGCTGTTTGATGCGCACCACTGTTGGTATGCTTATTAATGTAGTTTTGTAATGCTAATAGGTTGTTAAACATAAAATAAGAATCTAAATGTAGTTTGCTATGTGTTTGTGTGAGTTTTCATACAATCCTGTTTGGTGGGCACCAATGTTGGTATGCTTATTTAGGCTTCTTTCTAAGGCTTATAGGTTGTTAAACATTAAATAAGAATCTAAATGTAGTTTGCTATGTGTTTGTGTGAGTTTTCATACAATCCTGTTTGATGCGCACCACTGTTGGTATGCTTATTAATGTAGTTTTGTAATGCTAATAGGTTGTTAAACATAAAATAAGAATCTAAATGTAGTTTGCTATGTGTTTGTGTGAGTTTTCATACAATCCTGTTTGGTGGGCACCAATGTTGGTATGCTTATTTAGGCTTCTTTCTAAGGCTTATAGGTTGTTAAACATTAAAATAAGAATTTAAATGTAGTTTGCTATGTGTTTGTGTGAGTTTTCGTACAATCCTGTTTGATGGGCACCACTTTTGTTATACTTATGTAGTGTTTTTTCTAATGGTTATAGGTTGTTAAACAAAAAGAATATAAATTTAGTTTGCTATGTGTTTGTTACAATCCTGTTTTGTGTGTACCAGTTTGTGTGTACCATATGTTGCATACTTTGGCCCTCATTCAATTGCAGTTTGGCCAATTCAATAGGGTTCTAAATGTGCTTATTTGGAGCCCTATTGAATTGTCCAAAATATCAATTGAATGAGGGCCTTAGTTTGCTGGATTTGTTATATTGTGAGGGCCTCATTGAATTTGGTTTTTCAATAGGGCTCTATATAAGCACAGAGCATATTTTTGAACAGAAGTTTTTAGTTAAATTGAGCCAAATGTGCTTATATAGAGCCCTATTGAAATGGTCAAATCACATTTGAATGAGGCCCTCAGCCATTAAACATATTTAGGTCCTGAATCAATTGCGTTTTGACCAATTGAATAGGGCTCTATATAAGCACATAAATTTTTTTTGGACAGAAGTTTTTAGTTAGTGAAGACCTATTATGTGCTTATATAAAGCCCTATTCAATTAGCCAACTCAGAATTGAATAAGGCTCATGGTTCGGTTCTTTTTTATACTTAATACTTTACCTTGATTGAAGTGTGGAATGACAGAGGGTCCCCTCCTGCCAATCTTAATCCGCCGGTCTTCTTGTAGTGTCTGTTTGAAAAATAAAGTGAAATAGTGAATTATAGAATTTTTTATTTGTATTTAACAAACCATGGCCTTTTCAGCATTTAAAGTATTTTTGTATCTTACCTCTTGTTCTTTGTTGGTGTTCTTTAAAAGGGATTGTGCTTCACAGTGCACGGTGCAAATTGTTGAGAGACGCTGTTGATGCAGAGTCTGTTTGAATATTAAAAAAAGTTGAAAGATTGAGTTTTAGGTGATCTATTAAATTGCAGTAAATTAATTTCATTGAAATATACTTCTGTAATTAATTTGAATTAACATTATTTTTTGGTGGGGTCTACACACATATGTCACATACATGAAGCACATTTCCATAGTTGAAAGTAATTTTTTTGTGTGCGTGTGACATATCACTATACATGAATCATATTTTAATTGTTAAATTAACCTTATTTTTATTTTTGGGCAACATACATAAATGTGTGTGTGACATGTGACTATAGATGATACACATATATGTGCGTGTCACATATCAGTATACATGACTCATATTTTAATAGTATTTTAATAGTCCCAACTTATTTTTTTGTAATGTAATTTAAATGTAGTTGTTTAATTAGTTTGTTGCAGGGGCAATACACATAAATGTGCATGTGACATGTCACTATACATTATACGCATAAATGTGCGTGTCACATGTCACTATACATTATACGCATAAATGTGCGTGTCACTTGTCAGTATACATTATACGCATATATGTGCGTGTCACATGTCAGTATACATTATACGCATATATGTGCGTGT
Organism: Discoglossus pictus; assembly: GCA_027410445.1. NCBI lineage: Eukaryota > Metazoa > Chordata > Amphibia > Anura > Alytidae > Discoglossus > Discoglossus pictus. The sequence goes on from CM050163.1 coordinate 252,277,765, forward strand.
CACTTGTCAGTATACATAAACCTCTTTGCCTTCTTTAATTTTTTTTTTTGATGTCCTGTCTTGAAAATAAGTAATATATTATAGCTTACCTCTCAGTTGTAATTTGCACAATGTAAAGTAGTAAATTAGGAAAGAATTATCTTCTCAAGTTTTAGCAGCAGTTATCTCCGAAGTCACTCTGTTCATCACCTGAGGAGAAATGTATTTTTCTCTGTCAAATAGACAGTATTTATCAACTTGTAGAACATTCTGGAAAGTTAGACCGTTAGAACGTAATACGCATGCGCTATTTGCGTTCCAGCTTACAATTTGCGTTCCATCCGCCATTTTGTGCGTAGTAGTGGTTAAAATGGTGTTTAATATGAGTGTGATCCGTTCCGCATAGTATGTGTTTCATTATTGCGAGTAAGTGTAGTGTAGTTACGTCTGGAGCCTCGTTTTCGTTTTGTTCGGCGGCCATTTTTTCTCTCGCTTAGCCGATTTTCGGTCGTTTAAACTCTTTGTTTTGACTTAAATGGACGTGTAAATTAACTTTTGGAGGTGCCGGATGCCCCCCCGTGCTGTAAGTAAGCTTTTTATGTGTTTGTTGTGTTTATTTCTTGTGTTTGTGATGTTTTGATGCGCGGCGGTTGGAATGGGTCTTTCGCGGCCGTATTTTTTTCCGATGCGGCCGTATTTTGTTGCGATGTTGCCGTATTTTTTTGCGATATACGCAGTTAGCTTTTACGTGTACGACGCAGTGTATTTGTTTCTAAGTCGTGCGTATGTGTGTTAAGAGCGTGTGAAGGGCCTTTTTTACTGTTTTTTTGTTAAGTCTTGCGTCTGTGTGTCTGGGTGTAAGCGGGTGTGAGGCGACTTTGAGTTTTTTTTTGTTATGAAGTTGTGTGTGTGTGTATGTGTGTGTTAACACAGCCGATGTTGGGATGCTCCTACCACCGCAAATGCGGACCCTCGCTTCGCGAGGATCCGCATTTGCGGGGACGTTGTTGGGTTTTTGTTGGCTGGGCGGTTGGGTTTATTCTGTTAAAAAAGTCGTGTGTGTGTATGTGTGTGTTAACACAGCCGACGTTGAGCCTCCACAACCGCAAATGCGGGCCCTCGCTTCGCGAGGACCCGGATTTGCGGCGAACTGCGTCCCTCGCTTCGCGAGGGACGCAGTTCTTGCGGGCTCGCTATGCGAGCCCGCAAGCGTGAGCAACGACTCGTACGCTCACAACTATATATGTGATTGCTTAATCACATTTTCAGTTCACTAGTAGAGATGTCGCGAATAGTTCGCCGGCGGACTGTTCCCGGCGAACATAGCAAGTTCGCGTTTGCGGCGAACTGCGAACATATGCAATGTTCGATCCGCCCCCTATACTTTATCATTAAACAAACTTTGACCCTGCACCTCACAGTCAGCAGACACATTCCAGCCAATCAGCATCATACCCTGCATCCCAGACCCTTCAACCTCATGGACAGCAGCCATTTTGGAATTATAACTAACTTGCAGTCTTACTGAGAGGAGGCTGAGTGTAGGTGATACTAATTCAATAGGGAAAACCATAGCTAGGCTACTGTACACAGTGTCAAATACAGTCCTGAAGGACTCTTTTGATCTCTGCTGCAAGTACAGCACCCTGTTTTTTTGTTTTTTTCTGTCTAATCTAAGTTCATTTGCCTGCCTACTAGCCAGTGTGTGTGTCAGGCTCACAACTTATACTGTGCCCAGTGCAACCAATCCAATCTGGTGGTGTACCAGCAGTTTACTTTTAAAAAACAAAACTTTTATTTTGTCTAATCTAATTTCATTTGCCTGCCTACTAGCCAGTGTGTGTGTGTCAGGCTCACAACTGATACTGTGCCCAGTGCAACCAATACAATCAGGTGGTGTACCAGCAGTATACCTTTAAAAAACCCAAAATTGTGTTTTGTTAAATCTAAGTTCATTTGCCTGACAGCTAGTCTGTGCGTGTCTCAGGCTCACAACTGATACTGTGCCCAGTGCAACCAATCCAATCTGGTGGTGTACCAGCAGTGTACATTTAAAAAACAAAACTTTTATTTTGTCTAATCTAAGTTCATTTGCCTGCCTACTAGCCAGTGTGTGTGTCAGGCTCACAACTTATACTGTGCCCAGTGCAATCAATCCAATCTGGTGGTGTACCAGCAGTCTACTTTTAAAAACCAAGACTTTTATTTTGTCTAATCTAAGTTCATTTGCCTGCCTACTAGCCAGTGTGTGTGTCAGGCTCACAACTTATACTGTGCCCAGTGCAATCAATCCAATCTGGTGGTGTACCAGCAGCCTACTTTTAAAAACCAAGACTTTTATTTTGTCTAATCTAAGTTCATTTGCATGCCTACTAGCCAGTTTGTGTGTCAGGCTCACAACTGATACTGTGCCCAGTGCAACCAATCCAATCAGGTGGTGTACCAGCAGTCGACATTCAAAACCCCCCAAATTGTATTTTGTTAAATCTAAATTAATTTGCCTGACCACTAGTCTGTGTGTGTCTCTCAGGCTCACAACTTATACTGTGCCCAGTGCAACCAATACAATCAGGTGGTGTACCAGCAGTATACCTTTAAAAAACCCAAAATTGTGTTTTGTTAAATCTAAGTTCATTTGCCTGACAGCTAGTCTGTGCGTGTCTCAGGCTCACAACTGATACTGTGCCCAGTGCAACCAATCCATCTGGTGGTGTACCAGCAGTGTACATTTAAAAAACAAAACTTTTATTTTGTCTAATCTAAGTTCATTTGCCTGCCTACTAGCCAGTGTGTGTGTCAGGCTCACAACTTATACTGTGCCCAGTGCAATCAATCCAATCTGGTGGAGTACCAGCAGTTTACTTTTAAAAACCAAGACTTTTATTTTGTCTAATCTAAGTTCATTTGCCTGCCTACTAGCCAGTTTGTGTGTCAGGCTCACAACTGATACTGTGCCCAGTGCAACCAATCCAATCAGGTGGTGTACCAGCAGTCGACATTTAAAAAACCCCAAATTGTATTTTGTTAAATCTAAATTCATTTGCCTGACCACTAGTCTGTGTGTGTCTCTCAGGCTCACAAATTATACTGTGCCCAGTGCAACCAATACAATCAGGTGGTGTACCAGCAGTATACCTTTAAAAAACCCAAAATTGTGTTTTGTTAAATCTAAGTTCATTTGCCTGACAGCTAGTCTGTGCGTGTCTCAGGCTCACAACTGATACTGTGCCCAGTGCAACCAATCCAATCTGGTGGTGTACCAGCAGTGTACATTTAAAAAACAAAACTTTTATTTTGTCTAATCTAAGTTCATTTGCCTGCCTACTAGCCAGTGTGTGTGTCAGGCTCACAACTTATACTGTGCCCAGTGCAATCAATCCAATCTGGTGGAGTACCAGAAGTTTACTTTTAAAAACAAAACTTTTATTTTGTCTAATCTAAGTTCATTTGCCTGCCTACTAGCCAGTGTGTGTGTCATGCTCACAACTGATACTGTGCCCAGTGCAACCAATCCAATCAGGTGGTGTACCAGCAGTGTACATTTAAAAAACCCAAAATTGTGTTTTGTTAAATCTAAGTTCATTTGCCTGACCGCTATTCTGTGTGTTTCTCAGGCTCACAACTGATACTGTGCCCAGTTCAATCAATCCAATCTGGTGGTGTACCAGCAGTCTACTTTTAAAAACCAAGACTTTTATTTTGTCTAATCTAAGTTCATTTGCCTGCCTACTAGCCAGTTTGTGTGTCAGGCTCACAACTGATACTGTGCCCAGTGCAACCAATCCAATCAGGTGGTGTACCAGCAGTCTACTTAAAAAAAAAACAAAATTATATTTTGTTAAATCTAAGTTCATTTGCCTGACCGCTATTCTGTGTGTTTCTCAGGTTTACAACTGATACTGTGCCCAGTGCAACCAATCCAATCAGGTGGTGTACCAGCAGTCTACCTTTAAAAAAACCAAAATTGTATTTTGTTAAATCTAAGTTCATTTGCCTGCCTACTATCCAGTGTGTGTCTCAGGCTCACAACTGATACTGTGCCCAGTGCAACCAATCCAATCAGGTGGTGTACCAGCAGTGTACATTTAAAAAAAACAAAATTGTATTTTGTTAAATCTAAGTTTATTTGCCTGACCGCTATTCTGTGTGTTTCTCAGGCTCACAACTGATACTGTGCCCAGTGCAATCAATCCAATCTGGTGTTGTACCAGTAGTCTACTTTTAAAAACCAAGACTTTTATTTTGTCTAATCTAAGTTCATTTGCCTGCCTACTAGCCAGTTTGTGTGTCAGGCTCACAACTGATACTGTGCCCAGTGCAACCAATCCAATCAGGTGGTGTACCAGCAGTGTACATTTAAAAAAAACAAAATTGTATTTTGTTAAATCTAAGTTTATTTGCCTGACCGCTATTCTGTGTGTTTCTCAGGCTCACAACTGATACTGTGCCCAGTGCAATCAATCCAATCTGGTGGTGTACCAGTAGTCTACTTTTAAAAACCAAAACTTTTATTTTGTCTAATCTAAGTTCATTTGCCTGCCTACTAGCCAGTGTGTGTCTCAGGTTTACAACTGATACTGTGCCCAGTGCAACCAATCCAATCAGGTGGTGTACCAGCAGCGACATTTTAAAAAAACCCAATTGTATTTTGTTAAATCTAAATTCATTTGCCTGACCGCTAGTCTGTGTGTGTCTCTCAGGCTCACAACTTATACTGTGCCCAGTGCAACCAATCCAATTTGGTGGTGTACCAGCAGTCTACATTTAAAAAAAAGCAACACTTTTTTCTAATTTCATTTGCCTGCCTGCCAGCGTGTGTGTCTTAGGCTCACAGCATATACTGTGCCCACTTGCCCAGTCAGTGCCACCACTCATATCTGGTGTTACAGTCAGTAGTCCACATTTAAACAAAGAATACAATTTTGACTGTAATACGTTGAATAGCAGTTACTTGTCTGCAAGCGTGTGTGTCAGGCCTACAGAGTCTACTCTGTCAACTTCTGCAAGTGCACAGTGCCACTCATATCTGTTGTCACAGTAGCTTGCACACATAGTACCACTAATAGCAAAAAAAATGACAGGCAGAGGCAGGCCAATCCGCAGGAGCCGTCGTGGTCGTGATGCTGTGATTCCCTTTGGCCCGACAATAATGCCCAGTGTTCAGAGGCCAGTTACCCAGAACTCAAAAACTTCTGAGGACATAGTTGACACCCAATCTTCTACAGCTTCCGCTCGGAACATTAACGCACCATCCTCCTCCAGCTTAGCTTCGGGCACCTCTCAAGTTACCACTCGCCCGCCTGCCGCCACCACCAACACTTGTACCACAGCCGCTTCAATTGATCAGTCAGAAGAGTTATTTACACATCAGTTTGAAGAAATGAGTGATGCGCAACCATTATTGCCAGAGGATGTAGATAACAGGGATATGTCTCACTCAGGCAGCATTACACACATGTACGTACGGTGTTATGATGATGATGATGTACCCGCTCCTGCTTCCTTTGTTGAGTTGTTAGATACAAGTGAAGCGGGTGATGATGATGACGATGCGTCCGTGGATGTCACGTGGGTGCCCGCTAGAAGAGAAGAAGAACAGGGGGAAAGTTCAGATGGGGAGACAGAGAGGAGGAGAAGACGAGTTGGAAGCAGAGGGAGGTCATCGCAAGGAGCTAGTGGCACAGTCAGACAGCATGCATCGGCACCCGGGGTCAGCCAGACAGCACGCCAATCAACGCATGCTGTTGCCACCACCAGAACGCAGTCACTGCAGAGCTCAGCAGTGTGGCACTTTTTTTGTGTGTCTGCCTGTGACGTTAGCAATGCCATTTGCAACCTGTGCCAAAAGAAACTGAGTCGTGGGAAGTCCAACACCCACCTAGGTACAACTGCTTTGCGAAGGCACATGATGTCACATCACAAACGCCAATGGGATCAACACCTGAGTACAAGCAGCACACAAACTCAAAGCCGCCATCCTCCTCCTGGTCCAGCATCTTCATCCACGTCAACCACTGCTGTCCTCCTTGCCCCCTCTCAACCATCCGCCACTCCGTCTCTCGCCTCTAGCTGTTCCTGTTCACCTCCCACAGTCAGGTGTCTGTCAAGGTCATGTTTAAGCGTAAGAAGCCAATGTCACAAAGTCACCCCCTTGCCCGGCATCTGACAGCTGGCTTGTCTGAACTCTTAGCCCGCCAGCTTTTACCATACAAGCTGGTGGAGTCTGAGGCTATTGGGACACCGCAGTGGAAGGTACCAAGCCGAAATTTCTTTTCACAAAAGGCAATCCCCAACCTGTACTCGATTGTGCAAAAGGAAGTAATGGCATGTCTGGCACACAGTGTTGGGGCAAGGGTCCATCTGACCACCGATACCTGGTCTGCAAAGCATGGTCAGGGCAGGTATATCACCTACACTGTGCATTGGGTAAACCTGCTGACGCCTGCCAAGCATGGAATGCGTGGCTCTGCAGAGGAGTTGGTGACACCGCCACGACTTGCACACAGGCCTGCTGCCACCTCCTCTACTCCTCCTACTCCATTCTCTTCCATAACCTCCTCAGCTGAGTCCTCTTCTGCTGCTGCGTCATGCTCCACATCAACGGCACCCCCCCAGCTCTCCAGATACTATTCCACATCCCGGATACGGCAGTGTTACGCCGTCTTGGGGTTGACTTGCCTGAAAGCAGAGAGTCACACTGGGCCAGCACTCCTGTCCGCCCTGAACGCACAGGTGGATCAATGGCTGACTCCGCACCAACTGAAGATTGGCAAAGTGGTTTGTGACAACGGAAGAAATTTGTTGGCGGCATTGAATTTGGGCAAGTTGACACATGTGCCGTGCATGGCACATGTGTGTAATCTGATCGTACAACGCTTTGTGCACAAGTACCCAGGCTTACAGGACGTCCTGAAGCAGGCCAGAAAGGTGTGTGGCCATTTCAGGCGTTCCTACACGGCCATGGCGCACTTTTCAGATATCCAGCGGCGAAACAACATGCCAGTGAGGCGCTTGATTTGTGACAGCCTCACACGTTGGAATTCAACACTCCTAATGTTCGACCGCCTGCTCCAACAAGAGAAAGCCGTTAACGTGTATTTGTATGACCGGGGTGCTAGGACAGCCTCTGCGGAGCTGGGAATGTTTTTGCCACATTACTGGACGCTCATGCGCAATGCCTGTAGGCTCATGCGTCCTTTTGAGGAGGTGACAAACCTTGTCAGTCGCACAGAAGGCACCATCAGCGACATCATACCATTTGTTTTCTTCCTGGAGCGTGCCCTGCGAAGAGTGTTGGATCAGGCCGTAGATGAGCGTGATGAAGAAGTGGAAGAGTTGTGGTCACCATCACCATCAGAAACAGCCTTATCAGCATCGCTTGCTGGACCTGCGGCAACGCTGGAGGAGGATTGTGAGGAAGAGGAGTCAGAGGAGGAATGTGGCTTAGAGGGGGAGGAGGAAGACCAATCACAACAGCCATCCCAGGGTGCTCATGTCACCTATCTGGTACCCGTGGTGTTGTACGTGGCTGGGGGGAAGAACATACCTTCAGTGAGATCACTGAGGACGAGGACCGGGGCATGGGTAGCTCGGCATCCAACCTTGTGCAAATGGGGTCTTTCATGCTGTCGTGCCTGTCGCGGGACCCTTGTACAAAAAGTCTGAAGGAGAACGACCTGTACTGGGTGTGGTAACTTGTCTTCCTTGCATGGTAATTCAGGACCTCCTTAAACAGGTCTAGGTAGGAGGGCTGAGAGTCTTTGCTTCCCTCCCACAATTGCTGGAGGAAGTGAGGCATGGACAGGATGTGATGTAAATCACATCATCTCAACTAGGGGTATATCCAGGCAGGAAACTGCTGTTGTTCCTGTTCTTCCTGTGATGGTGATGGTGATGGCCTAACCGTGGGTGAGATCAAGCATTTGGGGAAGGGGATTACTATATAGGTAGATAGATTTAAAAAGGGTTGTTGCTCCGTAGGTCTGGGCTGTGTGTTTGTGATACATTTATAGTATTGTGTTGTTGCCTTTTAATAAATATCTTTTAATATAGACGAACCTTGTGTAATATATATATATATTAATTTGGTGATACACCACATTTGGCGACCACGAATTTTAGACTTCTACAAAGGTTATTTATGAGTTAATATCACATTAATAGATAGTCAGATTTATTTTTGGGGGGAAGAAAAAAAAAGTACTTTGTCTAATTATCCTCTGCATGGGAAATCAAGTGCTGATTGTGTGAGGAGTCTAGGTTGGGCCTCCATTTTTAATATACAAGCTTTGGCATAGGCCTTAATTATTATTTTTAATCCTTTATATCGTACTAGCTTCTGAGTTGAGTTTTGTTCGTACTAGCTTATTTTGCTACATAAAACAAAGATATCATACAGGTTGTTTTTGTGGGTTTATCTGAGTTGAGTTTTGTTGTGCTTTTGACTATCAGAGTACAGGCCTAGCCCTGCATTTGAATACAATATAGTAGGCTCCATGCGGCTTCTTTGTGTATTCGAATGCTGATTCAAGCCTCCATTTTAATATACATGCATTGGCATAGGCCTTAATTATTATTTTTAATCCTTTATATCGTACTAGCTTCTGAGTTGAGTTTTGTTCGTACTAGCTTATTTTGCTACATAAAACAAAGATATCATACAGGTTGTTTTTGTGGGTTTATCTGAGTTGAGTTTTGTTGTGCTTTTGACTATCAGAGTACAGGCCTAGCCCTGCATTTGAATACAATATAGTAGGCTCCATGCGGCTTCTTTGTGTATTTGAAAGCTGATTTGATATCTTAGTCCGGGCCTCCATTTTTAATATACAAGCTTGGGCATCAGGCCACAATTTTGAATATATTAGTTTGTCGTGTGTTTCAAATATCTGAGTTTGTTAATACTATTATTTATTTATTTTTATTTTTTTAAAGATTTTTTTTTTTTTTTTCTCTTTCTTTTTCTTTCTCTAATCCTTTATCATAGTACAGGCCTGGAGAAAAATAAATAAATAAACCATTTTAAATCTTATATATATATATATATTATTTCAGGCTTGCATTTTAATACACTATAGGCTTCCATACCTTATACATTTTGGGTGTCTTGCATATCCTAGTTCAGGTATATCTCCTACCCTGCAGGCCTTGCTATTATATTCTATTTTTCTACATATTACACCTGGCCTACTGAATAGTCATCAACTATTGTTGGCTACTCAGAAGCATGCTACTTTAGTCGCAAATTGATTTGGATTCTTACTTGGGTGAGTAAAAGAGTAGGAATGTCTTTTCAAGGGGCCAAATACTTTCCCACAGAAGTGCGTGAGTACTTTAGGAAACATATTCAAAAACATGATGGTCCATATGAGCTTCCAGAGCCAGCAAACCCAGACAGTGAAAAAGAGGAGAGATTAATGGATGTTCTAACACAAATTGTAAATAACAAAAAGTATAGAACAAAGAAAAGAAAAAGTTTGGTCACACAAGCTGTTGTAGCCACAATAGGAGGCCTAATAGACGTAGTTGTAGAATTACGGCAGCATAATTTGGAAACAACAAATAAAATGGAGGAAGCAATGGACAAAAGGGATTGTTTAAAAATTGCAGCTTTGAGAACAACTATAATTGTTGGGGAACTAGAAAGGGAGTTAAGGGAAATAGAAGAGCTGAGGGATGCTTATGGAATAAAAATAACAGAACTTCAAAACATAATAATGGACTATAAAAATAAAACAAAGTTAGAAGGGATAAAAGGAGTCAGAGACATTGCCAAAATATATCCAGATCTGGATATGTTCGTGGCACAAAATAAAGAACCAGTGCCGAAAATGAACCAAGATAGAAAAGAGTTCTTATGTTATTCTGTTCCACAAGTAGATACCATACCACAAGCACCAGTTATTGTTTCAGAATTATTTAATGCAAGGCAAACACCTACAGGATTTTCTCTGCAGACTCGACCGATGTCTATGGCAGATAAAGACAATTTCCAGAAATGGTGGGGAAGTATGCCAACTAACAACTTTAATACGTTTACACATTGGTTTATGAGGGGAGCAGATAGAGCTAAAAAAGGAGGTCTTAACTTAGAGGAATGGACAGAACTGTTAGAATACGCTATGGGTCCTTTGGCTAGTAGACTATTGGGATTTAATAACAGTGTGTCTGATCAGGCAGGAAGAATTGCTGCAACTAATTTCTATCTACTTAGCATAGAGAAAGAAATACCAAATATTACCATGAGGCCAACAGATGGTCCTAGAGAGGTAGCTCAAAGGATATTTTTTTGGTATACTCTACGACAACCTCAACAGCCTCTAGTGCTGGGCTCACCAGAACATATAGCAAAAGTAATGGAAGCCCTTCCCCGGGAGTGTCAAGAATTTGTCAGGCTTTTTGATCCAACACCAACAGACTTGGAAATGGTACTAACTAGAGCTGATAAGTGGTGGATCAAGCATCCTTTCACAGAACAGGCCTGCTCTGTTTCAGCTGTAAGAACATTTAAGGTCGAGTCTGGTAGAGATAAAGATGGTAAATGGAGAAACCAGACGTGGGATGTACCCCAGAACAAGAAGGATGATCAAAACTGGAGACCAAAACAGAACTTTGACAAAAGATGGAGAGATCCACCTAGGGACTATAGGAATAGGGATGGCAGCAACTGGAGGGCTAATCAGGAGGGAGAGAGAAACGGTAACATGGGCTATTGGGAACTCAGGAGACAGACGGATAGGATAGAAGAGGAAAATCACATACTTAAAAACAAGGTAGCTGAGTCAGAGAGGAAATTGAAGGAAAGTGAGGCAAAGATGCAATATAGTGGTATAAAAGAGGGACAGAGTAGAAGTGAGTCACAATGACAAATCCCAACCCCTGCGCCTCAGCATCTCATTCACTCAGCTAATTTAACCATGGATGAGGCAGGTCGGCCTACTATTTATACAGTCATCGCAGGGGTAGGGAAAAATATGTTGGTAGATACAGGAGCAGCAGTTACAATGACCAACAGGATCAAAAATGGGGATTCTTCAGTAAGTATTATGGGAGTTACTGGGAATCCACAGGAGGTTAGAGCAGGTCCAATTGATGTAGCAGTTGGAGGAAAAACAATACAAGTAGAAGCAATAGTGGGTTGGCCAGAGGAAATATTGGGAATAGAAGCTTTAAAAAAAGGAAATTTCATTGTAGATCTTGCCAATTTTTGTTTGTGGAAGACAGAAAAGGTGAATCAGGTAAGTACAGAGTTGACGAAAGGGGTTGTGCTCCCATTGGCATATATTGTCTCTCCGATAAAAAGTCTGGAAAAAAACAAACTGAAACTAGACGGACAACCAGAATGGCTGCAGAAGCTAATCCAAGACATACCTGTTTGGGCTACAGATAAATTAGACTGTGGAACAATGAAAGGAATGGTCTTGTTGGAAGGAGGAGACCCACAATGGCAAAAGCAATATCCAGTCCCAAGAGAATCAGTGGCATCAATCACCGAGATGATAGAAATACTGGAGAGACGTGGAATAATTAAATCTGGAAATGGGTATGTATGTAACTCACCATGTTGGCCTGTGAGAAAAGCTGTGTTAAAAGGGAATGGTGATGAAAAAGCAGCCTCATCATGGAGACTTACCATTGATTACAGTGCCGTTAACAAACTTGCAAAAAATTTTTTTTATTTTTTTGTTTGTGTATGTATATGTTTCTAATGATGGAATCTAGTGTTCCCACAGAGCAAGGCTGTATAAGAATGAAGATGCGTGTCAACAGAAGATTGTAGTGGATCCTTGTTACAGGATAGATAAGTATAAGCTGTATCACAGTAGGAATGGGGAGACAGGCAATAAGGCCAGAAGATACCGCAAATAAGGGAGAGAGTTTGAAAAGATTGGAGTTACATTACGTTCAAGCAGATAGATTTATTTGGCCCAGGGAATTGGAAGTAAAAGAGGGTGGAGGGTTACAAGTAAACATTATTTTGCCACATAATAGTACCAGGGGATTAGCTCTTAGAGCTCCAATACAAGGGAGGTTTACAAATACTACAGTAGTAGTGAGTAACTTAACATTAGAAGAAGGTGGAGAATGGGACGCTGCAGTTATAGCTGCCCAGCCTGATCTAGAGGAATTCTGCAATTTTGATACTGGAAAGGGGTGTGTTCTAACAATAGATGAAGTATTTGTCTCTGTAAAGGAGCTGCAACGTTGTAAAGATCAGAAGAAGGTACCATGGCCAATAGGCGTATTGGTGGTGGTACCAACACATGAAACAGTTGTACAAGGGGTTGGGTGGACTTACTACCCAATAATTCTAAATTTTAATGATTTTTCTATTCCTCCAAAGTGCCTGGAATCACAGCAGCAGTGGTTTAAGCAAAGTATACAAGAGACCATCATTGAGTGGACCGGAGCAGGGAGTCGAGAAAAACGGGACACACTTGCAGCCCTTTTAGGAGGAGTTGGAACTGGATTGGGAGTATGGAATTCAGCAGACATCATTGGACTGAACAGCAGGATAAACTCCCTTACTGATGGCATGGGACATGCTATGAAAATAGGTGGAGTAGCTGACTCCCTTATAGTGAGTACACTAACAGACAATGTTGATGACATACACACCATTGCCAACAACCTGCATCTAGTTGAGGAAAATATTGCTTCCATTGCTAACAGCATTAAGAATGAAATAGTGGGAACTGCCATTTTCTGTTCTATGATTGGAGGAAAGCTGTTGGCAGATTTAAAGGAAACTATTAAAGACATCCAGGAAAACAAGTGGGCAAGACAAATCAATGCAACAAGGATTATCACGTCATTGAAAAGAAAAGGAGTGGACATCACTGAGGACAATCTTAAATACAGCTATATTGAAGGCCCAGATCAATGGATGCCACATGGACTACAATCTGGGACAATAGGACTAATCCTGGCAATTCCCCGTTGGGAGGGGCAGGCAGAGCAACTGAACTTTATACATAGCATTGGCACGTTAAGTGATGGAATCTACAAGCAACACTTCCCATCAAAAAGACTGGCCACTATTACAGGATTGGAGATGGATGAAAGCTGTTGCAGGAAATCTCAACACCGATGGCTGTGCAGTTGTCTTTGGGAGAAAGGAGCTGAGGAGGATGGCTGCGTGCAGTTGATAAAAGAAAACCTGGTGCAAGAGGTGTTCCGCATAGGGGACATTGCATGCTTTATCGGCCACTCTGAATATAGGACAGTTGATGAAATATGTTTGGTGGAAGAAAGGTCTTGTATCATGGTAACCACTACTATACATGTATGAACTCATACACTATTTCCATCAAGAAACCTTACCACTGAAATGATCAATTTTACTGCAAATGCAGATTGGACAAATTTGACAATGAAGCTTTTTCCCCCAATTCCAAAGCTTACCTTGGAACTTCATGAGTTAGTAAAACGTACCAAACAACAACTACACCCCATCAGCTTACTGCTGGAACAACAGAAAAAGGAAATAGAAATTACTACAAAAAACGTTGAGCATCCCTGGTGGGGAATTCTTACCAATGCAGAGACACATCCAGTCCTACGAACACTGTCACTGGTACTCATGTTCATTCAAGTATTAACGACAATTATAATAATATACTTTTGTGTGGCAATGAAACAAATGAGGAAGAAACTTGCAAGGAGGATATATAATTTGTCTTTTTCCTCTTCTTTCTCTCTCTCATACATTCTTCAATAAAGTTTTACATTGCACATACATAAACATTTATCACACACTCTCACCTAAATTCTCTAAGTTCTGTTTCTGTGTAATATGTGGATTGACAGCCATAGGAAAGTACAGGAGAACTTATGTCGCTGAGGGAACTATTCTGGAGGGACAGTGGGTTGAATTTCTCCTGTATATCAGGTTTTTGCTCCCACTAGGTTCTCCTATACTAGAGGGATAACTAGAAAACTGAGCAACATAGAAGAAGAAAAAGTGAGGGAATGTGGTAACTTGTCTTCCTTGCATGGTAATTCAGGACCTCCTTAAACAGGTCTAGGTAGGAGGGCTGAGAGTCTTTGCTTCCCTCCCACAATTGCTGGAGGAAGTGAGGCATGGACAGGATGTGATGTAAATCACATCATCTCAACTAGGGGTATATCCAGGCAGGAAACTGCTGTTGTTCCTGTTCTTCCTGTGATGGTGATGGTGATGGCCTAACCGTGGGTGAGATCAAGCGTTTGGGGAAGGGGATTACTATATAGGTAGATAGATTTAAAAAGGGTTGTTGCTCCGTGGGTCTGGGCTGTGTGTTTGTGATACATTTATAGTATTGTGTTGTTGCCTTTTAATAAATACCTTTTAATGTAGACGAACCTTGTGTAATATATATATATATATTAATTTCGTGATACACCACACTGGGTGTCCAAGCTACTAGACCCCCGGTATAAGCAGAAAGTACCTGAAATGTTACCGAATTACCGCAAGGCAGAAAGGATGCAGCAGTTCCGAATGAAATTAAAAAGTATGCTTTACACTGCGTTTAAGGGAGATGTCACAGCACAACGGGAATCTAACAGGGGAAGAGGTGAAAGTAATCCTCCTCCCACGACCACGCCGGCAAGGACAGGACGTTTAAAAGACGTGTTGTTGATGGAGGACATGCAGAGCTTTTTCAGTCCTACGCATCCCCACAGCCCTTCGGGATCCACCCTCAGAGAACGACTCGACCGACAGGTGGCAGACTACCTCACTTTATCTGCAGATATCGACACACTGAGGAGCGATGAACCCCTTGACTACTGGGTGTGCAGGCTTGACCTGTGGCCTGAGCTATCCCAATTTGCCATAGAACTTCTGGCCTGCCCCGCTTCCAGTGTCCTGTCAGAAAGGACCTTCAGTGCAGCAGGAGGTATTGTCACTGAAAAGAGAAGTCGCCTAGGTCAAAAAAGTCTAGATTACCTCACCTTTATAAAGATGAATGAGGGATGGATCCCGAACGGACTGACACTGGGCGATACATTAGACTAAAAAAGGGCTGATGAGATGAGCTGCCTTGAGCTAAAAATGGTCCACAAGCTGCAGTATTTTATCTTTGAATGGCGCATGACTTGCGTGACTTATCCGCCACCAACTAGGGTTCAAGACGCATTGTTTTTGGGCAGTTTCTGCCTGGGAAACAAACGTACATTTTTCTGGTCGCTGCAACAGCAGAGGCTGCAACAATACCTAATTTTTGATATGTGCACGCATCCCGGGGAGTCAGCGATCCTCGGCATGTATCAGCTCTCTAATTCCGACAGTTATCAAAGTAACAGATGGAGCGATCAAAGGAACCAGTCTATAACTGATTAAATGAGCAATTCGCAGTTTCACTGTACCGGCTGTGTGTATTTAAACGTGCATGGCTTAATCTTTGAGGCAGGATCAACCAGGTAGCCCGACGAGGGGGCGCCCCCCCGGCCCTGTGACAGTAGGAGGACCGACCCAGCATCTTTTTCCATCTCCCGGTTCCAAAAATCCTGGCCTTATACACGCCCCCTGATAGGTGACGTAACAGGTATTAAACTGATAAGTGTAGTACTTACAAACATGCCACTCCTATCTGGTGGCACCTTTGATTGCACGCGCCGTGCCCAAAAATTGAAGTGATACGACCAACCAAGTATCTTTTTCCATCTCCCGGTTCCAAAAATCCAGGCCTTATACACGCCCCCTGATAGGTGCTGTAACAGATATTAAACTGATAAGAGTAGTAATTACAAACATGCCACTCCTATCTGGTGGCACCTTTGATTGCACGCGCCGTGCCCCAAAATTGAAGTGATACGACCAACCAAGTATCTTTTTCCATCTCCCGGTTCCAAAAATCCAGGCCTTATACACGCCCCCTGATAGGTGCTGTAACAGGTATTAAACTGATAAGAGTAATACTTACAAACATGCCACTCCTATCTGGTGGCACCTTTGATTGCACGCGCCGTGCCCAAAAATTGAAGTGATACGACCAACCAAGTATCTTTTTCCATCTACCGGTTCCAAAAATCCAGGCCTTATACACGCCCCCTGATAGGTGCTGTAACAGGTATTAAACTGATAAGAGTAGTACTTACAAACACACCACTCCTATCTGGTGGCACCTTTGATTGCACGTGCCGTGCCCCAAAATTGAAGTGATACGACCAACCAAGCATCTTTTTCCATCTCCCGGTTCTAAAAATCCAGGCCTTATACACACCCCCTCATAGGTGACGTAACAGGTATTAAACTGATAAGAGTAGTACTTACAAACACGCCACTCCTATCTGGTGGCACCTTAGATTGCACGCGCTGTGCCCCAAAATTGAAGTGGGAGGACCAACCAAGTATCTTTTTCCATCTCCCGGTTCCAAAATTCCAGGCCTTATACACGCCCCCTGATACCTGTAACAGGTATTAAACTGATAAGAGTAGTACTTACAAACACGCCACTCCTATCTGGTGGCACCTTTGATTGCACGTGCCGTGCCCCAAAATTGAAGTGATACGACCAACCAAGCATCTTTTTCCATCTCCCGGTTCTAAAAATCCAGGCCTTATACACGCCCCCTGATAGGTGACGTAACAAGTATTAAACTGATAAGAGTAGTACTTACAAACACGCCACTCCTATCTGGTGGCACCTTAGATTGCACGCGCCGTGCCCCAAAATTGAAGTGGGAGGACCAACCAAGCATCTTTTTCCATCTCCCGGTTCCAAAAATCCAGGCCTTATATACGCCCCCTGATAGGTGACGTAACAAGTATTAAACTGATAAGAGTAGTACTTACAAACACGCCACTCCTATCTGGTGGCACCTTAGAGTGCTCGCGCCGTGCCCAAAAATTGAAGTGATATGACCAACCAAGTATCTTTTTCCATCTCCCGGTTCCAAAAATCCAGGCCTTATACACGCCCCCTGATAGGTGCTGTAACAGGTATTAAACTGATAAGAGTAGTACTTACAAACACGCCACTCCTATCTGGTGGCACCATAGATTGCACGCGCCGTGCCCCAAAATTGAAGTGGGAGGACCAACCAAGCATCTTTTTCCATCTCCCGGTTCCAAAAATCCAGGCCTTATACACGCCCCCTGATAGGTGATGTAACAGGTATTAAACTGATATGAGTAGTACTTACAAACACGCCACTCCTATCTGGTGGCACCTTAGATTGCACCACCCGTGCCCCAAAATTGAAGTGATACGACCAACCAAGCATCTTTTTCCATCCCCCGGTTCTAAAATTCCAGGCCTTATACACGCCCCCTGATAGGTGACGTAACAAGTATTAAACTGATAGGAGTAGTACTTACAAACACGCCACTCCTATCTGGTGGCACCATAGAGTGCACGCGCCGTGCCTTAAAATTGAAGTGGGAGGACCAACCAAGCATCTTTTTCCATCTCCCGGTTCCAAAAATCCAGGCCTTATACACGCCCCTTGATAGTTGCTGTAACAGGTATTAAACTGATAAGAGTAGTACTTACAAACACGCCACTCCTATCTGGTGGCACCTTTGATTGCACGCGCCGTGCTTCAAAATTGAAGTGATATGACCAACCAAGCACCTTTTACATCTCTCGGTTCTAAAAATCCAGGCCTTATACACGCCCCCTGATAGGTGACATAACAAGTATTAAACTGATAAGAGTAGTACTTACAAACACGCCACTCCTATCTGGTGTCACCTTAGATTGCACGCGCCGTGCCCCAAAATTGAAGTGGGAGGACCAACCAATCATCTTTTTCCATCTCCCGGTTCAAAAAATCCAGGCCTTATACACGCCCCCTGATAAGTGACGTAACAGGTATTAAATTGATAAGAGTAGTTCTTACAAACACGCCACTCCTATCTGGTGGCACCTTAGACTGCACGCGCCGTGCCCCAAAATTGAAGTGGGAGGACCAACCAAGCATCTTTTTCCATCTCCCGGTTCCAAAAATCCAGGCCTTATACACGCCCCCTGATAGGTGCTGTAACAGGTATTAAACTGATAAGAGTAGTTCATACAAACACCCCACTCCTATCTGGTGGCACTTTAGATTGCACCACCCGTGCCCCAAAATTGAAGTGATACGACCAACCAAGCATCTTTTTCCATCCCCCAGTTCTAAAAATCCAGGCCTTATACACACCCCCTGATAGGTGACGTAACAAGTATTAAACTGATAAGAGTAGTACTTACAAACACGCCACTCCTATCTGGTGGCACCTTAGAGTGCACGCGCCGTGCCCCAAAATTTAAGTGGGAGGACCAACCAAGCATCTTTTTCCATCTCCCGGTTCTAAAAATCCAGGCCTTATACACGCCCCCTGATAGGTGCTGTAACAGGTATTAAACTGATAAGAGTAGTACTTACAAACACGCCACTCCTATCTGGTGGCACCTTTGATAGCGAGCGCCGTGCCACAAAATTGAAGTGATATGACCAACCAAGCACCTTTTCCATCTCCCGGTTCCAAAAATCCAGGCCTTATACACGCCCCCTGATAGGTGACGTAGCAAGTATTAAACTGATAAGAGTAGTACTTACAAACACTCCTATCTGGTGGCACCTTAGATTGCACGTGGCGTGCCCCAAAATTGAAGTGGGAGGACCAACCAATGATCTTTTTCCATCTCCCGGTTCCAAAAATCCAGGCCTTATACACGCCCCCTGATAAGTGACGTAACAGGTATTAAACTGATAAGAGTAGTACTTACAAACACGCCACTCCTATCTGGTGGCACCTTAGACTGCACGCGCCGTGCCCCAAAATTGAAGTGGGAGGACCAACCAAGCATCTTTTTCCATCTCCCGGTTCCAAAAATCCAGGCCTTATACACGCCCCCTGATAGGTGACGTAACAAGTATTAAACTGATAAGAGTAGTACTTACAAACACTCCTATCTGGTGGCACCTTAGATTGCACGCGGCGTGCCCCAAAATTGAAGTGGGAGGACCAACCAAGCATCTTTTTCCATCTCCCGGTTCCAAAAATCCAGGCCTTATAAACGCCCCCTGATAGGTGACGTAACAGGTATTAAACTGATAAGAGTAGTACTTACAAACACACCACTCCTATCTGGTGGCACCTTAGATTGCACGCGCCGTGCCCCAAAATTGAAGTGGGAGGACCAACCAAGCATCTTTTTCCATCTCCCGGTTCCAAAAATCCAGGCCTTATACACGTCCCCTGATAGGTGACGTAACAGGTATTAAACTGATAAGAGTAGTACTACTTAACACACCTTATAATAATGCAGAGAGAGGCAACGCAGTGAGAGGAGTCTGAAGAAGAGGAGTCAGAGGAGGAAGGTGGCTTTGAGGAGGTGGATGGAAGACCAAACACAGCAGGCGTCCCAGGGGGCTTGTTGTCACCTTTCGGGGACCCTTGGTGTTGTACGTGGCTGGGTGGAGGAAGAGACCTTCAATGACATCAGTGAGGACAAGGAACGGGACATGGCTAGCTTGGTATCCAACCTTGTGCAAATGGGGAGTTTGCGGTTGTGCAAATGGACTGTTTGCGGTTGTTTGCGGTGCGTTAAACAGGGAGTTTGGGTCTGTCACTGTGAAGCGGGCCTAACCCTTACACTACCTGATCGATACAACATCATACCTGATGTTTTAAAGCACGTTATTTCAAACAATTTAGGAATGTTAGGTAATTTATGCCCTTTATGGATTAAAACCAGACTCTGCATCAACTATGTAATTTTCCGTGGGAGTTTTGACATGGATCCCCCTCCGGCATGCCACAGTCCAGGTGTTAGTCCCCTTAAAACAACTTTTCCATCACTATTGTGGCCAGAAAAAGTCCCTGTGGGTTTTAAAATCCACCTGCCCATTGAAGTCTATGGCGGTTTGCCGGATTCGCCGGTTCGCGAACATTTGCGGCAATTCGCGTTCACGGTTCGCAAAGCAAAAAATTTAATGTTTGCGACATCACTATTCACTATTAATACTTTTTGTGAAATAATCTATTCAATCTATATATGCTGTAAGTAGCTCTTTATACCGCATCATTTATTTAATTGTTTAATTCAATTATAAAAAAAATTCAGCTCCTTTTATTTGAAGGTCCTTATAATTCAACTATGATGGCATAGGATTCATCACCCTGGAAGTAGTCCTGTGGAGCTTTTAGTAACAGCTCTTACATGTACTCTTAACTTGGCCAAGTGGGGTTAGGAAAGGATAAAGCCTGCAACATGTATTATAGCTGCATCATACTTTATTTAAAACCACAGTGTATTATTTTACAGTACAACATGCATATCAATGTGTACCTAAAAGAGCATTTGGCACTGGGAAAACATGAACCATTTAAGAAGTAGCACAAGCTACTCTTACCGAGATTCATCAAGGCTCTAAGTGTCCATCAATATGGGAACTTTCAGATATCAACCAAGATGAGTCCTCTAGTGTTTCACAATTGACCAATCTCCATTGACAAGAGGTTTCACTTGATAAGAAGAAAAGTGACATAAATTCCTTGTCAGGGTTTAATCCATATCTTAAGGTTCCAAATCTCTGCATTAGTTTGTATTCCCAGATTTTTCCCTCTGTGTCCTGAAGTTCCCAAGCATTGTGACCTACAGAACATTGAAACTTTGTCCATTTTGGCAGAAATGACCAATCACAGGTGTCTGCTTTATTCTTATTTACATGATATGTGTGCAGATTAATTATTTGCTGTCATACCTAGGGCCTCATTCAATTGCAAGATTACGTTATACAGGCTGTGTGCCTGCAGGCTTGAAATTTGCTTCAATTACAGAGCGATTCAATTGAACAGGACCACAATTTACGGGCCGAAAGGCAAAACCGTAAAGCATGCAATCATAAGTAGCATTTCAGAGCATGATCATGATCAATTATGCAAGGCCGTAACTTCCGATTTAGAAACAGCCAATAGTAAATGAGACCGTCATCATTATGTCAGTAAAACATGGAGGTCAAACGTCAATCAATTAGCGTTTAGAGGTCCAATATACGATCAGACTCGAAATCCAACAATGTACAATATAATAAAAATAAATGAAGGAAATGTTCTAGTCCATGTGGGTGGCCTCAGACCATTGCATTGCTTAGCGAATTAGAGGTTACTACATTGGGTGGTAATTGTTGCGGTTTACAAATTAAAGATCAGGGAGGGAGCTATGGGGTACAATGATGGAACACTCAAGAACAGAGGTAACAGGGATAGGTGGGGCACCTAGGGGAAGTGGTTCCAGCATGGCATGTGTAATGGAACCCATCACTGTTTTACCCTGTTTTATGATTATTATTATGGTTAAAATATGATCCTACTATTATACTGCATGTATGTTGGTTTATGCTCTGCAGAATATTAGCCAGACTATTGCAGACCTAGGTTAATAGATAATCCTATTACAGAGACTTCAGAGATAAGGGAGTTGATTGTATAAAGTGTTTTCATTCTCAGATAAGAACAAAGAAGGATGATCTAATTAATGTCTGATTATATCAAGTTGCCAGGGAGGTGTGACCCACCTATTGTTCTCTCTATGTGTATTGTGTGGCCAACTATGGGGGATGTGGATTGCCTGTGGGAAGAGATGTGTATAAATATTTCTGCACATAGCAAAATAAAGTCAGTATTCATTTGACTCCCAAATTGTGTGTCGTCCAATATGGGAGGTCGGGAATGGTGAAACTGTAGTGCCTCTTGGGTATTTTACCGTATACCAGCGGAGATATTGGACTGCGTGTTCCAGCTCCGTTACATTTGGTGGCAAGTGGCGGAATTGTTCCCACGGTCAGAAGGACAGCTACAGGAGACACCATTCCGTGGAGTACAAATTGAGGGCAACGCTAGTATCCGTACAGCGCCCCTGGCTACAGCAGGATGGAACCGGCTAGTTTTCGGACAACGTTCCATCATGAGGAGGAGGAGGCGGCCGCGGACTACAGGGATGCAGACAGAAAGGAACTCATGG
The DNA here is from genome assembly GCA_027410445.1 of Discoglossus pictus. Taxonomy (NCBI): domain Eukaryota; kingdom Metazoa; phylum Chordata; class Amphibia; order Anura; family Alytidae; genus Discoglossus; species Discoglossus pictus. Next base: position 252,299,679 of record CM050163.1, read on the forward strand.
TTACAGTACCTCTTATTGCCCCACAGACTGAGTTTGGAAGAGAACTCCAAAGCAGACTGGCCTTTTTCCCAGGTACGCTTCCCATAAAAACCTTGGAAGGGTTAATGACAGATGTCCACAAATACATAATGGAAAAGCAGCGGGCACGGGAGCGGTCCATCTTGGGAGCTGCTAACCCACCTCCCACCATTAACCCCCCCCCCAGCACTGCGTCCGGGTGGTGGGAACTACCAAACCCCTCCACGGTACATCAGGTGCCACACGTGTAACCAGCAGGGCCACATGCAGAGAGACTGCCCCAGAAACAGAAACCGCTCCACGTGGAATACTCCAACTAATTCCCCCTCCCAGCGGCAGTGTGTACCCCATTGGGCCGAAGGTGTCGTCCTTCCCCCCCAGCGGCAGTGTGTACCCCAGGGAGCTGAAGGTGTCGTCCTTCCTCCCCAGCAGCAGTGTGTACCCCAGGGGGCCGAAGGTGTTGTCCTTCCCCCGCAGCGGCAGTGTGTACCCCAGGGAGCCGAAGGTGTCGTCCTTCCCCCCCAGCGGCAGTGTGTTCCCCAGGGAGCTGAAGGTGTCGTCCTTCCTCCCCAGCGGCAGTGTGTACCCCAGGGAGCCGAAGGTGTCGTCCTTCCTCCCCAGCGGCAGTGTGTACCCCAGGGAGCTGAAGGTGTCGTCCTTCCACCCCAGCGGCAGTGTGTACCCCAGGGAGCTGAAGGTGTCGTCCTTCCTCCCCAGCGGCAGTGTGTACCCCAGGGAGCTGAAGGTGTCGTCCTTCCTCCCCAGCGGCAGTGTGTACCCCAGGGAGCTGAAGGTGTCGTCCTTCCTCCCCAGCGACAATGTGTACCCCAGGGAGCAGAAGGTGCCGTCCTTCCTCCCCAGCGGCAGTGTGTACCCCAGGGGGCCGAAGGTGTCGTCCTTCCCCCCCAGCGGCAGTGTGTTCCCTAGGGGGCCGAAGGTGTCGTCCTTCCCCCCCAGCGTCAGTGTGTACCCCAGGGAGCAGAAGGGGCCGTCCTTCCTCCCCAGCGGCAGTGTGTACCCCAGGGAGCTGAAGTTGTCGTCCTTCCTCCCCAGCGACAGTGTGTACCCCAGGGAGCAGAAGGTGTCGTCCTTCCTCCCCAGCGACAGTGTGTACCCCAGGGAGCAGAAGATGTCGCCCTCTCCCCTCAGCGACAGCTTACCCTAACAAGGGGAGACACCAATCTCCCAGACGGCGCAGATGGGACCAGGTTCTCTGTGCCTGACCTACAGGGGGGTCATTCAGTACTTGCCCTGTGGGAGCGGTGATACCCCAGATAACTATGCCATGGAGCCCATTCATATGATGAAAGACTATGGGAAAGACTTTAGTTACATGGCAATTGAACTGTGTGAAGAGGATCTGAGCGCTATTCGGTAGTTTTGTGCGCTCAGATCCCAGCTATCTGGGGATATGTGAAATGTGAGTCAATGTGAATTGCAGTAATGCTGATGGGTTGTCCAACTAGAGAATTGACCAACAAATACTTTTGTCCGGACATCCCCAGGCCGATCTGTTGGGATCAGACCGTGTATGCCGGCTTATGGTCACGGGGGAGGTGTGTAACGGAACCCATCACTGTTTTACCCTGTTTTATGATTATTATTATGGTTAAAATATGATCATACTAATATACTGCATGTATGTTGGTTTATGCTCTGCAGAATATTAGCCAGACTATTGCAGACCTAGGCTAATAGATAATTCTATTACAGAGACTTCAGAGATAAGGGAGTTGATTGTATAAAGTGTTTTCATTCTCAGATAAGAACAAAGAAGGATGATCTAATTAATGTCTGATTATATCAAGTTGCCAGGGAGGTGTGACCCACCTATTGTTCTCTCTATGTGTATTGTGTGGCCAACTATGGGGGATGTGGATTGCCTGTGGGAAGAGATGTATATAAATATTTCTGCACATAACAAAATAAAGTCAGTATTCATTTGACTCCCAAATTGTGTGTCGTCCAATATGGGAGGTCGGGAATGGTGAAACTGTAGTGCCTCTTGGGTATTTTACCGTATACCAGCGGAGATATTGGACTGCGTGTTCCAGCTCCGTTACACCATGGTCATCTGACCTTTATTTATAGGCTGGACCCTTCCCTCATACAATGCTAGCCCCAATTTTGGTCCTTTCAGAGTCAATTACTCTACTCTCCATTTATAAATATTTATGAACTAGCGACTTGCCCGTCAAAAATGACGGGGCAATAAAATTATAAGGCAGGTAATGCTGTTTGCCACAGACAGTAGTTTTTTGGTGGTCTAAAATCCTTGGGCGCTCATTGCGAGCTTCTTGGTTGTTGTATTTTTTGTTATCAGAGGCGCTTTTGCTGTCATTGTAAGGTCGGCGCTGATCTTCTTTTTGCGCTTATTGCAAGTCTGTCCCCTGGTGTCGTTTTTGTGCTATGAGCACTGTTGGCGCTTGTTGTGAAGCGCTCGGTGAATGTCTTTTGCGTTTATTGCGATAGTGTTTTTTTTGTTTGTTTTTTTGTGTATATGTTGTTTTTTATGCTAATTAAATAAGTATTAAATTAATAAATTATTATACTTTACCTATTTGTAATTAATATATGCAGAAAGCAATATGCTGAAGAGCTGACAATGTGTTTTGATGTTCCTGCAGCATACAAAGTAGGTTTGCACTGATCTTGAGCTGAGGTGTAAGTGTCAGCAATGTGTGCAGTGTGTAGTGTAAATAGGCTGCGTGCGCGAGGGGAAACCATTAGTGCAGTAGTGTAAGTTAGTGTTGTAAAATGGCGGCGAATATGTATGTGATACGCAGGTGTGGATGATTTAGCATCCTTGCTAAAAGTGTATCTAGTACCTCGTACTGCTTTTTGGAAAATCCGTATGTGCTTGGTGGTGTTCTGCGGTTTTAGGGGTCGTATAGCCTCGTTTTCATTTTGTTCGGCTGCCATTTTTTCTCTCGCTTAGGGGATTTTTTAGTATCTAAACTTGGTAAATTGGACTTAAATTGGGGTGTAACCTCATTTCCAGAGGTCCTGGGTGCCCCCCCTTGCTGTCGGTAAGGTTTTTATGTCTTTTTTGTGTGTATTTATAGTTTTTATAATGTTTTCCGCCGCGCACGGTTTGAGGTTGAAAAAAGACCTTCAGTCCATCAAGTTCAACCTTTTAAGATCTCCTCTGATCTGCAATATGCGGATTAGTTGTTAATTAATTAGTTGTTAAATAATTGATCCAGAGGAAGGCAAACAGAAAAAAACAAACAAGTGAAACTTAGCTAATCGTCTCAAAGGGAAAAAAATAATTCCTTCCTGACCGCAGATACTGGCGATCGGATTCCTCCCTGGATCCATACTCCCTCTCTAATTATCCAGGATAATGCCTTTTTAATCACATATAATAGTTATCAAACTGCGAGTCATCATCATGAAGGTGGAGGCTCCAACGTCGGCTGCAATTAGCCGAATGCTTATTGCAGGCCGCAAATGCAGACCCTCGCAAAGTGAGGGGCCGCATTTGCGGAGGCTCTACAGCGCCTCACTCGCGGTTAAAAACAACCCAGAAATGCAAGACTTTGAAAAAAAACTATTACGACGCAAGACAATAAAGCGCAATGACTAAATATGGATTTACACCAAAAAATATGACTTAGAAAAACAAATAATTACGACCTCGCAAAAATACAAAATTAACGGCTGTAACGCGGACATCCACAAACAACAAAAACACTTCAAAATAAAATAAAAAATAAAATAAACACACAGCATGGGGGGACATGCACAACATCTGCCAGTGAGGTTGCCCCCCAATTAAAGTCGAATTTAAGGTGTTTTGGAACTTGAAAATTGGCTAAGCGAGAAAAAACATGGTGGCCGAAAAAAATTAAAACGAATCTACACGACCCAAAACCCGCAAATAACAGCCAGGCACATACAACTTTTGACAAGGACGTACAAGGTACAAAAATTCAAAATTACGAGGCCGCAAAAATACGAACTTAATGGCCGAACTGAGCACAGCGAAAAACGTGAAAAACACACAAAATACAAACACATATAAAAACATTACACACAGCAAGGGGGGACAGCCAGGACGTCTGGGAGTCAGGCTGCACGAAAATTTAAGTCCAATTTACAGAGTTTAGCCACTCGAAAATCCCCTAAGTAAGAGAAAAAATGGCAGCCGAAACAAACAAAAACGAGGCTACACGACCCCTAAACCCGCAAAACACCACCAGGCACATATGATTTTTACACAAACCTGTACGAGCTACAACATACACTATTAGCAAGGACGCAAAATCATCCACACCCGCGTACCACATTTTACAACACTAACTTACAGAATGCGAAGTACACAGCTACACAAATGGTTTCCCCTTGCGCACGCAGCCTATTTACACTATACACTGCACACATTGCTGATACTTACACCTCAGTTCCACAACACTGCAAATCTACATTATATGATGCAGGAACATCAAAACAGATTGTTAGCTCTTCAGCACATTGCTTGCTGCATATATTAATTACAATTACGTAAAGTATATTAATTTATAATTTTAATAATTAATTAATTATCATTAAAAAATACATATACAGAAAAAAAAACACACCACAAGATCGTTTGTATTGCCCCGTCATTTCCACAGATTAACCACCATTACTGTGAAGAACCCTTTTCTTTCTTTAAAGTGGAATCCTTTTACTTCTAATCTCAAGGGATGTCCTCTTGTCAGTTGAAAACCTCTTGGCACAAAAAGCTCACTTGACAAATCTTTATACTGACCCTGGATCTATTTATATAGGGTAATCATATCCCCTCTTAGACAACTTTTTGCTAGAAAAAATAAGCTTAATTTGTTTAGTCTTTCTTCTTAACTTAGCCCCTCCATTCCCCTTATTATCGTATATACTCGAATATAAGCCGAGTTTTTCAGCCTTTTTTTAAGGCAAAAAAAGGGCCCCTCGGCTTATACTCGAGTCACTCTCCCCCCCGTGTCTCTCTAAACCCCCCCATGTCTCTCTACCCCCCCGTGTGTCTCTAACCCCCCCGTGTGTCTCTCTAACCCCCCCGTGTGTCTCTCTAACCCCCCCGTGTGTCTCTCTACCCCCCGTGTCTCTTTCCCTCCCGTGCCGGCGCCGGGTCAAGGAGCGGAGGCCGGAGCACAAGCAGGTAAGTGAGGGGAGAGGGGGGATGTATTTAGGGGGGTTTAGGTGGGGGAGGGGCGTTGAGGGGGGTTTATGCTGAGGAGCAGGGTTGAGGAGGGGGGTTGGGGTTGAGGGGGGAGGTTGAGGAGGTTTGAGGAGGTGGGTTGGGGTTGAGGGGGGTTTAGGTGGAGGAGGGGGGTTGAGGGGGGTTTATGCTGAGGAGGGGGGTTGAGAAGGGGGGTTGGGGTTGAGGCAGGTTGAGGGGGGCTGGGGTTGAGGGGGGTTGAGGTTGAGGAGGGGGGTTGAGGTTGAGGAGGGAGGTTGAGGATGGGGGGGTTGAGGAGGGGGTTTGAGGAGGGGGTTGAGGATGGAGGTTGAGGAGGGGGTTGAGGATGAGGAGGGAGGTTGAGGATGAGGAGGGGGGGGTTGGGGTTGAGGGGGGTTAAGGTTGAGGAGGGTTGAGGCTGAGGAGGGGGTTGAGGATGGGGGGGTTGAGGAGGGAGGTTGAGGAGGGAGGTTGAGGATGAGGAGGGAGGTTGAGGATGAGGAGGAGGGGTTGAGGAGGGGGGTTGAGGTTGAGGAGGGAGGTTGAGGAGGGGGGTTGAGGATGGGGGGTTGAGGAGAGGGGATGAGGATGGGGGGTTGAGGAGGGGGATTGAGGATGGGGGGTTGAGGAGAGAGAATGAGAAAGCGGTTGAGGAGGGAGGTTGAGGATGAGGAGGGAGGTTGAGGATGAGGAGGGAGGTTGAGGATGAGGAGTTAAGGAGGGGGGTTGAGGTTGAGGAGGAGGGTTGAGGTTGAGGCGGGGGGTTGAGGATGGGGGGTTGAGGAGAGAGGATGGGGGGTTGAGGATGGGGGGTTGAGGATGGGGGGGTTGAGGAGGGGGTTGAGGATGAGGAGGGAGGTTGAGGAGGGGGTTGAGGATGAGGAGGGAGGATGAGGATGAGGAGGGAGGATGAGGAGGGAGGTTGAGGATGAGGAGGGAGGTTGAGGAGTGGGGTTGAGGAGGGAGATAAGGGAGGGGGGAAGAGACACAGGGAAGGGAGAGGTTGGAAGAGACACAGGGAAGGGAGAGGGGAGAAGAGACACAGGGAAGGGAGAGGGGAGAAGAGACACGGGAGAGAGAGGGGGACACAGAGAGCACAAGAGGGACACAGGGGGCAGCACATTTCCCACCCTCGGCTTATACTCGAGTCACTCATTTTACCCAGTATTTTGGTCGTGTAATGGGTGCCGCGGCTTATACTCGGGTCGGCTTATACTCAAGTATATACGGTAGTTTTGTAGCCCTTCTCTGTAAATTTTCCAGCTCTAAAATGTCCTTTTTATTAAGTGGTGCCCAAAATTGTACTCCATATTTCAAATGAGGGTGTACTAGAGATTTGTATAGTGGCAAATTTATATTTGCTTCCCTTGCTTCTATACCCTTCTTAATACATGGTAATATTTTATTTGCCTTTTCAGCTGCTGCTTGGCTTTGAGCACTGTTACCTATGTGGTTGTCCACAAGCACTCCCAAATCCCTTTCAATATCTTATACCCCTATATTTGCTCCATTAAGATTATTAATTGCATGACTATTTTTCTTTCCCAGATGCATAACTTTATATTTATTCGTTTTAAATCTCATCTGCCATTTAGATGCCCATTCCTCTATTTTATGTAAATCCCTTTGGAGGGAAAGTACATCATTATCTGATTTAATTACCTTGCACAACTTTGTGTCATCAGCAAAAATGCAGACACCACACTCCAATCCCACTTCCAAGTCATTAATAAATATGTTAAAAAGGAGATGACCTAATACTGAACCCTGAGGAACCCCACTTACACATTAGTCCAAACGGAGTATGTTCCATTTACAACAAACCTTTGCTTTCTGACCTTCAGCCAGGTCTCGATCCATGAGCAGATATTTGCTGCAATTCCTGTATCCCTTAGTTTGCACAATAGTCTTCCATGTGGCACTGTGTTGAAAGCTTTTGCAAAATCCAAAAAGACTACATCCATTGAGTTGCCTTGATCCAGGTTCCTACTAACCTCCTCATAGAAACTAATTTGATTTGTTTGACATGACCTATCTCTCATAAATCCATGCTGACTCCTACTTATAATCCTGTTCAAATAGACATATTTTTGTATATTATCCCTTATTAACCCTTCTAAAAGCTTCCCCACTACAGAAGTGAGACTCACTGGTCTATAATTCCCCCAATTTGCTCTTGCTCCCTTCTTAAATATAGGTATCATCTGGGAAAGACCCTGTGTTGAGTGAATCTTGAAAAATTAAATATAATGGTTTGGTTATTACAAAACCAAGTTCCCTCAGTACCCTTGGATTCCATCAGGAGCTGGGGCTTTATTAACATTTATTTTTTTCAACCTCTTTTGGATTTCTTCCTGCATTAACCAATTATTCGGCAAAGCTAGTATAGCCCCATTATGTTGCAGTGATCCAACCACTGGTACCTCCCTTGTGTATACCGAAGAAAATAACCTGTTTAGCTCATCTGCCTTTTCCTGGTCACTAATTATCAGACGGCCTGTGTCACATTGCAATGTTCCTATAGCTTACTTCCCGGCATTCTCCCCATTTATATATTTAAAACATAATTTAGGCTTACTCTCTTTTGCAATACATTTTTCATTTTCTGTTTTAGCCAGTCTAATGGCCCTTTTGCAAGCCTCAATGATTTCCTTGTACTTAGTAAAGCAGTCTCTGTCCCCTCTTGTTTGTATAATTGAAATGTCTGTTTTTTACTCCCTGAGTAAACCACATGATGAGGTATACTATGTTTGATGATCTGAATGAGAAGTTATTCACTAACAGGAGCCATGTAGTAATATGGATTTTGATACGTACAATTGGACTTTGTGTTTTCCAGTACACCATGGAGGCATAATGTGAAATATTTCTGCTCCAAGTATAGTACATAATACATCAAGTATTTTAATGACAGTGGGAGGATTTTTTTGTGCCACCATATTCTAGACTTTGTGATTAAGTGGGATTCCAATTCCGTTTATGCATTTTCTTGTATGGATTAGGATGCAGGCACGTTGCATTTTTACCGTAGCCCGTAACATAGCCTGCAAGACTTACAGCTATTAAATTGGCCCCGTAAGGCAAGCCGCTAACGATCTGCGGGTTACAGGCGGAAAAGCCATATGGGACGTCGAAATTTGAACTCCATGGCCCCAAATTCTTTAATCTGTCAAGCCCTTAAGTGTTATGTTCAAAAATCGAAATTAAATTGCTACGAATCCACTGGCGTTCAAATCCGTAACCCGCAAATGGTACTAGAGAGGACCCTGAAGGAGGTTAAGTCCTATCCATAGCACTGGAAATGCAAATATACACACACTAATGTATTTTCAATTAAAGGGAAAGTGATGTTAGGTATTAAAATTAATAACACAACATTCTCAAGCTCGCAAATCTGCAATATAAAATACTTTTATTTCTGTTTCATTTCTGCATTATATCGATCCTGGCAATCAATGTTCTAATACATATAATGGAACTCGCATGGACTAGAATATAATATTTACTGATTTATTAATATTGCATTATTTCTAGAATCCGGGTCTGATCGAAACTTGTAATTGAAACCTGTAAGGCTTTGAAATCTAACCTCCATTTGTCAGTGACGTAATGATGATGATCTCATTTGCCATTGGCTCCGTCTAAACCCGTAACTACGGGTTTGACTAATTGATCATGTTCACGGCCGCACATCCAATGTGCGCAAGAATGGTTTGCGTGTTTGCGTCTACGGCCCATAACTCACAGCAATGTTCAATTTAATAGCTCTGTAACTCAGCGAATTTCAAGCCCGCAGCCTTTGTGGGTGTGACTATGCTGCTACGAGCTTCGAATTTAATGAGCCTGTTAGTCTCTCCTAAATGTGCAGAGTTCTTGAAGTTCGCTGGATATTCTACATAGATTTTCCATGTAATGTGTTTTTTTTCTCCTCTGGGAATCTCGTTTGCTCCTCTTATCTGGGTATTTGTAAGCCTGGCATTGTATGCTGGTCTGATGAAGTCCTTCCTGAGGAAGTGAGGGTGACCATCCAAATGCCTGGCCTCAGAACAGATATGATTGCATCTAATGGCATGTCTGTAGAAAAAAAGAGTCCCTCCTATGATGGAAACTGTTATTTCTGTTGCAGGACTGTAGCCCGAAGATAGTGGGACTGTAGACCAAGGAAATACAACCACTGCCCTAGGCAATATGACTGTAGGCCAATGTTTCCCAGATGACAATGATGCAACTCTAATACTTAGTTTTTCTAGCACTCATGACTGTAATAGGGGTCAGAGAAGTTTGCAAAGGCTGAGTACTGAGCATCTTAATTGTATATTACATAGCTGAATGGGCCTACTTTCGTCCAGTCTCAGAACTCCTTTCAGGTGGGAATATCATATTTACAGAGTGGAATTTACTACTCCTAGCACACAGGCAAGTCCCATAGAAGTTCAAATGTACAACTGGCGCTAGAGAAAACCAACTTATTACTAGTTATTGGGTGAAGTGTGTTAGGTGTGCTTGACACTGGGCAGTTCCACAGAACAAAGTAATCAAACTGCTTTTATGAAAAGTCCAAATAGTGCGGAATTACAATGAAAATACTTTTGTTTTCTTCCAAATCTGGCTTTAAATGGTTATATTGTCAAGATATACGTAGGTAAACTCTTGGAACCCCCTTAAATTGCTGGAATATTTGACTTTGAAATATGGCCAGTGCATCTATCATTTCAGATGGCATTACTGAAATACACCAAGCGTAATTGACCATGACTGCAGAACACGTCTAGAATTGTCATATAGGTAAGATCCGCAAGGCAATATAGTAATACATCTACCTTGGTTATGAGCTGGGTACATATGGTTGAGCAATAATTAAGCAGAGGTAAGCCTACACATGACAAATCACATCTGTCTTAGTAACTAACTAACTGAGAAAGTGTCATTATCATCTAAATATATACAGCCATATTAAATTTGGACCCCATAAGTTGAACGTGAGACCTGCAATGGCTGCTGGCTTGAAATTTGGCCGAGTTACAGAGTTATTCAATTTGAGCTGGGCGCGAATTACGGGCTTGAGACGCAAGCCCGTAAATCCTTTCCATGGCTGCAAGCTGTAAAGGGGACGGAGGAGTCATGTTCGCCCATAACCATCCAACTGCAGAATGGCGCAGTGCGACACAGATGAATAACGCAGTGCGACACAGATGAATATGATTGACAGTGGGAGCTTAGAAATTTGAGTTCCACACGCACATGCCCGTTGTCTGTGTTGTAAATTTAATCGGAAGTAGCATTAAGGTCCTGGAGCTTGGAGGTTTTGGATTTGATTGAGTGTAGGAGCTAGGGGAGAGAGGTAGATTGCATTTTTTTGTTAATTTATATTCTTATACGGATTTACATTTAAGATTTACACATATTTACAGATCACACATATTTGCAATACACATAGATTAAAGAACATAAATAGAGACATCCCATCCCCCACACCCCATCCCCTAACACTTATTAATAACACATAGCACATACATTCTTACAGAAAAACTTTATTTTATGTATCCTTCTTTTAATTTTGGTTTATCATGGCGAGGAGGAGGAGGGCGAGGAAGGAGGAAGGTGAGGAGGAGGAGGGCGAGGAGGAGAGTGCAGAGGCGGGTGATGGAACGGGGGCCAGAGCGTCAGAAGAGGGACAGCAGGGAAGGGGGGGGGGGTGGTAGTTCAGGGAATGGATACAGGCCTCAGGGACAGGTCAGGTAGGCCAGGGTCCCCGTCCACAGTCGAGAGGGCAAGAGGCTAGGAGCAAGCACAGGGCCAACTATTATATGCACCAGGATTCTTGCAGGGGGGAGGGAAGTTAAGCCTGGGCCTAGGGCTCAGGCTTGGCAGAAGGTAGCGGATGAGGTTACTGCGTTGGACACAGCTCCAAGGGATGTGAGATCCGTGAAGCACTACAAGGCCAAGGTGAGGAGGATGATATTCAAGGAGGAGCAAGGCCATATAGTGACCTATAATGAGTGGGAGAGGGTCACCAGGGATCTTCTGAGACCTTTGCCCGCCACTGGAGCTTTAGGCCTGGTGGCCCAGCAGAACCAAGCCTCTATGTCAGGTGAATATCACAAACACCAACGTGCCACCACATGTGCATCACACACACTACACATGTACATGATGACCATCAAGGGCACTGACATGTCAGCTCCATGGAATTACCAAGCGTCATTAATTGCATGAAGCTAACAAATCAATGTCATTCCGGGGCACGACAACAGTAATCAAGCAACAGTCCATTTCTTGGTGTGCGCACTGCAGCTAATGTAGTTACAGAATGCAGCCAGAATCAAGATAGGGTTCAGAGCCAAGAACGATTCAGACCATAACCAATGAATAGATAATATCTAGCATATGATAGCTAATCTGAGTTGCAAGCTTAGATGTCAGATAGTTAGAAATGAACACATAACAATGTATTATTCATCATACTAATGACATATACCTTTCTCTTCTATCTTTCAGCATCCAGGAAGAGGTCTGGGTCTAGTGGTGAGCCAGAGGTGGGGGCGTCGGCTACATCTGAGCAAGATGTAATAACTAATTATTAATTATTATTAACTAATTATTAATCAACTATTTTTTTTTATTATTAATTAATTAATCCAGAGGAAGGCAAACAGAAAAAAAAACCAAGTGAAACTTAGCCAATCATCTCAAACGAAAAAAAAAAAATCCTTTCTGACCCCAGATACTGGCGATCAGATTTCTCCCTGGATCAATACACTCTCTCTAATTATCCAGGATAACCCTGAATTCCCTTCTTAATTAGAAATAAATCCAGTCCTCTTTTAAAGTTATCTATCAAATCCGCTGTCACCCCATCCTGTGGTAGAGAATTCCACAGATTAACCACCCTTACTGTGAAGAGCCCTTTTTTTTCTTTAAGGTGGAATCTTATTACTTCTAATCTCAAGGGATGTCCTCTTGACAGTTGAAACCCTCTTGGCACAAAAAGCTCCCTTGTCAATTCTTTATACTGACCCTGGATGCATTTATATATTGTAATCATATCTCCTCTTAGACACCTTTTTTCTAGAGAAAATAAGCCTAATTTGGTTAGTCTTTCTTCATAACTTAGCCCCTCCATTCCCCTAATTAGTTTTGTTGCCCTCCTCTGTACCTTTTCCCGCTCTAAACTGTCCTTTTTATGAAGTGGTGCCCAAAATTGTACTCCATGAAATGAGGGCGTACTAGGGATTTGTATAGTGGCAGAATTATATTTGCTTCCCTTGCTTCTATACCCTTCCTAATACATGATAATATTTTATTTGCCTTTGCAGCTGCTGTTGGCTTTGAGCACTGTTCCCTAGGTGGTTGTCCACAAGTACGCCCAAATCCCTTTCAATATCGGATACCCCTATATTTGCTCCATTAAGATTGTAAATTGCATGGCTGTTTTTCTTTCCCAGGTGCATAACTTTACATTTATTCATATTAAATCTCATCTGCCATTTAGATGCCCATTCCTCAATTTTATGTAAATCCCTTTGAAGGGAAAGCACATTATTCTCTGATTTAATTACCTTGCACAACTTTGTGTCATCAGCGGAAATGGAGACACCACACTCCAATCCTACCTCTAAGTCATTAATAAATAAAACTCCTGAGCAGCAGAATTTAAAAAATCAAGAGCGAAATCCTTAAGGCTTTTATATAACTTCAAGGGCAAAATAATATTTTGCCAAAGAAAGAGAACCAAAAATGAATTAATTGTTTAAATCTGCAGATAAAAAAAATATTACATATACAAGCAGTATTTGAAGTTAAAAGGCCTAGATAACAACATATATTCTCATCCGGATAAAATTGGTAAAATCTTTATGGGCAGGATCCACTATTTGTAAAACCCGAAATAGACGAGATCAAAAACTTTCTAAGTAAAATAAAATTGCCCACAATATCATCGGAGGAATTAACATTATTGAACGAGGATTACAGTAATGAAGAAATAATGGTTATAAAAAATGGGAAAAAAAATAAAACCCCAGGGCTAGATGGTTATGACCAATTATATTACCAAATATTTTCTAAAGAGCTATGTAACCATCTATGTACCATGTACAATGAGATAAAAAAAAACGGGTAAATTAAGGTCAGAACTGTCTGAAGCAAAAATAATAAACATTTTAAAAACAAGGCAAAAATCCAGAACATTGCACAAGTTATCGTCCGATTTCTTTGATTAATATCGACATAAAAATATATGCCAAGATACTGGCAAATAGATTAAACCTATGATCCCTAAGATATTTCACTTGGACTAATCAGGCTTTGTGAAAGGACAAGAAGCATCAGACAACACAGCGCATCTAGAAGTCATATTGCCATTTGGGAAAAGGAAAGATCTACCCACACTGATCCTGTCACTCGATGCTGAAAAGGCGTTTTGACAGGGTCAGTTGTGATTTTCTGGAGGCAGTTCTTGAGAAATTGGGTATGGGTGAATTTACATCCCAAACCATTAAAGCCCTCTATAGTAACCCCACAGCCTTGATAACAGGGCCAGGTTTTGAATCCCAGAAGTTTAACATTACGAATGGCACCCACCAAGGGTTGTCCCTCCTATTTATCCTATTTATGGAGCCGCTTGCTGCTTCTATAAGAGACAATGAGGAGATCAAGGGGGTGGAAATAGGTGAGGAGTCGTATAAGATCATGCGTTTCGCAGACGACATTTTGTTAACATTGACTAACCCTTTGAGCTCATGTGCTAGTTTACACCAAATTCTGAATGAATTCGGAAGATTTTCCTATTTTAAAATTAATTTCTCAAAAACAGATATAATACATAGAAGAATACATATGGAATCTAAGCTGAACTTAGAGAAACTATTTACGTATAATTGGAATTCTAAATCCATATTACATCTAGGAATAAAATTTTCCTTTCAAGCAAAGAACTTGATTTAAGAAAAACTAAGCATTTTGTTAAAACAAATTAAGTTAACAACTAACAATTGGAAATCACTAAATCTTTCCTGGTCTGCCAAGATTGCTGCCATAAATATGTGTATGAACCCAAAACGAATTTATCCGTTTAGATGTATCCCTGCAAGGGTCCCCAATACCACTTTAAATCTTATTCAAACTTTGCTAGATAAGTTTTTATATCTGGGCAAAAATGGGGGAATTAAAAAGTGTATATCTAGCAGAAAATGTTAAAATGTTAGGTACGCCTCTAATAAAAGATATCCATGACAATATTGTAATCACAAATTTGATTGTTATGAACGTCCAACATAACAAAGCTATTTGGAAAAAAATTGTAGAAAATGTTATTTGAGATTTACAAATTCAAACAATTCTCTGGCTCACAAATATTGATGAAATACCACTTAAAAATCTACCAGGAGGGTTGAGAGCTATGTTGAAATTCTGATACAAGATCAGACTAACAACTAATACATCTTCCTTCTTTGGCTTCACCCATAGAAATTATTAGAACTAAAAGAAAAATTATGAAAAATATGGGGATTAATTTCATAGGCGATTTATATTCAGGGGGAAACCTGTTGGACTTAGTCGAGATACGAAAGAAAATTACCTAGAGTAAGTTGACTTGGCTGGATTATGAATTGTTAAAAAAGCTGTGGTTTCATTGGATATTCAAATCAATCAATGAAGATAGAATGTAAAATTTGGAGACCCTTGTGATTAGAGATGACAACTCCAAAATAATGTCTAAATGTAGTAAAGTGATATCAGATAACTGGTTTTGCAAAATCAAGTGGCATTGTAGCCTGGGAGGAAGATTTAGGGATGAAATTTGACGAATCTTCCTGAACCAAATCCTTTGGCTTGGTAAAAATATCGGGTATTAATGCCTCATACTTGAAGTTGTACTTCAAAATAATTCAGAAGTGGTATTTTTTAAATAAATAAATAAATTACTCGATAGGAGATTTATGCTGGAAAGATTGTGTTATGCAAGGCATGACTTTACATGTTTGGTGGGAGTGCAAATGAATTAAGACCCTAGGGTTAAAATGCTTTTTGGAGATTTCAAAGATGGTGGGAAAACAAATTATTTGTACCCCCCAAACTGCTCTTTTGCACTTACATTTAAATCAGATTGCCCCCCAAGCAAAATATTTACAGCCTTATTAAATTGCGTTTCGGCAAATTCTAAAGGGCTCTATAGAAGCACATAGCATATTTTCTTTACAGAAGTTTTTAGTTAGTGAACTTCTATCCAAAAGCAAGGTCGTCACTAACTAAAAACTTCTGTAAAAAAATATGCTGTGTGCTTCTATAGAGCCCTTTAGAATTTGCTGAATCGAAATTAAATATGGCTGTTAATTTCTCATATTCTTTTGATTGTCACATATCTCTTAATAAAATATTGGAAACAACCATTAATTCCCTCTTAGAATTAAATAGTAAATTCTATTAGTAACAATCGAGATTTGATGAGGGGGAGCTATGTTAATAACCCATTAAAAAAAGGGTTTGAGTACCAATTGGCCAATTTGGCATCAATATATTTTCATTCCATTCATGGGGTCTAGCTAAAATTCGATCTACAGTATATATGCTTTTAGTATGGCTTACTGTGTTCTCCATGTCTATATATTGTTCTTGGATTCTCCCTATATTCGGGTAGTAATTGGGGATGTTTGATGTATGTATTGTATGTCTCTATGTTCCTTTTTTATACTATAAGTACATAAAAAATGTATAAAACAATCAAAAAACACAGCTTGATTAGTTGCAAATAATGAAAAAAAAAAAAAAATACCACAATTATGACGAGTTACCATTTTTTAGGACTTTAATTTCTGAATGAAACTAGTCTCTTAATTATTTGAAAAGGATATTATTAGACCACTGCCTGTCTGCAGCGTCTGTAGTCCAGAACTCAGTGGGCGTACCAGATATGGTATAATTTAAAAATACAGGTAATAACAACTACTACATTTTCTTGAACTGAAGTTTTAAAATTTCCTGTCAATCAGCCTTTTTGTGTGACCCACCAAGCATAGGCAAGGAATACAGAGAATCATTAATTATTTTAGTGCCATTGAATCGTAAGTGGGAAATTGTGTAAACAGAATCATTGCCATCCTGTTGTCAGGATCACCAACCCAGGCGGATCTGTCCCCAAGATACCCTGTGGACTATCGAGGTGAAGATTAGCTGATGGTTACTGCCAGCTACATTCTGACCAGCTATTTTAATAGTTGATTTTAATAACTCAGCTATGTTCACTTGTTGGGAACTGTTGCTTGTTGATGGGGAGGGTAATGGGAATTATATATATGCTTTATTATACACTGTGGATTATGTTCAATATTATCTGGTAACACTTACACAACACTTGGTCCGGTTTAATAAAGTATATGGGGAATATAATTTTAAGATCGGGCACTCTGCCAAGCCTCCAGTATCCCACCAGCCGTCCACTATCCAACCCTAGTATGATAGCCTAACTTCTATCTGCCGCGATCAAACCTATGAGAAATCAGACCAGGCTCCATAGACTTGTATGGCCTGTCTAGGCTGTGCGGACTGACATAATTATCCCAGCCCAGGTGTCATTTTTAGGTTTTGGTGTAAGGTTGCCCGATTTCCAGCCAATCTGCCCACAACCTTGTTTGTCCAGCCCCTGGGATCCACGCCTAGATGTCCATTTCCAGCCTGCATTAAATTATCTACCAGATCTTACAAGAGTTCTAAAAAACTTTTTTTTTATAAAATGTTTATTGTATGGGGTGAACTAAGCCACGAGACCCAAGTCTCTAGAAATACAGAGTATATGTTTGTTATCGTATGGGTAAGTCTGTCATTCAGTTTATTGATTATTTTTCTTAAATTATGTGTTGGGGTCTTCCATTTATGGGCAATGTGGATTTCAGTGGGAAGCAATTAGATACTGTAGCCATTTATTTTGTTTTTTTTTTATAGTAAAGGGGTATGGTTACCCTAAAGGCAAATATCTTTGGATGGGGTAATGTTTATTTGAAGAATATTAGATGCTAGTTCTAGGGTTTTGGTCGAAATCTTTAGGGCAACCGGACATTCCCACCACAAGTGGATAAAAGGACCTATTGTTTGGCATTGCCTGAAGCAATTGGATGGAGTTTGGGGATTCATTTTGTTCATTATGTCAGGGGTGTAGTATGCTCTATGCAAAATGTTAAATGTCGTTTCTAATAAGCTGTAATTCAGTGCACCTTTAATTAAGTTTGTACAAGTTCTTTCCCATTTTGTAGAGTCCCAACTAAAGCCCATGTCAGCCTCCCATTTTTCCATAAATGGAGGTTTAAAGCTATTGGAGGGTGCGTTTATGATTGCATAAAGGGAGCTCAAAACTCCCTTAGTTAAAGGGGTTTTGTTGCTAATGAGAGACAGCCAACTAGTTTGGGGTGGTCTCCAATTTCTGATTGGTGATTAGGTGCCTAATTTTACAGTAATTATATTGTTTTTTTAACGGGATATCAAACGAAATTATTTGGTAATTTAGTAACCAATTACCTCACCTATCTAGTTTTGGCCTTGTCCACCATATATTTGAGTCCTCCCTGAGGTTGTCCCATATAGTTGGGGTAGCTAATGTTGGAGTTAAGCATGATCATTTAGAAGTCAGATGGTGTTTAGAATTAATATAATTCCAGGTTGAAAGTGAGAGACTTATTAGAGGATTTTAATGTTTGATAATTTTGGGAGGTATGGTGGGAGTCCAGATTATTGAGTCCCATTTATATGGTTTTAGTTGTTGGTTCTCGATAAATATCCAAATGGGTTGATGTTCAATTGAGTGAGCCTGGGGGATAAAGGAGATCTGAGCCGCCCTGAAATATGATCTCAAATTAGGACAGGATAGATCTCCTATCTTTTTGCTACCAAACAGGAATGATTTTGCTATTCGTGATTTTTTTATTGTTCCATATAAATCTTGTAATTTGTTTCTGGAGTTTTCCTATATCTCGAGGGATAATAGGGATGGGGAGGGTTTAAAATAAATATAGAATTTGGGGTAGAACGTTCATTTTAATAGCGTTAATGCACCCTGTCCATGAAAGGGAGTATTTACTCCATTTATTAGTGTCAGCAATTTGTTTTTTTATTAGTGGCGTATAATTGGTCCCATACAATCTAGATAGGTCAGAGGTCACGTTGATGCATAAATATTTGATAACATTTTCTGGCCAAGCAAATGAATACTTTTTAACAGTTCTAGCATTTGTGGGGGAGAGAAGATCCTACTGATTTTGTCTTATCTAAATTAACTTTCAATCCTGACATCTAGAGTATTCATCAATGTAGGTGAAATTGATGAAATTGGGTCAGTTAAAGTGCATAGGATGTTGTCCACAAATAAGCAGCATTTGAGATGTTGTAGTCCTATTTGGAACCCTTGGATTTGGGGGGTGGAGTGTATAGCTTGAGCTAAAGGTTCCATCACCAATGCAAATAGTAGTGGAGAAAGGGGACATCCCTGTCTTGTTCCCCTTTGAATGTTTATATAACCTTTATTATCTCCTTGGAGTTTCAGGAACGCTACTGGGTCTCTGCATAGTGAGTTAATGAGATTGATAAAGCTTCCCTTGATACCTATTTTATCTAAGACCTCGGTATTGCCACTCCAAGGAATCAAAGGCCTTTTACAAATCCAAAGCAATTGTGCATAAAGGTTTGTTGACTAATTTTGCTAAATGTAAGATGTTCAACACTCTTTTTATGTTGTCCCCTGCCTGTCTGAAAAGTATAAAACCCACCTGATCGTAATGTATCAGTTTTGGAAGAAAACTGGAAATCTCTTAGCCATAAGCTTTGCTAGTATTTTTAAGTCCTTGTTTAATAAAGAAATACGTCGAAAATGATTTGCCTCCAGAGGATCTCGTCCTTATTTTGGGAAAAATATCATATGGGGATTTGAGGATGGCATTGTATAAAGTGTTCAGATATGGGACTAATATTTAGGAAAAGGTTTTATAGTAAGTATTAGAAAAGTCATCTGGCCCTAGGGATTTTCCTAATTTTAAATTGTTGATGGTGTCATTGATTTCTTCTATGGTGATATTGGCATTTAGACTTTCTAGTTCTTGAATTGAGATTGATGGGAGGTCATATTTATCTAAAAAAAATGTAATCTTAAAAATTCCAGCTTTGGAGTTAGAGGAGTATATTTTTTAGTATAAGTTCAGAAAAGTATCTTGTATCCCTGTTTGGCTTTGGTTAACTAGGTCCTCAGGGGTTTTAATTTGAAAAAATTGGTTTAGACTATTTTTAGGTCTTAACTTTCTTGCCAACATGGGGATAATTTGATTGCTTGGCTAAAATATTTATGCTGTGTTATTCGTATTCAGTTTTTATTGTTAGAATGTTATCTAATTCAAGTCTGATTTTGTTGATTTGAGACTTGGTAGTAGAGGAGAATTTAATTTTGTCCTTCCAGTATATGTAGTTCTTTAAGGAGTTTTGTTTCTTTGAGGTTTAGATTTTTCTTATGTGAAGACGCTATTCTTATTATGGATCCTCTAATAAATGCTTTATGTGCAAGCCAAAGCCACCCTATCTTTGTTTCTGGATTATCGTTAGTGGAAAAGAATAGTTATAGTTCTTTAGAAATGTAATCTCCAGTGAAACCTTGTTTTGAGATTCAGGTCAAGATCTAAGTTAATGCTTACTGCTGCATAGTCTGACCAGGGGCATGGCATAATTTGGGCATTTTTAGAATGATCAAATAAGCTAGAGCCTATCTAATTTAATAGCCACTTAAACCAGCCAAATTTGAAGCACGAAGCCCAAACGTGCTACACATTGGACTTGCAAGGCTGACATTTATTATGGCTCTAAGTAAAATTGATTTGAACAAAAAAACTAGTACTGGTTCAAAGGAAATTCAGAAGTGCCCTCCTAGAAATAGCACATAACATGCCACTAGCAGGACACACAGGGAGTAAAATAACTAGATTAAGGGTCCCTAGGTATTCTAGTGTCCTGTGGTAATTCTAGATGTTAAGAGATTCTGTAACACTTATGACATTTTCGAACAATTTGGGGCTAAGGGCCAAGGAATGAGGCTACCCCTCCACTCCCTGCCTGTCATAAATGTTCCCTTTCATAGCGTAGTCATGGACATTGTAGGTCCCTTGACCCAACCCAGCAAAACTGGTAAATATACATTCTCACCCTGGTGAATTATGTCACTCAATATCCAGTGGCTGTTGCCCTAAGCAATGTTACTGCCACCACGATAGCGGATGCCTTACTTGCTATGTTCACCAAGGTAGGGTTTCCCTGAAAAATGTTGTCTGATCGGGGAACCCAATTTAAGGATGATCTCACCGAAAAACTCTGGAAATTAAGTGGCATCAAATACTTAGATTCATCCCCTTACCCCCCTCAAACTAACAAGCTCTGTGAAGGATTTTATGGGGCCCTTAAGCGAATGGATGGAGCCTTCACTAATCGAGAGAATGGCTGGGAGAGATTGCTTCTCTACAAGTACATAGTTTTATATAATAAAAAACCATATGCTAATAATTGTTTAGAAATAGTATCTTAATTATAAATGGATTTGCAGAGAAATTTAGAGAGAGGTCTCCGGTACCATCATTTTTATAAAAAATGTGCCAAGCCTTTTGGTTTCAAAGGAAGCTAAGTAGCCTTTTAACCTTGCTGATATTCTTTCCATCTCAATGTTTTCCCAGATCTTGGCAATAACAAAGTTTAAGTTTGGATTTTGCAGTGTTTCCCATAATTCTTCTAGGAATCTACTTTAAACAACACTACTTCAAAGAGTGTTGTTTAAAACAGAAGCTACAATTTAGTTAAATTAATATTACTTTGTGTTGAGGAATATGAATAGTGAGAATTTCTGATTTGGTTGAGTTTCGGAGTTTGGGAGAATGTATTAAGTTCTTCCATTTAGTATGGAGGCATATTAAAGGATTTGTCAATGATGGCATTACATTATCAACATATACTGACATTTTGTATTAATTTTTCCTTTGTAGAATTCCTGTGATTTGGGAGATTAGTTTAATATGATTAAGAAGAGTTTCAAGAGTTACTGTAAAAGGACGAGGGTATAACAGACAGCCTTGTCTGGTTTTGTTATAGATTTGAAAGATATTTCTTTTTGAGTTAATCTGTGCTCCTAAGGTATTTTGTTTTCTCATATACTGGTGGTGGTGGTTGTATGTATAAACAAATTGTTATTAGGGAGTTAATTGAAAACCAAAAGGTTTGAATTTTTTGGGCAAGAGCACCACATATGTAAATAGGTTCCATCTAGGCCACAGCCTTTCCAGCATGAAGCCCCGGAGACCTGTCTAATACTATATAATTTTAGTGGTGTAAAATACCATCGGGAAACAGTCTTATACAATTGTTCTTTGAAATTAGAACATAAGGAGATAGAATTATAAATTTCCATATTTCTTGCCAATCTTCTTTGTCATGGGTTTCTCCTAGATAATTTTCCCATTGTGCTATGTATTAAAGAGTAAGAGAGTTATCTGCTGATTGTAGCAGTGTATAAAACTGGGAAATCAGTCAGTTTGGTGTGTGAGTTAGAAGGCAACATTTCTGAAAATAATTTGTTTATTTTAAGTTGAGTGGCAAAACTTCTGATTTGTCTGTATCTGAAAAAAGTCATGTGATGTGAGGTGTGTTCTATCTTGTAGCATTTAAAAGGAAATAACCTGAGGAACATGAATGGTGAGAATTTCTGATTTGGTTGACTTTCTTTTATAGCCTGGGAGATGAGAGTAGGTATTACGTTCTTCCTTTTAAGTATGGGAGGGATTTGTTAATGATAGAATTACATCATCAGCAGATTCTGCTATTTTGTATTCATTTAGCCCTTGTAGAATTCCTGTGATTTTTGAGTTTAGTCTAATATGGTTAAGAAGAGGTTTAAGAGTTACTGAAAAAGAAGATAATGGACAACCTTGTCTGGTTCCTTTATAGATTTGAAAGCTGTTTCTATTTGAGTTTGGTAGAAGTAGGGAAGCTGATGAGGATTCAGAGGGCTGTCAATGTCTTAAACATAAAGGGCCAGGTAACTCTATCAAATGCTTTTTGTTTTTGTCTAGAGATAGAATGATTGTTGGGTCCTTTCTGTTGTTGGAGAGAGCAGTATAAGGTCAATATTCATCCTTAAGTTATCTTGTACTTATCTAGTGGGTAAAAAACCACTTGATCCAGGTGAATGATCTTTGTTAATATTGGGTTCAGTCTGTTAGCTATCAATTTTTTTTTAAATTAACTTTTTATTGTTAGAGACTTCAAATAAACAATAAGAATTTGTCAAACAATATAACAAATCTCACGTATTCTAAACAATATGTAAGATGACTCTTTTAGTTTTTAAACATTTTTTGATTATCAAAATAATCTGTAGAAGTACTATAAACAGTCACAGAAGGTTTCAAACATATTTATACACAAAGACACAGACATATTAGAAGAAGGGGCAGGGAATAGGGAGCCCAGCTGCTAGGTTGGAGGGAGTTACACCCACCTCACTTTGGTCCTCTCAGAGTCCAGATATCCCAGCAGGAGTCCAGATATCCCATTGTCTGTATCTCCCATCAATTTCGACAGAAAGTGAGCTCATGGCCTGAATGAACCTGATTTTTTGTTGCACCTCATTGTAAGTTGTGGCAGTAAGTTTCCAATATTTCGCTATATTACATCTAGAAGCAAAAAATATCTGATTAGTCGAGACTTGCTGCGCTTTGGAAAGCCTTGTGATTGGTAGGCCTAAGAGAGCTTCTTCCGGCTTCTGCTGTAATTGAATACCCCAAAAAATTTCCGGTGACTCATATGTTGCCACTAATATGTGTCTGATTTTAGGACAGTCCCAGAGCATGTGGATTAAGGTACCTGTGTTTATGCAACCCCTTGGACAAGTATCAGGAAGTGATCGGTTCGAAAGGTGGAGTCTCGATGGCGTGAGGTACCACCTCATTATTGTTTTAAAAGCATTTTCCTTTAGCGTAATATTTAGGGAAGAAGTTATTAGCTTGTTTGAGAATCTTACCCCATTGACTATTATCTAGTGATATATGCAACCCAGATTCCCATGCCACTTGATAGTGTTTTTTAACCATGCTAAAGAGATCAGAAAGGTGGTTATATATGATGGAAATATTACTCTTACCCCCAGGATTGTTGATGCAACAGCACTCAAAGACTGATTTAGCATTATGTCAATTAGTCCTCACAATCTGAGTTAGCTCCTGATTGACTACCATTAGATTAAGCCACTCTCTATGGGGCACCAGGGTTAGTCCTGATATTGTTGTTGCTGTGCCTCTTTGTGAGGGATTCCAAGTATCCGCCGCCATCGTTAGATTATTGTTTATCCACCATTTCATCTGGGCCATCATACTGAAATGTTGATCCCTATGGGGCTGCCAGAGCGGGGTTAAACCGGAGCCTACACTTAAAAGGTTTGTCCTTCTATTAATATCTTTCCAAATTTTTACAGAGTTGTTAATACAGGATGGCAACGCGTGTGTTCGCAGCTCCTGATTTATGCTAAGCCATAAGACATGAGACAACATTGTTTGTTCTCTAAGATTTGTTTCTCAATTTCCACCCAGTCAGGTATGGCCTCTTTCTTGAACCAATTTGTGATTTGTGCTAGCCTTGTGGCTTTATAATATTTAATTAGATCAGGGAAAGCCAATCCCCCCTTCAGCTTAGGAGCACACATCGTGGCTCTATTGATTCTTGGTCGTTTATTGTTCCAGACAAATTTAAAAAGCGTTTTTTGCATTTATTTAAGGTCTTTTAGGTTGATTGGCTTCAGGATTGTCCTAAATAGGTAAATAATTTTTGGGATAACATTCATCTTGATGGCATTTAATTTTCCTAGCCACGAAATGCTAAAGGATGACCATCTCTTTTAATTCTGTTAGCTATCAAGTTTTTAACATTTCAAGATCTGTATTTAGAAGACATATTGATATGTAGTTTTTTCTTTCCTGTGGCTAAACAGGGTGGCAATGGGGGACTGCAGATTGGCTTTGCAGACTTTTAATTTCTCTATTAATCATTGGCGAGGATGAAAGCACCAAAATGC
The DNA here is from genome assembly GCA_027410445.1 of Discoglossus pictus. Classification (NCBI taxonomy): domain Eukaryota; kingdom Metazoa; phylum Chordata; class Amphibia; order Anura; family Alytidae; genus Discoglossus; species Discoglossus pictus. The sequence goes on from CM050163.1 coordinate 252,323,939, forward strand.
AAATGGCTTATCAAAACAGGAAGCTAAATAATGTAGACTATCAGGAGTCATCCTGCAGGATCATCCCCTGAAGGCTTCCTCTGGAAGGGGGAAGTGGTTGCTAGGATCACCAGCTTGGCCAGACCTGTACCCAAGGTACCTTGTGGACTATCAAGATGAAGATTGGCTGATCTGACAATCTGACTAACTCTTTTAATAGCTGATTCTAAACACACTTATAAAGGCTATATTTACTTGTTGGGAACTATTTGTTGAGAGATGAAGGTAATGGGAACAATGTATGTATCTTACTATAAATTGTGGATTATGTTCAATACTATCTGGTAACACTTGCACAACACTTAGTTGGGGTAAATAAAGTACCGTATTGGTCCGAATATAAGCCGCACCCGTAAAGTTCAAGGGGAAAAAATAGAAAAAAGATAGTACTCAAATATAAGCCGCACCCGTAAAATTGGAGAGAAAAAGACTCTCAAAGTCATCAGCCATTGCAAAAAACAGGCTTTCTAATTAGCACTGTAGCTTTTTTTGCAGGTTACAGGCCTTACAGGATGTTAGAATCACTAAAACCGTAAATCGCTATTCAATACCGCAGTCTCAAGCACGAAAATCGGCATCCTTAACTCGCAATTGCGCAAATCAGCAGTCATTTTGCGTTTAGCGAATAGAAGCCGCACACTTAACAAGCAAAGTTCGCAAACCGGCAATGATTTTTTTTACGGTCGCGAATATAAGCCGCACTTGTAACTCAGAAGCTCAAAAATCGGAAAAACGGTGCGGCTTATATTCAGACCAATACAGTATATGGGGAATATAACTTTAAGACTGAGCACTCTGATAAACCTCCAGTAGACCACCAGCCATTCACAATCCAACCCTAGCGGGACAGCCTAACTGCTATATGTTGGGATTGAACATGTGGTAGATCAGATCAAGATCTATAGACTTGTATGGGATGTCTAGACATCAGACACAGTTATTCAGATGTAGCAGATGTCAATTAAGGTTAAGTGTTTGAAGGTTAAGTGGGGTCAAGTATTGCAACTGATCCCCCATTGATCAGGCTAAGTACTGTAATTGATACACTTTGATCTATTGTCTGTGGTTAACTGCGCATTTGCATGTGTCCAATGAATGGAGTCTAGAGTAGACCTGTACCATAAATAAGACACTCTGGGGAGCAGTCACTACGGCCATTGTGTAATTGTAATGACATCAACCAGACAGATTAGTTACATCTTTCAGACTTGATGAAGCCCTAGCGCTTGGGAAGACTTGTATCTTCCTTCCCCAAAGTCCTATATGTGTATCCCTCACAAAGCAGTGATATAGGCTGCTTATGTGGATTGGTCAAGGGCTGGCCGAAGGGACCAATCAGGTGAGCACCTACCAGTGGTGCTTCTGATTGGACAAAAATAAATACAACATTTCTAAAGTTGAGCAAATCCTGTTTGTTCAGACACTGTTGGCATTGTGGTATTGTTTTACAAAACTGTATAAAAAGTAAAACTGAAAAATAAAGAATGTGCCCTCTTGGGGAACACATATAGAAAGTGTGATCCCTTACTGAGGAAAAAGTATGCTGTTTGAAGCATTCACCTGAAGTTGCTGTCCAACCTGACTTAGGTGATAAAATTAACTGCATTATCTGAGGGGTAGGGTTTGTACCATTTGGCTGGCTCAAGTCCCATTGAAGACTAGGACTGGGCACACACATTGTTAAAATACTTTTCTGATTATCATAATAAACTCTAAGTTTTAAATCTATGTCACCTTTTTTTTAATTAGATCAGGGAGTACCCAACAAGAGCTTTCTTTTATTGTATTTTAGTGTTGTTATCAAATCATTCAAGGTGATGATTGCTATAATTGTTAATTACTCCCAAAGGGTCTATGTGCATCGTTTTTAGTCTAAATGTATTTGATCTAAAGAAAGTGAGTGTGTGCAGACCCCAGGGAGAAATTAGTCTAATTACTATGTGCTAAGGTTGACTTGCATGACAATGCCCTCATTGTTGCATTTTGCCAAGGGCTATATTATGGTCTCAAAGATCTGCTACCCAGCAAGTATCACTCTTTAACTTTTGCAGCACATAAGTGTAGGAGCATTGGTAAAACCACTCTTTAACAGGATTTTCTACTACAAACTAATCCATCTTCGGAGAATCATTCAGCAGCCACATCAGCTTTTATCAAGGGCAGGAGGTAATTTCATCTGCAGAACTTTTTCACTCCATTCTGTGATACTCTTACAAAACAAGGCTACTCATTTGGACATCATTAACATTGATTACATTTCTTTGTTTTACCAAGAAACAATTTCCATCACCATCCTTGTTGGAGGGTTCCATCTAGAATATATATTGTTTCATTTACACAGTTTCATCAGTGTCTATAATCCTTGGACTTCAATTGCTCTGGAAGCTTGGAGCAATTGCTACCATCCAACCTGCGTGTTACCAGTTCAGTTCTTCACTATCTATCTTTGTGGCAAAGAAACAGCCACCTAGTTTTATTACAAAGACAATGTGTGATGTTATGTGTTTAAACTCTATATTACATTTTGGTTGTAGCCAGTTCATAAGGAGTTAACTGCATTTGGAATGTTATGATGTCATCTGTAACTGTCATGCTGTGAGTCAGTTATTAAAGTTTGCTCTGATGGTTGATAAATAAACAAAGGTATATCTGTCATCTTAGAGAAAGATAGAAATATAAGCATTTATTATTTTGCCAAGCCTGCTTTTTGCCTCCTGTGTTCCTGAGGTCCTGAACTGATGTCCTGGCCTGAACAAGTCAGAAATGCTGAGACCGTAAGAACCCAGACCATCCAGGGGTGCCCCTCTACTAGAAAGCAGAAGGGTAAGGAGTGAACATGCCCCCCTCCCTCTTGGGGTCGTAACAATTGGTGGCAAGTGATGGGATTAGAGACTCACAACGAAGCAGAGGGTCACGTACAATTTATCTATACGAATGAATGGAGATGAACTATGCAGCCCTAATACTAACAAATTTAAAGGAACTTTTGGAAGCAAGAGGCAAGATAGCAGTACTCCGCTTACCCACTGCCAAGGTTCATTTACACTGGGGTGTGGGGTTGGGGGTTGTGGAAGTAGGATTGGTGCAGAACTTACCGGCAGATGTACTACTTGGGAATGACTTGGGCCAGCTAACTTCCACATTTGTACCCCAAATGCAAGACATTTACCCGGTGACAACACGGCAGCAGGCTCGCACCAGGGACCCACCAGCACACTCTGAGGCTCAGCCGTATTTGTAAGGGCAAACCTTTTCCTTATTGACAGATCACAACCCGTTAGTTTGGCTCAAAAGGGTGGCAGGAGACAATGCTTTGATGGAGTCTAGCGCTGCAGCCCTTTGACTTTACAATACACTACCGCCCGGGAAAGCAAAACGGCAACGCTGATAGATTATTCAGACAAACTGAACTTAAAAAGTGATCTGCAAGGACTCCCCCAGACACCCCCAAGCCGATCTGCTGGGATCAGACTGGGTATGCCAGCTTGTGGTTACGGGGGAGCTGTGTGGCAAAAAACAGCCACCTAGTTTTATTACAAAGACAATGTCTGATTTTATGTGTTTAAACTCTTTATTACATTTTAGTTGTAGCCAGCTCATAAGGAGTTAACTGCATTTGGAATGTTGTGATGTCATCTGTAACTGTCATGCTGTGAGTCAGTTATTAAAGTTTGCTATGATGGTTGATACATGAAAAGGTATATCTGTAAGTTTAGAGAGAGATAGAGAAAAAAACATGTATTATTTTGCAAAGCCTGCTTTTTGCCTCCTGTGTTCCTGAGGTCCTGATCTGATGTCCAGGACTGAACAATTCAGAAATGCTGAGACCGTAACAACCCAGACCATCCAGGGGTGCTCCTATACTAGTAGGCAGAAGGGTTAAGGGGTGAATATGTCCACCTCACTCCTGGGTTCTTAACAATCTTTTCTCCACCTTTGCACCTACCTCTTTTGTTTTTATTTCAGCTCACTGACTCACCTTCTAAGATATATTCACCAAAGCACAGTCTTACGTCTTGCCTCCTCACCAACTATCTGATTGTCCCATTGATCTGCTACCCATAAATATGTTAGAGCCATAGAGGAGTTCATCAAGGCGAACCTTGAAAGAAGGTTCATTTCATCCTTGCTTCCTCAGCTGTAGCAGGCTTTTTTTGTCTCAAAGAAGGAATACTCTGGTCATGTATAGTCAAGTAAAGTCTTAATAAGATAACTGTAAATATTTTTGTTTCTGTTCTCCTTGATAAAGGAACTATTTTATCACCAAAATATTCATAAATATTGACCTTTAAGCAACCTACAACTTCATTCATATCTGGTAGGATGATGCGTAGATGACAGCTTTCAATACAAGAAAAGATCACTTGGATATACCCTTTGAGCTTTGTAATGTCCCAAACACACTTAAAAATGTATAAATTGAATCTTCAGTGACCTCCTGGACAACTACTTAATATTATACTTGTCTTCTCACCTTCCCTTGAAATCCATCGGTAACATGAATAGATATTTGAACTTAATGACTTTGTGTCAGATCTAACCAAGGTTGATGCCATCCTTAGGTAGTCTTGTCTGTAGGGGTTGAAGCCACTATAATGGTTATTTTCCTTATCTAACATTTACCAGCATAACATTAAGAATTTGTTCAAAACAGTGCAGTACCCTGACCACATAACTTGGAAAGGAGCCAAGTCCTCTGTGTGGCCCCCAGCAAGCATAAGAACTTCCCTGGCCCTCCTTCATGTTCCAATTCTATAGAGTAGGATGCATCCATCACTGACAACACAGAGAAGCGTGAACAAAAACCTCATGTACCAACAAGCACTGGGAATGAATAAACAATATCATTGTCAATAACATATTTTTTGTTAGTAAGTGCTTTGCTATCCCTGTATTGAATTTCAAGTTAATTTGCATTGCTTTGTAGGTTTGCATCCAAAGGATCACTGTCATCTCAAATACATTAAAATGTCTCATTCCCTCTTTATATACAGTGGACAAAAATATCTAAAACTTAGGAGCGAGGGAGATTTTATTGGAACCAGACATTTTGTAGGAGTCTGAAATAAGCCATTTATAGAGTTATATTGTACATTTTCAAAAACATTTAGGACCCAGTAAAGGAAGTTTTAGGAGTCCTGGCTCCCAGGAAGTTTCCAAACCTGCACAAGTATACCCCACCTAACGCTACCGCTTTTAGCACTGATTCGCTATAACGCTCTTTTTCATGTAATTCCACACTTTGCATTAAACCCGTCCATACCGCTGTTTTTTGGCAGCCGATCCTCGTTTATCACTGTGCCCTGCTATAACGCTTTTTTTTCCCCCTTTTGGGACCCCTTTTAACACTCATAACCACAGCATTAAACAGGAGAAAGGAGGAGAAGAAAAGTAGCCTCGGCCAGAAAGTCCCAGAAAGAGACCCATTCCAACCCTTCAGAGACAAGGTACAGAATATTTTTCATGTTCCCTTGTTTCTCATCTTGTGGTTGTTAATTGTCCAATAAAATCTACAATAATTGTATTGCAAAGAAAATCAGCCCAAATTTAAGCTCCAAAGCATTTCTCTGGATATGAAGATGCAGGTGCTGGACCGCTTGGAAAAAAGAGAGACTCAAGTGGATATTAAAACAGATTTAAATTTGACAAACCTCCACGATCTTCACCATCTTTAAAAAAAGGGGAGAAGATGAAGTCTTCGGCAATCAACAGAATTACATCTTCTGGAAGAAAAGGAAGAAGCGGCTTTCGATCTGGATTGATGAAGAAATTGAGCGCAACATGCCTCTCAGCCAGGACATCATAATTGAGAAGACCAGAAGCATCTATGGTCCTACTCAAAGCCAAATACCAGATGTGACTGAAAGCTTTTCAGCCAACAGAGGTTGGTCTGACCACTTCAAGTAAAGAAACAACCTGTATAACATCAAAATCACGGGAGAAGTGGCGATCGATTGGTCCTTTCCAGCCACTTTGAAGGACATTGTAGATAAAGGCAATTATTCTATAGAACTGGTATTAAACGTTGACGAGACTGGACTGTTCTGGAAGAGAATTCCACACTGCACCATCATATCACGTGAGCAGTTGTGATCACTGAGGTTGAAAACAACCAAAGACCATTTAACCCTTCTTCTCTGTGGGAACACCAGTTGTGATTTCAAGATCAAGCCATGAAGGGCATTCCAAAATCCACTTGGCCAGTCATTTAGCAATTCAAACGTAAAGCTTGGATCACCATGGACATTTTCAAAAACTGGTTCACCAAACTTTCTGTCCATTGGGGCAACACTACTGCAGGTGTAAAGGAATTGAGGCCAAAGTATTCCTGTTGATGGTCAATGCTCCAAACCACCCTACCAACTTGTCACCCAACACTAATTCAGTCATCCAGCCAATGGATCAGGGGGTCATTCCGACCTACAAGGTCAATTATTTTTGCCGCACATTCTACCAGCTCATTGACCAAACAGACAGCAAGGACACAGAATCCCTGATGGATATTTGGAAAAAGTATACCATCATGCATCATGGAAGGAAGTGACACAGCAATGTCTGAAAGCAGCGTGGAGGAAGTCTATCCATGACATTCTGTATGATTTTGTGACCAGCGATCTGGAAAGGAGCAGAAATGTGAGATGCATCGTTCTTGGGGTAGTGTCTTGCTACCAACATCTGCTGGATGGCCGTAAAGGCAAAGACAGATGTCCTTGGACAAGTTTGTGTCCAAAAAAGCCAGAATGGAGTCTGAAGCTTCCACATCTGCCATATCAAGTGGACTGTTTAGTTAAAGGGCCAAATATTTGAAGGAGCTCTATTTTCTAGTTTAAAATAGATAAGGCTATTTAAATTATACAGATGATTGTGAAAAATTAATTTGTACTTCATACATAGTTCTATTTATTTTTGATTGCTTGTTATGTTATATTTGGAATTTCTGTACATTATGCATCCTGTTGGGTTTTTTTCATGACACCAATGTGCATTTAACCAGGGTACTCTAATACACCATGCTGCCCTAACAAATTAAGACTGGATAAAGATATCACACACAGCAGAAACTGCCAGAGCTCCAGTACATATATTCTGTTCAAATGTTTTAAAATGCATCCTAAAAAGTGCTAAAATAGTTAATAGAATAACTTGTCAGATTTCCAAATTTTGTCTGGCTTTCTACAATGTGCTATTCAACATGCCTTTCACACCTTGTCTAATGCTTGTCAGGAACTGTATAGAATGACTAGGTAAATGTAGGCATTCTATAAATAGCTTAGACATTTCATGCCAGGTTTTATATTTATATTTATCACCATAAGCTAAATGATTATTGTGGTAAACTGCCACCGCACAAAATCTACTGTACAAACTAGGCGCCAACCCGACACTGACAAGATGCATTAACATCGAAACAGTGACTGCTTGTGGTGGGTTTCCTGGCTTGTGCATAATCAAATCCTATGCTTTGCTTAAAGCTGTGTGTGAATATCTCAGGGAGGGGGTGCTGTTCAACTCCAGAAATTCCTGCCTTTGGCTACTGGAATCCCCCCTTGCAGGCTATCTTCTTAGAAGGAATGGGCCTCTCGGCGCCCGGCAGTCAGATCAGAATCATCAGCATCAGCTCAGGAGCCCAGGGTCACTGGATCAGCTAACAGGTATCATTTGCTTCTTCAGTGGGCCTGAAAAGGCCAAGGAGACCAATTCTACCCAGCAGAGTCCAACCCGATAATAAATCCCTTCTCCCAAGAGAGGAGAAGGGCTTCAGGGCAGCAAAATGATTTTAGCTCAGTAGTCTTCTCTCTAAACCAAACACACCATTGTCTATGTGTCCCAAGACGATCGTGTCTATTTCTAGTTTCAGACAGTGTATTTATGCAATTTTAGCACAAAGAATTTACATGTTTGTGGTCCATAAAGAGCCAATCAGGAGTCAGGGAACACCATGGGCTTGGGTTGCCAGCCCTTGGGGTGGATCTATGGGAGGCACCTACAGAGAAAAAGAGCAGGAACACTTAAACAAAGGAGAATAATACACTTAAATGGCACTGCAGGATAACAAATGAAATTGTCCCTACTTCAGCAGTGAATTGGCTACATAATGTGAAACAATGGTTAGGGAAAACAGATCTTTACACTGTGTAAAACAGCAAGCATATGCTTAAAAGGAGCCATGTATCAAGTGGTTTTTGGATTTAAGAGTGAGATGCATTGTAGTCTCCTTTGCATGTCTCCGCCCAGTCTCCCAGAGTGCAGTACAATGAAGTATTTTTAGACTTTCAAATGGGGTTACAAATGCACTATTCATTATATATATATATATATATATATATATATATATATATATATATATATAGTAAATAAATAGTACATTTGTGTTCATATCTGAACATCTAAAATAAGTAAAAAACATATTTCTTGCTCTGAATTCCAAGAAATACAGTTATCCCACTGCCTTCTGGAAACCTGGACAGGGACATACAAATGTGCCCACAAAGGCTTTGCTCTTGTAATGCAATACTATTTTATGCAAAGCTCAGGATATATTACACACAAGCCAGGAATCCTACCCACTTACAGCTGTTTGAAGGTTACTGCCTCTCATCAGCGTGGGGCCGTTCCTTAGCTTGTGTAGTAGATTTTTTTGAGGAGATAGTTTACCAATCATTGAATTTATAGTGTGCAAAAGAGTGATAGAAGCCCTGTACCATACAGTAGTACAATAAATAAATAATACATTTATGTTCACATTTGAACATCTAAAATAAGTAAAAAAACGTATTTCTTGCTCAGGATTCCAATAAATACAGTTATTACACTGCATTCTGGGAACCTGGGCAGGGACATGCAAATGTGTATAATCCATTCTGAACTTTGCTTAAAGCTGTTTAATACAGTAGGCATATACTTAAGGGAAGCCATGTTTAAAAGGGTATTAGATTAAAAGAGAGGAGCCTTTGTGGGCACATTTGCATGTTTTAGCACAATTCAGTCATTACGATGGCTAATTAATTAAAGCTACACAAAATCAATATTCTTTAACAGCAGTAGCACTAGCTCACAAATTCTAACCCGTAAATGAAAAAAGTATAACATTTCAGTAAAAAATATTATTAGTACTAAACAGGACTCGCAAGGGCTTTTTCAAATGCTTAAAGAGCAGGAGCAGTAATTAAACACACAATATTGTACGAGAAAGCATGGAAACACATTAGAACTAATTGCAGAACAGTCTCAAACACACAAATATTCAATTAAAAAAGATTATTTTTAACTGTTATTTCTGAGTAATATCCTGGGACTTAAGGGGTTAATACATATCATGAAACCCACATAGACTAGAACAGATGATCTAATGCATTTTATAGATTGCTAGGTTGCGAGCCCGATCTGCAAATATTACGTATTGGCACTAATTCATTTGTAGCCTCCAATTGCAAATTATGTGTAACTTCCATGTTTTACTGACGTCATGATGACGGTCTCATTTACTATTGGCTGTATCTAAAAAGTAAATTACTGGCTTTCTTAAATATTATCAGATCATATGATCACTCACTGTGGAATCATACATAAAAAGGAATGGTTTACGAGCTTAGGCGTAAGGTTGGAATTTGCGAGCTTTAGTTAATAGAATACATCTAAACATTTAGAGAAAAAAACACAAGCAGCCAACATTACGGGTTAGAGGCATTTGAAGGCTTCTAATAGAATACGGCTCATAATCTTCTAAATCTCATCCTATTGCTTTAACCCACTCTTCCTACATTTCCACCACTGTTCTAAACAACACCTCCTATTACTCCATATTTCCTCTTCCATTTAAAATTCCTTTTATTGCTTTACATATAACCCAGATTCTATAACTAATCCCAATACTCCATATAAGGTTTACAAATATATATATTTTGTTCAATCCATTTATATAATACATCGGATCACTCTGTATGTCTCCATTTTCACTTTAGGCCTCCAACTGAACAAAACAATTGGCAGCAATATTTTATAGTAAATACAAGTTACTAGCATCTTATTAATACATTTATTCACCTCTTAAACACCCTCCCCACTCACTTATTAGGGGCACTTGGATAGTTGTTCACACACAGAGGGTTCAAGCTGTACACACATGGTGTCCTAATATGACCTTGCTAAGTAGGTTAAGAAATACATGTGTTTTTGTTGAATTGAGTGAATAGGGTGGTGTATGTAGCGACTTCTAGCAGTGTATGAGTTTTGGTTAGATGTGTGCATATTGCTGCAGCTTTATAGTAAAATAACGCTAACTGTATCTAGTGTGTGTATTGTAACAAACAACAACAAAATAGAGGTGCTCATTCAGAGAAAGAACTAACCTTAATAGATTAGCTCTATGGACATGATACTCAGCTCTAAGAGCAACCTCTTTTATCCACTTGTACCCTTTACAGGGATAATTATCCTGTTGTATATCAGTCTGGTCTCACCTAATAGTGTGATCCAGCCCCAAAATACCAAACAATTTTGCCCTGAACAGGAGAAACAGTAGGGCAATTGCTTTGTATTTTGGATAATTGATTGGTATTTCAGGGCTGTATTACTCTTTTGAGTGAGATCAGACTGATATACTACATAATATTTCTCCCTGTGAAGGGCACAAGGGAGCTGAAAGAGTGCTACTATACAAGTAGGTTACAAGGCCTATAGAATAGATTGACCAGCACCATGTGTATGTGGTGACAGCTATAGGTATACACATACATATGCACAACTTACAATGTGTGTGAGTGTGTGTATTTGTCTCTTGTGTCATGAAGGGCATGGAGGCTGCCCCAGGCTCCCTGGGGCTCGCTGGGAGTGCCTTTGACCTGAGGAGCCTGGGGACGCCAGATTGGCTCTGGCGGGTAACGTGCGCCGGCCACAGGGTTTGAGGCAGAGGGCGCGGGAGCGCCATTTTAGCCTCACTCCACGGCCAGCCATCACGAGGAGTAGTGTGAGGTCTGAGCAGCTCCTAGCAGCATAGTCCAGGCGGCGTCTGATTGATCTTAAGTAACAGTGTTTGTGTGTTGTGTCTGTGTGTGGGCCTTTTTTGTGTCATTTTGGTGCTTGTTTTCTCCCCCTTTTCATTGTGCTGCATTTTGCCTCAGCCTGGCTGGCTATTTTCTGTTGTGTCATTTTCTATTATCTTTATTATTTTCCATCCTTGCTTAAGGGGTCCAGGCTCTTGTCTGTCTCTGTGTTTGTTTGTTTTCTATTGTCGTTGGCTAATTGGTGATCTAGCTCAGGATGAGTCAGGTTGGGGAGTTGGAACAGTTGCTAACGATGGTCAGGGCTAGAGTGCTGCGCCAAGGGGTAAAGTGGCTAGAGGACAGCCTGAGCCAGGGACAAGCCACAGAGGCCACCGATGGTACCCAACGGCCAACCCGGCACAGTCTGAGGTGGCTGTTGCCTGGGGAGACCCTGGGGCATCAGGCTCTTTTGATAAGGATGCCATGCAGCGCTCATTAGGCACTGGCAGCCTAAAAGCAGTGGTTACAGGCGGTAACTTAGGAGCCCCACAGTTAGTGCCTTTAGAGAGCACAATGATTGAGCTGGGAGACGCAGCGGGTAGGGGCATGGGTGACTTGCCCATGACGTTTATCACGCCTCTCATTCAACAGATTATCTCTGATATGCCACCAAGGCATCCATCTCACCCTCGCCCAAAGGGCAATAGGGGTAAGAAAAATGTGGGAGTCCTAACAAAGCTCCGACAGACCAAACAGCAGTCCGCGGGAACGTTTTTACACGGAGCGGTTGTATTTACTAACAATGCATTCTCAAAAGGTCAACGTACAAACAGCGCAGAGCTTGACCGAAGAAGCGAGGACACCGGAATCGAAACACCTTGTTAGATGGAGCAGCAGGAGGACAGGGCTGCGGTCATGGAACGGGCGGTGAGGCCATGTCGTCCAGAACCACGAGGCCAGCGAGAGCTTGCAGATCCACTGCAAGGTACAGCCCTCTCCTTTTTTACACTACACATACAAAAAAGAAACCAGTGTCTTAGGTCAGGGGTGAAATGGTAGGCAACAGTAGTAGCCGAGGGCAGGGTAGTCTCACAGTTTCTGACCCTAGTGCAATCGCAGGGATGTCTCCTGGGTTAAATTTAGGTCAGGGTAGTTTCAGAATTTTGCAGTCCCACCCGACCAGATAGGTTATGATGACAGTGACTCTTCAGAAGGGGTTCCCGCACGCCAGCCCATAGCGCATAGATACAGGTGCCACAGTAAAAGTTCTGGAAATTCCAGGAGGACCAGGGATAGGTCTCGCTCTCGAAGCAGGCACATTCTCAGGGTCTGGGAGGAAGGCCAGCTCCAGAAGGAGATGGGAGAGGACACCCTAATGAGATACAAAAGCGGTGGACAGGGAAGTGCCTGCATCACAAGCCTTAGGTGAGAAAATGGCACCAGCCAGGACCTCCTTTCTTCAGACTGAGGGTGACGGTCGGGGGGGGGCGACTCTCAACTGATGACTGGGTTGAGGGCATTGGTCGAGCAACATAAGGTACAAATAGCGGACGCTGAGCTAGGCCAGTGAGTGTCCGGTTTAGCAGGTAGGGCTTGGGCCTTAGATGGGGTAGCGTCTTACGCTGGGGGGCAATCAGATCCGTCAGCCACGTGGCTAGTGGTCCCCTAACCGGTTCCAGCATCAGAACGTGTGGTGCCTGTGGCAAGTACAAGCGGCGTGGTAGCAGTGTCGGGCGAATCCCTTAGGCCTATGGTAGTATGCCCCTTGATAACTTAGGTGCTCATCTCACTCAAGAAGTTAAGGAGCGTATATGGCATAGGGAGTTTGTGGAATTATTCTCTCTCCTCCCCCTCTCACGTGTTACGGACCTGCAAGAGAGTTACTGCTGTGGGGGGGGGGGGGGGGGGGGGGAACACAGGCGAGGGAACTCAAAACGAATTCCAAGAACCTTTGACAATTGGCTGCAAGCGTTTGCCATAATGGCATGCGTAATCAGGGAAAAGTTCTGGATGACATCAGGGGGGCGTACAGGATGATGAAGACTTCCGCCAGTGCATGGCGTCTAGCTTCTTGTCTCAACGCCATGACACCCATGAGGGGGGCGTTGCCCTTTCAAGGTGGGGCTGGCGAGAGTTGAGCCCTTGCCCCCGCAGCAGCAGTTAACAGCAAAATCTGCTATGCCTTTAATGAAGGCATCTGCAGATGGATGCCTAACTGCAGGTTCCAGCACCTGTGCTTCAGCTTCGGAGGAGGGCATCCATTGGCGTGATGCAATAAGCACAGAAGGGGGTAGAAAGAACAAGCCGGCTACAAAAGGGCAAGACCCCAGTGCGCCTGCACGCATTCTTGCCGTGGCTAGGACGCTACAGTAAGGCGCGCAGTAGGACCTCAATGGCTCAACTGTGTGATCTGGTAAGGAACTGTGGAAAATAATGGCAGCTGAAATATTCCCGGACGTGTTATGGGTCAAACTGAGTAAAGAAGTACAGTTGGGAAGGATGGCGGGGCCATTCAGATCACGCCCCATCGACAACCTTAGGGTTTCACCTCTGGGAAAAGTTCCCAAGAAAGAAGAAGGGAAGTTCAGGTTAATACATCATTTTTCATACCCTTGTCGGTCAATGATGAGATAGACAAGAACTTGTCTTCAGCCACCACGTTGGTTCGAAATCTTGGCCAGGGGGCACTAATGGCCAAGGTGGATATTAAATCTGCCTTTCGTCTGCTGCCGGTGCACCCGGATAGCCAACATCTGTTGGGCTGTCGCTTCACGGGGGAGTATTGTGTGGACTTGTGTTTGCCCATGGGATGCTCAATATCGTGCGCATATTTCGAGGCCTTCAGCTCATTCTTGCACTTGGTTACGGTGAGGGAATCGGATTTTAACAGCATCACCCACTATCTGGATGATTTCCTATTCGTTGGGCCAGAGGCGAGAAACAAGTGTGCATTTATCTTGGAGACGTTCACCCAAGTGGTAAGGGAATCCGTTATGCCATTAGCACATGAGAAGATTGGAGGCCCCACGACAAGTTTGTCATTCCTGGGGATATGAATTGATTCTCAGAGGATGCACTATAGCCTGCTATGGGCAAAGTAGAGAGCCTGAAGCAAGAACTTGAAGTACTGGCTGGGGCCAGGAGGGTCACACTGCGTCAACTTCAATCGATACTGGGCAAGCTGAACTTTGCCTGTTGTATAATTCCAATGGGACAGATTTTTAGTCGGAGGTTGGCACAGGCAACAGTAGGCGCAAGGCGTCTGCACCACTTCATTAGCATCACGACGGCTATGAGGCAGGATGCCAGTGTCTGGCTTGCATTCTTGAACACATTTAATGGAAAAGTGCTGATACAGCGGCAGACACAGTCCAGTAGAATGTTGGAGCTGTATATGGAGGCATCAGGCGCCTCCGGTATGGGGGCATACTTTGGCGGCAAATGGAGTTCTAGCCCGTGACCGGAGTAGTGGGCAACCGCGGGCCTTACAAAAAACCTTACGTTCCTAGAGCTGTTCCCCATAGTGGTGGCCCTTCACATATGGGGCACAGATTTGGCGGATAGGCAGGTCATCTTTTTCTCAGACACCATGGTGGTGGTACAAGCAGTCAACAACACAACAGTGTTGTCAATACTGGTAATTCACTTGATACAGCACTTAGTCTTAGGATGCCTGCGTCGAAACATCTGGTTTAAAGCTAAACACATCCCAGGCTATGAAACGGGATCGCTGACGCACTATCTCGTTCACAGTGGGACCGCTTCAGGATGTTGGCACCGGAGGCACGCAAGAAGGGAGAAGATATTCTGCAGTGCTTATGGGAACTTGGAGCAGAGAGATAGCTGCCTTGGTCAGGAGATCTTTGGCACCGGCGACATGGAACAGCTACAAGAGTGTATGGGACAAGTGGAGGGAGCTGGTGGATGTGGCCTGCGGTGCCGATATGGAGGAAAGGATGGTTGGTGTCCTTTTATGGTACCTAATTCGATGCAGTGGCGCCGTGTAGTCAGCGGCATCAATTAGGAGGAAGCGGCCCTAGCTTTCATGTTTAAGCTTGCCGGGCTGAGGGACCTGACTAAGGTATTTGTGGTGAGGCGTGTCGTGCAAGGGTTGTTCAAGGGTGAACACAGTCATGATGGGAGGCACTCAATCACGATCTTGTTACTGCTAAGGTAGCCAGCAGTGCTGGGGGAGATCTGTAATATGGCCTACAAATCGTTACTTTTTAAATCCGCATTCTCACTAGCATTCTTCAAAGCGTTTCGGATTGGGGAGCTAGTTGCAGCAAGTAAACAATGTTCGGGTGGCATACAGATGGTGGATGTTTGTCTGCAGGATGACAGAGTAACGGTCTGGCTATGGAGATCCAAGATGGATCAGGTTGGAAAAGGGAAGGAGATCAGCCTCAAGAAATGCTTGAGGGCTTTTTTTCAGCGGCGTCCGGGTGTGACGGGTCCACTTCTGGTACTCGAGGATGGGACAGCACTCTCCCGATTTCAGTTTACTAGGGTACTGAAGTGTGGTCTGTGGCTTTGGGCCTTAACCAGGCGGAGTTTGGGACCCACTCGTTTAGAATTGGGGCTCCTACGGAGGCAGTACAGCTGGATCAGGAGTTGGGAATCCAGACGTTTTCTGACATATGTGAGACCGACAACCGGTGTATATTAACGGCGGCTAGTGGTGGTCATACTCTGTCGTTGTCGTTACAGGATGAAGACAGCTGTGGATAATTGGGCACTCCTACGTTCATTGGGCTCACCGGTTGGCCGCAGGTAAGAGGAAAGACAAACACCTGGGCGTGCTGGTGGAGACTATGCAGGTGAGGTGGATCGGAGTTTAAGGGCTCCGCTGGGAGCAACTGAGCTGGCTTCCGCAGTCCCACGCCAGGCATTGGGGGCACCCCAGCATGATATTAGTGCATTCCAGGGGGAACAACTTGGGTTCAGTCCGTATGACGAAGTTGGTTAGGTACATGAAACAGGAAGTTTTGTATTGGTTGCATACATTCAAGGGTGTATTCATCTTCTGGTCAGAGATGATCAAAAGGAGGGTCTTGATAAGTGCCAGGAACCCTGCATGTCTGGATAGGGCGAGACAGAAGGTCAATAGACTAATGTCGAGTTTTGTGAGGAAGCAGGGGTTTGTGGCACTGCACCTCAAGGAATTCTATGATGAGGAGAAATGTGTTTTTCTTATCAGATGGTGTGCACCTGACGGATGTAGGGCTAGAGCTAATGATGCTGGAATTCAGGACCTCATGAGTGATTCCTTATTCCGCTTTGTGGTGGGGGGAGGCGTCCATGTCAGGAAGTTAAGAAGGGGGTCCTTTCCCTCCTTACGTCAGGGGCGTGGTAAAGGACTGGATTAGTGCCCATGGCGCTGGCGCCGGTATGTTAATAAATACGCTGTGGGCAGCTTTGCTCCCATCCAGGTTTCTGTGTCATTATTTTATTGTTAAGTTATTTATGTAGAAGGAGTTAATTGTTAGATAGGACCATTAGGATCTCTCTAGGTCATGTTTACCTCTGTTGTTGGATAGGCAGAATGATTTAAATGTGCCAGTTATGACAAACTGAGGATATTGGAACTGCATTATGGTTTACAACCTCATTTTGATCAGTGGAGACAAAAGCAAGACTGTTTTCAACACCTGGGATGGTCACTATGAATACACAGTTATGTAATTTAGACTATGGAATACTGAATGGTCTTTTTGAACATTGAGATGAAATTTTTCCATGGTATGCTGGACAACTATGACATCATCTGTACAGGTAAAATTCTTGTTTTCTCCTGTTCTCTTGACTAGATCTGAATTCAATACTCGTGTGTGGGGAATTCAATACACTAGTGTGGGGAATCTTTAACTTTTCCAGCTGAGGAGCCAGATTATGTAAAACATCAGAGCAATGGATTAACAATTAGCCAGTATGTACAATTGAAAATATACAGTTTAAAAATAATAGCACAAATTGTATTGTATATGCTCAGACTGCTTAAATTAGGCTATAATTCCTAAATATAGCTTGTTCTTGATTGGTATGTCACTAGAAATCGAAAATAAAAATAAAATAAATTGGGTTAGGGTTATTTGCTTATTGTAGTTGTTGTTCAGTCCTTCAGTAGTGTCCAACTCTTGGTGACCACATGGATGCAGCACACCAGGCACATCTGGTTGTGTTTATCCACGTGGTTTTCATGGCAAAGATACTGGAGTGGTTGCCAGTTCCTTCTCCAGTGGACCACAATTTGTCTGACCTCTCTGCTATGACCTGTCCATCTTGGTGACCCTACATGGTTTAGCTCACAGCTTCTCTGAAAAACACAAGCACCTTCACCATGATAAGGTAGCGATCCAGAAGTGGATTTGCCTATTACCTGAACTTAACACAAAGCAGGTAATATGGACAGTAAAGAACATAAAATAATGAAGTACATGGACCCAGATTTAGGGATAACTATAAAGTCATAAGTAGACCTTTACAGAGCAACTTTTGGTTGAGCCATAAGTTACACATCCTGCTAGTGCCTTTGAGACAGAGAAAATAAACTCAAAGCAAAGCTAGGGAAATCCTTCTCATGAATATGTATATTACAGTGAATGGGATTCAACAGAATGTGAATACAATTGCAAACTTACACAGTGATATCTGGGAGTTGCCAAATATTACACATGGTCATTCTGTGACTTCTAAAAGATCACAGAACTAACGAAGAAGGGTTCTAATCCCTTCCATTTGCAAAATAATGCCCCTATGGCCCTCAAGAAGCTCCAAACGGAATTCCTGATAGCATTGATCCTTATGTTCCCTGAAGCCTTATAGAATTTTTGTGACAGCTACCTAAAATACATGCCAAGAAGATTCAGATAGCCCAGTGTCATTATTTCCTTCAGACCAGTTACCTTTATTTCATCTATATACAGGTATACCCTGCTTAACACTACCCCTTTTAGCACTGATTCACTATAGCACTCTTTTTGCTGTAATTCCCTGCTTTGCACTAAACCCTGCAATATCGCTGTTTTTGGGCTGCTGATCCCTGTTTAATGCTCTGTTTCACAATAACACTGTTTTCATCACTGGACCCCGCTTAACGCTCTTAATGGCATCACATCATTTAAAAAGGCAGGACAAGAGACAGAGAGACAGAGAGAAAAGAGTGAAAACATAGAGACACAGAATACCCCAGAATACCCCCAAACCATATCTACAACATCCAGTGGCAAGGTACAGAATATTTTCATTGTTCCCTTGTTTCTTAGAATGTGATTGCTAATTAATAATTGTCTAATAAAATCTATATTAATTGTATTTTTTTGTAAGAGAGAAAGCTTCGGAGCTGGAAAGAGAGATTGCCACCAGAGACTCCCCAAATTTTACTGACCACTTCCACTGGAAAGGTACAGAATATTTTCATTTTCCCTTTTTTCTTATAATGTGATTGTTAATTGTTAATTGTCTAATAAAATCTACATTAATTGTATTTTATGTACTGTTTTACAGATCATGACTGAGTGCAAAGAAGATCAGCCAAGTTGAAGCTCCAGAGCATTCCACTGGATGTCAAAATGCAGGTGCTGGACCACTGGAGAAAGGGGAGCGACAATCAAAGAAGATTACCTGCTCCAGATGCTAAGTCCTGGAGGAGATGGAGAAGAGGATGTCATCTGGATAGAAGATGTACTGGGGCGTAACATGCCTCTGAGCCAGGCATCAAATTGGAGAAGGCGAGAAGCACTTACAGCCATATTCAGACCCAAACGCCAGATTAGACGGAGAGCTTTGCAGCCAGACGTTGGTTTGACTGCTTCAAAAAGAGGCACAACCTCTACAGCATAAAGATCACCGGAGAGGCAGCAAGCACTGACACCGAAGCTGCTGCATGCTTTCCAGCCACTTTGAAGGACATTGTTGAAAGAGGTAACTAGACACCAGAACTCATGTTTAACATGGATGAGATTGGCCTCTTCTAGAAGTGGATGCCAAGCCGCACATTTATATCAAGGGAGCAGAAGAGAGCACCAGGCTTTAAAGCTACCAAAGATCGGCTAACCGTTCTTCTGGGTGGGAACGCCAGCGGTGACTTCAAAATCATGCCATTGCTGGTCTACCACTCAACCACAGTAATTTGGCAATTTAACAGGACATTTAAAAGGAGTGGTTCAGCAACCACTGTAGCGCTATTGCAGGTGCAAAGTACTGGAGGAAAAAGCACTCCTGAAAATCCTAATGGAAGTAGTGTTCCTGTCGCCCAACACTATTTCGCTCATCCAGCCTATGGACCAGGGGGTCATTACGACCTTCAAGACCTTCAAGACCTTCTATCTTCTTCACACATTCGGCCAGCTCATTGACCAGATGGACAGACAGGGCAAACAATTGCTGATGGATTTCTGGAAGAAGTACACCATCATGCAGGCCATCACAAACATTGATTTGTCCCAGAATGAGGTGACACAGTAATGTGTGGAATAAGATTTGGCCAGAAAAGTGTGGAGATGTGCAACCAGAAGAACCCATCATAGCGGAGATAGTGGACTTTGTGACTAGGGCTTGACTGGGAGATGCAGCAGCCTGACCAAAGAGGACCTTGAACAACTGGCACAACAAGGTGTTGAGGAAGCCCAGGACAGCAGTGACTCTGACACAGAGCAACACAAAGAACTGCAAACTGAGTTCCTCAGCAAGACTTTGAGTCACATTAATGTCATTATAGATAATGTGGTGGCAAATGATCCAGATGCTGCAGAAATGTGCGACGCATCACTCTGGGGGGGTATGTCTTACTACTAGAATCTGCTAGATGGCCGCAGAGGCAAATGTCCCTGGACCAGTTTGTGGCCAAGAAAGCCAGGCTGGAAGATGAGCCTGAAAGGTGCCACTTAAAGTGGACTTTTTTTTTGTTTGTACTGCTACTTTTTATCTTAATGTATTTTTTTAATAGTTTTTATGTTTATAGTACATTCAAAGTTTATATAAAGTTCAACTGTTTTAAAAATTCTATTGATTTTGTATCTATTTTTAATGAGTTCCCCTTAGATCTGTTTCACTTAACACTTCTATTGCCTGGAACCTATCTACAATGCTAAGCAGACTATTCCTGTACATGTTTTGCTTTGGCATTACGGAAGTTGTTAGCTACTTTAGCAAGCTGTGTCTTAGTAGAGTATTGTACTCGAAAATAGTTAGATGGCCATAGATTAGATTTTCTAGTAGATTGGAGGCAACGGGAAACAAAGAAATAAGCCGATAGTTACAGAACATATGGATGAAGAGAAGGTTTCTTTGGGATTGTTGTAGTAGGTGAAGGTTTGAAAGAAGAGGGAAATGGACAGCTCGGGAGAGTAGGGTGTGGCTGGTTTATATACCCTTGGTGTCAATTAGGCTAAATTGGCAATCCACTAGAAATTATGGTTTCTCTCTTTAAATCTCACACAGTAGAAAATACATATGCCTAAATGAACACAAAGACTCTGAAAGGGTAAAAAGTGTAGAGAGTGATCAGGACTATGTAGAGGCATATGTAAATTTGTTAACCTTCTCAGCCTTTGCTCATTCCTTAATGATCATGAGCTCATATCTCCATGTACAATGTGGTGGAGGTTATTATTTCTCAGGTGATGACTGTCACAAACGGACCCTGGGGGTCAAGGGGTGCCTCTTTTGAATCTCGCTTTTTTCAGGCCCTGCCTGATCAAAAGACTTTCCAGACAAGGTCCAGTAAGAACTGTATCACTTCATATTGGACTGTTACAAAGAAAGGTCTCTGGGGAATATTTTCCCATGTTAAATTCCATAGACTGTAGGCCTGTTGCTGATTGGCTTGTTCAAGTTCCCTGGGCACACAGGCCTTCCTGTGATTGGCTCACTTTGGAGCCTGGGGAAACTCCAACCTGCAGCTTCAGTGCTGTTACTAGAATTGGCATTCAGCTGATGGTTTTTAAATGGACCAATGGAATTGCAGATTCTGTGTGGAATATATTATCAGCACTACTGAAGGTGCTTATGGCCACTAGCATGCATCCAGCCCCGGACAAGGGGAAATGGACTGTTTACCATACAGGCTGTTATTACAGCTGAATAGTATCACAAAAGAGCTGTGAATTGTTGTTGATTTATGTGTTGTACATTCTTACCAATGTATTATGCTATGACTGTACACATTATTATGGGTCTAATGCTTTGCAATCTGTGTGTATTCCAAAAGGATTGTGTTGTGCAACATAGCACCACTGTGACGCTACACTAGTAGTACTATTACTTGTACTAACCTTACAAACCCATGTGTATATTGCTAATAGAGTTTGTACTCTAGGGATGCTGGTATTGTAATGTCCCTACCTCTGTTAATATTACCCTATGCCTGCTGATATGGTATGTTTTACTAAATGTTGAGCCACCATCTTATTCCACAAGATGGCAGCTGTTGCAGGTAACTGAAACTGGTCCAACTGGACTTAGACTAGGGATGAGAGAGACTACGCTCACTCAGTTAAACTAAAATGCTGTCCCCACTACTGTTGTTATACTCCCTGGAGAGAAAGGTTGCTAAAACAGGCGACATAGACCAGCCCTCAAGAGGCGCTGACCCTCTGACATCACCTCTGTCCCCTATGGGCAGGTCTTCTCTGATTAGCCCATGAGAATCCAATCAGGGAAGCTTGGCCTTTCATTGGTAGATTCACATTTAGAGTGAAATTCCCAGTTGGTTAACTCCCCTGTTCATGATAATGTGGGATTTTCCACATTGTTCTGTCTGCATTAAAGGTATATGCAAGTGAGCTGGGTTATTAATGCACCTGATAGAAGAGAATTAGTAGATTATGCAAAAAAAAAATGGCATGAAAAAATACCAATATAAACATTTAAACAGTCACCCTAAATTTTGCTGAATGTCTTCCATTTGCAAACGATTTTCTATCAATGTTGACACCCCCTGAAAATCCCAGCTGAAATTAGCATACATAATACATTGTATCTTTTTGGTCCGTGGATGGTGCGGGCAGCTTTCCTCTAAATTTCTGTAATAACCAGATCAAGGTCTGTGTCCCTCCATTCACTGATTGTTTTACCTACATCCAAGGTGATACTTCCCTCAGCCTCAGTGATTTGTCTCTGTAACCCCCCCCCCCAGCCAGTGATTTACCTCATCACCTCGCCCACCTCCAGTGAATTGCCCCTGTGATCTCTCCCAGCCCCAGTGAATTGCACCATCACCTCCTCTAGCCCCATAGAATTGCCCCTGTGATCTCTTGCAGACCCAGTGAATTGCCCCATTAGCTCCCCCCTGCACCAGTAAATTGCATGCACTTACTCACACAGAGACACGTGCACACAGACTAGAAACGCAATCTCTCTTCTTTTACAGGTCATTGCAGGACCATAAATCAAGCATAAATGCGTGTTCGCCTAAAAGACTAATTAGAATAGGAAGAATAAGCTGAAATGTTTGGTTTCAGCACAATAATAATTTGTCAGAATTTATCAAGGAGAGGGTGTATGTGTAAAGAACAACCGAGTAACTGTTCAAGCATTTTTACTTGAATATCAATTTATGGTCCTTTAAGGATCCAGTGTAAAAAGTCATCTATGCTGTCTTGAAACAGCATTGCTGATTGGCTGCATATCTGAGCATGCTCACATGGACTGGGTACACTTTTACAAAATCATACCCTGAGAAGCCTAACCCTCAATCCTGAGGGTGTAAACCTGCAACAGTTTTTCTAAAGTTTTTTTTTTTTTAAACTATGCCCAGTTTGGCTGTACATAACTTTGGTGTACTAGTCGTTCTTGAGGGAAGGCTTGAGCTGGTATCCTGATACTTCTCCTGCTAGGTCTTATCTTAAAGGCACCTGCATCTGCTCTTGTTGTTCCTGTATCCTGATCCTGTGTTCCTGATACCCGGAGAAGCAAGCTGGGTGCTGAGATTTTCAACTTATCACAGTCCCAAGGGTGGTACTTTAAATTGGAAGCAGGAAGGTATTGGGTGCACCTGGTACTCTTGTGACAATGACTCAATGGTCATCTGGTTAGTTTTAGATCTATTGTCCAGAAGAAAAAAAACATGAATATAGTGGCACTATAGACAAATTGTTACCTTGGTTCTTCATGGTCAAAGTTTGGGTTAAAAGGGTTTTGTTAGTTTCTAGATATTGTTCCACCAACTGATTTATTTATTCCATGCACCATAATTGTTTTGTAATTAACACTCAACAGCTATGCATCACTGAAGTCTATGTAGGCAATTTTTTTTAAACAAACGTTAATAACAATTAGCATTCAATTTTGGAAAATATAAAGTATTAATAGCACAGGATATATATTTTGAATTCCGCCCACTGGCAAATTAGCAGTAATTTAAATGTGTGCTTGCCTCTAGAAATGAGCTATAAACTGTAACTGTTTCTATGACACTGTTCTGGGGTGACATGCAGAAGGCAGTTTTGTTAAAGGGATGAGGTGACATCAATTACTACCCATGTAATGCTCATCCCACAGATAGGTCTACTACAAATTTCATGTGTAAATAGGATTGAGCTGCATTCCATGTAGTTGGCTGTAGCTTGGATACTGCACCTGCCTTGGTATTCATTGACTACAGGCAAAACTACATGAAGAAAATTAACCTCATAAAACAAGCCTATCTGTCTTGGTCAGAGATTACTATTCAGGTAATCTTTAAATATGTGTGTTTTTCTTATGGTACGTGGTCACTGTGTCACCATAAACTAATACTTTAAAGGACCACTGTAGTTAAACAAAAAGGCATTTATTTGTTGAGTATGTAACAAACTAACATCATTAGAAGCTGTAATCCACAGGCAATAAGGTTTTTAGAAAAATATACATTTGTGAAGACTCTGTGTATGAATACAAGAATTATTTTTGTTACATTGTTTCCTGTGAGCTGAATAGTGGGGGGTGTCTTTGCAGCTTTCACTGGAGGGAGGGGTGGGGAAAGAGTATACTAGAAGAGTATAATAAATTGAGACCACTTCTCCCTCACTGGCCCATAAGCAAGATGTTGCATCACTAGATGCAACCACAGTGCTACATAAATGTAAACACAACCTCCATCAACTTTGTCAATGTCAATGCCATATTTCAGTAAATGAGATTCAACAAAATTCAACTACAAATTCAAACCTACAAAGTGATTTCTAGAATTAAGCATTGTCAGTCTGGGACTTCTAAAAGATCACAGAACTAACCAAGAAGGGTGCTAATCCCTTCCATTTGCGAGCAAGTGGCACTATTGCCCTCAAGAAGCTTATGTACCTAGAGCCTTATAGACCTTTTGCTGTAGTCAGGGCTACCTGAAATACATGCCAAGAAGAGTCAGATAGCTCTGTGTCATTAATTCCTTCAAGATGGTTACCCTTAGTTCATCTATATACATGTTTTCCTTTAACATTAAGGAGGTCTTTAGCAACTTGTGTCTCAGTAAACTATTGTACACGGAAACTCTTAGTAGTGTGTTGTAGAAGGAGTTTAATGACAGAAATTGGGTTAGACAGCTATAGACAAATCTCTATAGCAGTTAAGAAGCAAAGGGAAGCAATGAAATAAGGCGGTAGTTACAGAGCATTTGGATAAAAAAATAGATTTTTGGGGATTGGTTGAAAAACAAACGGTTTGATAGGAAAGGGATATGCACAACAGGCGGGGAGAGTGGGTTGTAACTGGTTTATATACCCTTGGTGCCAATTAGGCCAAATTGGCAATCCATAGGAAATTATGCAGATACAATGTTCTGGGGGGACAAGCAGAAGGCAGCTTTGTTAGAGGGATGAGGTGAGCTCAGTCACTACCCATGTGATGCTTATCCCACAGATAGGTTTACTACAAGTTCCATGTGTAAATAGCATTCAGCTACATTCCACTGTTTCTTCATTTTGCACATAGATTGTTTTTGTATAAATTCTGATACACCAAGCAGTGCATAGTTGATAGAAAAAGGTACACAGCATATCCTAGAAAACCTTGTTTAGAAAGACAATGCTTCATTGCAGAGTCCAAGGTGGTGTATCTTATTGATTGAATGGAGGAATGTCTGCAGATGGATTTAGGAAGAATCTACACACATATGGTGCCCATGGTTTGTGAGTGTGACACTTAAGATTCATAACATGCATGAATCCAAGCCTATGTCCAGTAATCACATATATAGTTGTGAGCGTACGAGTCGTTGCTCACGCTTGCGGGCTCGCGTAGCGAGCCCGCAAGAACTGCGTCCCTCGCGAAGCGAGGGACGCAGTTCGCCGCAAATGCGGGTCCTCGCGAAGCGAGGGCCCGCATTTGCGGTTGTGGAGGCTCAACGTCGGCTGTGTTAACACACACATACACACACACGACTTTTTTAACAGAATAAACCCAACCGCCCAGCCAACAAAAACCAAACAACGTCCCCGCAAATGCGGATCCTCGCGAAGCGAGGGTCCGCATTTGCGGTGGTGGGAGCATCCCAACATCGGCTGTGTTAACACACACATACACACACACACAACTTCATAACAAAAAAAACCTCAAAGTCGCCTCACACCCGCTTACACCCAGACACACAGACGCAAGACTTAACAAAAAAACAGTAAAAAAGGCCCTTCACACGCTTTTAACACACATACGCACGACTTAGAAACAAATACACTGCGTCGTACACGTAAAAGCTAACTGCGTATATCGCAAAAAAATACGGCAACATCGCAACAAAATACGGCCGCATCGGAAAAAAATACGGCCGCGAAAGACCCATTCCAACCGCCGCGCATCAAAACATCACAAACACAAGAAATAAACACAACAAACACATAAAAAGCTTACTTACAGCACGGGGGGGCATCCGGCACCTCCAAAAGTTCATTTACACGTCCATTTAAGTGAAAACAAAGAGTTTAAACGACCGAAAATCGGCTAAGCGAGAGAAAAAATGGCCGCCGAACAAAACGAAAACGAGGCTCCAGACGTAACTACACTACACTTACTCGCAACAAAATACGGTCGCATCGGAAAAAAATACGGCCGCGAAAGACCCATTCCAACCGCCGCGCATCAAAACATCACAAACACAAGAAATAAACACAACAAACCCATAAAAAGCTTACTTACAGCACGGGGGGGCACCCGGCACCTCCAAAAGTTCATTTACACGTCCATTTAAGTGAAAACAAAGAGTTTAAACGACCGAAAATCGGCTAAGCGAGAGAAAAAATGGCCGCCGAACAAAACGAAAACGAGGCTCCAGACGTAACTACACTACACTTACTCGCAATAATGAAACACATACTATGCGGAACGGATCACACTCATATTAAACACCATTTTAACCACTACTACGCACAAAATGGCGGATGGAACGCAAATTGTAAGCTGGAACGCAAATAGCGCATGCGTATTACGTTCTAACGGTCTAACTTTCCAGAATGTTCTACAAGTTTATAAATACTGTCTATTTGACAGAGAAAAATACATTTCTCCTCAGGTGATGAACAGAGTGACTTCGGAGATAACTGCTGCTAAAACTTGAGAAGATAATTCTTTCCTAATTTACTACTTTACATTGTGCAAATTACAACTGAGAGGTAAGCTATAATATATTACTTATTTTGAAGACAGGACATCAAAAAAAAAAATTAAAGAAGACAAAGAGGTTTATGTATACTGACAAGTGACACGCACATATATGCGTATAATGTATACTGACATGTGACACGCACATTTATGCGTATAATGTATACTGACAAGTGACACGCACATTTATGCGTATAATGTATACTGACAAGTGACACGCACATTTATGCGTATAATGTATACTGACAAGTGACACGCACATATATGCGTATAATGTATACTGACATGTGACACGCACATTTATGCGTATAATGTATACTGACAAGTGACACGCACATTTATGCGTATAATGTATACTGACAAGTGACACGCACATTTATGCGTATAATGTATACTGACATGTGACACGCACATTTATGCGTATAATGTATACTGACAAGTGACACGCACATTTATGCGTATAATGTATACTGACAAGTGACACGCACATATATGCGTATAATGTATACTAACATGTGACACGCACATATATGCGTATAATGTATACTGACATGTGACACGCACAATTATGTGTATAATGTATAAGTGACATGTTACATGCACATTTATGTGTATTGCCCCTGCAACAAACTAATTAAACAACTACATTTAAATTACATGACAAAAAAATAAGTTGGGACTATTAAAATACTATTAAAATATGAGTCATGTATACTGATATGTGACACGCACATATATGTGTATCATCTATAGTCACATGTCACACACACATTTATGTATGTTGGCCAAAAATAAAAATAAGGTTAATTTAACAATTAAAATATGATTCATGTATAGTGATATGTCACACGCACACAAAAAAATTACTTTCAACTATGCAAATGTGCTTCATGTATGTGACATATATGTGTGTAGACCCCACCAAAAAATAATGTTAATTCAAATTAATTACACAAGTATATTTCAATGACATAAATTTACTGAAATTTAATAGATCACCTAAAACTCAATCTTTCTACTTTTTTTAATATTCAAACAGACTCTGCATCAACAGCGTCTCTCAACAATTTGCACTGTGCACTGTGAAGAACAATCCCTTTTAAAGAACACCAACAAAGAACAAGAGGTAAGATACAAAAATACTTTAAATGCTGAAAAGGCCATGGTTTGTTAAATACAAATAAAACATTCTATAATTCACTATTTCACTTTATTTTTCAAACAGACACTACAAGAGGACCGGCGGATTAAGATTGGCAGGAGGGGACCCTCTGTCATTCCACACTTCAATCAAGGTAAAGTATTAAGTATAAAAAAGAACCGAACCATGAGCCTTATTCAATTCTGAGTTGGCTAATTGAATAGGGCTTTATATAAGCACATAATAGGTCTTCACTAACTAAAAACTTCTGTCCAAATTTTTTTTATGTGCTTATATAGAGCCCTATTCAATTGGTCAAAACGCAATTGATTCAGGACCTAAATATGTTTAATGGCCGAGGGCCTCATTCAAATGTGATTTGACCATTTCAATAGGGCTCTATATAAGCACATTTGGCTCAATTTAACTAAAAACTTCTGTTCAAAAATATGCTCTGTGCTTATATAGAGCCCTATTGAAAAACCAAATTCAATGAGGCCCTCACAATATAACAAATCCAGCAAACAAAGGCCCTCATTCAATTGATATTTTGGACAATTCAATAGGGCTCCAAATAAGCACATTTAGAACCCTATTGAATTGGCCAAACTGCAATTGAATGAGGGCCAAAGTATGCAACATATGGTACACACAAACTGGTACACACAAAACAGGATTGTAACAAACACATAGCAAACTCAATTTATATTCTTTTTGTTTAACAACCTATAACCATTAGAAAAAACACTACATAAGTATAACAAAAGTGGTGCCCATCAAACAGGATTGTACGAAAACTCACACAAACACATAGCAAACTACATTTAAATTCTTAGTTTAATGTTTAACAACCTATAAGCCTTAGAAAGAAGCCTAAATAAGCATACCAACATTGGTGCCCACCAAACAGGATTGTATGAAAACTCACACAAACACATAGCAAACTACATTTAGATTCTTATTTTATGTTTAACAACCTATTAGCATTACAAAACTACATTAATAAGCATACCAACAGTGGTGCGCATCAAACAGGATTGTATGAAAACTCAGACAAACACATAGCAAACTACATTTACATTCTTATTTAATGTTTAACAACCTATAAGCCTTAGAAAGAAGCCTAAATAAGCATACCAACATTGGTGCCCACCAAACAGGATTGTATGAAAACTCACACAAACACATAGCAAACTACATTTTGATTCTTATTTTATGTTTAACAACCTATTAGCATTACAAAACAACATTAATAAGCATACCATCAGCGGTGCGCATCAAACAGGATTGTATGAAAACTCACACAAACACATAGCAAACTACTTTTACATTCTTATTTTATGTTTAACAACCTATAAGCCTTAGAAAGAAGCCTAAATAAGCATACCAACAGTGGTGCGCACCAAACAGGATTGTATGAAAACTCACACAAACACATACCAAAGTACATTTAGATACTTATTTTATGTTTAACAATCTATAAGCCTTAGAAAAAGGCCTAAATAAGCATACCAAAAGTGGTGGACACCAAACGGGATTGTAGAAAAACAAAGAAATAATGTCATTTTTTACTTCATACAAATACATTAAAATAATATTACATTTTCATTTTTATTTTATATCAGATACTGCGTCAAGAACATCGGACCAGGAGTTTCAACTGAGGACCACACCAGCGGACGAGGACTTTCAACAGAGGACCAGACCATTGGTCGAGGACTTTCAACAGAGGACTACACCATCGGACGAGGACTTTCAACAGAGGACCAGACGATTGGACGAGGACTTTCAACACAGGACCAGACCATCAGACGAAGGCTTTCAACACAGGACCAACAAAGATTCTGCTTCAAATCAAACTTCAACCAAGGTACAGTATAACAAGTAAAAAAAGAGAAAAATTAATTAATATTCTTCTTTAATGTTTAACCACCTATAAGCCTTAGAAAATAGCCTACAGAAGCATACCAAAATTGTGGCGCACCAAAAAGGATTGTAGAAAAACACAGAAATAATGCCATTTTTTCATTCATACAAAGACATTCAAATAACATAACATTTTCATTTTTATTTTATAACAGATACTGCGTCAACAACATCGGAACAGGAGTTGGAACTGAGGACCACACCAGAGGACGAGGACTTTCAACAGAGGACTACACCATCGGACGAGGACTTTCAACACAGGACCAGACCATCGGACGAAGGCTTTCAACACAGGACCAACAAAGAATTTTGCTTGAAATCAAACTTCAACCAAGGTACAGTATAAAAAGTAATATCTTTTATCTATCTCTTATTTGTCTTTTAGGGCCAATAATCTTTAACAATAAATACAAACTTCAATGTAAACTTAAAAAATAAATTGGCATAGTCCAAAAAAGTCTAAAAACACAGAATCTATACAATTTGTCATTGTAACATTCCAGTCCTAAACCTTAATTTAATTGCCATTTGACAAATTGAATAGTGCTGTAAATAAGGACATAACATCTTTTTGAAAATACCTTTTTAGTTACTGAAACACTTGCTTTTGGATACATGTTTAATAAATAAAAATTTCTTTAAATAATTATCTGATGGCCTTATTTAGACTTTTATTCAATTGACCGCATTGAAATTGATTAAGTATAAAATGTTAACACACTATTGATAACTATTTGTCATGAAAAACAACTTAACATCTCAAAATAAACTAATGGTACATTATTTTATTTTTACAGATTAACATGGCTGATAACGAGAGTAAACAAGAAAAGAAAAGACGCCAAGCTAGAGAACGACGACAGAGAGCAGACAGCCAGCAGACACCGGAGAAGAAGGAAATTCGACGAGAAAAAGAACGCAAAAGAATTGCAAGCAAAAGACTGTCACTTGCAGAAATTAAAGATATGTCAAAAAAAACAACAAAGAAAATAAAGCATTTACAACCTGTTGCTCAAACATCAGATGACATTTTACCAGAAAAAATACAAGAGATACCAAAAAAAGCAACAAAGAAAACAAAGCATTTAGAACCGTTTCATGAAACATTACATGACATTTTACCTCAAACAATACAACATATACCAAGAAAAGCAACGAAAAAAACAAAACATTTAGAACCTGTTGTTGAAACATTATATGACATTTCACCTGATGAATATGAAAGTCAAAATCCTATATGCTTTGCAAATTGTCCTCTACTCAAGTCTTTAGCAGTAGAGGTTCATAGTTGTGGGGACATGACTACTCAATGTCAGTTTTGTGAGGCTTATTATTTTAAACAGGAGAGACCCAGAGATGGACAATTTATTAGTTGTTGTCAAAAAGGCAAGTTCAAACTTCCAGAAAGGAAAGAATTTCCAATTTATTTACAAAATATTATGACTGAACCTACTTTTCCAAACTACAAAAATTTTAAGACAAACATAAGATCCTACAATAGTGCCATATCCTTTGCATCCATGGGGGCAACATTAGCTGCTAATGTACCAGGACATGGTCCTTACTGTTTTAAAGTCCAAGGACAAATTTATCATCGCACTTCCCATTTACATCCAGAGGAAGGAAATAAAAGAAAATTCGCTCAACTATATGTCCTAGATACAATGGAAGCTGTTGACCAACGTTTGCAGATGGAAGAAAATAAAAAATGCTTACCCACTGTTTTCATAGAGCTAAATAACATTATGGACAACAATCCCTACAGTAAAGCGTATAAAAAATTGGCAGAAGTAGAAAATGAACAACTACTTCATTCACAAACACATCAATTACCAATGCCGAAGGTTAATATGGTGCTTAAAAGAGACAGACATACTGATAAACGTCGTTATAACTTGCCAACAACAAATGAGGTTGCAATGGTGTTTCACAATGATGAAGGAGAACCACCATTTCAAAGAGACATTCGAATATATCCTAGAAATGAGGACCAACCGTTTATTAATATGAGTATCTTAAGTCCAAATTTAGATCCAATGACATATCCCATCTTTTTCCCACACGGAGAAGCAGGTTGGCAACCAAAATTAACTCTTCCCAGTTACCCAAATGCTAAAGCCAGAATCCGAAATAATGTTTCTATGCTTGAATTTAAAGTAGCTCAAATTGCCATTCGCAATGTATTTAATCCAATTTTATGTGGTGGGAAACTAACACAACAATGGATTATTGATTCATATTTGCAAGTTGAGGCAAATAATTTAAACTTTATCAAATATCAACAAGATAAACTCCGTGTAGAACAATATTCTGGACTCATGGACTATGTTGCTGACGTGGCTACAAGCAGAGACATGACAGCTGGCAAAACCATCATTTTACCATCTTCCTTTCAAGGATCTCCTCGGAATATGAGAGAAAGATACAATGATGCTATGGCTATTGTGACAAAATTTGGCAAACCCGATCTATTTGTGACATTTACATGTAATCCACAATGGCCAGAAATTACACTAAATCTACTTCTTGGACAAACTGCTTCAGATCGACCAGATTTAGTAGCCAGAGTTTTTAAGATTAAATTAAATGAATTAATACGTGACTTCACTATAAATCAGTTATTTGGCAAATGTCTTGCTTATGTATATACCATTGAATTTCAAAAAAGAGGCTTCCACATGCACATCTTCTAATAATACTTCAAGAAAAAGATAAATTAGATACTTCAGACAAAGTGGATGCAGTCATTGTTGCTGAACTACCAGATCCAGAACTATATGGTAGACTATATGAGATTGTTACTCATCGCATGATTCATGGACCCTGTGGTGACCTTAATCCACAATCACCATGTATGGAAAATAATAAATGTTCCAAAGAATTTCCAAAAGATTATAGAGACAAAACCTATGCCAATTGTGATGGATATCCACTTTATAAAAGAAGAGAAGGAGATAGTGCCATTATTCGTGGAAAAAAAGTGGACAATAGATATGTAGTACCGTACAATCCACATTTACTCATGAAGTACAACGCCCACATCAACGTAGAAGCCTGCACTTCCATCAAATCCATTAAATATGTCTACAAATATATTTACAAAGGTTACGATGCAGCTACTGTAGTCGTCAAAAGTGCAGACAACCCTGAAAGTAGTGAGTTAGTACATGATGAACTTGCATCTCATGTAGATGCTCGCTATGTCAGTGCGCCAGAAGCTATGTGGCGGCTTTTAAAATTTGAAATGCATGATAGATCACATGCAGTATATAGGTTAGCAGTACATTTGCCACAACGACATTTAGTCTATTTCCATGCTGGAAATGAAATGAATGCATTGGCCCAAAGTGAAGATCGTCACACTACACTAACTGCATGGTTTGCATTAAATTCCACTGATGCTGAAGCAACACAATACTTATATATTGAAATTCCATATCACTATGTTTTTGTGAATGGATTATGGAGACCAAGAAAAACCAGAGGCAATAAAATTATTCCAAGAATTTACACAGTCAGTCCAAGAGATGTGGAACGTTTTTGCTTACGGATATTACTTTTAAATGTTCCTGGATCACAAAGTTTTGAACACTTAAGAACTGTTAATGACATTGTATATGAATCCTTCCATTTAGCTGCAAGACATAGAAACTTACTCGCTGATGATACAGAGTGGGAAAGATGTTTAGAAGAAGCAGCACAATGTCAAATGCCACGACAGATGAGAGAACAATTTGCTTTTATTTGTATCTTCTCAAATGCTCCAAATGCATTAGCTTTGTGGGAGACTTTTAAAAGTAATATGGCTGAAGACTTTATGCGACGATACAATGAACCCATTGCACACTTAAAAGCGTTAATGGAAATCCAAGAAGTCTTTTTAACTCATGGATTAAGTTGTGCAAGTTTTAATTTGCCTGATCCAGGTCTTATAGATGACATTAACTTTGAAGACTATGACATTCAACTACAAGCAGAAAGAACAGAAGAAAGACTTGCAACTTTAAATACACTACAATTGCAAGCATTTCATGCCATTAAAAATGCTATAGATGATGACATGGTGACAGAGCGTTATTTCTATCTTGATGGACCTGGCGGATCAGGAAAAACATATTTGTACAATTTATTAATGAGTTCAGTACGAGCCCAAGGAAAAATAGCAATGGCGTTTGC
Source organism: Discoglossus pictus (assembly GCA_027410445.1). Taxonomy (NCBI): domain Eukaryota; kingdom Metazoa; phylum Chordata; class Amphibia; order Anura; family Alytidae; genus Discoglossus; species Discoglossus pictus. The sequence continues at coordinate 252,357,773 of CM050163.1, forward strand.
CACTACTGGAATTGCTGCACTTTTATTAGAAGGTGGAAGAACTGTTCATAGTGGATTTAAACTGCCAGTGCCTATTTTAGAAAATTCTGTGTCAGATATTCGCATGACATCCTTACAAGCAAAGAAATTGAAGAAATGTAAATTAATTATAATAGATGAGGCCACAATGATGTCATGCTATGCTCTCCAATGTATTGACCGTTTGCTTCGTGAAGTCATGGAGAATACTTTTCCATTTGGTGGAAAGGTAATGTTGTTGGGTGGCGATTTCAGACAAACATTACCTGTCGTTGTACATGGAAATCGAACTGACATTATCGAAACATGTATAAAGTCAAGTATAGTATGGAAACATTTTACCCATCTTCAACTGCAACAAAATATGAGATCAGAAGGCCAAACTGATTTCAATGATTGGCTTATTAAAATTGGAGAAGGGAGAACAGAAAAAATACTACATTTACCTGATGACACTGTAGAGATCCCACCTCATATGATTTGTCAACAAGATATTATATCGGCTATATTTGAAGGGAGCATAAATAACGAAGAATATTCCGAGCTTGCCAACCAAGTCATACTGACGTGTAAAAATAAAGATGCATTAATCCTCAATAATAAAATCTTTAAAAAAATTTATGCACCACAAAGAAATTATCACAGTGCTGATTCTGTACTTGCTGATGACAATGAAAGTCAGGCTAACTTTTCAACTGAATTCATAAACTCTTTAACTCCTTCTGGAATGCCACCACATATTTTGCAGCTAAAGAAAGGTGCAATTATCATGTTACTGCGAAATATGAACCCCAAAAAAGGCCTATGCAATGGCACAAGATTAATTGTTCAACAATTAAAGGACCATTTTATAGATGCTGAAATTTTAACTGGGACCCATAAAGGAGAGAGAGTTTTCATACCAAGAATAGATTTAGCACCAAGTGAAAGTAGTCTCCCTTTTATACTTCAAAGAAGACAATTTCCCATTATTATGGCATTTGCCATGACCATTAATAAATCACAAGGTCAAACTTTCAAATCTGTGGGTATTTTCTTGGAAGAACCAGTTTTTGCACATGGTCAATTGTACGTTGCGTTGTCACGGTGCAAAAATCCACAGGCTATTAAAGTTTACATTGAAAACAATGAAAGTCAAGGTGATTTATTAGAAGATGGACGTATTTTTACTAAAAACATTGTCTACTATGAAGTACTATAACTTTGAAGGATACAAATTAACGATGCCAAGATTTTTTTAAAGCATTGCAAAATACATAAAAATTGGTTGTTTAATTCAGTCATAATTAATGGAAGTCATGTTTATGAATGATTTGCCTCACAAAATACTTGCCTTGCATTGTTAGTAAAAATTATGTTAAAATGTTAAGTCACTATGTTAATGTTTCTAATGTTACAAGTTTAAAAAATATATTTTCAAGTTATTTCATTCAACAGATTACAAAGTGGATGTTAACAGGTCAAGCACCTTTTAAGTCACAATGTAAATATTGTCTGTTATCTTAAGATTACTACCTACATTAATGTTTATCGCCAGTTTATGTGCTCAGTAATAAATTACTTTAATTACGTACGTTTTAAGAAGAGTTTTACTGTATGCCTTCCTCTACATTCAATGTATATTCAAGTTAACAATTATTGTGATAGAAATTGAATTTTAATACTGATTAATTTAAATGTCAATTGTTTTTACATTCAAATGTTAATAATTTTAATAAAAAATTAGGTTACAAAATGTATTCACTATGTTCCTGTTTATAATGTTCAAAATTATACAAATGTTTTGTTAACTTCTAAACTTACATAAAAAATAAAGTTCAAGTTTAAAAATATATACTTTGATGGTTATTGCTTACATATAGTTTAAAATTCATGTTAAAATTCGCAACGTTTAAAGAAGGGTTTTTACTTTTTGCTTTCCTATTCATTCAATGTATATTAAAGTTAACAATTCTTCAGATACTAATTACATTTTAAAAAACCATTACATCAACATTTTACAAAAATACACGTTCATATTAAAATACTTACAAGTGTCAAAAATATATGTTAATAACTAAACAACTTGACAAACATATACATCACATTGCCGTCATTTTTTGACGGACAAGTCGCTAGTTATTAAATAAACTTAAGTCCATGCAGATTCAGTTCAAACAGGTTAGGGTCAGGTATCAAAATGCAAAATCAAGGCAGACAGCAAATAGTATATGGAAATCAGTGTCATGTGTCAAACAAGACAGAATTGCTAGGAAAATCAAAGCAAGCTACAGAATATCTTGCTTTGGCAAGTTTTAGGTCAAATTATGGTCAGGTGCAGGTCCTAACCAGTAACCATTAAGTAACTCTTGTTTTAGGTAAAGTTTTAACATTTGATTTTTTTATTTTAATTTGACTGAGGTGTTTTGGTGAACAAGCACTGAACCAGGACAAAATAAAGTAGTCAAGGTAATAGTTTTGGGGTAGGTGACTGACAGTAGTATTGAGAGCTGTGAGACAGAAAAGAAAGAAGAAAGAGTGAAATCAAGTGTTGAATTGAAGATCAAGCACAGGAAACCAAGAGAATATAACATTACACTAGTATTGTACTGGGTAAAAAACAACGGTAGTTGTGTATAATCTAAACAAAGCATTGATATTTAGGAGGGTATGTATACATACGGGTAGCAGTATGTCTATATTCTAATATAGCTTTGTGTTTATAGTTGTGTTTCTATATTAGAATTCTTGCAAAATATGTACACTGAGAGCCAGCTATAATTATTTTAATTGAGTAGTAGCTTTTAGTTTGTATGCAGTGTTATTATTTAGATATTTGCTAAAACCTTCAAGAAGAATGCCATCATCTTGTCTTTTGAAAACTAAACAGTGCAGGCACAATTTATATACTCATGGGTCTCAGAGTAAGCTCAGATATTTAGTTTACCTGGTATTCTCACATATTGTTGTGTATATTAACAGATACTTTTGTGATTGTTTTTATTGTGTGAATGTGAATACTGGAAGATAACTATATGTGTACTAAAAGATAGATGTGTTTGTCTATGCAAGAACAAATAGCTGAGTAAATACTGTACCTGCTGACAGTCCCCACCCTTCCCCCTGGGACAGTCATGTGACTTTAATATAATGCACCTCCCCCAAGTTATCATCTTATCTCCTAAATCAGCTTAGAGACTAAAAATCTCAAATCTGAGGCTAAAAATAAACAATGTGGCGAGTAGGGTAACCTTTCCCTGATGCACTGACAGTGTTCATTATGTTTATAGTGCTGTTTTTATAGATACTCAGTATCATTGTACAGTGTGGTGTGCTCGCTGTATATCCGATATCGTTATACATGTTCATTATCAGCATTGTACAGCATAGTGCGCTAAGTAACAGTAATCATTGTCATTATGGAGTGTAGAATGTTCATTATCACTGTATAGATACGCATCATCCTAATATGACTAAACTGGTTCACTATCAGTTTTTTATACCAAAAAGCAGCATGTTGATTATCAGGGTATAAAAGTTGAATATCATTATACCATGTGTTCAATATTTGTTATTAGATACATCTCAACATTATACATAATGGTGCTCTCCCTCCTCCATCTTATGCTCTTCTCACACACACCCCTTGACACACACACCCCCTGGTAGTGCCACGTCAGCGCCAGCCCAGCAGAAGAGTTGGCGGGGGGGGGGGGGGGGGGTTGTGGCTGCTGGCACGGAAGGATTCACTTTTAACCATTGCCCTTCTAACGTGCAAGTATTCAGACAATTTTTGTTGCCTGTGGCATAAAGAAAGAGTTACTACCAAATGACTCTACTTTAGAGGTTAGAACTAACACTTCAGTTCTTCCCTAGGAGCTCTACACCTCACCCCCTCTTCTTCTCCGGCTGTTTTTCCTCTGAAGCTTCAATAGGTTTGAGTCACTAGGCAGGAATGTTGGCAGAGGGCACCAGGCAGCCTGTGGGGCGAGAGAGCACTCAGCCACTCAACACCTCACACAACACAACATACATAATGGCCAAGGTTACTGTGGTTCTGAACAATAAAGCACTGTGCATGCTACCAGCACAGAAAAGTATGTATCAGTCATTTGGAAGGGTATAATGATGATACAGGAAAAAGTAAGGAAAGAAAGAGGGCATAATAGAATGATACAGGAGTACCGATGAACACCCAAATTCCTTGTTATTCTACGGAACTACATTTTCAAGTTAAAGTTCATTTTTCACTTTTCACACTTTAATATCTATGCTCCATAGAATAAAATAGATGGCGGAGAAGCACCATAAGAATTTAATTTCTCAGGCAGAGACCACTTCAAACTCATATAACCATTGTTGTAAATTAAGCAATGTTGTGATTATGCGGCACTCTAAAGTGACAGTGAGAAAGGCTACACATTTCTGACTATATAAACTATGCTCACTGTTAGAATGTCTTGATTTCTATCTACACACTGCTACCTAGTGGAGGATAGCATTATTTTCAACACTGCTAAAACTGCACCAAACACATAGATAACTAAGGGTAAGAATCTATAGAGAAGCCAATTTATACAACTTTCTAGGTAGTAGGCAAGTTTTAAGATAGTATAATTAAATTGCAACTTACCATCCACCAGGTCCTTGCAGCAAAATCATAGCATAACTGCCACTGCATTGGGGACACAGAGGGTGAGTTTACAGTTCTAGAGGGGTCAGGTGCTTCCATGACATTCATTGACCAGAGCATGTTCTTTCCAGCTTATTTTATTTAGTAGAAAACCCCCCAAATAGAACAGGTAAGAAGAGAGAAGGTATACTTCCTGATATCATTAGTGACAGGCATCTCTCCTAAACATACATCATCAGATGCACCTCTCACCTCTTTTTAATGCACAGCAATCAGGATGTAAACTTGTAAACCATGGTTATCTCAAGAAAACAAATTGAGTCAATCATAACTATAAACCATCAAGTATACACAAACATCTAGACGTTATATTCAAACACAGATGCTTTTAAATAAATGTATATGCATATACAAATGCTGACATAGATATACATACATTTATGAAAACGTTGAGTCTGATTAAATGCACAATTAGGCAGGGAAAAGTAATAATGCTAGTGGAGACATCCATGACACATTGTTTGTGTGTGGGATGGGGCATTTACATTTCTGGAGAGCAAAGACTGCATTTATTGATGCAAGCAGTCTGGGTCTAGTCTAGTCAATGTGTAGGGAAGGGTAGGTGTCAAACCTAAAAAGCATTGGTTAATTAACAAACTCACCCCCCTCTTATTCTCTTTCACATGCCTCCCTCCACTGAGAAATAAAGGTCCTCATTAAATTAGCCCTCGTAGTTCCCTCGGTTCTCGCAAAAGGCAGTTTTTTGCTGTTTGCGCGGACCGAATCCCCAATACTTCCCTTGCAGCATGCGAGATGACTCCGAAAAATGGCAGAGAATAAGCTCCGAGAGAGCTACGGAGTCACACGCAGCCATAAATCTATGAGGTGAATCTCGCACCTCGGAAGAATCCCTACGGGCACAAAAAAGTGCTAGCAAGGGATCCTAAACCACATACGTGCTGCCTCAGAGCAGCCCGAGACAGCCGTGTGATGCTCCCCCCTGCTCCCTAAACACATCCCTATGCTGCAGGGGTCCCTATCGGAACCCCTGTAGCCCCCCCCCCCACATTAACCCCTTGCGGCAGGGGCATAGATCAGGCCCCCGCTGCATTTAAAACTTTTAAATTCCACTATTTGCTAATCCCGGCCATGGCACCTAAAATTAACCCCCCTCTATGCTGGGGGTCCCCATCAGGACCCCCAAAGTGTCCTTACATTAACCCCTTGCTGCAGGGGACCATATAGACCCCCGCAGCCCCCCCACATTAACCCCTTGCAGCGGGGTTCCCCACTGCATTTAACATTTAAAATTTATCACCACGCGGGTCCTTAAAGGACCGCACTAAAAATATTAACCCCAGGCAACTAAAATTAACTCCATAACTTATGGGGGTCAATACAGACCCTCATAAGCCTTAGTTAACCCTGTCACTCATGGGGGTCAATACAGACCCCCATAAGCCTTAATTAACCCTATAATTCATGGGGGTCAATACAGACCCCAATAAACCCTAAATTAACCCTATAACTCATGGGGGTCAATACAGACCCCCATAAGCCTTAATTAACCCTGTCACTCATGGGGGTCAATACAGACCCCCATAAGCCCTTAATTAACCCTATAACACATGGGGGTCAATACAGACCCCCATAAGCCTTAATTAACCCTATAACTCATGGGGGTCAATACAGAGCCCCATAAGCCCTTAATTAACGCAATCAGTCCCATAAGGGTCTATGAAGACCCTCAAAGGACTATTAGAAGCCTATTATTAACCCCATAAGCTCCATGAGGGTACCCTAACCTATTAACCCCTACCCCCCACCCTACTAATTACATAAAATAAAAAAAACTATGGTACATTAAAAAAAAAATCACAACCCCCCACACTACATAAAATAAAACAAATTAACGTACATTAAATTAAAAAAAATCACCCCCCCCACACTACATAAAATAAAAAAAACTAAGGTACATAAAATTTAAAAAAAATCACACACCCCCACACTACATAAAATAAAAAAACCTAAGGTACATAAAATAAAAAAATCCCCCCCCCACACTACATAAAATAAAAAAAGAATTACACACCTGCAAAGGAATACACAAATACACATAACAATCATGAATACATTATAAATATACACATAACTACAATACATTTCCCCCTATCTATACCTAACCCCCAATCTAACCACCCTCCGTCTATACCTAACCCCCAATCTAACCCCCCCTGTCTATACCTAATCCCCAATCTAAACAACACCCCTGTCTATACCTAACCCCCTATATCTAAGCTAAAACAGAATAAATAAAACCACTTACCTTTGCAGATGTCCCTTCTGATTACACCCCCTTAGGAAAAAAAGAAACATCAGATTATTCCAACAATAAACATTACATATAATAAACAGATATTACAAATACAGTATTAAACTTACCTTACATGTCCCACGTCCATCTTTATCTGTTCTCCGGCTCGGCCCCGTGGAAAAAAGATACATACCAGTAGTATCAAACATAGCCAATCAGAAGGCGCAGATGCCTTCAGCCAATCACCCGTGGGGGTGTATTCCATTGTGATTGGCTGAAAGATATAGTGCCTTCTGATTGGTTTAAAAATGATTGATAGCTCCTTCAGCCAATCAGAATGGGAGATAGGGGTGTATCCCATACTGATTGGCTCACACATTGGAGCCTTCTGATTGGCTGAAATTTGATAGACAGTGTTTTCAGCCAATCAGAAGGCGCCATTGCCTATTTCCTTCCGGAAAAGGCTCTAGGGGGCTCATTAGCTCATTAGCTTTGGGGAGGTCTGCAAGTGGGGACCTCCGTTATTTATTTATTTTTATTTTTAAATAGAACGCGGATTCAGCAATAGGGGGTTAGGTAGGTCGTGTTAGGTAGGTAGGGGTTAATAGGTAATGGTAGAGGGGGTTAGTTTAGATTTAGTGTTTTATTGGGGGGCAAGTGTAGTGTAGTGTTTGTACTTAGAGCCATGAGGGTCCTGGAGGACCCTCATGGCGCTTATGAGGTTAATAATAGGCTTCTAATTGTCCTATGAGGGTCTTCATAGACCCTTGTGGGACTGATTGGGTTAATTAAGGCTTATGGGGGTCTGTATTGACCCCCATGAGTTATAGGGTTAAGTAAGGCTTCTGGGGGTCTTTATTGACCCCCATGAGTTATAGGGTTAATTAAGGGCTCATGGGGGTCTGTATTGACCCCCATCAGTTATAGGGTTAATTAAGGCTTATGGGGGTCTGTATTGACCCCCATGAGTTATAGGGTTAATTAAGGGCTTATGCTGGTCTGTATTGACCCCCATGAGTTATAGGGTTAATTAAGGCTTATGGGGGTCTGTATTGACCCCCATGAGTTATAGGGTTAAGTAAGGCTTCTGGGGGTCTTTATTGACCCCCATGAGTTATAGGGTTAATTAAGGGCTCATGGGGGTCTGTATTGACCCCCATCAGTTATAGGGTTAATTAAGGCTTATGGGGGTCTGTATTGACCCCCATGAGTTATAGGGTTAATTAAGGGCTTATGGGGGTCTGTATTGACCCCCATGAGTTATAGGGTTAATTAAGGCTTATGGGGGTCTGTATTGACCCCCATGAGTTATGGGGTAAATTTTAGTTGCCTGGGGTTAATATTTTTTAGAGCGAGTCCTTTCGGGCCTTTAAGGTCCTTTTAAGGACCCGCAAGATGGGAAATGTAAAATTTTAAATGCAGCGGAGTCACGATCGGTGCCCTTCGCTGCAAGGGGTTAATGTGGGGGGGTCCCTATGGACCCCTGCAGCAAGGGGTTAATGTAAGGACACTTCCAGCATAGAGGGGGGTTAATTTTAGGTGCCGCGCCGGGATTGGCTAATAGTGTGCCGCACGACCTTTAAGGAGCCACGGCAGGAAATTTAAAAGTTTTAAATGCAGCGGGGTGATGATTGGTGCAGATTGGGGACCCCGCTGCAAGGGGTTAATGTGGGGGGGCTGCGGGGGTCCCTATGGACCCCTGCAGCAAGGTGTTTATGTGGGGACACTTCGGGGGTCCTGATGGGGACCCCCAGCATAGAGGGGGGTTAATTTTAGGTGCTGGGGGGGTAGTTGGAGTTTTAGGACCCCTGCAGCAATTGATGAGGTGTGGGAGCCTGCAAGATCATCTCGCAGGCTGTCACTCCACATGTAGATTTTCTCTGTGTTGATACGGACAGTCCTGCTGCGTAGCTCACATGTTGTTTGCAGCAGGGCTAATTTAATAGCGTCGTAACTTTTATAAATTTGCAGCACGTAGGGTTTAATAAGAAGCCTCTTATCTACGAGGCTGGAATTTAATAGGGCTAAAAGATTATTACATTCCGCAAGAGTCAAGCTGTCAGAAAAAACAATATAAGATGCAATACTCTCTGTAAGGGTTTTAAAAAATTCTGTATTTCTATAAAAATTATTTTATGTACATAGTTTACATAGATGGCCATGTTGTTAGTTTGTTACCTAGGTCACACACATACAACACATATCAATATACACACAGAAATATATAGTCATATATAAACATTGATACATTTGCAAACATGCATATACACAAACAACTTCATACAAAGGTACTGATAATAAAACACATTTGTACAGATGCAAAAAATAAATGTTCCAGGCAGACATTAATATTAAACCCACATCTATCAAAGTTAAACGACCATTAAAGTCCCATATTTATATTTATATTTTTTCTCATGATATTAACAGCTAGCTGTTTTTTCTGTATACATTGTGTCTATGCATTGATTTTATTTTATGTATTTTTGATGGACTTTTAATATTTTTCTAATATTTTTCTATATTACCTGATTTTGACATTAATATCCAACTCATAAATAGAGGTTTGGCAACCTACTCTGATCTTTCAAACACTGGGGCCAAGTACCCCTAAGTGAATGAAATTAGAGATAAAAGTACTGAGAGACTAATAAGGTAGACCTTTGCCCTCTAGTAGAGTCCTTTGGATATTAGATATAGAGTTTTTTTTTTCTGATTGGATTATACTTCACCCATCTGCTAATGACGATTGTTTTGTGAAAACAAGTGGATAATGTGGATGCGAAAGATCTAAGTTTAATCCTTTATACATATACAATACCTCTTATATAGAGGATGTTACATGTGAGTGTCCATTTTTTATCTTTGTGTACTTTATAATAAAATCATATTGATTTGCACTAGGAAGTGGCGTGAGCTCTTCCCTTGTCTTTTAATTTTCCATATTTATATTAGTTACATGGTTACATAGTAATTTATTTTGAAAAAAGACTTTCAGTCCATCAAGTTCAACCTTTTTAGATCTCCTCTGATCTGCAATACACAGATTAATTGTTAACTGATCCAAAAGAAGGCAAACAGACAAAAAAAAAAAAAAAACCAGTGAAACGTTGCCAATTGTCTCAACAGGGGAAAAAATATAAAATTCCTTCCTGACCGCAGATAGTGGCAATCAGATTCATCACTGGATCAATACTCCCTCTCTATTTATCCAGGATAGCTATTAATGGCCTTTTTATCTAAAAATATATCCAATCCTTTGAATCCGCTGTCACCACCTCCCTTGGTAGAGAATTCCACAGATTAACCACCCTTACTGTGAAGAACCCTTTTCTTTCTTTAAGGTGAAATCTTTTTACTTCTAATCTCAAAGGATGTCCCATTGTCAGTTGAAAACTGTAACGGAGTTGGAACATGAAGTCCAGTATCTCCGCTGGTATACGGTAAACTATCCAAGAAGCACTGCAGTCTCACAAGCCCCAACCTCCCATATTGGACGACACTCAATTGGGAGTCAAAGAATACTGTCTTTATTTTGTTATGCAGAAATATATATACATCTCTTCCCACAGGTAATACACATCCCCCTATTTGGCCACACAATACACATAGAGAGACAATAGGTGTGGTCACACCCCCCGGAGGCTACCTGGCTACTTTGATACAATCAGACATTGATCAGATTATACTTCTCTTTGTTCTATGTCTCATAATGAAAACACTTTACACAATAGGTTTTTCTTGCTACTAGGAGCCTCTGTAATAGGATTATCTGTTAGGCTAGCAGACCAACATATCTACAATATAGCAATGTGATTTAACCATAAGAATTAAATAACCATAAAACAGGGTAAAACAGTGATGGGTTCCATTACACACCTCCCCCGTGACCATAAGCCGGCATACACGGTCTGATCCCAATGGATCGGCCTGGGGATGTCCGGACAAAACTATTTGTTGGTCACTTCTATAATTTGACAACCCATCAGCATTACTGCAATTCACATTTACTCACATTTGAAGAACAAAACAAATGCACACTTCACACAGCATTCACAGCAATAAACATTTCAAGGAGAGGGAAAATACATTTTACAAACTGGTTTCAGACAATAAAATAATGAGGCAGAAAAGCCTCAGCCTTCCAAATGAACTGAAGTCCTTTAGCAAAACCGTCCCAAGTTGCAGAGTACATTCCTCCCCCAGCTCGTGGTCGGGCCCCTATTGTAGGGGGCCCACTGTTCTTCCCCTGTACACCCACCCAAAAAGTCCAGGATCCCATCCCAACAGTCCAGGATCCCAGGGTCCAAAAGGTGGTCCACAATCTCTGTCCCATAGAAACCCCTTTCCACCCAGCCAGTCCCCACAGCTGGGCTGGGATTTCTAACACAGTCTCTGGGCCTATGTGACCACAAGGGGGTAATTCAGTACCCCTCTTAGAAAACACATTATTGTTGGGAGGCCAATAATATAACCACTGTAGGAAAGTACATACCGGTCTATGCTGGGGTCCAGCATCCACGATGGTATCCTGACCTGGACTGTCCCTTTCCTCTGGCTCCCGGGCATCTGTACCCCTGGACAGCTCCTCCTGGTCTTCTATCCTGGTGTCTGTCTCTGTTGCAGCCTGGAGAGCCACGCTGCTCCAAGCCAGGCTGTGCGTACAATCCTCCTGTGCCTCCTTTGGTTGAGCAACTGCGCACTGGCTCTCTGATGCAGGCTGGGGAATCTCGCAATTCCCACCCACCCTGTTCTTTGGGGCCCTCAGTTCACCCTCTTCCTCTACCTCTATTGCTTTTTGCTTAGCAACATTATCCCAGTCTTCCATGTTTAACTGGGTCTTTGGATTGGTGTCTGTTCCAGTGGGCGCCTGGACACTGGTTAACCAGGGCATCTTCCCACTTGGTACACTCTCCACTGGGGTGCCACACTGCACCCACAGCTCCTTTGACAAGGCTGGCACGCTTGCTGCCACTGGCTGATGACTAGGCCCTGACACAGTCGCTGCCTCTTCTAGGGGAAAACATTCTCCATCCCCAGGAGTTGGTAAAGTACCATCATTTACCCCTTCACACTCCTCCTGTACCTCATTCACAAGTAGATCCCAGTGATCCTCCTCCTGATCCTCTGTTAAGTCATCCTCAGAGAGCTCCTCTAGCCATCTCTGAGATACTTCTGCTTCCTCTGCTGCCTCTGTGTCTGCAGCTGCTTGTACTGGGTTAACCTCGTGGAGGGTGCCCAAAGATTCTTCATTAGACCGGGTCCCGAAGAAAGGTTGTTGAGGCTCACTCTGGTAGCAGTGTACTGCTGCCCGGTTTGCAGGGGAATTAGTTGGAGTATTCCACGTGGAGCGGTTTCTGTTTCTGGGACAGTCTCTCTGCATGTGGCCCTGCTGGTTACACGTGTGGCACCTGATGTACCGTGGAGGGGTTTGGTAGTTCCCACCACCCGGACGCAGTGCTGAGGTGGGGTTAATGGTGGGAGGTGGGTTAGCAGTTCCCAAGATGGACCGTGCCCGTGCCCACTGCTTTTCCATTATGTTTTCGTGGACATCTGCCATAATCCTCTCCAAGGTTTCTGTGGGAGGCGTACCTGGGAAAAAGGCCAGTCTGCTTTGGAGTTCTCTTCCAAACTCATTCTGTGTGCTGGCCGTAAGAGGTGCTGCAGCAGCTGCCAGGTCTCCCTCCATGAGTTCAGCAATAAGAGTAGCTTTGTTTTTATTGCTGGCAATAATTCCCCTTGCTTCCAATAGCTCTTTTAGCGTGGCCAGTTTCAAGTTGGTATAGTCTGTCCCCATTCACTATCCGTTCGGCTATATTCACATACCCTTTCCTTTCGGTTCCATACGAAATAGCAAATTTCCCAAATGGCTGTAACTGCCGAACAACTGTCTGCTGTGAGGTTTGAATCCCATCGCTGCCATCAATTGTAACGGAGTTGGAACATGAAGTCCAGTATCTCCGGTGGTATACGGTAAAATATCCAAGAAGCACTGCAGTCTCACAAGCCCCAACCTCCCATATTGGACGACACTCAATTGGGAGTCAAAAAATACTGTCTTTATTTTGTAATGCAGAAATATATATACATCTCTTCCCACAGGTAATACACATCCCCCTATTTGGCCACACAATACACATAGAGAGACAATAGGTTTGGTCACACACCCCGGAGGCTACCTGGCTACGTTGATACACTCAGACATTGATCAGATTATACTTCTCTTTGTTCTATGTCTCATAATGAAAACACTTTACACAATAGGTTTTTCCTGCTGCTAGGAGCCTCTGTAATAGGATTATCTGTTAGGCTAGCAGACCAACATATCTACAGTATAGCAATGTGATCATATTTTAACCATAAGAATTAAATAACCATAAAACAGGGTAAAACAGTGATGGGTTCCGTTACAAAAACCTCTTGGCGCAAAAAGTTCCCTTGACAAAGCCTTGTATTGACCCTGGATATATTTATATAAGGTACTCATATCCCCTCTTAGATGCCTTTTTTCTAGAGTAAATACGTTTAATTTGGTTAGTCTTTCTTCCTAACTTAGCCACTCCATTCCCTTTATTTGCTTTGTTGCCCTTCTCTGTACATTTTCCAGCTCTAAAATGTCCTTTCTATGTAGGGGTGCCCAAAATTGTACTCCATATTCCAAATGAACGTATAATATGGATTTGTATAGTGGGAGAATTATATTTGCTTCCCTTGTTTCTATACCCTTCTTAATACATGCTAATATTTTACTTGCCTTTGCAAATGCTGCTTGGCATTGAGCACTGTTACCTAGGCGGTTGTCCACAAGTACTCCCAAGTCCCTTTCAATATCCGATACTCCTAGATCTGCTCCCTTAAGGTTATAAATTGCATGCCTATTTTTCCTTCCCATCTACCACTTAAATGCCCATTCCTCTAATTTATGCAAATCCCTTTGGAGGTAAAGTACATCATTTTCTGACTTTTTTTGCTCAACTTTGTGTCATCAGCAAAAATGGAGACACCACACTCCAATCCCACTTTCAAGCCATTAATAAATATGTTAAAAAGGAGGGGACCTAATACTGAGCCATGAGGAACCCCACTTACCACATTAGTCCAATCAGAGTATGTTCCATTTACAACAACCCTTTGCTTCCTGTCTTTTAGCCAGCTCTCAATCCATGAGCAGATATTTACTTCAATTCCTGTATCTCTTAGTTTGCTCAATAGTCTCCCATGTGGCACTGTATCAAAAGCCTTTGCAAAATCCAAATAGACTACATCCACTTGCCTTGATAAAAGTTCCTACTAACCTCCTCATATAAACTAATTAGGTTTGTTTGACATGACCTATCCTTCATAAATCCATTTTGACTCCTACTTATAATCCTGGTTGAATAGACATATTCCTGTATATTATGCCTTATTAACCCTTCTAAAAGCTTTCCTACTACCGAAGTGAGAATCACTGGTCTATAATTCCCAGGATTTGCTCTTGCTCCCTTCTTAAAAATAGGTATCACCTCTGCCTTTCTCCAGTTATCTGGTAGAGACCCTGTGTTGAGTAAATCCTGAAAAATTAGATATAATGATTTTGCTATTACAGAGCCCAGCTCCCTCAGTACCCTTGGATGTATTCCATCAGGACCTGAGGCTTTATTAACATTTATTTTTTCCAACCTCTTTTGGATTTCTTCCTGCGTTAACCAGTTATTTGGCAAAGGTAGTGTAGCCCCATTATGTTGCAGTGACCCAAACACTGGTACCTCCCTTGTGTATACCAAAGAAAATAACCTATTTAGCTCATCTGCCTTTTCCTGGTCATTCATTTTCAGATGGTCTGTGTCACATTGTAATGTTCTTATAGCTTCCTTCCTCACCTTCTTCCCATTAATATACTTAAAACATATTTTAGGGTTAGTCTTACTCTCTTTTGCAATACATTTTTCATTTTCTATTTTAGCCAGTCTAATAGCGCTTTTGCAAGCCTTGTTGATTTCCTTGTACTCCCGTAAAGCAGTCTCTGTCCCCTCTTGTTTGTATAATTTTACATGCCTGTTTTTTACTCCATATCTTGATCTTTAAATCATTGTCAAGCCACATTGGATGGGATTTACTCCTTTTACTTTTATTCCCACATGGTATATGCCGATGTGTATGTATATTTATTAAGGATTTAAATGTTGTCCATTTATGTTCAGTGTTTTTACCCATCAGTTCTCTGTCCCAGTCTATACTTTGTATTGCTGCCCTTAGACCGTTAAAATCTGCCCTTTAAAAATTAAGAGTTTTTGTTGGCCCCTTAAAATTTTGTTTTTTTAATTCAATCTCAAATGAGACTGTGTTGTGATCACTGTTTCCCAAAGGTTGCCCTATTCCAACATTTGATACTATAGCAATATTATTTGTGATGACTAAATCTAAGATAGCTTCATTTCTAGAAGGCTCTTGCATAACCTGGGCCTGATAATGATCACTGATTGTACTCAAGAATCTGCTCCCCTTATCTGAACTGCTGGTCTGATTTATCCAGTTTATTTCAGGGTAATTAAAATCTCCTATTATTAGAACTTGCCCATGCTTAGCTGCATTTCCAATCTGTAACAATAATTGTATTTCCTCACTTTCAGCTATATTTGGGGGTTTATAGCATACTCCTACTAATATTCTTTTGGAATTTTCTGCTTCGTTATTTAACTCTACCCACAAACATTCAACATTATCGCTAGTTGCACCATAAATATCTTCTCTGACTATAGGCTTTAATTCAGGCTTAACATACAGACAAATCCCTCCTCCTCTTTTAACATTGCCTCTTTCTTTCCTAAATCGGTCATAACCATCTAGATTAACGTTTCAGCAATGCCTATTAAATCCCATTTTTCATGAATTGCTAATAATTCTAACTCTCCCATTTTTCCTGGCAAGCTTCTGGCATTAGCAAGCATACACCTTATGTTATGAGTCTGTAGTTCTGGAGTGTCTGCCACTGTACTTGAGTTACTTAGCATTATCTCCCTATTGACTGTACTAACCCTCGCCCATCTCCTCCCCCAGGGCTACCGTATATACTCAAGTATAAGCCGACCCGAGTATAAGCCGAGGCACCTATTTTACCACAAAATGCTGGGTAAAATGAGTGACACAAGTATAAGCCAAGGGTGGGAAATGTGCTGCCCCCTGTGTCCCTCTTGTGCCCTCTGTGTCTCCCTCTTGTGTCCCCCTCTCACTCCCGTTTCTCTTCTCCTGTGTTACTTCTCCCCTCTCCCTTCCCTGTGTCTCTTCCCCCCTCTCCCTTCCCTGTGTCTCTTCCACCCCTCTCCCTTCCCAGCACCGGTCTCCGCTCCTTCCGGCGTCTGTCGCGCATGAGACGTCATGTCATGAGCATATACCGGGTGCCGGCACCCGGTATATGCTTATGCCGTGACGTCACATGCGCGCCAGACGCCGGAAGGAGCGGAGGCCGGAGCAGGAGCTTCAGATTCAGGTAAGTGAGGGGAAAGGCAGAGGGGGGGGGGGGGGGGGGTATTTAGAGGGGTAGAATGAGGGGGGTTTAGAATGAGGAGGGGGGGTTGAGAATGAGGAGGGGGTTTTAGGATGAGGAGGGGGAGGGAAAGAGACACGGGGGGTTAGAGAGACACAGGGGGGTAGAGAGACACGGGGGGGGGGGGGTTAGAGAGACACGGTTGGGGAGAGGGGGCCAAAGGGGCCCTTTTTAGCCTTAAAAAAAGGGCTTAAAAACTTCGCTTATACTTGAGTATTTACGGTAGTTAATAAGTTCCTTACCCCCTCTACACTTACTACCCCATTACTTCTATCTTATCCCTCCCCCACCTACTAGTTTAAAAACTCCCCCAGCCATTCTACCATCCTATCTACTAGCACAAAAGCTCCCTTATCATTAAGGTGCAATACATCCCTGCTACAGTGCTCTAAAAACCCAAACCCCTCCTTAATGCACCACATTTTTAGCCATGCATTAGCCTCCCTAAGCTCCTTCTGCCTCCCTGGGCTAGCACGTGACACTGGTAGTATCTCAGAAAATACTACCTTGGAGCCTTTTTTACCTAGTTTTATAAAATCATTCTTTAGGACACTCCATCTTCCACTAACTTTGTCACTGGTAACGATATTTACCAAGACCGCCAGTTCCGGCCCCTCCGGATAATTTGTCTACCTGATCCACAACATGCCGAACCCGAGCACCCGGTAGTCAGCAAACTGTTCGATTGTTGGGATCTGGGTAACAAATCACCCTTTCTACCTTCCTAATAATAGAGACCCAACCACCAGAACCAGCCTGTTGCTCTGCCTATTCTCTCCTCCCACTCCTCCAGTAGAACTGTTCTCCCGGCTGTTAGAGGGAACAGCTGTATCTGGCATTGCCCCAACAGTTTCACTCAATCTGGCAAATCTGTTAGTGCTTGCCAACTCAGAACTGGCCTCCCTCCTGCTCCTGTTCCCCATGCTTTCCCTTGTAACTGTAACTCAGCTACCTTCCTGGACATTCTCACTAGCCCTAGCTCCACCCTCCATGCTAGGCCCAGCTAAACTGTGCTCTGTGAGCACCAACCCCCTTTCCAGTGGAGCAATAACACTAAGTGCTGCAAATCTCCTCTTCAGTTCTCCAATTTGAGTTGTTGAGTTCTTGATCTTTTGAAGAATTTCATAATGAGCAAAATGTTTTTAGAAAAGCAAATAAATAAATCTGGTTTTCAATGCAATAACTATTATTTTGGGGAATTCCTTTACTGTGTCATTCAATTGCATTGAAGGTGCTACAAAATTAAAAAACGACACTATAAGTGGAACCTTAGCTATATCCAAGGGGAAATATCATTTTTACAAATAAGGCAATGGCTGCACATTGTGTGGTGCCTATGGCATCACTGTACAAGACCTGTACTGCACTAGAAGCTTGGCTGGCTGACTTAGGTTTCATGTTACCATATATGTATTACTGCCTCCTACTGCAATATATGTTCAATCTTCCCTTGATTGTTTAACAAGCTTGAGTGGTCATCTCTTCATGCACATGAAGAGCTGTAATATTCCATGAATCACTTGTATTCCCTGAATATATATTTCTAACATAGTCCCAAGGTGCATTGAGTGATGTAAATGGCATTACATACATGTTGGAGATGCTCATCTGATTATACATAAGCTTGGGAAATAATATATCTCCCTAATTATATATCTCCCTCATGCCGCACACACTCTCTGTTAAGTATATATATAGTTCTGGGTACTTTTAATAAATGCAAGTATTACTTCTAAACCAGATGAATCCATACTTTTCATGTGAGGAGCTATATTGGAAATATTTTCTCAAACAAAGGGCCATGAAGCAATTTTCAGAAATATTAATTGAAACAAAAATTATATAAACACATTTCAGGAAGATCCATTCTTTCCAATGTGTACATTTTGTTATTGTTTTTGCCTTGAACCTAACCCATGTCTAGCGCTATGAAGTATGTTGGTCCAAATAAACGATAATAAGAATAAGAAAAAATTATCATTATTCACTATATTTTGAAGATATCTGACATATTTGGCTTGTGCAAATGCCAGCATCATTCCTCCTAACTTGGTATTGTAGTTGTGTCAACTTTCATGGAGAACTAAATATGATAACTGTTCTTTCACATTTTGCTTTGTTCTGTATCACATATAATAGTAGTCAAACTGCGAATCGTCGTCATGCTTAGCGAGGGACGGAGTTCTAGCTACAAATGCTGACCCTCGCGAAGCGAGGGGCCGCATTTGCGGAGGTGGAGGCTCCAATGTCGTTTTTTTTCCCTTGCTTAGCCAATTTTGGATTGTCGAAAACCCCAAATATTGGTCAAAATCGCTTGCAACCTCACTCCCAGGCTTCCTGGCTCTCCCCCTGTGCTGTCTGTGAGTGCGTTATTATATTTGTTAAATTATTTTTTTTTGTTTTTAGGGCTTACATATGTGACGGCGCCACTGGCTGCAATGAGCACCTTTTGTGCTCATTGATGCCTAAGTGCTGCCTTGATTTGCAAGGCTCGCATGTGTGACGGCGCAGCTGGCTACAATGAGCTCCTTTGGCACTCATTGCAGCCTAAGTGCTGCGCAGCTGCTTCGCTTTGCGATGCTCGCATGTGTGACGGCGCCGCTGGCTGCAATGAGCTCCTTCGGCGCTCATCCAGCCTAATTCCTGCGCTGTACACTGTTCGCCTTGCTTTGCAAGGCTTCGCATGTGAGCGCCTTTGACGCTCTTCCAGCCTAAGTCCTGCGCCATACAAGGCTTGCCTCGCTTCGTGAGGCTTCGCAGATGAGTGCCTTTGGCGCTCATCCAGCCTAAGTCCTGCACGTTACACGGCTCGCCTCGCTGCGCAAGGCTTCGCAGATGAGTGCCGTACACGGAAAGTGGATATTTTTTTCTCTGTAATTAATTAATTTATTGAATTACTCAATGTTTCAGTCCCACAATGTTCGCTCAACCACCCACAACCAGTGTCACAACCTCACTGTTGCTGTAGTCTCTAAAATGTCTACATTAACCCTCCCCAATAGTTTACTAAAAAATGATTATTGATAAATACAATAGATTAACATCTTAACTGCAGATGATAAAAGATAGACTCAAACTTAGATTTTTCTCTTTAATGTAGGGTCACTTCCCAACTGCATGTTAGCAGGGTATGCTCAGATGATGTTGTGTTTTTAATGTCTCCAAACCTAAGCCTAGTATAACCAGTAGGTTCAAAATTGATGTATGAGGCAACACAAATCAACTTGCCTAAGAATCAAAAATAAATAATATCATAACTTTATCCAGTGTTTCATGATGAATAGTAACCTGGAGTTCCACTTATAGTAGTAAATATGAGACGTCTGTGCAGCAAGTGCAAAGCATTGGGGCCCCCAACAGGGCAGAAGCACTTTACCAATGGCAGCAGCCTAGTGTAAAGGGGGACTCTTATGATATTACTGAAGAACAGCACAAGAAATAGATGTAGCAGACACGTCACTAGCTCTACCTCTGCTTGCAAGTGAACTTTCCAATAGCTATTACATTCCCCCTGCAGCAAGCCCTTATGAGAGATTGCAACATATGAACTGTTCCCTGCTCTATGGGAGATTTTCACTGAAGTGCTTACTGTAAAGGCTTACTGCCTTTACGAGAACACTTCAGAAGCAACTCCTAACACAGCTCTATACCTGTAAATGATTCTTAATATATTACATTAAATTCAACTTAAGAAATCAAAGGTTATCAGAACACAAGTATTGTATGAATTGCCCAATAAGGACATATAGTGTTCCCAATTTATTGGTCTTTCACGATAATACACATATACGTATATATATGTATACACATACACACATATAAGTATATACAACAATGCCAGATATTTGTGGTATGACTCATATACAGATTTTCACCATTCATAAATATACCAATTACAGTCCCCACAGTCAGTATTCCTCTCTATAGAGGGAATTATGTATGTTAGTTTCAGGAGATAGTTTCTTATCTGAAATAGATGGGTTAATGTCCTTTCTTTTGTCGGGAAAAAGCCAGAAAAAGTCCAATCCCCTTCAGATGATTCTTGGAGATCCTTTTCTTGGATATATATTTCTGCTGGCATATAGTCTGCTGTTTCTTCAGACAGTCACGGTCACCACAGGACTTATATGAAACACAAGAGGGTATAGGGAGGAAAGAAGCGCAACACCATATCCTAGTGCAGATAAACTTAATTTATTGATTGGAGATAAAATATACAAATCAATCCATTCACTTTTGTCTACCTCGTGAACAGAAGTAAGTTATTAACACTCTTGGATATCCACTTGCATTGTGGTCCACGTCACAGGTAGAACAGATGAATATCAAGCACAAATACCAAAAACGATCTTGTTAACTACAAGATGTTATATGGTAAGTACAGAGTGCGTATGGGTTCTTGTACCTTAAAACACAGGTGGGGTCCACCAAGTACCCTCTCCACCTGGAGAACAAATCTCCATGTTAACTAAGGTTGTGTTCCGGTCAAGAGTAATTGTTTCCCCTAAACACACTATTGTTACTTCTATCATAAATAGTATAACACAGAACCCAAAACACAGTGCTCAACACCAATGGTGGGCAAAGTATAATATATAAAATAGTATCAATAATAGTATTAAACGCATTTCACTTCAAAAACAATATATATATATACACGTGCAGAACTGGGGACATAAATACAATCTCACTTCCTTCTAGTGCAAATTCAGTATATCCAGTGATCCAAAGTAGGACTGGGAGTCTACATAAACCTTCTTAGATCATACCTTGTACTCAGGTATGTAGTTTTGTGGGGGAAAAACATCCCTAATCAGTATATGTGTTGCTAGGCAGCCCCACAGATACTTTCACTTTACTTCCTGTATAAACCGGAAGTATGCAAATCGCGTCACTCATTGCCATGGCAACTTCAACGCTCTCTTCGTTTCTAGCTTCTTAAACACAGAGGAAAATTAAGCATCAAAACAGCAGAAACAACAGAACACACATAGCTATACCAGTCCCCAGCAGTGCAGTAATACCACAGTATACTTTACACTCTGGGTTCACTAGTATATTTAATCTCACAAAATCGTGAGCAAGTGTATATAGAGTCAAAATGAAACTTGTCCATGTAAACCACTTCTGAGTGATAAAATTATTAAAATATATATACAAATAAATAAATGAAATATCTTAAGCTCTATTCCAGAAATATAACCAGATCTGTGTGGATACAGTGCACTTATGACTGAAAAATAAGTCAATGCCAGAAGTGGTATACATGCACAAGATTCAGGATGTAAGGGAGGTAAATATAAAGCAAAAGGTAGAAGAATCCAACATCGAAAGAAAAAAAATTAATGTTAAATATATATTTTGAAAGTCTTTAACATCTCCAAAAGAGATTTAAACCAATATGAGATTAAAATTCTCCAAAGAGGATTATCCTTTGCACCTACTGCAGATCCAAACTGGTTTAAATTATTTATAGATACTCGTTTATTAGAAACCTGACTCTGACTAGACACTTCACTAAAATGGAAAGAGAAAGACGTACGCTGAATACTATGAGCACAATAGAAGAGCACATGGACAACAGAAATACTCTGGACTTCTGTATGATATGAGAGAGATTGGAAATGATATTGTATCTGACGATTCACCTCCAGAAGAAAGGCACGGCTATGGGCACTAAATTTGCCTCTAGCTTTGCCAATGTTTTTATGGGTCTATGGGAAGACTTATACATTTGGAAGGACAACCCATTTAGTAAAAACATTGTATTCTGGAGATGCTTCATTGATGATATTATAATCATTTGGCAATCAGATGAGATCACCAAGAAGAATGATTTTCTCCAATTCAATATGAATAGTGATAAGTCCTCCATACCCTTTTTTGGGTGTTATTCTTCCTGGAGAAGAAGGGAACATTACCTCTAGCTTGTACACCAAGCCCACGGATACCAACAAGTATCTCCCTGCTAGGAGTGGATCAGATGTAACTGTACCCATCTGAAGGATTTTGTAATTGAGAGCCAGATCCTTTTGAAAAATGTTTGTGCCAAAGGATACAATAACGGAGTTGTCCAGAGAGCCTTTGAACAGGTCAAAGATATCAATAGACAGGATCTTCTTGAAGAAAACAACAAAAGAGAAAAGAAAAACCATAAAACTGAAAAAGGCAATCCTTGCAGATTTTTGATCAAGTACAATCAAGCTGCCGGGCAAAATAGTGAAGGCCATCAAGAAAAACTGGCATATCCAAAAAAAGACAAAGTACTTGGAGGAGTTCTGCCCAACATACCGACAGTTATATTCAAGAAAACTCAAAACTTGAAGAACATCCTCACACTGTGCAAATTGAGAAACAACTTGGGTCGATGAATAAACATTGGATGAGGCAGCCTAAAGGATGCTTTAAATGTAACAAGATCAGATTTAGTACCTGTAGACACTCTAAACCAACACAGAAGGATTCTTTCTATTCCACAGGTAAAAAAAAATATTTCACATTAAACATTGTCTCACTTGTAAATCAGATTTTGTTGTTTATGTAATCACATGAATTTGTGGGAAACAATATACCGGTCGCACAACAAAACCCCTCAAAGTGAGATTTTATGAGCATTTATATAATGTCAATAAAGACATATTAACAAATGGCTTTTTGGCACATGTGGTCACTGAACACAACAAGGACACTAGAGGTGTTATAGTGCAGGCAGTTGATCACATTAAAAATAACATACGTAGGGGCAATCGGACTGTGAGGTTGAGACAATGTGAGACACTGTGGATACATAAATAATAAACCTTAGAGCCACAAGGGCTCAATAAGGATATTGACCTTGCGGCATATCTGATATAAGCCTGAGTCATCATTTTTTAACAGCATTATCCTACGTTTAGCCTTCAGAGTAGGGTATACATTTAGTTGCTTTAAAAGTAGTATATTGAGATCTTGTCCACAGATCCACTGATGATACATTGTATTGTATATATAAGAAATCCACTCCAGGTAACTTGGAGTTAATTCCCTGGAGCTGGGCTAATTGAAGCTGCAGGTGTAAATAGCCTTTTAAAAGACACAAACAGGGATGGGAAGGGATGCTGATTAGGCTCTGGCCTAAGGGCTGTGAGCAGTGTGTGGATCTGCAGTCTGTGTGAAGAAGCTGGGATAGAGAACCTTAGACAGCACTGTTACTGTTGGATCCTGAGAGCTGGGATAAGCTCTGAAGTAAGGCGGTAAGGAAGACTGCTTAAAATACAGAAATACATTGGCACGTAAGTGAGGATTGCCTGGAGTGAACAGGATGCTGCTGCAGACCAGCGGAGCGCTCCTCACAACCCCGGAGTCACAGTGTGCCCCCAAAGGTCGGTATAGACTCAGAGTTTGAAGATTTCTTTCAAAGGAGAGAAAGAGTTAAGTCCTGGAGCAGTGACCAGCGAGTGCACAGCCTAAAAGGTACAGCTAGCAGAGAGAGCTGTCAGCTGTTTGAACTGCATAGAGACATAGCATTGGAGCTAGGGTCTGGTTGCTTTGAGAAAGGCTAGTGAAAGGACTGTTGATAATATTCACACGAGAGAATGGACTTAAAGGGAGCACCCCTCTGTGTAAGAATGTACTGTTTTACCTGCAGACTGAGAAGTGGGCTCAGGGCTAGTCAGGGAGTTCCTGCAAATAAGCAAGCCCATTTGTGTAGATGTTTCTTTTATGTTGTAATTAAACTATTTTGAAACACATTATTAAAAGCGAATATAAAAATATATTGGGACTCAGTGGTTTATGGGGAAATCACAGGAGCAACCGGTAGCCAAAGGCCGGCCCTGTCACAAGTCCTTATTGACACATATGGAATAACATTCTCCACACACATTATTTTGGAAGGTGGGTATGTGTAGATTGTATGTATGTATGTATATATATATATATATATATATATATATATATATATATATATAATTTGTACATATGTAAGTGTTCCTCTGTATTGTACATATATTATATATTGTTTTTCCTGTACCTCCCTCTCTTATTAATTAGCCTATTATGTATTTTGATTGGAGGGTGTTACATTTTTGTTTGGGCCACCGTCAGACTCTCATTGTTTTATACAATTGTATATATTTGTTTATTTATTGACCCTACTCCCATGGCCATATATACACATAGTTCTATTAATATCATCTTTTTTTAGTCATAAGTGGACTGTATCCACTTAGATATGGTTGTATTTTTGAAGTAGAGCTTAAGATATTTCATTTATTTATTTATATAGTTTTTTTAATCATTTTATCACACTCTGTCATTTTAACATTTACAGTCAATGCCAGAAGTGGTATACATGGACAAGATTCATTTTGACTCTATACACACTTGCTCACGATTTTGTGAGATTATATATACTAGTGAACCCAGAGTGTAAACTGGTATTACTGCACTGATGGGGACTGGTATAGCGCTGTGTGTTCTGTTGTTTCTGCTTTTTTGTGTGGCCTCAACATAATGTACATTGTCATCTTGCTGATATATCTATTGTTTGGCCTTAGAGTTATGTGAAAGCAAGTATTTTGTGTATTTAATAACTGTTGGGGCATGGGGTGTGAGCGATGGTAAGGGAGGGGGGGGGGGGGTATATGGAGTGACCTAGCTCTATGTGTGTTCTTTAAATTATGTTTCATGCTATTATGTGTAATCTGTAAATATGTGTCTACAAGGATTAAGTGTAAAATTGTAAAAAGTATAATAGAAATAAACAAAACCAAGAAGGAGTTGTCACATTATACAGATATCACCTATTATTACTATCAATACAGCAACACACATTTTAGTTTCAGAGCCGTTGCTGTGTGATGTAGGCGAGTAGAAGTTTATGTTTTGTGAACATGATAATGTATGATTTTTGAATGCACATACTCATCTTGCAGGGCCTCTGACCAAGAATAATGGTAATTTACTGCTCTGAAAACTCTCCTACTCTCTCACTGAAAAACATCTAACTCCGGGACCTATGTGCTAGTTCGTCAGAAAATACAACACAGTCAATGCATGGGCTGGTATAATGCACCTTTATACTTTTTTCAGTGAGAGGTGATAGTGTATGTTTTTAAGCGTATGTCTGTGCATTATTTGTTTGCCCAAGATGGAGGGAGAAGTGAGTGGAGGAGAGAAGGATGGGAGAGGTTAGGGTAGAAAGGAGGAGCCTGAAAGGGAGTGAAAGACACCCATACAATAGGCACACCAGATTTAGGGCCATTGGGGAAGTCCTCTGCGGCTAGTGATGGAGGAAGGGGATTACACTCAGGACCAGCACAAGGAGTTATTGATTCCATAGCACACTTATGGGTCACAAAGCTTTGTTGTCCTTCTGTGCTCCATCCATGACCGGTCCCATATCCTCCATGGAGGCCGAGAGGGTAGAGCTGGTAAAAGGGAAGGATGTGGAGAGAGGTGGCAGCAGAGTTTAGCACTGTGGGAGTGCACATCAAGCATTGGAGCTAGGGTCTGGTTGCTTTGAGAAAGGCTAGTGAAAGGACTGTTGATAATATTCACACGAGAGAATGGACTTAAAGGGAGCACCCCTCTGTGTAAGAATGTACTGTTTTACCTGCAGACTGAGAAGTGGGCTCAGGGCTAGTCAGGGAGTTCCTGCAAATAAGCAAGCCCATTTGTGTAGATGTTTCTTTTATGTTGTAATTAAACTATTTTGAAACACATTATTAAAAGCGAATATAAAAATATATTGGGACTCAGTGGTTTATGGGGAAATCACAGGAGCAACCGGTAGCCAAAGGCCGGCCCTGTCACAAGTCCTTATTGACACATATGGAATAACATTCTCCACACACATTATTTTGGAAGGTGGGTATGTGTAGATTGTATGTATGTATGTATATATATATATATATATATATATATATATAATTTGTACATATGTAAGTGTTCCTCTGTATTGTACATATATTATATATTGTTTTTCCTGTACCTCCCTCTCTTATTAATTAGCCTATTATGTATTTTGATTGGAGGGTGTTACATTTTTGTTTGGGCCACCGTCAGACTCTCATTGTTTTATACAATTGTATATATTTGTTTATTTATTGACCCTACTCCCATGGCCATATATACACATAGTTCTATTAATATCATCTTTTTTTAGTCATAAGTGGACTGTATCCACTTAGATATGGTTGTATTTTTGAAGTAGAGCTTAAGATATTTCATTTATTTATTTATATAGTTTTTTTAATCATTTTATCACACTCTGTCATTTTAACATTTACAGTCAATGCCAGAAGTGGTATACATGGACAAGATTCATTTTGACTCTATACACACTTGCTCACGATTTTGTGAGATTATATATACTAGTGAACCCAGAGTGTAAACTGGTATTACTGCACTGATGGGGACTGGTATAGCGCTGTGTGTTCTGTTGTTTCTGCTTTTTTGCGTGGCCTCAACATAATGTACATTGTCATCTTGCTGATATATCTATTGTTTGGCCTTAGAGTTATGTGAAAGCAAGTATTTTGTGTATTTAATAACTGTTGGGGCATGGGGTGTGAGCGATGGTAAGGGAGGGGGGGGGTATATGGAGTGACCTAGCTCTATGTGTGTTCTTTAAATTATGTTTCATGCTATTATGTGTAATCTGTAAATATGTGTCTACAAGGATTAAGTGTAAAATTGTAAAAAGTATAATAGAAATAAACAAAACCAAGAAGGAGTTGTCACATTATACAGATATCACCTATTATTACTATCAATACAGCAACACACATTTTAGTTTCAGAGCCGTTGCTGTGTGATGTAGGCGAGTAGAAGTTTATGTTTTGTGAACATGATGATGTATGATTTTTGAATGCACATACTCATCTTGCAGGGCCTCTGACCAAGAATAATGGTAATTTACTGCTCTGAAAACTCTCCTACTCTCTCACTGAAAAACATCTAACTCCGGGACCTATGTGCTAGTTCGTCAGAAAATACAACACAGTCAATGCATGGGCTGGTATAATGCACCTTTATACTTTTTTCAGTGAGAGGTGATAGTGTATGTTTTTAAGCGTATGTCTGTGCATTATTTGTTTGCCCAAGATGGAGGGAGAAGTGAGTGGAGGAGAGAAGGATGGGAGAGGTTAGGGTAGAAAGGAGGAGCCTGAAAGGGAGTGAAAGACACCCATACAATAGGCACACCAGATTTAGGGCCATTGGGGAAGTCCTCTGCGGCTAGTGATGGAGGAAGGGGATTACACTCAGGACCAGCACAAGGAGTTATTGATTCCATAGCACACTTATGGGTCACAAAGCTTTGTTGTCCTTCTGTGCTCCATCCATGACCGGTCCCATATCCTCCATGGAGGCCGAGAGGGTAGAGCTGGTAAAAGGGAAGGATGTGGAGAGAGGTGGCAGCAGAGTTTAGCACTGTGGGAGTGCACATCAAGGATGTCAAGCGTGTCAATCACTGCTTTGATGACGGCTGGGAAAATATGGTTTCGGAAGCTACCAATACAAGAGCCACATATGGTTGACCACTAGCAGTCATGGAATATAATGATTGGGAGCAACTCTTGAGGGGCAGGATGTGCTCAGCCAACCTAGTGGGATTACCATTATTCTTGATCCGAGACCCTGCAAGATGAGTATGTGCATTCAAAAATCATACACAAAATTTTGTGAAAATATGTTCACAAATAATACACCAACTGATGTGGCCTACATCACACAACAACGGCTCTGAAACTAAAATGTGTGATGTTGTATTGATAGTAATAATATACGAAAACAGGTCATATCTGTATAATGTGACAACTCCTTGCTGGTTTTGTTTATTTCTATTATACTATTTACGTTTTTACACTTAATCCTTGTTGACACATATTTACAGATTACACAAAATACCATTAAACATAATTTAAAGAACACACATAGAGACACATAGAGCTAGGGCACTCAGGTGAGTTGGTATATTGTTACAGTTACAGTATTTAGCACTGTACTGTACATGCATGTTGATTATTTTTTTTATCCTCCTTAGCTTTTTTTCTTGACCTCTTTTTTTCCGATTTTTGTTTTGTCATCCACTGTGAAACTGGAATGGATTACACAGTCCAGAAGTTGAATCATATGTTTAATTGAGCAGATCTAGACAAGTTGTAAGTGCTATGCACATAAATCGTTTCTTCCATTAAATGGAGTGATTTCTGATAATCCTTTTTTTCATTGGATTGCGGTTGCAGTGGTGTAGTGACCACATGTGACCCTGGTAGGTGCTATGCATCATGCTTATTTTAGACTATGACATTACCCCCTTTAGCTATCCCCTTTTTCCCACAAGCCTCTTACTCTCCAGGGATCCGCCCACACCACACCCATGAAGTTATTGCACAGTCTTGTCCATTTCTGATTATGTTCTGTGTATGAAATAAAACTTTGTTTTACTGTTCTCACCGTGTCAGTGTGTTTTCAAAGGTTGGGGTTTTGGGACATCCACATACATCACATTTGTGCCACATTCCTATTTCTGTAAACTAATGAGCCCTAGTTACTATGCAATTGAATAATACATGACATGACAATAATGCTAATAATAATAATAATAGTAATAATAGCATTAGATATCATATAATAATATATATCATATATAAAAATAATAAAGGGTTAATACATATGCAAAGTCCAACTGTGGAGTATAAACATTCCCTGAAGGTGTGGTAACAATATGACAGGTGACAATGTTAAATGATTAATAGCCAAACTTAATGGGAGGTCACCAAATGGGAATCAGTATACATCTTGGCACATGGCCACCAGCAATGGCGTGGGACTTTCCAGGATGGGCCTAGTGGCAATTATCCCTGATGGAGGTGAGTTGGCTGTTGGTTCAGGTGCGCAGCCTCCATGTTTTTTTGCTGCCCTTTTTTTTTTTTATTGTTTACAAAAATATGAATAATAATCAATCGCATACTTAAATAACATACATACTTCCCACACAATGGGAGTTTCCAAATGTTTGCATCATTGAGAAAAAAAGTGATAAACGTATACCAAGAGTAGGATATTCTTTTAAATTTCATCTTGTAACAGAAATAATTCACTCGTCAATCGATTTCTGTTTTGTATATTTTTACTGATCCAATTTATGCCAGTTGAATGATTTGATGATTAATAGAATATGAGAGATTAATCATTTTTCTTGGGTGACTAACAACTCAAGATCCAAATGAAATAATACTACTTCCAGTGTACATGGGAACTTTTTCCCCACTATCGTAGCTATGTGTTTACAGCAGATATCCTATAGGGTTTTAATTTTTTCGCACTCCCACCAAATAGGTATGGCAGTACCTAACTTCACACATCCCTTCCAGCAAGTTGGGGGAGTATGTGGATCAAATTTGTTTATAATTTCTGGCACCCAATACCATTTTTGAGTTAATTTTAAATATAGTTTCATATATGCGGTATTTATGGAGGATTTTATAACTAAACCTAATGATTTGGACTATTTCTGTTCATCATATTTTAGTTTAATGTTTCCCATTCTTATGTTTGATTTTATAAAGGTGACAGATTTATCTCTTATTTTACTTATTTTTGAGATTAGGTGTAAATCTGATACCTTAATCATAAATTCTTCCATCTCAAACATTTTGTAAATTTATTATTTTTTGTATCCATTTTGAATCAGGGTTTCCACTATTGATCTATAATTTAACCATGCTAGTTTATCCAACCTATATTTTTAGAGAGATCAGCATGTTCCATTAGGGTCCCTGAAAGGTATAGGTCTGCTATATATCTTATCTCTGCCTTCTTTAATAGACCAACGATTGCCTCACTTAGTTTTCTTCTCAATATTTCTATGGGGGCAATTAGGGAAGGAGCATGTAACATTTCCAATTTCACTTTGTTTTTATCCCATGATTTCATTAGAGATATTAGCCCTCCTGGAAGATTTTTCATAATTTTAGAGTCTGGTGTAGAAGTTCCTATTAGGTATCCAATTATGTTGTCCCTTATTAGATCTTCTTCTATAGTCTTCTAAATAGTTACTCTATGTTGGACTTTCCAACTAACTATGTGTGCTATTGCGAATTTATCAAATACTTTATCTATTTTATAGATGGTTTACCAATCCCACGTAGCTCAAATTTTCTACATGATATATATTTTTTTAATTCTATTTTTTTTACCAAGGTATATGAAACCGTCTATTTTCTGGATTGATTTTTTAATATAATTAGGAACTCTATCTGGGATATATCTAAACAAATAGGTAAACTTATGGATAATACTCATTTTAGTGGCAACAATTCTAGCTGACCATGATCGCTTTAGATTTCACCAATCATAAGGAACAGATTTGTTTTAATCTTTATTCAATTTTTTATCTGGAAAGAAAATTTGATTCCTTGGTGTTTAATAGATTTAGATCTACAGTTGATTTTATAAGCTTCCTCTGGAGATCTTTTATTTTCCATACTTAGGCCTTTATATATGGTATCTGTCTTTTGATAATTTATCCTAAAATATGAGACTTTGCTAAACTCTGATATTATATCATATAAGTTAGCAAAGGAGACTTCATGATCAGTTTAAGTCAGTATAATGTCATCATTATTTTATATTCATGTTTGCCGATTTGTATTCCTTTAATTTTTTCTGAATCTCCAATTAACGTTGCCAGGGATTCTATAAAGAGGAGAAATAACAGTCAAGATAGGGGACACCCTTGGCGTGTTCCATTACCAATATCAAATTACTCAGATTCAAGGCCCGGAACATCTATGAGAGCTTTCGTTTTTTATATAGGTTTTTTATTGGGTGCAAACTGAGCTAGACCACATTTTTGCAGTCCGGCTTCAAGGAAATCCCAACTGACCCTGTCAAATGCCTTTTCGGCATCATGTGACAGGATCATTGTGAAATCAACTAGTCGTCTGGTGTTATCAGCTGCCTGCCGACCCTTAATGAATCCCGACTGATCTAAAAGTATTAATTTGGGGATTATACTATTTAGTCTGTTAGCCAAGTTTTATATTTAGTAATAATATGGGGCAGTAGCTCCTGCAATCCTTGGGATCTTTACGAGGCTTTAAGATGTTTATGATTTTGGCTTCCACAAGTTCTGGTATTTTTTTCCCTGTGTTTTTGCTCTCCTATTTCCTTAACAAATAACTTGTAGTATAGATTATCAAATCCATCTATGCCTGGGGCTTTGTTGGATTTTCCCTTTTTAATAACCTCACCTATTTCTTCATATGTAAAGTTTTTATTTAGACCAATTAGATCTTCTTCTGTTATCATAGGGAGATTTATTTTCTCTAAAAATGTATCTATGGACTCTTTTCCAGGCTGAATGAAAGTGGGATCACTTTCCAAGTTATAAAAGGATTTATAAAACTCCATTAAAGTGTTGCTAATTTTATCAGGGTTTCTGTTTATCCTATTATCAGGTCCCCTTAGACTTAATATTTTGTTCTGATTCCTTTGTTTCTTCAGTTTATTGGTATTTTATTAGTTAGGTTAGTTTATTAGTATTTAACTGTTTTATTTCCCATTAAAAAATGGGATTGCTGATATTTCCAGAGTAAGGAGTCTGTCTGGTGTTGTAATATTTTATTTATCTGGGCGTTGATTTCAGCAATTTGTATTCTGTTTTTTTTATTATGTATCAATCTATTTTGCCTCTGCAATTTCTCTAATTCAATGTACAAACATCTTAATGGTTTTCCCCTTGCCTTATGTATTTTTGCCATTTGAGATATCATTAATCCACGTATTACTGACTTATGGGAACACCATAAGGTAGTTGCTGAGTCTATGAAGTCTTTGTTTATCT
Organism: Discoglossus pictus; assembly: GCA_027410445.1. NCBI lineage: Eukaryota > Metazoa > Chordata > Amphibia > Anura > Alytidae > Discoglossus > Discoglossus pictus. The sequence continues at coordinate 252,390,078 of CM050163.1, forward strand.
TTAAAAAATCTCTCACTTCTTTTTTTAATGACTCAAGAGAATCTGTGTTTTTCAATAGAATTGGATCTAATTTCTACCTTTTTTTATTTGTTCCATTTTATCTAAATTTGTAATTAAAATTAAATGGTCAGAGCATGGTGCTAGTTTGATCTCTATGTTTTCTCGATGTTCGTTCTAGGTTTAGCTCTAGTAAGATGTAATCCAGTCTAGAGTAGGAGGCAAAGCGATTTGAGAAAAAGGTATAGTCTTTCTCATATGAGTGTAGAAGTCTCCATCCATCTAATAGATCATAATTATTTACCTCATTTGAAAAATCCCTTGATACCTTTTCTATCTCAGATTATTTTTTTAACTTACCTATTCATAGTTATATAGTTACATAGTAATTAAGGTTGAAAAAAGACTTTCAGTCCATCAAGTTCAACCTTTTAAGATCTCCTCTGATCTGCAATATGCAGATTAAATATTAATTAATTAGTTGTTAATTAATTATCAATCAATTATTTAATTCTTTTTTATTTATTTTATTTTTAATAATTAATTAATCCAGCAAACAGAAAAAAAAAAAGTGAGACTTAGCCAATCGTCTCAAAGGAAGACCCCAGATACTGGCAATCGGATTTCTCCCTGGATCAATACTGTCTCTCTAATTATCCATGATAACCCTGAATTACCTTTTTAATTAGAAAAAAATCCAGTCCCCTTTTAAAGTTATCTATCGAATCCGCTGTCACCACCTCCTCTGGTAGAGAATTCCACATATTAACCACCCTTACTGTGAAGAAGGATGTATTTATATAAGGTAATCATATCTCCTCTTAGACACCTTTTTTCTAGAGAAAATAAGTTTAATTTGGTTAATCTTTCTTCAAAACTTAACCCCTCCATTCCCCTTATTAGTTTTGTTTACCTCCTCTGTACCTTTCCCAGCTCTAAAATGGCCTTTTTATGAAGTGGTGCCCAAAATTGAACTCCATATTCCAAATGAGGGCGTACTAGAGATTTGTATAGTGGCAGAATTATATTTGCTTCCCTTGCTTCTATACCCTTCTTAATACATGCTAATATTTTATTTGCCTTTGCAGCTGCTGTTTGGCTTTGAGCACTGTTACCTAGGTGGTTGCCCACAAGCACTCCCAAATCCCTTTCAATATCTGATACACCTAGATTTAGTCCAATCGGAGTATGTTTCATTTTCTTCAACCCTTTACTTCCTGTCTTTTAGCCAGCTCTCAATCCATGAGCAGATATTGCTTCAATTCCTGTATCCCCTAGTTTGCACAATAGTCTCCCATGTGGCACTGTATCAAAAGCCTTTGAAAAATCCAAAAAGACTACATCCACTGAGTACCTTGATCCAGGTTCCTACTAACCTCCTCAAAGAAACTTTACATTTGTTTGACATGACCTATCCCTCATAAATCTAGGTTGACTCCTACTTATAATCCTGTTCAAATAGATATATTCTTGTATATTACCCCTTATTAACCTTCTATCGACTAATGGATTCATCACGATATTTAAGTCGCCACATATGCACAATAGTCCCTTCTTGATTTTATATATTTCTTTCATTATTCAGGAAACTCATTTGTTTTGTGTTTGGCAAATATAAATTTACTAGGGTTATGATCTTGTCATTAATGGCGCCAAACCAAATTATATATCTGCCCTGAGGGTCAATATTAGTGTGTTCTTCTTGAATTTTTAGTCTACTGGTAAAAAAAATGATACACCTCGTAATTTGTTGTTATATGTTGAATCAATCCTTTTGTGATATCTTTTATTATTCATGTATTGCAGGGTATCTCATTTTAGGTGGGTCTCTTGTAGACACAAGATATCTGTCTTACATTTGATATAGTTGATATAGGCTATCTTTCTCTTGGTTGAGGAGTTTAATCCATTGACGTTGTGAGTCAGAATTTTAATTACCCTTACTGAGTGATTTGGTTGGTATTAGATCAATTTGCAATTTATCATCTTTTTATCCTTCTTAACAAACAGCTTTTGTTTAGAAAACACCTTCATACCCTCATTCAAACTACAAATATACATACTCCAAATATGACATATTTCTGAGTTGAACACTTCTAGCAAGGCTATATTGCTGATCTAGGGAAATGATAGAAGGTTATTAAACCATTGTAATTGGGAGGTCATGTAGATAATTGTTTCTTTTTTCTTTTGCTCCTATGAGATTAGTCATCTAAGAGCCAGGTACTGGGGCTTGCTAGAGATTATTAGTTATTCTGGCCTCATAGCTATGATTACATTTACCATTAATTAATAGTTTCTTCTAATATTATATATTGCCTTAACATGTCCTCCCCCTCCTTTCCTCTCTCCCTCTTATAGAGCTTTCCTCTCCCCATCTTCATTTTTCATTTTGATAGAAATGGAACAAACCAAAGAATAATCAATCTCTCTGCTTGTTTTATTAGTAAATATTTATTTGTTTGATATGAAATTACCGTTTCATCATATCCTCCCTCTATCATTTCCCTTCCTCCCTTCCAACCTCAAGGTTGCTAACTGTAGTATAATTTTACACAATTTCTTAAAGTGATAGTGACTTTCGCTACAAACGTTTTTTTTCAACTCCTTAACAGTGACATGTAAATAAAAAAAAAAAATATATATATACAAAACTGTTTTTTATGTGTCTTATTATTAATAATTCTTTTTTTTTTTCCTTTTTGTCTATTGTGTTAAGGAGTTTCAGCTATGAAACTTATTTTAGAATAAAACTTGAAAGAGAGATAAAAATGTTCTCGCTTATTTTGATCACACTTGTGTTTATATCATAATTTTTCTATTTGTGATTCTTAACTATTAGGTCATTTATTAGGTTGTAATAAAATGTAACAACATCTTTTAACCACTGATGTGAAAACTAAAAGAGGGAAGAAGGGAAAAAGAGAGAAAGGAGTGAAAAAACGCAGATAAGAGAAAAAAAGAGCACATGTGTATGAAAAAGATTCAAAGTAACAATGGGAGTACATTAACACATTTTCATGTACTGGGTCTGAAGTCCAGCTGTTTATGTTTTGTCCCATCCTTTAAACTCTATTTTAATTATTTTCTTTTTGAGTCATTTTACTATTTCCCATTCTGGGGCTTTCAGTGATCGCTCCAGGTTTTTATCCTTGAGAATAAGGTTCAATATTTATTCTCCAACTATACAAGAGAGATTGTTCTTCTTCGACTGATTTAACTCAATGCCATATAGAGTCTTTTAGAAAAAGGAGGCCACTTTTAGATTTCCACTGGTATTTAATTTCCTCTTTTCTTAGTCTTTGTGTTATGGTAGAGTAATCTTTTTTCTTTTAGCCAACGTTTGGGAGGACATGTCAGTAACATTTTTTATTCTTTCATAAGGAGGATCCATGTTTTTTTAAATGTAACTTGCTTTTATTATCGCCTCCTTAAATGGCAGATAATGAAGTCTCACTATCACGTCTCTAGGTATTGATTTATTAGGACTTTTTGGATGGGGAATCCTATGTATAAGATCTATTTTACGGTCCTCCTTAGGAAAATCTGGAGTTAAGTTATAGAACAAGTCCTCAGCAAACTTTTTCAAATCTTTGTCTGTAATGCATTCATCAATCCCTCTAATCCGTAAATTATTTTTTCTTGAGCAATCTTCCATATTCCATATTTTATTGTTTAATTCTTCCATTTTACATTCTAAAGAGGTTGCATATTTTAGAATAGAGTTATTATCAGTAATACATTTGTCAAATTTTATTTCTAGCTCAATTTTTTTATTTGTTTCATTAATTTACTTCTTATTTTTAGAATTCTGTTTAGTTAATTCTGGAGTAATCTTTATTTTAAAATCATGTGGGACTAGATATAAGTAATGGGGTAGAAAGTGTAGAGGGTATAAGGGATGAATTAACAACTCATAGGGGAGAAAATGGGGGAGGGGTAGTATAGTCAATAGGGTGGTAGTACTAAGCAATTCAAGTACAGTGGCAGGCACTTCAGAACTACAGACTCATAACATAAGGTGTATGCTTTCTAATGCCAGAAGCTTGCCAGGAAAAATGGGAGTTAGAATTGTTAGCAATTAATGAAAAATGGGATTTAATAGGCATTACCGAAACGTGGTGGGATGAATCTCATGACTGGACTGTTAATCTGGATGGTTATAACCTATTTAGAAAAGATAGAGGCAATGGTAAACGAGGAGGAGGGATTTGTCTGTATGTTAAGCCTGAATTTAAGGCTATAGTCAGAGAAGATATTTATGGTGGACCTAGTGATAAAGTTGAATGTTTGTGGGTAGAGTTAAATAGCGGAGCAGCAAATTCCAAAAGAATATTAGTAGGAGTATGCTATAAACCCCCAAATATAGCTGAAAGTGAGGAAATACAATTATTGTTACAGATTGGAAATGCAGCTAAGCACAGGCAATTTGTAATTATGGGAGATTTTAATTACCCTGAAATTAACTGGATAAATGAGACCAGCAGTTCAGCTAAGGGGAGCAGGTTCTTGAGTACACTCAGGGATCATTATCTGGCCCAGGTTATACAGGAGCCTACTAGAAATGAAGCTATCTTAGATTTACTCATCACAAATAATATTGATATAGTATCAAATGTTGATATAGGGCAACCTTTGGGAAACAGTGATCACAACACAGTCTCATTTGAGATTGAATTAAAAAATCTACATTTTAAGGGGCCAACAAAAACTCTTAATTTTAAAAGGGCAGATTTTAACGGTCTAAGGGCAGCAATACAAAGTATAGACTGGGACAGAGAACCGATAGGTAAAAACACTGAACATAAATGGACAACGTTTAAATCCTTACTAAATATACATACACATCGGCATATACCGTGTGGGAATAAAAGTAAAAGGAGTAAATCCCATCCAATGTGGCTTAACAATGATTTAAAGATCAAGATACGGAGTAAAAAACAGGCATTTAAATTATACAAACAAGAGGCGACAGAGTCTGCTTTACAGGAATACAAGGAAATCAACAAGGCTTGCAAAAGGGCGATTAGACTGGCTAAAATAGAAAATGAAAAATGTATTGCAAAAGAGAGTAAGACTAACCCTAAAATATTTTTTTAGTATATTAATGGGAAGAAGGCGAGGAAGGAAGCTAAAGGAACATTAGAATGTGAAACAGGCTGTCTGAAAATTAGTGACCAGGAAAAGGCAGATGAGCTAAATAGGTTCTTTTCTTCGGTATACACAAGGGAGGTACCAGTGGTTGGGACACTGCAACATAATGGGGCTACACTACCTTTGCCAAATAATTGGTTAACACAGGAAGTAATCCAAAAGAGGTTGGAAAAAATAAATGTTAATAAAGCCCCGGGTCCTGATGGAATACATCCAAGGGTACTAAGGGAACTGGGTTCTGTAATAGCCAAACCATTATATTTAACTAGCGACTTGCCCGTCAAAAAATGACGGCCAATAAAAATTAAATGTTGTGAAATTTGTTTGCAACACAAAATGAGTCACCTACATTTGTCCCTTTTTTATTTTCTAAAAATAAAAACACATTAATTTTTTTAACTTTTTATTTTTTTAACTTTCAACTTATATTTCACAAACATTAAACTTTGTAACATGCAACTTGTATATGAAACATTTGTTCAACATTTTGTTAACAATACTAACACTTTTCAATACATATTTATCACTGAGTAACTGCGGAGTATATTAACTTAGAGTAAGTAAATCGTTTTAACAATAACATGCTTTTTATCATTTGTAACATATGTGTTAAACTCTTGTTAAACTAAATTAGCATTGAATCCAGAGGAAGGCAAACAATAAAACCCCCCTATTGAAACTTGTCCAATTGTATCAAAGAGGGGAAAAAAATAATTCCTTCCTGACCCCATTAACTGGCGATCGGATTTCTCCCTGAATCAATACTTTGTCTTTAAATAATAAATTTCCAATTATTATTAAAATACTTCAACTTTATACTAACAATACATATTTGACTATACCACATATATATTTAACAAACTTTTTTCAAAATTAAAAAACCACATATTTAACATCTGAAATTGTAACATCAAACAATAACATTTAACTCTTGTAAATCCTGAAAAATTCAGTTAATAGTTTTGTGGGGCCAATCATGTAAATATAAAACTTTGAACCCATTCAAATCTGTTTAAGGATATTTTACTGTTGTTTTTGTTGTTATTTATTTTATTTTTTTCAGTTTGTCCATTCTGCAAATATCACATAGATTTTCATAAGTGAAATAGTGGTCCCCTATTTAAAGAGTCCCAGAGTACTTTAATTTTGTACTGGAAGTCAAACCACTGTTCTCTATGTTTTTTTGTCCATTCTTTAGATGTTTTACGTGAAATATTTTTTTTTGTGCAATCATATTGAGTCCCATAAAATGTTGGCATTAAAATGAAACCATTGTCCTCTATCTTTCCAACACCTCATAGTAGACAATGTTTTTGGTGTAAACACATCCATCGTCCAATAAATTACCTTTTCTTCAACATGCACTTTAATTTCTTTTGGATTAGTGCACCTTGAAAAAGCCACATAGAGTTGTCCATGTGCAAAAACTGGTTCCTTTAAAAAAATCCCAACTGACTTAAAAGTTTGTCCTTGGGATTTATTGATGGTCATAGCAAATGCCATGATAACTGGAAATTGTCTCAGTTGAAGGACAATGGGCAAACCACTCTCACTTGGAGCTAAATCAATTCTTGGTATAAAAACTCGTTCATCTTTATGGGTACCAGTTATTATTTCTGCATGTATAAAATTATCTTTTAACTCATGCACAATTAATCGGGTCCCATTACAAAGTCCTTTTTTTGGATTCATATTTCGCAATAACATAACAATTGCGCCTTTTTTCAATTGTAAATTATGTGGTGGCATTCCAGATGGTGTTAACGAATTAATAAATTCGATACTAAAATTCGATTAACTGTCTTTATCATCTGACAGAATTGAATCTGCCCTGTAATAATTCTTTTGTTGTGCATTGATATATTTTAAAATTTTGTTATTTACATTCAAGGCATCGATATTTTTTTATGTTAATATCACTTTGTTTGCAATGTCTGTGTAATCCTCATTATTAAGAGTGTTTAGAAATATGGCTGATATGAGTGATTCATTGCAAACCATTTCTGATGGAATTTCAATGGTATCATTTGGTAAATGCTGTATTTCTGGATGTTTTCCATCTCCGATTTTAATGAGCCAGTCATTGAATTCATTTTGGCCTTCAGATCTCATATTTAATTCTAATTTGAGATGTGTAAATATTTGCCACAATTTACTGGTCTTGATACATGTTTCAATGATCTCTGTTCTCTTTCCACAACAGGTAACGTTTGCCTAAAATCGCCTCCTAACAGCATCACCTTTCCACCAAATGGCAACTTATTATCCATCACTTCTTTTAAGAATTTGTCAATACATTGGTGCATGACATGACATCATTGTTGCCTCATCTATGATAATTAGTTTAGTTAGTTTAAATTTTTTTGCTTGTATGGAATTGAGTCGAATATCTGACACTGATGTTTCTAAAATGGGAACTGGCAGCTTAAATCCACTATGCACAGTTCTACCACCATCTAACAAAAGTGCAGCAATTCCAGTTGTTGCAAATGGCATAACTATCTGACCCTGTGATCAAATATAACTCATCAAACAATTGTGCAGATAAGTTTTTCCTGATCCACCTGGTCCGTCTAGATAGAAATACCGGTCTTTGACCATTTCATCATCTGTAGCATTTGTGATGGCATGAAATGCTTCTAACTGTAAAATATTTAAAGTTGCTAGTTTTTCTTGGATTTTTTGTTTTTGAAGCTCAGTGTCATAATCATCAAAATTGATGTCATCTATAAGTCCTTGATCAGGTAAATTAAAACTTGCACAATTTAATCCATGAGCCAACAATATTTCTTGGATTTCCATCAATGTTTTTAACAGAGCTATTGGTTCTCTGTAACGTTTCAAGAAATCTTCTGACATGTTTAATTTAAATGTTTCCCACAAAGTGAAAGCATCAGGTACATTGCAAAATATACAAATGAATGCAAATTGTTGTCTCATTTGCTTAGGCATTTGACATAGTGCTGCTTCTTCCAGACACCTCTCCCATTCTGTATAATCAGCTATGAAATTTTGATGTCTTGCAGCTAATAGGAATGTATCATAAACTATGTTATTCACTGTACGTAAATGCTCAAAACTCTGTGCACCGGGAACATGTAGCAGAAGTAATCTTAAGCTGAAACGTTCAATATCCCTTAGACTGACGGTATAAATGCGTGGTATGATTTTATGTGTATCTCTTCTTCGTTGTCGCCATAGACCATTTACAAATACATAGTGATATGGTATCTCTATGTATAAAAATTGTCTGGCCTGCGTATCCTCACAGTTTAATTTAAACCACGCAGTAAGTGTGTCTTCACTTTGATATAATGCAGTTCTTTCATTTCCTTGAGTAAAGCAAACCAACTGACTTTGAGGCAAATGTACAGCTAAACGATAGATAGCATGTGACCGATCATGCATCTCAAATTTCAAAAGGCACCACATTGCTTCAGGAGCACTCACATACCGAGCATCTAAATAATTTGATAGTTCATCATGTAAAATTGGATTTTCGTTTTCATTTCCAGCACCTTGTACAACAACAGTAGCTGCATCATATCCTTTGTATATATATTTATACACATACTTAATTGATTTAATCGAAGTGCAAGCTTCCACATTGATGTGTGCATTGTACTTGATGAGCAAAGGTGGATTGTATGGAACAACAAATCTATTATCAACCTTTTGGCCACGGATAATAGCTGTTTGTCCTTGTGTTCTTTTATACAAAGGATATCCATCACAATTTGCATAAGTTTGCATTTGAAATTGTTTTGGAAATTCTTTAGTACATTTTTTATTTTCCATACATGGTGAATTCAGATTCATCTCTCCACATGGGCCATGAATCATTCTATGTGTAACAATCTACCAAAGTTTTGTATATTTTTCTTGGTCTGGAAATTGTGCAGAAATGACTGAATCCACTCTCTCTGCAGTGTTCAACTTGTCTTTTTCCTGCAGTATTAAAAGTATGTGAGCATGTGGCAATCCTCTTTTTTGAAATTCAATGGTGTAAACAAAAGCCACACATTGTCCAAATAAGTGTGCTTTAGTGATATCATGTATTAATGAATTGAGTTTGATTTTAAATACTCTTGCCACTAAATCTGGTCGGTCAGAAGTAGTTTGTCCCAGATTCAAATTTCCCTTGATCTCTGCCCATTGTGGATTACACGTGAATGTAATAAATAAATCTGGTTTTCCAAATTTTGTAACAATAGCCATGGCATCATTATACCTTTCTCGCATATTGCGAGGAGATCCTTGGAAAGAGGATGGCAAAATAATTGCTCTTCAAGCTGGAATGTCTCTGTTGGAAGCTAAATCTGCCACATAATCCATTAATCCAGAATACTGTTCTACTCGTAATTTATTTTGTTGATATTTAATGAAATTTAGATTATTGGCTTCAACTTGTAAATATGAATCAATAATCCATTGTTGAGTGAGTTTTCCTCCATGTAAAATTTGATTAAAACAATCACGGATAGCAGTTTGTGCCACTTTATATTCCAGCATGGAAATATTAGATCTAATACGAAGTTTAGTTTTGGGATAACTTTCCAATTGTAATTTTGGTTCCCATCCTGGTTCCCCATTTGGAAAGAAAATGGGATATGTCATTGGATCTAAATTACAGCTTAATATATTGATGTTGATAAATGGTTGTTCTTCATTGCGTGGATATATTCTAATATCCCGCTGAAAAGGTGGTTCACCATCTTCATTTTTAAACACCATGGAAACCTCATTTACAGTAGGTAAATTATATCTTCTTTGATCAGTGTTGCGATCTCTTTTTAACACCATATTGACTCTTGGTGTAGGCAATTGATGTCTTTCATCATGTTCCTGTTGTTCTTTTTCAAGCTGTGCTAATTGTTTGTATGCTTGACTATATGTTTTTTTTTTTGCATAATTTTATCCAGCTGTTCAAAGACTATGCGCAAACACTGTCTATTTTCTGGAACTGTCATTCTTTGTTCCACAGCTTCCATCGTATCTAAGACATATAACTGTGCAAATTTCCTTTGCTCTCCTTCTTGTGGGTGTAAATGTGAAGTTCGGTGGCATATTTGAGCTTGAACTGGTACATTTTCTGCTAATGTTGCACCCATTGAAGCAAATGAAACCTTATGTTTTGTTTGAAATTATTATAATTATTATAATTTTTAAATGTTGGATCGCTCATAATGCATTCTAAATAATATGGAAATGGGTGTCTTACTGGAAGTTTCACCTTTCCTTTCTGACAGCAACTAATGAAATTTCCATCAGTAGGTCTTTCCTTTATAAAATGATAGGCCCCACAAAACTGACAAACCACATTAAGTAACCCATAATAATGAGTATCTACTTCTACTGCAGTAGTAAACACATTGTCATGCATTTCTTCAACATAGATATCAGACCCACTTTCTATATGTACATGTTTTTCTTGTGTGTCTACATTTAAGTCATTCTGCAAAATAGAATCATTGGACACTGGTTCACAGAGATGTTTTTATTTACTTTTACGTTTCTTGGAAGCCCCAACACACTCACTTGCGGCTTTCTTACTCATCTTTCTTTTATTTAAAAGTCTCAGTCGATCTTCTTCTCGCAAGCGTTGTGAAGTTTCCGGTGTCTGAGCATCTCTCCACCTTTGCTTCCTTTCCCTTGCCAATCTTCTTTTGCGTTCAATTTTGTCTTCTCCATTCTCCGCCATTTTAATCTGTAATTGTAAATAGACATGTAATTATTGTTTATTCTTTGTTTTGTATACATTTTTTTCATTTTTGTACTGTTCCATTAAAGTAGATGAATAAAATAATAAAACATTTTAAAATATTGCACTTTAGACTGAAAGAAATGAAACCATTTTTCAAAGTATTTTATTGACATATATGAAATGGAAATAGCTGCACATATCTATATTTATATTATTAATCCTTCAATTCCATTCCTTCTTGATTGAATTCACAGCATACCATCAATTTCTTTTTTTTGCAAGTGTTGTAAGCTTCTTATTTTCTTTAAATATTATTAATAATTAGTATTGTCTTTTCAACTTTTTTCAAGTTATGACTAAATATCATACATTAATGAGTACTCTCCATTTTCAACAAATATCCATTTTCACCAAATATATCATATATAGCCTTTTTCTATGCATCACTACAAAATTAAATTTTATACCTGTGAGGATGCTGTTGATGTTGTTGAAAGGCTGCAAACGTCACACTGTCTGTTTATTCCCTTGCAAATCCAAATAAACTGTAAAATCAAATTGAGAATAACTTTTGCTTCATCGATATCATTAAATGAACATCAACAGACATATATTCGGCTACATTAAAAACCTAAAATCATATTTTTTAATATCTTGCTGTAGTAATATAATTCAAATTCTTTACCTGTCCAAATTATCCTTATGATGTTCAATGTGTGCAAACGTCACTATCTCTGGTCATTCAGCTACAATTCACTGCAATTATACAAAATAGTCAAATTAATGTATAATCTGTTGCTTCATCTGTATTAATCAATGAGGCTTAACATATATATTTTTGCATAGATTAAAAACATGAAATAAATATATCAATCAATGAGCATGAACACACATATGTAAGCATAGATTATAAACATACACTCAATATTACTATTAGTCTTTAAATAAGAATCAATGAATCTGTATTAATCTTAAATTAATGTCTGACTAAATATAACGTCAAGACCTAAGCATGAGTCTCTTCCCTTTTTTTTTTTTTTGTGGTCTTTTAAAATGAGTATGTTACAACTGAATTCTTAAAATAATGTACATTACTAATGAAATAAGAATCAATTAAATGTCATTAATATTAAACTAATGTGTGACTAAATCTAACATCAACATATAAGCATGAGTATATAGCCTTTAATTTTTATTTTTGGTTTATTTTGTACAAAATATATAAGAACTGAATTATTTAAATAATGTACATACATTAATAATTAATCAACGTGTTACTTTTTTTTTATGCACTTTCTTAAACGTTAACCTTTTTTGATATTAATGATTAGTAATGACACATTATGAATGTTATTTACAATTCTTTCCCACAGGTAATCACGATATATAACAAAATAATTATTAAATTAATGTACATTAATAATTAATTAATCAATCTGTTGCTTTATTATTCACATTCTTATACGTTAATTAATTTTGATATTAATCATTAATTAATTAATTAATGTACATTATGAATGTTATTAACAATTTTTTCACACAGGTAATCACGATATATCCCAAAATAATTCTTAAATTAATGTACATTAATAATTAATGAATAAATGTGTTGCTAATTAATTAATGTACATTATGAATGTTATTAACAATTTTTTCACACAGGTAATCACGATATATAACAAAATAATTCTTAAATTAATGTACATTAATAATTAATGAATCAATGTGTTGCTTTTGTATCCACATTGTTAAATGTTAACTAATTTTGATATTAATCATTAATTAATTAATTAATGTACATTATGAATGTTATTAACAATTGTTTCACACACGTAAGCATAATATTATTTTTCTATTAATTACATTTCTTATTTTTTATTTATTAAGTAAGTACCAATTTATTAATTAATAATTATAAATGATATATTTACCTTTTTGTAATGTAATAATGCTGAAGCACTATACTGAAGAGCTAACAATCTCTTGAGATTTCCCGACATCAGAAAACGTCCAGTCAGATTGTCATCACCTGAGGAGAAAGTGTCAGTTATGTGTCAAGTGTGCCCTATATATAGGCTTTGTGCGCGAGACAAATGCATTGTTTTAGGCGGGAAATCCGCAGTTGCGCGAGCCAAATGCATTGTTTCGGCGGGAAATCAGCGTGAGACAAAGGTGGGAAATCTGTGTTCATTTTTTTCTCGCTTAGCCGATTTTCGATCTTTGTAACTCGGCTAAATCGATCTAAATTGGAGTTCCAACTCACTTCCAGAAGTCCTGCCTGGTTCCCCATGCTGTAAGTGACCTTTATTTAATTTTTTAGTGTGTATTTAGTGTTTTTTTTATTGTTTTGGTTCCGCTGCTTATCTCATAATTTTTTTCACCTCATATTTTTTTTCTAAGTGCTACGGTTTAACGGCTTGCCTGCAATGAGCGCCTGTGGCGCTCATTGCCAAAGTGGTACGGTTTAACATAACGGCTCGCCTGCAATGAGCGCCTGCGGCGCTCATTGCCAATGTGCTACGATTTAACGGCTCGCCTCGCTGTGCGAGGCTCGCCTGGCGATGAGCGCCTGCAGCGCTCATCGCAAAGTCATACGATCGGCAAAGTGGTAAGGTTTAACGGCTCGCCGGGCTATGAGCACCTGCAACACTACGGTTTAACGGCTCGCCGGGCGATGAGCGCCTGCGGCGCTCATTGCTATGTCGTACGCACTACGCAACGCAAGCGTGACGACGAATCGTAGTTAGACAATTATAATATGTGATTTTTCAAGATTCACTCAACACAGGGTCTCTACCAGATGACTGGAGAAAAGCTGATGTGATACCTATATTTAGGAAGGGAGCAAGAGCAAATCCGGGGAATTATAGACCAGTGAGCCTCACTTCTGTAGTGGGGAAGCTTTTAGAAGGGTTAATAAGGGATAATATACAAGAATATGACTATTTGAACAGGATGATAAGTAGGAGTCAACATGGATTTATGAGGGATAGTTCATGTCAAACAAATCTAATTAGTTTCTATGAGGAGGTTAGTAGGAACCTGGATCAAGGCAACTCAATGGATGTAGTCTTTTTGGATTTTGCAAAGGCTTTTGATACAGTGCCACATGGGAGACTATTGGGCAAACTAAGGGATACAGGAATTACAGTAAATATCTGCTCATGGATTGAGAGCTGGCTAAAAGACAGGAAGCAAAGGGTTGTTGTAAATGCAACATACTCCGATTGGACTAATGTGGTAAGTGGGGTTCCTCAGGGTTCAGTATTAGGTCCTCTCCCTTTTAACATATTTATTAATGACTTAGAGGTAGGATTGGAGTGTGGGGTCTCCATTTTCGCTGATGACACAAAGTTGTGCAAGGTAATTAAATCAGATAATGATGTGCTTTCCCTCCAAGGGGATTTACATAAAATTGAGGAATGGGCATTTAAATGGCAGATGAGATTTAATACGAATAAATGTAAGGTTATGCATCTGGGAAGGAAAAATTGCCATGCAATTTATAATCTTAATGGAGCAAATCTAGGTGTATCAGATATTGAAAGGGATTTGGGAGTGCTTGTGGACAACCACCTAGGTAACAGTGCTCAAAGCTAAGCAGCAGCTGCAAAGGCCAATAAAATATTAGCATGTATTAAGAAGGGTATAGAAGCCAGGGAAGCAAATATAATTCTGCCACTATACAAATCTCTAGTACACCCTCATTTGAAATATGGAGTACAATTTTGGGCACCACTTCATAAAAAGGACATTTTAGAGCTGGAAAAGGTACAGAGAAGGGCAACAAAACTAATAAGGGGAATGGAGGGGCTAAGTTATGAAGAAAGACTAACCAAATTAAACTTATTTTCTCTAGAAAAAAGGCGTCTAAGAGGAGATATGATTACCTTATATAAATACATCGAGGTTCAGTATAAAGATTTGTCAGGGAAGATTTTTGTGCCAAGAGGTTTTCAACTGACAAGAGGACATCCCTTGAGGTTAGTAAAAACATTCCACCTCAAAGAAAGAAAAGGGTTCTTCACAGTAAGGGTGGTTAATCTGTTGAATTCTCTACCAGAGGAGGTGGTGACAGCAAATTCGATTGATAACTTTAAAAGGGGACTAGATTTATTTCTAATTAAAAAGGGAATTCAGGGTTATCATGGATAATTAGAGAGACAGTATTGATCCAAATTTTTTACATTTCCCTTTGAGACAATTGGCTAAGTCTCGCTTAAATAATTAAAAAAATTGATTAATAATTAATTAACAACTAATGAATTAATAGTTAATCCTCATATTGCAGATCAGAGGAGATCTTAAAAGGTTGAACTTGATGGACTGAAAGTCTTTTTTCAACCTTAAATACTATGGGCCTCATTCTATTACCGGACGTAAATCGTCCGTAAGGCTGCGATTCCTTGCGGGGGTTCTGTTAACTCGCGATTCTATTATACGGCCCGCAAGGATCTCCTTTTACGGCCGGCCGCATATCTTGAAACCGGCCGTAAGCTGTGAAATCTAAAAACGCAAAAATAAATTCAAGCCTGCACTGTACAGCTCTGTAAATGCTAGGGATCATATTGGGGGACATGAGGATTAAAAGTAACCCACTCTCAAGCTTGCACATCAGCTCAAACCCGAGTTCAAATTAACTGTTTATTTTCCGGCTGCGGCGTGGGCGGGTCTGAAGTGCTCCAAGCACTCTGGACTTTTTACATGGATATTTTACGGATCTTAAAAATAAAAAAGTTTACGGATTTGAGTATAGGATAATTATGTGCTATTTTTTCTAACACCTAAAATCCCTTTATAGTCTTCTCAAAGTGCAGGATGGCTTTATTTGAGCTATTTTATGTGCTTAATTGGTGCTAGCGGGACCTCTTTCCTGCAAGTAAGCTGCGGCTGGCTTTTAGCCTTGCACAGCGGTTTCCCGGAGCAATTGAATTGTAAATAGGAATTTCTTACGGCTGAAACTCTTGCGGCCGTTTTAGATCAAAGGCTTTCCTCTTGCGCGAGCGGCCGCAAGAGATAGCAAGGCACCGGCCGCAAGCCTGCCGGAATCCCCGGCCGTAAGGGAATAGAATAGCCGAATAGCTTCCGGCCGGTCCTTGCGGCCCCGCAACGGCTGCGGCCGCTAATAGAATGAGGCCCTATGTAACTATGTAGAAGAGCTTTCATTTTAGAACATGTTAGAAGTTCTTCTTGCTATATTTCATCTCCCTCTAAGGAAGAGTGAGAAATTTCCCCAATGGATTGGTTGGTTGTTTGATCAAGTATTATTGTTTCAGCCTGGGATGTTTTCAGGGACTCCCTATTATTTTTTGGTAGAAAGAAATTGGCCATTTTAGATGTCTCATTTTTCTTTTCTTTGCTTTGGATTTTGTGGCTGTTGTGGGTCTTTTATTAGCCATCTTAATCCCTCTCTTTATTGTTGTTTTTATATGATGTACTTTTTCAAGGCTCTTTAGCCTAGTTTATCCTGCCCACAATCCTCCTTTCATTGTCCTTGTTTTTAAATTGTGCTGCCCTTCCTGATCGTTTAGAGTAGATTAGTGTGGTTTATGTTCCCCTGCTCCCCTTAAGGATTGCTAAGTGGTGGTGGTGAAGGAGCTTGTGTACTGCAATGAAGCTGTGAGCTATAACATGTAGGGCCACTCTAGGTGGGCAGGTCATAGCAGAGAGGTCAGACAAATCACAGTCCCCCAGAGAAGGAACTGGCAACTGGCTGATGACATTCCTGAAAGCAGAGTAAAACCAAAATTCTTTCTGTTCACACAGAGCTTGTAATGGCCGTTCCTTGTTCCCGGCAGATGCTGTAAATCATGGGGCAGTCTGCAGAGTGTTTGTAAACAAATCTAAGACAGCACATTTTTAACTGTTCTTCGTTTAATTAAAAAAGAGCAATAGATCACTTTAACACAGAATGTTGTGCTCTTTCACACAATGAAGAGCACTTATAGTGAGGTAAATGTCCCTTTAAGTCAGCTGAAAGAAAAAAGAAGGAATAAAACATTCCTAGAACTTGGATCATGTATCCATTGAATTGCAGCATACTGATTCCAAAGTGCTGGCCTTGATACAGCCCCAGTTGGGGTGAAATAAGTTGACAGGGGTGCCAGACATTTGATACCTGGAAGAATTACTGTTTCAGGCTGCGGCTCTAGATGTTTTCTGATTTGCCACCATGGGGTAGTTGGCAAGCCACTTGGAGGCAATACTGTACTAGGATTAGATTTAGATTGATTAATAGGGATTTTGTAATTCCTAAATGATATGTATGATAATAAAGCTTTAGGCTCCATTCTTCATTACAGGAAAACAATACCTGTCCATAGGAAGTGCATTCCTGCAGTAGTTTAACAATGCCCTTTCTAACAACTCTGTTATCATCAAAAATCAATATTGCCTGGACAGATGCTCCCTGATTGATTTAGTAAATACAAACTTAAGGTGAAAAAGTGTAAAATAATTATTATTAAATTAATATTATTATTCTAAAAATAATTTCGAAATCCTTATAGACAGTGACAGAAGGCCTGAGAGGGAAGTGACGAAGGAGGATTCCCTCTTGGCAGAATGGAGGGGCCCCTCTTCCCAGACCCACTGATGGCAGCAGTGTTGGAGAGCCCTGTTCAAACTTGAATACTGTTTCTTCATGTTTTTTGTCACCTTAGGCTTCCCCTTCAAAATTGTGGACTTTAGAGTACTTCTTCTCCTATAGACCTTGTGTCACACTGAATCTATAGATAATCTTTTATTATTAAAATTTAAGCCTGCATGATTGATAATATAGTTAGAAAATAGCTGCACAATAGTCAGTCTTTTTCTTCTTACTGATAATATTATGGAATTTCCTGTTTAGTTAACAGCTCAGCTAAAAAAGCCTGATCTACTGCTGCCGAGTTTTGATGTTTTCGTTCTTTTATTTGAACTTTTCTTACTTTCTTTATTAGGAATAAAGAAAATTACATTTTTCTTTTATCTGCCCCTTGCCTTAGTTCTAATTGTAAACCATGTCAGTTTAATGTGATGTGTCACAGACCCCTTTTCAGGGCCTGTATCCTGGTCCACTGAGCCACCATAAAGGACAAACTGCCAAATTGGAAAATGGGCATGGGGAATTACATTGCCACATGGGCAATATGGGCAGGTGGGTGGTGGGGTGAATAGCATTAAGACATAGGGCCATAGTGTACCACCATGCTTCATGTGGTCTTATATCATATGCCCCTGCCTTATCCTGTATACTGTATGTAATTACCAATGTAATATTACTGTATTCTGTGTTATGTTTAAACTGTGATTGAGTGATCATGATGGGGTTAAACACACAATTAAACACTCCACTTTTTGAAGCTGTGATTAATTGATGCATGCAGTATATTTTTCTATATTTTACTTTTATCTGTTCTGGCCCATTGTTAGCAAATTAAGTTAATCACATCTGCATGTACTCTATCTAAGTTCTGGGCCACTCAGACACAGAGACAGCAGGATGTGTATTAGCAGTATGTGTATGTGTGTCCTATTCTCAGGTGCCAGCTATCAAAGTACTTCTAGACCCCATGTGGGGACATCTACTGTAGTTGTCTTCCACACCCTCTCATTGTTACATAATGTACACCTCCTCTGTATCTAACTACTATAAATATTGCTGACTTTTCAAAAATAAAACAGTTCACTGTAAATAAAACAGGCATCTGATTTACTCTCTTATTTTCTGTGTGCAGTGATTTGATAACAGGTGAGAGGGGAGTGTTTTTACCTGGGTTAAGCTTGCATATAAGTTTGGGCCTTGTGTGTAACTGTTTGCATCAGATTTACTCAGACAAGTAAAGTGTGTTTATTTCCTGTGTGCAGTTATTTGGTACAGGTGAGAGTAGGGTGTTTTTGCCTGGATTAAACTTGCATGTAATTTTGGGCCTTGTGTGACTGTTTGCATCTGATTTACTCAGACAAGTAAAGTGTGTTTATTTCCTGTCTGCAGTGATTTGGTATAGGTGAGAGGGGAGTGTTTCTGTCTGGGTTAATCTTGCATATAAGTTTGGATCTTGTGTGTGACTGTTTGCATCTGATTTACTCAGACAAGAAAAGAGTGTTTATTTTCAGTGTGCAGTAATTTGGTACAGGTGAGATGGAAGTGTTTTTTCTTGGGTTAAAACTTGCATATTGCAAGTTTGGGCCTTGTGTGACTGTTTGCAGGAGGGAGTGTCGTAGAAAAAACATGACCACAAACCCCATTCTACTCCGAAACCCATGCATGTTACCAAAACACTGAGGCCTCTTATTATTTTCATATTATCAGATTTTATTTGATCATGCATGGGTCAGCAACAGAAAAACATCGGAAATGCCTGCTACTGACCCACGCGTGATCAAACAAAATCTGATAATAACAAAATAATAAGAGGCCTCTGTGTTTTGGTATCATGACTGGGTTTCAGAGTAGAATGGGGTTTGTGGTTATGTTTTTTCTAAAGGAATTCATGGGGGACATGCTTGACAACTAATTATGGCCAAAATTAGAGGTGAGCAGAGCCGCCTTGGTGAAAATCTGTATGTAGGATTGCTTGTCATGCGTCCCTACCAAGGTAGACTGGAGCTTGTAGGAGTGACGGGACAAAGTCACACAAAATGATCCCACCCAGACTGACCTCTACTCAGAACCTGGTATGATTGCATTTTTTCGTTTGTTGTTGATAACCTAAAAATGCTGATTAGTGATATGAAGTAAAATAGTGTAATTAAGAGAAGTAGAATTGATTAAGATATCGTGCCTGGGAAGGTGATTTACTGAGACAGAAGTTTAGAGATATTAAAGAGATATTGTACCTGACAAGGTGTTACTTTAAGAAGAGCTGTAGATATAGATTAGCAAAAGTTTAATTTACCTAGAAAAAGTGTTAGAGGTGTACCTTAACTTTAAAAGGTGTGAAACTTTTACTTTACCTAGAAAAAGTGTTAGAGGTGTACCTTACCTTTAAAAGGCATGCAAGGTTTACCTTACCTAGAAATGGTGGTTTGTCTAGACTGATTACGGTGCGGTGCAGTAGATGAAGGAGAAGAAGGTAGACTTGCTATCTACCTTCGCAAAGATGCCGAAGTGACAAAGTGGCAGTTGGGATAGAATCACGTATGATTTGGGCCCATGAATGTCCTGTGAGTACTGAGTGTGAGTGCTGTTTGCAGTGAGCTGTGAGAAATTGAGAGAGAAATGATGGTTGGTCCTCTGTTCTGTGTTATTGTTGAGAGTGTCTGAATTTATAGTTTCATGGAAGTATGTGAACTAGAAAGAAAGAGCTGTGTGTGAGTGTGTGAATTGATTGTTACAAACAGTGTGAATTATCTTATTTTTTCTTTGTATAGCAGAGGATGTGTGTTCTAAGTAGGTTGTATTTTAATTGTGTCATGTTACTTTAAGAAGATTTGTAGGGAGAGAGAAATAACAGCTCTGATTCCCACTCTCCACTGCCCCCCACTTTTTGAAGCTGTGATTAATTGATGCATGCAGTATATTTTTCTCTCCTCATAGATAGTGTGTGTGTTTTTAGTTGAAAGAGAGCTAATTAAATGGTATTTTTGTTTACAATTAGTCTTTTGATAAAGCCTATATTTCTAGCTCCAAGAGGTGTGCATATTTTTTAGCGGAAGCATTTTGTTTTTGGTTGTTTTATTCTTTTCTGTATAAGAGTATTGTGATATTTCTTTCCAGAGCAGCGCTGCTGCAGAATATTTATACACAAATGTCTGTGATTATTGTTTATATATATAAGTTGCTTGATTAGTGTAAAGTTATTATAATGGCTTTAATTTGAAGATGATGTGCTTTCCATTTTTGTGCTTAAAAGTGTTACAAGGATGAGCTTTTCCCCCACCCAATGGAATTTTGCACAGCGTAACACAGAGAGCTAAGATGTTTTTTTTTTGTAAGGTGGTTTAAAATTATTAGGAAAGAGAAGATTTAGCAAGTGATATGAAGGTTTCTGGTAGGCGAGTTGGTTCAATGTTACATAGTTACATAGTTACATAGTAATTAAGGTTGAAAAAAGACTCTCAGTCCATCAAGTTCAACCTGTTAAGATCTCCTCTGATCTGCAATATGCGGATTAGTTATTAATTAAATTATTGATAAAATAATTATTAATAGTATAGTATTGGAGGATGAATAAAGAGTTAGTCCATCAAGTTCAACCTTTTTAGATCTCTATTGATCTTTGTAATGTGGACTATTTATTATTATTGTTAATTGTTAACTGTTAATTGATCCAGAGGAAGGCAAACAGAAAAAAAACCCCATTGAAACTTTGCCAATTGTCTCATAAGGGGAAAAGCAAAATTCCTTCCTGACCCCAGAAACTGGCGATCAAATTTCTCCCTGGATCAATATTCCTTGCTAGTTACCTAGGATAGCCTTGAATGCCCTCTTTATTCAGAAATATATCTAACCCCTTTTTGAAGTTGTCTATCGAATTCGCTGTCACCACCTCCCTTGGTAGAGAATTCCACAGTTTAACCACCCTAACTGTGAAGAACCCTTTTCTTTGTTTAAGGTGAAATCTTTTTTCCTCTAACCTCAACGGATGTCCTCTTGTCAGTTGAAAATCTCTTGCTACAAAAAGTTCACTTGACAAAGCCTTATATTGACCCAGGATGTATTTATATAACGTAATCATATCTCCTCTTAGGCGCCTTTTTTCTAGCGAAAATAAGTTTAATTTTGTTAGTCTTTCTTCATAACTTAGCCCCTCCATTCCCCTTATTAGTTTTGTAGCCCTTCTCTGTACTTTTTCCAGCTCTAAAATGTCTTTTTTATGAGATGGTGCCCAAAATTGTACTCCATATTCCAAATGAGGGCGTACTAGAGATTTGTATAGTGACAGAATTATATCTTCTTCCCTGGCTTCTATACCCTTCCTAATACATGCTAATATTTTATTTGCCTTTGCAGCTGCTGCTTGGCTTTGAGCACTGTTACCTAGGCGGTTGTCCACTAGTACTCCCAAATCCCTTTCAATATCTGATACCCCTAGATTTGCTCCATTAAGATTATAGATTGCTTGGCTATTGTTCCTTCCCAAATGCATAACCTTACATTTATTTGTATTAAATCTCATCTGCCATTTAGCCGCCCATTTCTCTAATTTATGCAAATCCTTTTATAGGGAAAGTACATCATTATCTGATTTTATTACCTTGCACAACTTAGTGTCATCAGCAAAAATGGAGACACTACATTCGAGTCCTACTTCAATGTCATTAATAAATATGTTAAAAAGGAGAGGACCTAATACTGACCCCTGAGGAACCCCACTTATCACATTAGACCAATCGGAGTATGTTCCATTTACAACAACCCTTTGCTTCCTGTCTTTTAGCCAGCTCGCGATCCATGAGCAGATATTTACTGCAATTCCTGTATCCCTTAGTTTGCTCACTAGTCTTCCATGTGGCACTGTATCAAATGCCTTTGAAAAATCTAAAAAGACTACATCCACTGAGTTGCCCTGATCCAAGTTCCTACTAACCTCCTCATAAAAACTAATTAGATTGGTCTGACACGACCTTTCCTTCATAAATCCATGTTGACTGCTACCTATGATCTTGTTCAAATAGACATATTCTTGTATTCTGTCCCTTATTAACCCTTCTAAAAGCTTCCCAACTACAGAAGTGAGGCTCACTGGTCTATAATTCCCCGGATTTGCTCTAGATCCCTTCTTAAATATAGGTATCACCTCTGCTTTTCTCCAGTCATCTGGTAGAGACCCTGTAGTGAGTGAGTCTTGAAAGATTAGATATAATGGTTTGGCTATTACAGAACCCAGCTCCCTCAGTACCCTTGGATGTATTCCATCAGGACCTGGGGCTTTATTAACATTTATTTTCTCCAACCTCTTTTGTATTTCTTCCTGCGTTAACCAATTATTTAGTAAAGGTAGTGTAGCCCCATTATGTTGCGGTGTCCCAACCACTGGTACCTCCCTTGTGTAAACCGACGAAAATAACCTATTTAGCTCATCTGCCTTTTCCTGGTCACTAATTATCAGATGGCCTGTGTCACATTGTAATGGTCCTATCGATTCCTTCCTGGCCTTCTTCCCATTAATATATTTATAAAATATTTTAGGGTTAGTCTTACTTTCCATTGCAACTGACTTCTCATTTTCTATTTTAGCCAGTCTAATAGCCCTTTTGCAAGCCTTGTTGATTTCCTTATATTCACATAAAGCTGCCTCTGTTCCCTCCTTCTTGTATAATTTAAATGCATATTTCTTTTTCCTCATCATGATCTTTAAGTCATTGTTAAGCCACATGGGATGTGATTTACTCCTATTCATTTTATTTCCACATGGTACATGCTGATGAGTATGTTTAGTTAGTAAGGGTTTGAATGTTGTCCATTTATTTTCAGTATTCTTCCCTGTAAGTTCTTTGTCCCAGTCTATATGTTGTATTGCTGCCCGTAGCCCATTACAGTTAGCCCTTTTGAAATTTAGAGTTTTTGTTGGCCCCTTACCACTCTGTTTTTTGTATTCAATCTCAAATGAGACTGTGTTGTGATCACAGCTCCCCAAGGGTTCCCCTATTTTTACATTTGATATTATATCAATATTACTTGTGATGACTAAATCCAAGATGGCCCCATTTCTAGTAGGTTCTTGTATTACCTGGGCCAGATAATGATCCCTGAGTGTACTCAAGAACCTGCTCCCCTTAGCTGAGCTGCTGGTCTCGTTTATCCAGTTTATATCAGGGTAATTAAAGTCTCCCATTATTAGAACTTGCCCATGCTTAGCTGCATTTCCAATCTGTAACAATAATTGTATTTCCTCACTTTCAGCTATATTTGGGGGTTTATAGCATACTCCCACCAATATGCGTTTAGAATTAGCTCCTCCACTATTTAGCTCAACCCACAAGGATTCAATGATGCCGTTAGTGCCAGCATAAATATCTTCTCTGACAATAGGCTTAAATTCAGGCTTAACATAAAGACAGATCCCTCCTCCTCTTTTACCATTTCCCCTATCTTTCCTAAATAGGTTATAACCATCCAGATTAACAGTCCAGTCATGAGATTCATCCCACCATGTTTCCGTAATGCCTATTAAGCCCCATTTTTCTTGTACTGCTAATATTTCTAGCTCATCCCTTTTCCCAGGCAAACTTCTTGCGTTTGCAATCATACACTTTATGTTGCTATGGCTCTGCTGTTGTGAAGTGCCTGCCACTGTATTCGAGGCCCCTATTAATACCTCCCTACTTTCTATTGTAATGTGAGATCATAAAAGATTGTTTGTGAAATTAATTGCAGAGATTAATTTATGGAAACAAGAAACAGGCAGTAATGGTAAAGTTAGATTTTTGGTAGGTCCATTGGTAAACGTCAAAGAGATAAGCATAGGTTTTATAGTAGATAGATTTCAGTTTCTGCATTTGAAGGTTGTATTTCATGCATACGTTACTTAATTAGTGTGAGGATGGCATTAGAATTTATTTTGTAAAACTTAGCATTTTTGCTATGTATTTTTGCTTAGTCATTTTAAATCCAGAGGGTAAAAAAGTTGTGAAAAGTCTGAGAATATCAAATTGTTAAGGTTTTAAGAATTGTTAAGATTTTACTGTGTTACATTTTGTTCAACGCGAGTGCATATGTGTTTTTGCATATTTTGTGTTGATTTAAAGTGTCGTGTTTGGTTTTGTGAAGTTGTGATTAATAGACAATTGTTAATAGTGACATATTTGTGTTTAAAGTTAGTGAGAGATGTGAGCGACCGCCCAGTCTACCTTAAATAATATCTGTATCAGGTCTGTGGAACAGTAAGAAATGGTTTATTTTGTTATTTAGTCATGTTTCAGAAATAATTTAGAAAATGAGGTTTTATGATTTTATGATATTTTTCTGTATTATAGAGTTTTTGCCCAAGTTCCGTTACCCCCTCCCTGCCCCAGAAGGTTCCACCCCCTTGTATCCTTACAGGAGTCCCTGTAAAGATGAAAGAATGTATTATAACAAGTTACTTATGTAGATCAGATCGCCATTAATGGCTGTGTGTTGAGTTATTTTAAAGGAAGAGCAAATTTACACTGTTATACTGGCTTATTACTTTACGCTGTGTGTCATTTTCTCATTGTTGTCACATGAAAAGATGCAATACAATATTTACTAAAATGTGAGGTGTATACTCACTTTTGGGAGATACTGTAAATATGATCTTCTAAATTTGGTTGTTTTTGATACTTACAAGGTGATTTGAGAAGATCTATGTGCATATTAAGTAAACCCTAAGCTCACAATTATTTAATTATATGTTCTATGTTGTTTGTCTTGTCTGGATCCTAATTATGTTTAATTTATTAGCAGATTTTGATGCCGGTATGACATTTTTCTGTCGAGATTAGGTTTTCCAGTGGAAAAAAAGGGGGTTTTGTTTGGAGTGTTGTGGAGTGCATTTTGGATGTTGAGGTTCTTGTGTGTGTGGATGTTTTCTTTCTTTATGATCTGATGAGTGTTGTTATCTGATGGGGACATGTTCCTTGTAGATGATGCAGTTTTTGTGTTATTCATCTCTTTCCCTGTTTGTTTTGCTATGTGCGAGGATGTCATGTATGTTCTGGTTTTGATGTGAATTGTGATGCTTGAAAGGGAGATTTGTTATTTCTCCTGGATTGGTATATACTGAATATTGGTGGTCACATAGAGTACCAGTGTCCAGATTATATAGTTGCATTTTTGTGTAAGGATTGTCCATTGTATCTGATGGACAGTGTGATAAAGTTGCTTATTGAGAATATAATCTGAAATCTGATAACATTTTGATCAATATTTGTTTTTATATGATGTCAGCCATTTTGGATAATTGCTAATAAAAGTTTTTTTTTTTTTAGATCTGGTTCCTGCTTATGTTAAATATTTTTCTATATATATTTACAAGTAAATATAGTAATCGTTAAACTGGGTTATTGAAAAAAGATAAAGAGAAATTATTTAAGGTTTTATTACAGTTAAAACCGTTTAAAAGACTATATAATGTGTACAATTATATTAAAGGCATTGAAGCTGCATGCTATGAATTAAAAAAATACTGGTTACTAGCCAAGATCCAATGTTTTCAGAAAGCACTGTCTCATGTCCAAGGTCATACGATGAGATGTTTTGGTGAAGAAAAAAAGAGTTTAATTTTGTTTACAGAACAGCTTGTGATATGATTCCCATGTAGAATTATAGAAGGAGTGAAGTACACTATTTTTAAGGTACCTGTTCCAAAGACATGCTAATAATTATTAGGTTTTAAGATAACAATTAACAAGGTGAAATAATTTTATGGGTTATGATAAACGTACAGGATAGTTAGAAATATCAACTGACTTACAAAGTATTTTTTATTAGTTTTCTTTTTTCTAAAGTTTAGTTTTTCTTTTTCTTTTTTTTTTTTTGATTTTGCTGGTCTGTGTTTTTCTGGCCAGCTTATTTTATTAGTTGTAATTTTCTATTCTCATTTGAAGCTACCCTCATGTTGACATTTCTCCCTGTCGGAATAAATGTTGTATGTGCACAATCCCTGTCTACTGGTTACTGCACAGGGACAGTACCGCTATCACTAAAATCAGTGTATGATATCTTATCTGGTTAAAGAACCTTATCATACCAATTCTGTTATATTTTTGTGTTTTATGTTTTGTTTATCCATGTTGGATAAATACTGTAATATTGTGACATCTATTCCTCCAGTCCCACCCTCACATGATGGCCATGGTGCAAATGGGTGGAGAATTAGGAAAATCTTTTCAAGGTATTTCTAGACCTTTAAGAAAGGAACATGATAAGGTGGATTACATTATGAGTTGAGAAAATCATATAGAGCTTTATTAGTAAATGTATATTGACAGTAATAACATTTGTAATTTCCTTTTAAATATGCAAACTGTTACAGGATAAATCAAGTAATGTTGTATCACTTATAAAGACATAATTAGTAGTATTGAAACTGTCCTAATGAAAATTATTGTTGCTTTAGCAGAAGTAGAAAATAATGGTTGCTTATATCTATTACAAGTATTTCATATGTTTATTAGCTTTGCATGATTTGCATTTTGACTTAATTAATTTTAATTTATTCCACCCCTTGTTTATTATAGAGTTATGCATATAAGTAATGGGGACTATATATAAGTAATGGGGTAGAAAGTGTAGAGGGTATAAGGAATGAATTAACAACTCATAGGGGAGAAGATGGGGGAGGGGTAGTATAGTCAATAGGGAGGTATTACTAAGTAACTCAAGTATAATAGCAGGCGCCATAAAACTACAAACTCATAACATAAGATATATGCTTGCTAATGCCAGAAGCTTGCCAGGAAAAATGGGAGAGTTAGAATTATTAGCAATTCATGAAAAATGGGATTTAATATGCATTACCGAAACGTGGTGGGATGAATCCCATGACTGGACTGTTAATCTGGATGGTTATAACCTATTTAGGAAAGATAGGGGCAATGGTAAATGAGGTGGAGGGATTTGTCTGTATGTTAAGCCTGAATTTAAGCCTATAGTCAGAGAAGATATTTATGGCGGAACTAGCAATAATGTTGACTGTTTGTGGGTAGAGTTAAATAGCGCAGCAGCAAATTCCAAAAGAATATTAGTAGGAGTATACTATAAACCCCCAAATATAGCTGAAAGTGAGGAAATACAATTATTGCTACAGTTTGGAAATGCAGCTAAGTATGGGCAAATTCTAATAATGGGAGATTTTAATTACCCTGAAATTAACTGGATAATTAAACCAGCAGTTCAGCTAAGGGGAGCGGGTTCTTGAATACACTCAGAGATCATTATCTGGCCCAGGTCATACAAGAGCCTAGAAATGAAGCTATCTTAGATTTAGTAATCACAAATAATATTGATAGATTATAAAATGTTGAAATAAGGCAACCTTTGGGAAACAGTGATCACAACACAATCTAATTTTAAATTGCATTAAAAAAAAACTACATTTTAAGGGGCCAACAAAAACTCTTAATTTTAAAATGGCAGATTTTAACGGTTTAAGGGCAGCAATACAAAGTATAGACTGGGACAAGGAACTGATAGGTAAAAACACTGAACATAAATTGACAACATTTAAATCCTTACTAATTATACATATTTATCACCATATACCATGTGGGAATAAAAGTAAAATGAGTAAATCCCATCCAATGTGGCTTAACAATGATTTAAAGATCAAGATACGGAGTAAAAAACAGGCATTTAAATTATACAAACAAGAGGGGACAGAGACTGCTTTATGGGAGTACAAGGAAATCAACAAGGTTTGCAATAGGGCTATTAGACTGGCTAAAATAGAAAATGAAAAATGAATTGCAAAAGAGAGTAAGACTAACCCTAAAATATTTTTAAGTATATTAATGGGAAGAAGGCGATGAGGGAAGCTCTAGTAACATTAAAATGTGACACAGGCCATCTGAAAATCAGTGACCAGGAAAAGGCAGATGAGCTAAATAGGTTCTTTTATTCGGTGTATACAAGGGAGGTACCAGTGCAACATAATGGGGCTACACTACCTTTGACGAATAATTGGTTAACACAGGAAGTAGTTAAAGAGTGGTTGGAAAGAATAAATGTTAATAAAGCCCCGGATCCTGATAGAATACATCTAAGGGCACTGAGGGAACTGGGTTCTGTAATAGCCGAACCATTATATTTAATTTTTCAAGATTAACTCAACACAGGTTCTCTACCAGATGACTGGAGAAAAGCAAATGTGATACCTATATGTAAAAAGGGAGCAAGAGCAAATCTGGGGAATTATAGACCAGTGAGCCTCACTTCTGTAGTGGGGAAGCTTTTAGAAGGGTTAATAAGAGATAATATACAAGTATATGTCTATTTGGACAGGATTATAAGTAGGAGTCAACATGGATTTATGAGGAATAGGTCATGTCAAAGAAATCTAATTAGTTTCTATGAGGAGGTTGGTAGGAACTTGAAACAAGACAACTAGTGGATGTAGTCTTTTTGAATTTTGCAAAGGCTTTTGATACAGTGCCACATGGGAGACTATTGTGCAAACTAGGGGATACAGGCATTGCAGTAAATATCTTTTCATGGATTGAGAGCTGGCTGGCTATAAGGCAGGAAGCATAGGGTTGTTGTAAATGGAACATACTCAGATTGGACGAATGTGGTAAGTGGGGTTCCTCAGAGTTTAGTATTAGGTCCTCTACTTTTTAACATCTTTATTAACAATTTATTATATTGTTTCCATTTTTGCTGATGAAACTAAGTTGTGCAAAGTAATTAAATCAGAAAATTATGTACTTTCCCTACAAAGGGATTTGTATAAATTAGAGAAATGGGCAAATAAATAGCAGATGAGATTTAATATGAATAAATGTAAGGTTATGCATCTGGGAAGGAAAAATAGCCATGCAATTTATAAACTTAATTAAGCAAATCTAGGTGTATCAGATATTAAAAGGGATTTGTGAGTGCTTGTGGACAACCACCTAGATAACAGTGCTCAATGCCAAGCAGCAGCTGCAAAGGCAAATAAAATATTAGCATGTATTAAGAAGGATATAGAAGCCAGGGTAGCAAATATAATTCTGTACTCTACAAACCGCCAGTACGACCTCATTTGGAATATGGAGTAAAGTTTTGGGCACCACATAAAAAGGACATTTTAGAACTGGAAAAAAGTATAAAGAAGGATATCAAAACTTATAAGGGGAATGGATGGGCTAAGTTATGAAGAAAGTCTAACCAAATTAAACTTATTTTCGCAAGAAAAAAGGTGTCTAAGAGGGGATATGATTACCTTATATAAATACATCCAGGGTCAGTATAAAGATTTGTCAAAGGAGCTTTTTGTGCCAAGAGGTTTTCAACTGACAAGAGGACATGATTTGAGGTTAGAAGTAAAAAGATTCTACCTTAAAGAAAGAAAAGGGTTCTTCACAGTAAGGGTAGTGGAATTCTGTACCAAAGGAGGTGGTGACAGCAGATTCAATAGATAACTTTAAAAAGGGATTGGATATATTTCTAAATAAAAAGGGCATTCACGGTTATCTTGGTTAATTAGAGAGGCAGTATTGATCCAGGGAGGAATCTGACCTCCAGTATCTGGGGTCAGGAAGGAATTAATTTTGTTACCTTTTGAGACAATTGGCAAAGTTTCACTGTTTTTTTTTTTTTTTTTTGCCTTCCTCTGAATAAATTAACAATTAATCCGCACATTGCAGATCAGAGGAGACCTTAAAAGCTTGAACTTGATGGGCTTTAAGGTTTTTTTCAATCTCAATTACTATGTAACTATGTAACTTCTGGAGACATATAGAAATCATGTGTCTCTTTTTTTGCTCCTGGTGGGTGAGATACTAAACCTATCTCCACCCTGCAAGTAACCTGTCCTGATCACTACCACAGGAAGGTTACTGAGACTCCTGGAAGCACTGATTCCTGATACAGAAGTCAGATATCAGGGTGCTGGTGCCAAGATTGGAGCAGGAACCACATGGATGCCTGCAGAGCGGAGGTGTTCAGATAGAAAAAGAGCCTGATCACCAGTATGCTGGAGCAGCGAAGGCAACGAATTGCAACAGAAGAGGATAGGTTGACAGCTATTCTAAAACAGCGGTTGGCTTCTCTTGGGCGACAGCCGCATGAGAAGCCAGCAGGACGGCTTGAGGACCTGGTGTGGTTGGAATTCGACTTGGAACATGAGTATGTGGACCTAATGCTTTAAACTCCTGCATTACATGGGCTATCCTTCTACAGGCTGCGACTGGTGGAAGGGCTCCCAGAGGTGCTGTAGGGAAATCCAAAGTGTGGCCTTGGAACCATTGAGCACTGGGAAATCCTATTGGCACAACAAGAAAAGGACGTGGAAATAGACCCAGGGACAGAAGAAGAAAAGTTTCTCAAACCTTTGATCCATTGTTACATTGTGTACACCTCCTCTGTATCTAACTGCTATAAATACTGCTGACATTTCAAAAATAAAACAGTTCACTTCTGGAGACATATAGAAATCGTGTGTCTCCTATTTTGCTCCTGGTGGCTGCAAAACTGAACCTATCTGTTTTTTTTAATTAAAAAAAAAATATTTAATTTCTTCACATATGAATTTTTTTTTTTTACATATACAGAGTAAAAACATGCAAAACATGCCATTTACATACATCCCACAAATACATTCAACCAACATACCAGGAAAAAATAGACAGAAATCTAATTATGCAATACTATAAATTAACATTTTTCATTCTCTTTAATAAGTAGGAACTTTTGGCTGCTTCCAAGTTTTAACCATTAACTATTTGACTACTAATAAGCTAAGGGAAATTATCAATCTTTTATCCAAGGGAATATTATCGTCAAACATATGGAACAAGGCTATCTTGGGATCCATTATCAAAGTTACACCCATCATTTTCATTAGCTGTACTAAACATTGTTCCCAAAAGATTTCTATATATTTACACTCACACCATAGATGTGAATGGGTAGCAATTTTATTACAGCCCCTCCAACAAATAGTTTTTTTAGACTTACCGGAACCCAGTGCTATCTCTGAACTAGTTTAGAAAACATTTCTCTATATGCAGTACATTCCACCATTGGCTTCCGGAACTTCAATTCCCAATTCTATTTCCCATTTAATAATTCTGTCTGTTTTACCATTATGTTTAATTGAGTTTATGATTACCTGACATCTGGCTACTTTATGGGATATATTATCCTTTATGATCAATTGTTCAAATGCATGCACATCTTGCTCATAATTAAATAAATAATAAAACTCTCTCTTTATCTGATCGTAGGTAAATCTTACACCTTTACTAAAAAAAATCCTTAATAATCTTCAAACCATTTTTTTATTAAGTATGTCCCACATCCAAACCTTATGAGATAAAATCTCTGTCGGTGCTACAAAGGAGGGAACATTGGAACATTTATCTCTGTATAAATACCAAAATTTCAATAATGAAAAAATGCATGGGGCAACATTTTTAACTTTCCAATTTAGAAACAATTCCCTGGGGATGTCTGGCAACATGTCAACTTCTATACAATTCCATTTAGTTACTACTCTGAGACTATTCCATCTCAGCAGATGTGAAAGTAAAATTAATTCACGAATATCCACAATTGAGGGAAAAGTTATTCCTCCCTTTTCTTTTTTTTAGATTTCTAATTTAATTCTTGATTTTTTGTTAGTATAAATACATTTGTTTGAATGTTTTTTAAAGTTCTCCAGGATATTTTTGGGAACAGTTTGTGGAATACTCCTTACTATATACGTTAGTTTAGGTACAATTTAATGCTGATATTCTTCCGGGCTAAAGATAAATTAACTTGCTTCCAATCCATCATTATTCTCCTGATTTGTAGAGAGATGTTTACATTCATTATTTTGTTTAATGCAAAGGAGAGACTGAATCCCAAATGAGTGATATGTTTACATTTTCGAATTAAGATTGTATTTCTGTTGTAATTTTTCTAGCTGAGCCCAATTAACGTTCTTATAAATTATTTCTGAGTGTTGATTATAAAATCAATTCTTTTAGCAAATTTTCTGGGTCAGTCAGTGTTAGAACCACATCACCCATAAACATTGTTATTTTATGCATACCTTTTCCCATTGAGACTCCTTTAATCTCTCTAGAGGAACTTATTATTTTGGCTAACGGTTCTATTGACAGAATAAATATTAGCAGTGAAAGCGGGCACCCTTGTCTAGTTCCATTTCTCAAGGGGAATTTTTCTCTTTCATACCCCATTCCGCTAATTATGGCCGTAGAATTAAAGGTATATTATTAGGAGAATGTATAGTGTCTGAAAAAATGTTATTGCATGGAAAAATTCCAAGTTAGCCTGAAGTTTGCTGATTTTCTTGCTTTTGCAAAGTGTCTTCTCTCAATGATGACACCCCCAGAAATTCCCAGGGAAAATTAGCATAGCTTATACATTGTTTCTTTTTTTACCTGGGGATTTTACAGGCATGCTCAGTTAGCACCTGAAGTCTGCCCTACTGTGGGAAGTCACGTGATGTCACACACTTTCCTTTCCCCCCCAGCACCTGAAGTCTGCCCTAATGTGGGAAGTCACATGATGTCAGACACTTTACTTTCCTTTATATTTCTGTCCCTTCATTCACTGATTGTTTTGTCTGCATCCCAGATGATACTCCCCCCAGCCCCAGATAATTTCCCCCCAGCCCCAGAGAATTGCCCCATGGCCCCAGAGAATTGTCCTGTGACCTCCCCCGGCACCAGTGAACTGCTCCTCGGCCCCAGAGAATTGCCCTGTGACCTCCCCCAGCCCCAGAGAATTGCCCCCCAATGCCAGAGAATTGCCCGCCAACCGCAGAGAATTGTCCTGTGACCCCCACCAACCCCAGAGAATTGCCCCCCCGCCCCAGATAATTGCACCCCAGCCCCAGAGAATTGCTCCCCAGCCCCAGAGAATTTCCCTGTGACCTCCCCCCACCCCAGAGAATTGCCCCCCAACACCAGAAAAATGCCTGGCAACCCCAGAAAATTGCCCTGTGACCTCCACCAACCCAAGAGAATTTCCTCCCAGCCCCAGAGAATTGCTCCACAGCCCCAGAGAATTGCTCCACAGCCCCAGAGAATTGCCCCCAACCCCAGAGACTTGCCCCACAGCCACAGAGAATTGCCCCACAGCCCCAGAGTATTGCCTCATCCCCTCCCCCAGCCCCTGGGAATTGCCCTCCAGCCCCAGAGAATTGCCCCACAGCCCCACTGAATTGCCCCCAACCCCAGAGAATTTCCCCATCACCTCCTTAAGCCCCAGTGAATTCCCCCCCAACCCCAGAGAATTGACCCGTGACCTCCCCCAGCCACAGTGAATTGCCCTGTGACCTCCCCCAGCCCCAATTAATTACCAACAGCCCCAGAGAATTGCCAAATCACCTGCGCCAACCCCAGAGAATTGCCACAGAGCCCCAGAGAATTGCCCTGTGACATCCCCCAGCCCCAGTGAATTGCCCCCAGCCACAGTGAATTGCCCTCCAACCCCAGAAAATAGTCCCCAACCCCAGAGAATTGCCCACCAACCCCAGAGAATTGCCCAGTGACCTCCACCAACCCCAGAGTATTGCCCCCCAGCCCAAGAGAATTGCCCCACAGCCTTAGAGAATTGCCCCCAACCCCAGAGAATTGCCCCATAGCCAAAGAGAATTGCCCCACAGCCCCAGAGAATTGCTCCATCACCACCCCCAGCCCTGGAGACTTGCCCCAGCCCCAGAGAATTGTCCCACAGCCCTAGATATATAAATGATATACCTGTAAAGGTTACCTTTACGCTGTTCAAAGGCTGCAATCATCACTCTCTGTGTTCAGTCAGCTGCAGAGATGATGACATTGTCAATTAAGATGGAAAGCATTTGTAATATTTGGATTCATCCCTATCAGGAAATCAGCAGCAACACGGATATATCAGTGCATTGTAAAATATACATATTGTTTGTGGTCATTTCTTTTTTGTGGTAATATTACTAATTACTAATTAATAAATTAATGAATGTAAATAATCAATTAATCAATGATTAAATGTATTCTCAAAAGCTAAGTTTTAATATATTAATAAACTAAAGGCATTGTAAAATATAGAACATAGAATATTGTTGTTCATAATGATTACTTATAATTAATTAATAAAATAATGTACATCAATAATTAATTAATCAATGTCTAAATATATTAGAAAGTGATAACCATTAATGTATTAATAAACTTTAGGCAGTTTAAAATTGTATATAGTAATTTTTTTTAGTTACATAGTAATTAATGTTAAAAAAAAAGACTTTCTGTCCATTAAGTTCAACCTGTTAACATCTCCTCTGATCTACAATATGCGGATTAGTTATTAATTAATTTGTTGTTAAATAATTATTAATAGTATAGTATTGGAGGATGAATAAAGAGTTAGTCCATCAAGTTCAACCTTTTTAGATCTCTATTGATCTTTTTAATATGTGGACTATTTATTATTAATTGTTAATTGATCCAGAGGAAGGGAAACAGAAAAAAAAAAAACATTGAAACTTTGCCAATTGTCTCATAAGGGGAAAAAAAGCAAAATTCCTTCCTGACCCCAGAAACTGGCGATCAAATGTCTCCCTGGATCAATATTCCTTCGCTAGTTATCTAGGATAGCCTTGAATGCCCTATATATCTATATCTATATATATATATATCTATATAAAATATATCTAACCTCTTTTTGAAGTTGTCTATCGAATTCGCTCTTACCACCTCCTTTGGTAGAGAATTCCACAGTTTAACCACCCTAACTGTGAAGAACCCTTTTCTTTGTTTAAGGTGAAATCTTTTCTCACCTCAAAGGGTGTCCTCTTGTCAGTTGAAAATATCTTGCTACAAAAAGTTCACTTGACAAAAGCCTTATATTCACCCTGGATGTATTTAAATAAGGTAATCATATTCCCTCATAGACGCCTTTTTTCTAGCGAAAATAAGTTTAGTTTGGTTAGTCTTTCTTCATAACTTAGCCCCTCCATTCCCCTTATTAGTTTTGTAGCCCTTCTCTGTACTTTTTCCAGCTCTAAAATGTCCTTTTTATGAAGTGGTGCCCAAAATTGTACTCCATATTCCAAATGAGGGTGTACTAGAGATTTGTATAGTGGCAGAATTATATTTGCTTCCCTGGCTTCTATACCCTTCTTAATACATGCTAATATTTTATTGGCCTTTGCAGCTGCTGCTTAGCTTTGAGCACTGTTACCTAGGTGGTTGTCCACTAGTATCCCCAAATCCGTTTCAATATCTGATACCCCTAGATTTGCTCCATTAACATTATAAATTGCATGGCTATTTTTCCTTCCCAAATGCATAACCTTGCATTTATTTGTATTAAATCTCATCTGCCATTTTGCCGCCCATTTCTCTTTATGCAAATCCCTTTGTACGGAAAGTACATCATTATCTGATTTTATTACCTTGCACAACTTAGTGTCATCAGCAAAAATGGAGACACTACTTTCGAGTCCTACTTCTATGTCATTAATAAATATGTTAAAAAGGAGAGGACCTAATACTGAACCTTGAGGAACCCCACTTATAACATTAGACCAATCGGAGTATGTTCCATTTACAACAACCCTTTGCTTCCTGTCTTTTAGCCAGCTCTCGATCCATGAGCAGATATTTACTGCAATTCCTGTATCCCTTAGTTTGCTCACTAGTCTTCCATGTGGCACTGTATCAAATGCCTTTGAAAAATCTTAAAAGACTACATCCACTGAGTTGCCCTGATCCAAGTTCCTACTAACCTCCTCATAGAAACTAATTAGATTGGTCTGACACGACCTATCCTTCATAAATCCGTGTTGACTGCTACCTAGGATCTTGTTCAAATAGACATATTCTTGTATTCTGTCCCTTATTAACCCTTCTAAAAGCTTCCCAACTACAGATGTGAGACTCAGTGGTCTATAATTCCCCGGATTTGCTCTTGATCCCTTCTTAAATATAGGTATCACCTCTGCTTTTCTCCGGTCATCCAGTAGAGACCCTGTAGTGAGTGAGTCTTGAAAGATTAGATATAATGGTTTGGCTATTACAGAACCCAGCTCCCTCAGTACCCTTGGATGTATTCCATCAGGACCTGGGGTTTTATTAACATTTATTTTCTCCACTCACTTTTGGATTTCTTCCTGCCTTAACCAATTATTTAGTGATGATAGTGTAGCCCCATTATGTTGCGGTGTCCCAACCACTGGTACCTCTCTTGTGTATACCGATGAAAAGAACCTATTTAGCTCATCTGCCTATTTCTGGTCACTAATTATCGGATGGCCTGTGTCACATTGTAATGTTCCATTAATATATTTAAAAAAATATTTTAGGGTTAGTCTTACTTTCCATTGCAACTGACTTCTCCTTTTCTATTTTAGCCAGTCTAATCTCCCTTTTGCAAGCCTTGTTGATTTCCTTATAGTCACTTAAAACTGCCTCTGTTCCCTCCTTCTTGTATAATTTAAATGCATGTTTCTTTTTCCTCATAATGATCTTTAAGTCATTGTTAAGCCACATGGGATATGATTTACTCCTATTCATTTTATTTCCACATGGTACATGCCGATGAGTATGTTTATTTATTAAGGATTTGAATGTTGTCCATTTATTTTCAGTATTTTTTTCGCTGTAAGTTCTTTGTCCCAGTCTATATGTAGTATTGCTGCCCGTAGTCCATTAAAGTTAGCCCTTTTAAAATTTAGAGTTTTTGTTGGCCCCTTACAACTCTGTTTTGTATTCAATCTCAAATGATACTGTGTTGTGATCACTTTTCACCAAGGGTTCCCCTATTTTAACATTTGATATTATATCAATATTACTTGTGATGACTAAATCCAAGATAGCCCCATTTCTAGGAGGTTCTTGTATTACCTGCGCCAGATAATGATCCCCAAGTGTACTCAAGAACCTGAATAGTTTTAGTTTTTTTTTTATTATTAGCTAGTATTTTACCTTTTTTATTACCCATTAAATAATGGTTTTGTTAAAACTTCCAGATCATATTGTCAATTTGAAACTGGATAATCTTCCTTAGCTTTTAATGTAATTTCCTTAATCAATGCACCTATATATTTCTTAGGGTTTACCTTGTTACCTTGAAGCCTATAAAGTTATATATACAGTTCTCTTAATGATTGATCTCTCTTTTTTTGGCAGCTATAGCTCTTGAGGCAAATATTCCCTGCATATATGCCTTGTGAGTACACAAAATTAAGTTGAAATATTTGAATCCTCATTGAATCCTCATTGGAGGCAAAAAAAGTCCTAATCTCATGTTTTATTTACTCGATTTGTTCTTTTGATTTAAATAACGATGGATCCAATTTCCATGATTTACTTATATTTTTAATTTTACCTATTTTAAGGTTTAAGCATATAAAGGAATGGTCCGATCAGGATATTTTGTTTATTTTTATTTTTTCCACCAATAACAATGTCTGACGATCTACCAAAAAATTATCTATTCTTGTGTAAGTTGTATATATATTAGAGAAAAAAGCATAGTCTTTTTCTAGTGCATTTGACATCCTCCATACATCAAAAAGACTATACTTCCTCACTATATCACTAATTTTCTTTGCTACCTCTACGGAGTGTGTATCTGCTATCAGTTTTACTGAAGAGGATCTGTCTAAAGTAGGATCTAAAGAATAATTAAACAAAAAAATAAATATTTAAGTAGGAAAGACCAGGATAAAAGATCTAGTATATGAGAACAATATATTTAAAGGGACTACAAGGTAAGTATAGCCAAGCAATACTTATATACCTATGTGCCCTTACGTGTAAGTCCTCATAATACTGTTGTAGCAATCAAAGGACTATATCTATTAAAGAAAATGGTGTAGACTATATAAATCAAGAAAAAAGGCCAAAAAAGTAAGTAAAATACCCCCTATGTATATATTGTCAAAAAATGATCTTTATAGAAAAAAGCAGTAGGCGTCTCAAGTGTATTATGGAAGAGTTTGTAAGATATTATAGCATGGTGAACAGTACACCATAGCATAGCGCTACACTGCGCTAGCTAGTTCATAGAGGGAAAAAAAGATCCAACTCATAAGGTTCTTACCTTGACTCTTTAGTCCATTACACCTTGATACTCTTCTGAAAAGAAGGAGATGCACCTACTGTTTTAAAGAATGTATAAATTAAAGAAAAAATGCCGACCGGTTTCGATAGAACATATCTTTTTCAAGGCTCCAAAGGTGTATGAAATCTCTTCCTTTTTTGCAGGTTATTTATTGTACTAACTCCGCCCATTAGGTCGTGTCTTTGTAGTGCTTAGCATTGTCTTAATGGACGTTTATTCTGTAGCGTAATGACGTAATGTGGTCTATGATGTACTGACGCTCGTTACGTAATCGTGTCATACGTCTTAGTATAAACTACTGGCATTGATGCTTAAACTTGCTAATGGCGGAAATAACGCAATTTACATGGGGTTTTTGAGATTTCCATTCTTTCAACTAGCTTTTTTGATCTTTTAACGTGGAGAAAGGTAAAAATAGTTCTAGATTTCAAATGATATCCTTCTTTTGGATCTTTCTTTATTTTAAGATCCTATTATATCCTGATATTTACAAACTTAAAAGTTAAGGGAAACAGGGGAGAGGGACCAGGAACAATAAATTGGGGAAACTGAATGATAATGAGAAAGAGGAATTAAGGAGAGACATTATATGCAAGAGAGGGGGATAAAGATATATTGGAAAATACGTTATGAACGTTTTCTATTATCCAGAGGTATTTCGATTTTTGAACTCTAGGGGTTCAAGCTATTCATTTTTGTCCATAGGAAGGAACTAATGTAGTCCAGGAAAACAAACAAGAAATTCTTATAAATTTTAAAACTGTACAGAAATATTTGCAAAAAGAAATGAAATCAATATGGGAGATCAGCAGCCTGGAAAATTATATAAAAAATGGACTGGTACCCAGAGGCTTAAGAATACAGATAATACCACCTGATCATCTGTTAGAGACTGAATTTCTAAAGAAATGGATGGACATAGTAACGAAATGTTCAATAGATCTTATGAAAATAATAGTAGAACAAGAACATAAGAACCTGGATAATCCAAATAAAAAAGTAAAAGAAGGAAATATAGAAATGGATAAACATAAGGGTAGCCAAGAACAAGATAAATGGTTAGCAAAATTGAACGACAATATGGATAAATACAAAAGAGATCTAATTAGATGTAAACAAACCAAATTCAACAGAGATAAAAAATTATCTACAACAAGGGAAAATGTATAAAATTAATAATATAAGTAAAACTGTAGAAACTACAGAAATTACTTCGTCCGAATACTCCGAAACCGCCGAACATACAGAACTAGATGATGGAAGAAGAACTAGACTTAGCTTACAAACAAATGCCCCATCGATTAATACAAGACACAATCAAGCATCGATAGATACTTTTTTAGAGAAGGGGCAAAGCCAAAAACCTTGTGGAAGAGGGAGAGGAAGTTCAAAAACACAACTACAAACGAGAAAGAACGATCAATAGATCTAAACAATCAAAGGATGAATACCCCTCATGTAAATATAAATTATAAAAACATAAAAACTATCAAAGCTAAAGATAAGGAAGTAGAAGAAAACAAACATATCAATGACAAAAGTCTGATTATTAATCTTACAAATATTAATTTAAGTACTTCACAAAAAAAGGTACTTTCCAAGGGATTGTCGTTCATTCCTTCAAACTATACAAACCTATTTACAAATATCAAAGATATAAATCTCTTTGTAAGAAAACTTGCTCTAAAGAAATTCTTCTACGAAAAAGACAAAAAAAGACTAGAAGAAATTGGTCTAACAATAGAAGATAAAGAAACTCTGGAAAATGTACTAACACTGTTAAGACAATAGAACCCTAACGAAAAAGAAAAAAAGTAATTTAAAAAGAATAGTAAATTTACTCCAAAACTAAAACATTATGGAAATCTTCAAACATTCTTAAAATTAGTCAGTAAAGATCTGGAGAACTTATACCAAATTAATAAAACCAATGTCTCAAATACTACCTACAACAATAGTTGAGGAAAGGAGAGCAATTGAAGAAATAATAAAAATGGACATTGAAGTCAAAAGAGCAGATAAGGGAGGAAACATAGTTTTAATGAAAAAAGATGACTACCTAGAAATGTGCCTAACCATATTATGAGATTACAATACCTATGAAATTCTACCCAATAATCCCTCATGGCAATATTTCACTGAATCACAGTCAATCCTTCTTCAAGCCTTAGAACACGGAATCATCACTAAGGCAAATTATGAATATTTCCTTCCTAAAGATCCAATGGTGGCTACATTTTACGCTTTACCCAAAGTACATAAACAACGTACCCCGATTCCTGGCAGACCAATAGTATCAAGTACTAATAACCTCACAGAAAAGATCAGTCAATTTATAGACCACAAATTGAAAGACATAGTGAAAAGTCTTCCGTCATATCTACCATACACGATGGACACCCTTAAAAATATAGAAGGCTTGGAACTTCCACCAACCACTATATTAGGGACTGTAGATGTTTAACAACTTTACAGTAGTATCCCAAATGATCAAGGGCTTAAAGCAGTCAAATACTATCTAGACATGCGAAGCTCGAGTGACAAAAGGCGGAATAAATTCATTATCGATTTCCTGGAATTTATCCTAACAAGGAATTTCTTTATCTTTCATGGAAAGTGGTACCATCAAATAAGAGGCACAGCAATGGGAACAAGTTTTGCCCCGAACTATGCGAACCTCTTCCTAGGAATGTGGGAAAATACTAAAGTATTCTGTGAAGATATATGTACTGATAAAATACTATTATGGAAGAGATACATCGATGATGTTCTAATCTGCTGGGAAGGAGATAAAAAAGAATTAGAAAATTGAACAAAAACAATATGAATATTAAATTGACATGGGAAGCAAACGAAAGAGAAATAAATGTTCTCGATCTAAAGATTATGAAATCGGATAGTGGCAAATTACATACCACTCTGTACAGGAAAGAAACATCCACAAATACAATATTATGTTGGAAAAGTCAACATCCGAGATCACAAAAGGCAAGCATACCAATTGGTCAATATGTAAGACTACGCCGAAATTGTGACACCACAGAAGAATTTAAATTAAAAGCTTATGAATTAAAAACTAGATTAAAAAACAGAGGATATCCGAACAAAATCTTGAAAACCGTATACAAAAAAGCGATTATGATGGATTGAACAGAATTACTATTCAAAAAACAATCAAAAGAAAAGAATGAGAAAGAAAGGAATATTAGATGCATAATGTCATATAGGACAGACAGTGAAGAAGTCAAAAATATTATGAAAAAACATTGGCATCTGATATATGAAGATGAAGCATTAAAGACAATACTAACAGATTATCCGAGTATCACATACAGAAGAGGAACTAATTTAGGTGACAAATTGGTAAAGAGCCTCTTCGTGAACAAAAAAGAGAAAAAAAGAAATTGGCTAACAAAAACCAAAGGCCTATACAGATGCGTAAACTGCAAGGCCAGCAAATATATAAAACCCGAAAGATCTTTTCATCACCCACATACCAACAAAGAATTTCCACTAAATTTTTTCTATAACTGCCTAACTACACATGTGATATACATTATTGTATGCAAATGCAAAAAAACTCTATGTAGGAAAAACTATTAGACAGATAAGAAGAAGAATATTGGAGCATGTTTCCTCAATAGTCAATGGTCTGGATATTTCAATTTCCAGACACGTGAGACTATATCATCAAAGTGATACAAAATGCTTAGCATTTCCCATTATAAATGACGTAAAAGTGAACATAAGAGGAGGTAACATTGATCAGAAACTGATGCAAGAAGAGTGTAAATGGATCTATCTGATGGGAGCTCATGGCCCATGGGGCCTGAATGAAGGGTTTACTTTTAGCCCATTCCTCTAAATCCCTGTAGCGGAACCCATTACTGTTTTAACCTGTTTTATGATTATTATGGTTAAAATATGATCCTACTATATGTATGTTGGTTGATGCTCTGCAGAATATTGTCCCAGACATTTGCAGCTACTTGGCATGGGAGATAATCCTGTTACAGCGACTCCGCATAAGATAAAGGAAGTCTATTGTATACAGTGTTTTCATTCTCAGATGGAACAAAGAGAAGCATTATCTTATCAATGTCTGTTATTGAATCAAAGTAGCCGGCTAGTCCCTGGGAGGTGTGACCCACCTATTGTTCTCTTTATGTGTATTGTGCGGCCAAATATGGGCATGTGTATTGCCTGTGGGAAGAGATGGGTATAAATATTTCTGCAATAACAAAATAAAGTCAGTATTCATTTGACTCCCAAATTATGTGTCGTCCAATATGGGAGGTCGGGAATGGTGAGACTGTAGTGCTTCTTGGGTATTTGACCGTATACCAGCGGAGATATTGGACTGAGTGTTCCAGCTCCGTTACATTTGTTGGCAAGTGGCGGGATTGTTCCCACGGTCAGAAGGACAGCTACAGGAGACACCATTCCGTGGAGTACAAATTGAGGGCAACGCTAGTACCTGTACAGCGCCCCTGGCTACATCAGGATGGAACCGGCTAGTTTTCAGACAGCGTTCCATCATGAGAAGGAGGAGGCGGCTGCGGACTACAGGGATGCAGACAGAAAGGAACTCATGGTTACAGTACCTCTTATTACCCCACAGAATGAGTTTGGAAGAGAACTCCAAAGCAGACTGGCCTTTTTCCCAGGTACGCTTCCCATAAAAACCTTGGAATGGTTAATGACAGATGTCCACAAATTCATAATGGAAAAGCAGCGGGCACAGGAGCGGTCCATCTTGGGAGCTGCTAACCCACCTCCCACCATTAACCCCCCCCCCAGCACTGCGTCCGGGTGGTGGGAACTACCAAACCCCTCCACGGTACATCAGGTGCCACACGTGTAACCAGCAGGGCCACATGCAGAGAGACTGTCCCAGAAACAGAAACCGCTCCACGTGGAATACTCCAACTAATTCCCCTCCCCAGCGACATTGTGTACCCCAGGGGGCCGAAGGAGTCGTCCTTCCCCCCCAGCGGCAGTGTGAACCACGGGGAGCTGAAGGTGTCGTCCTTCCTCCCCAGCAGCAGTGTGTTCCCCAGGGAGCTGAAGGTGTCGTCCTTCCTCCCCAGCGGCAGTGTGTACCCCAGGGAGCAGAAGGTGCCGTCCTTTCTCCCCAGCGGCAGTGTGTACCCCAGGGGGCCGAAGGTGTCATCCTTCCCCCCCAGCGGCAGTGTGTACCCCAGGGAGCTGAAGGTGTCGTCCTTCCTCCCCAGCGGCAGTGTGTACCCCAGGGAGCAGAAGGTGCCGTCCTTTCTCCCCAGCGGCAGTGTGTACCCCAGGGAGCAGAAGGTGCCGTCCTTTCTCCCCAGCGGCAGTGTGTACCCCAGGGGGCCGAAGGTGTCGTCCTTCCCCCCCAGCGGCAGTGTGTACCCCAGGGAGCTGAAGGTGTCGTCCTTCCTCCCCAGCGGCAGTGTGTACCCCAGGGAGCTGAAGGTGTCGTCCTTCCTCCCCAGCGGCAGTGTGTACCCCATGGGGCCGAAGGTGTCGTCCTTCCCCCCCAGCGTCAGTGTGTACCCCAGGGAGCAGAAGGGGCAGTCCTTCCTCCCCAGCGGCAGTGTGAACCCCAGGGGGCAGGAGGTGTCGTCCTTCCTCC
Source organism: Discoglossus pictus (assembly GCA_027410445.1). Taxonomy (NCBI): domain Eukaryota; kingdom Metazoa; phylum Chordata; class Amphibia; order Anura; family Alytidae; genus Discoglossus; species Discoglossus pictus. The sequence goes on from CM050163.1 coordinate 252,434,196, forward strand.
CCAGCGGCATGGTGAACCCCAGGGGGCAGAAGGGGTCGTCTTTCCCCCCCAGCGGCAGTGTGAACCACAGGGGGCAGAAGGTGTCGTCCTTCCCCCCCAGTGGCCGTGTGAACCCCAGGGGGCAGAAGGGGTCGTCCTTCCCCCCCAGCGGCAGTGTGAACCACAGGGGGCAGAAGGTGTCGTCCTTCCCCCCCAGCGGTCGTGTGAACCCCAGGGGGCAGAAGGTGTCGTCCTTCCTCCCCAGCGGCAGTGTGAACCCCAGGGGGCAGAAGGTGTCGTCCTTCCCACCCAGCGGCAGTTTGAACCCCAGGGAGCTGAAGATGTCGCCCTCTCCCCCCAGCGACAGCTTACCCTAACAAGGGGAGACACCAATCCCCCAGACGGCGCAGATGGGACCAGGGTCTCTGTGCCTGACCTACCGGGATGCTGGACAGCCTGTCCAGATCCCCAACTACTCTCACTGGGACAACCGGAGGAGGGGGTAAGTACAAATTCCCCTCCCCAGCTAACAGAGGAAATGTTAACCCCCACTGACCCCCACCTTTCCCTGGCTACTGAGCCGGAATATGTCCCAAGTACCCCAGCAGAAGAGCTGACAGTGGGGCAGAGTGCAGTCGGCCTCTGCCCTCCCTTTGTCCCTTGTACAGAGCAGGATGTCCTGCAGGTTATACCAGCAGAAGAGCTGGCATCAGGGCAGAGTGCCGCTGGCCTCTGCGCCTCAAGTCCCCTCAGCGTTTTGCCCCATCACCACAGCAAAGGGGAGATGTGTGACGAAGTGCCCATCACCACTTTGTCTTGGAGAGGACTGTTTGCCAGCCTCCTGCCCTGCGACTATGGCCCTGGGACATATTGCCCTTTGGAACCAGTGTTCGGCCATACCAGAGTGTATGTCACTCATTCTGGCCCTTTACATACAGGGGGGTCATTCTGTACTTGCCCTGTATGAACCATGATACCCCAGATAGCTATGCCATGGAGCCCATTCATATAATGAAAGACTATGGGAAAGACTTTAGCTACATGGCAATTGAACTGTGTGAAGAGGATCTGAGCGCTATTCGGTAGTTTTGTGCGCTCAGATCCCAGCTATCTGGGGATATGGGAAATGTGAGTAAATGTGAATTGCAGTAATGCTGATGGGTTGTCAAACTAGAGAATTGACAAACAAATACTTTTGTCCGGACATCCCCAGGCCGATCCGTTGGCAACAGACCGTGTATGCCGGCTTATGGTCACGGGGGAGGTGTGTAGCGGAACCCATTACTGTTTTAACCTGTTTTATGATTATTATGGTTAAAATATGATCCTACTATATGTATGTTGGTTGATGCTCTGCAGAATATTGTCCCAGACATTTGCAGCTACTTGGCATGGGAGATAATCCTGTTACAGCGACTCCGCATAAGATAAAGGAAGTCTATTGTATACAGTGTTTTCATTCTCAGATGGAACAAAGAGAAGCATTATCTTATCAATGTCTGTTATTGAATCAAAGTAGCCGGCTAGTCCCTGGGAGGTGTGACCCACCTATTGTTCTCTTTATGTGTATTGTGCGGCCAAATATGGGCATGTGTATTGCCTGTGGGAAGAGATGGGTATAAATATTTCTGCAATAACAAAATAAAGTCAGTATTCATTTGACTCCCAAATTGTGTGTCGTCCAATATGGGAGGTCGGGAATGGTGAGACTGTAGTGCTTCTTGGGTATTTGACCGTATACCAGCGGAGATATTGGACTGCCTGTTCCAGCTCCGTTACAATCCCTATCTATCAAATTGATAAATTAAACAAGCAGAATATCTATATAAAGCTCTATAGGCTTAATGATATATCCAAGGAAAAGGAAATAAGAATAACTTAATGATCAATTAACCAAAAAGCCTAGACTAATGATCCCTACACCTAATATTCTAAAGGGAAGAGAATTTAAAAGCCTATGGATAAAAATGAATAACTTGAACCCCTAGAGTTCAAAAATTGAAATACCTCTGGATAATAGAAAACATTCATAACGTATTTTCCAATATATCTTTATCCCCCTCTCTTGCATATAATGGCTCTCCTTAATTCCTCTTTCTCATTATCATTCAGTTTCCCCAATTTATTGTTCCTGGTCCCTCTCCCCTGTTTCCCTTAGCTTTTAAGTTTGTAAATATCAGGATATAATAGAATCTTAAAATAAAGAAAGATCCAAAAGAAGGATATAATTTGAAATCTAGAACTATTTTTACCTTTCTCCACAATGAAAGGTCAATAAAGCTATTTGAAAGAATGGAAATCTCGGAAACCTCATGTAATTCGCGTTATTTCCGCCATTAGCAAGTTTAGGCATCAATGCCAGTAGTTCATACTAAGACGTATGACGCGATTACGTAACGAGCGTCAGTATGTCATAGACATCATTAGGTCATTACGCTACCGAATAAACGTCCATTAAGACAATGCTAAGCACTACAAAGACACGCCCTAATGGACGGAGTTAGTACAATAAATAACCTGCGAAAAGGAAGAGATTTCATACTCCTATGGAGCCTTGAAAAAGATATGTTCTATTGAAAACGGTCTGCGTTTTTTCTTTAATTTATACATTCTTTATAACAGTAGGTGCATCTCCTTCTTTTCAGAAGAGTATCGAGGTGTAATGGACTAAAGAGTCAAGGTAAGAACCTTATGAGTTGGATCTTTTTTTTCCTCTATGAACTAGCTAGCGCAGTGTAGAGCTATGCTATGGTGTACTGTTCACCATGCTATAATATCTTACAAACTCTTCCATAATACACTTGAGACGCCTACTGCTTTTTTCTATAAGGATCATTTTTTGACAATATATACATAGTGTGTATTTTACTTAATGTTTTGGCCTTTTTTCTTGCTTTATACAGTGTACACCATTTTCTTTATTAAATATAGTCCTATGATTGCTACAACAGTATTATGATGACTTACATGTAAGGGCACATAGGTATATAAGTATTGCTTGGCTATACTTACCTTGTAGTCCCTTTAAATATATTGTTCTCATATAGTAGACCTTTTATCCTGGTCTTTCCTACTTATATATTTATTTTTTTGTTTTATTATTCTTTATTATTCATAGGTGCTAAGCACCATTTTTATTCAAAGCTTTTTTCTTTATTATATTATATATAAAGTAGGATCTAACATCATATTATAATCCCCACAAAGGATTAAGGAACCTTTACAGATTTTAAATAACTGCTTAAAAATCTTCTTCACAAATCTTACTTGCTGTTTGTTAGGCGAATATAAGTTAGCAATAGTATAATAGGAATTATTTATTCTCCCCACCCATAATATATATTTTCCCTTTGAGTCTATGAATTTATACTCCTCCTGAATATCTAATCTCTTACTGAAAAAATTAAAACACCACTAGATTTATTTAAGTAAGTAGAATTAATAGGTTATTTGTACAAGTGTTTTTACATATTTGGAACATTGCCTGATTTCAAGTGTGTTTCTTGGAAACAGGCCATATTTGCCTTATTTCTAAAACATTCCAAAAATGCTGAATTTCTCTTATAAGGTGTAGTCAATCCTTGGGTGTTTTAAGATAGAAATACAATCTTCATTTAACCAAACATTTTTTTTTATTTTTCTTATAAGATCTCTGTCTATTTTCCCCTCAAAACCTTATATACTACATTCTTCCTGTTTATTACACTGAAATACATTCATACTTAAGACTATTATGATCTCTATGTATAGTCTTAACTTTACGGGGGTGTCTAGATATTAACAGAAATGATAGATCATATTAGGGGAATCCAAATAATTCCCCTTGATGGGAAGGCGCTTAATTTTAGTATATAGGAATTTGTTTATTATTGATCATTGTTCTATAAAATCCTAATTAATCCCGTAGAGCTTCTTACCGAACTAGGTCTCTATAACTCCGTTTTCTTTTTTTTTCCTCCCCTTTGCCTCTTTCTTTTTTTTTTTTTCTTTATCCTCTCTTCCCTTTTCTTTCCTCTCCTTCTTGAATATGGGGAGAATATTACACAATAATTTTGTAAATTCTAATTCTATTTTTAATTCCTAACTAGTATCCCACAAAAAAACAAACAAACAAACAAAAAATGTAAATATATATAAAACAAAAGTAAATATCCATAATGATTTGCTATTGAAATTGAAAGTCACTAGTGCATTTATAATAAAAAATAGAATATAACTACTGTCTCTTCTATATTAAAGTGTGTTTTACTTCATGTCCTCAGTATTTTCTAAATCAGTCTTAATTTTTGTTAAAAAATTCTAATAATAACTTCATAAAAAGTGTATAATTAATTAGTGAGAGAAAAAAAAGGATAAATATATATTAAACAACAAAAAATATCCATAGTGATTTACTGTTGAGATTGAAAGTGACTAGTGCGTTATAGTAAAAATAGAGTATACATGCTGTCTCTTCCATACCAAAGTGTGTTTTACTTCATATCTTCAGTGTTTTCTGAATCAGTTTTAATTTGTGTTAAAACATTTTAATAATAACTTCATAAAAAGCGTATATTTAATTATTGAAAAAAGAAAAGGAATTATGTATGGAAGATGCTATTTCTCCCTCAAAGTGTATCTATATAAGTCCAATTACCTTTTATCTTTGCGTACCAAAATATTGTCCTGTGGATTCCATTTAGGAATCCTTGAACAACCAACCAAGGTTGTACAGAAACACCTTTTATGCAGCCTTTATTTTAATTATTATTGCCACATACTAATTTTAAAAAATTCAATCTTTATTTGTACATTTAAAATGTTGTTAAAAATGCAACGATTTAAAAAATCATGTTAAACCCAAGGGGCCTCATTCAATTATCGGCCGTAAAACGGCCGCAAAGCTGCGATTCCTTGGGGCCGTCTTACGGCCCCGTGTAGAGCTATTTTTACCTTGCAATTCAATTATACGGCGCCGCAAGGATATCCCCTTCCGGCCGGCCGCATATCATGCAAACGGCCGGAAGCTTTTTCCTAGCGCCCGTAAATCTTGTTTTCCGGCCACAAAGTCCTAAAACTGAAAATGCAAATATAAAATCGAGAATGCACTGTAAAGCTCCGTAAATGCTAGGCATCATAATGGGGGACACGAGGATTAATAGCAACACCCTCTCAAGCTTGCACATCAGCCCAAATCAGATATATTATTTACGGGTTACATTACGTCCCGTAGTTCCGCGGGCTGGTCCTTGTTCAAACCCGTACGGGTTCGGAGATGAAGGACCGCAAACCCAGCATTGTAATAGCCAATATTTATTCAATCCAGCGCTGCAAAGCACTGTAAATGATGTTGAACATAATGGGGGGGGGCATGAGGATTACTAGCCAAACATTCTCAAGCTTGCACATCGCCAAATTGTATTTTAATTTTAAAATCCGTACAAGTCCCACGGACTTCACTGACCAAGCCCGTAGCTCCGTATTCAAGCCCGTGCGGGCTGTCCTCCAAGCCCGCAGCTCGTTTTTAAAGGCCGTACGTGCTTGGAGGTTAAAGGTATCCATTTTGTGACGGTTTTTGCAGTCTGCATGGTTTAAGCCTGTAACCCTAAAATGGAGGCCCAAGCATTACAGCCTCCAAATTAACAAGACTTCAAATTAGTTGAATATTCCTCATATGTTTGATTGGCCAGCACACATACAGGTTCCATTGTAGCCTCTAAAACAGCCCCATAATAGAATATGTCACCCCAACATTGGCGAGCACAGCAAATGTGTTTTGACAACATGTAGCTGACATGAGAGGTCCCACATCATTGCGCAGTTCTAATATTTTTAACTAGTGCGCGTCGATGAAAGGGCGCAAGTGATATGACCTAATGCCATAAACCCTTCTAACCCTTGTAGCCGCAGCCTAATCCTAACCCTTACACCCCACAGCCTAATCCTAATCATTAGATCCGCTAGCCTCCTGTCGGGCCTGCTGTTGTTGATGCGCGCATGTGTCGGTGCGCAGATGACAGCGCACATTCGATGCACGCTATATGGTTGATCAACGATAGAATACACATCTCGCTCATCACATCTACATTAGAGAATACAAATAGTGGCCAAATCAGACCGCCACTTGGCATATATCAAGTACCAGGGGAATATTTTATTATATGTGGTTAAGTTCTTCAGTTGTGTCCGACTCTCCGTGACCCTATGGACTGCAGCACATTCACCTAGGTCTCTGCCTGTGCTGTTCTCCAAAGTTTGAAGGCCAAAGAGATTGGAGTGGGTTGTCAGTTCCTCCTCTAGTGGATTGGAATTTGTCTGATCTCTCTGCTATGACCTGCCCACCTACAGTAGCTCACAGCTTCATTCAGGTACACAAGCTGCTTCACCACCACCACCACTTAGCAAGCCTCACCCATGTAAATTGATAAATAGCAGAACAGTTTGGAAGTTCACCAAATGGGAATAACTAGACACCTGGCACATGGCTCCCACCAGGATGGGCGTAGCAGAGATTATGCCTGATGGCGGTGAGTTTGCTGTCGATCCCGGAGCTTGCGGCCCTTCCTGATGGTTCAGAGTAGATATGTGTGGTGCATGTTCCCCTGGTCCCCTTCAGCATTGCTAAGTGGTGTGAAGGGGCTTGTGTACCTGAATGAAGCTGGGAGCTATAACATGTAGGTGGGCAGGTCATAGCACAGAGATCAGACAAATCCCAATCCACTAGAGGAGGAACTGACAACCCACTCCAATCTCTTTGGCCTTCAAACTTTGGAGAACAGCACAGGCAGAGACTTAGGTGAATGTGCTGCAGTCCATAGGGTCACGGAGAGTCGGACACAACTGAAGAACTTAACCACATATAATGAAATATTCCCCTGGTACTTGATATATGCCAAGTGGCGGTCTGATTTGGCCACTATTTGTATTCTTTAATGTAGATGTGATGAGCTAGATGTATATGCAATTTGATAGAGATTTAAGGGATCCCAATAGAGCTCATGTGCGTGGCAAAGGGTTCATATGACCTGACTCATGTTTTACTCTTGCTATTGAATTGGGTAGTGTGGCTTTAATCATATTATGCAAGTTGTAGCATGGTTTGTCAGATTGGCATGTGCATGACCATTACAACATATGATAACCAAAGGATATTTAGCCAATGCATGTTCATTATTGGGCAACTAACTGTATTCACACATATGCTAACTGATGTGGGTGAAGGAGTTTGTGTACTTCAATGAAGCTGTGAGCTAGCCTACATCGGGCCAGTGTTGGGGGGTAAGTCTTATCAGAGAGGTCAGACTAATCCCAATCAACTAGAGAAGGAACTGGAAAAGCACTCCAGTGTCACCTGTCCTATTCATTGTAGGCCCTCAGGGGAATGTTCCTACTCCACAGTATCGCTAATCAGACTTGTCATGGGTATTAACCCTATATTAGTAGTAGATATGATATTTGTGATCAGATGATATCTCAAGCTATTCTGACTCCTCAACAGTTTTACATGTATTGATCTATTGCATGTTAACTATGGCTCATCAGTTTACATTTCTAGGAATGTGACACTAATGTAATGCATGTGGATTTCACAGAACCAAATATATTCATAACACATGGACGCAGTCAGAAAGGTCTAACAAAGCTTTATTTTTTACACAGACCACAATCAGCAGTGGTCAAGATTGTGCATTCACATAACAGTATAACAAAGCTTTATTTGATATACAGACCACAATCAGCAGTGGTCAAGATTGTGCATTCACATAACAGTATAACAAAGCTTTATTTGCTAGACAGACCACAATCAGCAGTGGTCAAAACTGCATTAATATCATGGGTGTGGTGTGGGCGGGTCCTTGAAGAGCAAGAGGCTGGAAAAAAGGGGAAACCTACAGGGGTCAATCTAATAGTCTAGAATAAGCATGATGCATAGCACCTACCAGGGTCACATGCTGCAACCGGAACCAGAAATCTCTCCATTTAACTGAAGAAACCATTTATGTGCATAGCACTTACAACTTGTAACTAGATCTGCTCAATTAAACAGATGATTCAACCTTTGGACTGTGTAATCCAATCCAGTTTCACACATACAGTGTGTTGAACAAACAAAAATCTGAAAGAAGTGTTCAAATCAAAAAATGGGGCGGTGCCAGGCAGCGGTGGTCTGGGTGGTGGCGGACACATGGGAGGAGAGGAGGGGCCAGGCTGCTCTTGGCTGGGGGATTGGGAGATCCCCGTTGATGCTGGGCTGGGGACCATCGCCTGTCTGAGCAGCCTGACCTGAAGGTGTTCGCTGGTCATGTGGTGCCTCCTCACCTCCCTGAACAGCCTGGCCAGGCTGTGGGTCATCTGTGACCTGAGGGCAGAGATGCTGGCATCCATCCGGAGCTGGTTGGCCTCGATCCTCTGGCTGCTGGCCAGCAGCTCCTTCAGGACGGCCAGCGTCTCCACCTGCACAGCCTGGCTCTGTGGCGACGACACCGCTGGGTGGGCGTGGTGAGGTGATGCGGGGAGGTCCACAGCTGGAGCCGGTGGTGAGAATGTGCCCGGTGGTGACCAGGCCAGCACACTTTGTGGGGAAGGAGGTGCTGTCCCTTGGGCGGATGAGGGCCCCAGAGCAAGCCTTTCGAGGATGGGCATAGGCCCAGGGCTTGTGGCAGGTGGCCCCGCAAGGTCAATGACCAGCCTATCCTCTGACCCAGAGCCCTCTGATCTTCTTTCCTCCTCCCCCTGTGCTAGAGGATCCTGGTACGGGGCTGATGGCCCCGCCTCCTCTCTCTGGTCACAGGACCCAGAGCTCCTCCTGGATGCTGAGAGATAGAGAAGAAAGGTACATGTCATTAGTATGTTGATTAGCGCATTGATGTGTTCATTTCTAATTATCTGACATCTAGCCTTGAATATGGATGATTCTCTGATTAGCTATCTTATACTAGCTGTTATCTATTCTTTTCTGTTCTGGATGGTTCTCGGCTGACAACTCTATCTGTATTACGGCTGCTGTCTGTAACTGCATAGGCTGAACGGGCACACCAATACATGGACTCTCTATTACAGGGGTGTCCAAACTCTTTCCTGGATTGGAAGATATCCTTTATGTGCACAGGTGAGTCAATCAGGATGACTGAAGAAGCGATTGACTCACCTGTGCGCAGCAGAGTTATCAAATCCAGCCATGTGTGTGGCCCACCAGGACCGAGTTTGGACACACCTGCTCTATTGCTTGATTACTGTTGTGGTGACCAGGAATGACAGTGATTTGTCAGCTTCATGAATTTAATGATACATCCATCTATCCCTTGTTATTTCATGGAGCTGACATGTCAGTATCATGTCCATGTGTAGTGTGTGTGATGCACATGTGGTGACATGTTGCTGTATGTCATATTCACCTGCCATGGAGGCTGGGTCCTGCTGCTCCACCGGGCCTGATGCTCCAGCTGCGTCGGAGGGTGCAAGCATGGCCCTTGCAATACCTTCATGGGCAAGGTACTTGACCCTCCGCCCCTCGGCCTCCTGCGCCATCTTCTTCCTCACCGCGGCCCTGATGTCGTCGAACCGATGCTTTATGGACCGCAGACTCCGTCCACGGCCCGCCACACCGTTCACCAGATCCACCACCTGCTGCCAAGCATTAGCACGGGGCCCAGCCTTTACTTCCCTACCCCCCGAGGTGATGACGGGGCGGGCACGGATGGCCTCCAGGAGGACCCTGTTCACCTCCCGGCTATGATTGTGGGCCCTGGACCTGCCGCCAGCCTCTTGCTCTTCAGACTGGGGATGAGGACCCTCTCCACTCTCCCTCCTCCTCCTCCTTCCTCCTCCTCCTCTTCTCTCCTCCCTCCTTAATCTACTCTCCTCCCTCCTTCCTCTCCTCTCCTCCCCCCTCCTCCTCTCCTCTCCTCCCTCCTTCCTCTCCTCTCCTCCCTCCTTCCTCTCCTCTCCTCCCTCCTTCCTCTCCTCTCCTCTCCTTCCTCTCCTCTCCTCCCTCCTTCCTCCTTCCCTCCTCTCCTCCCTCCTTCTCCTCCTCTCCTCCCTCCTTCTCCTCCTCTCCTCCCTCCTCCTCTCCTCCCTCCTTCCTCCTCCTTCCTCCTCTCCTCCCTCCTCCTCCTCTCCTTCCTCCTCTCCTCCCTCCTCCTCCTCCTCTCCTCCCTTCTCCTCCTCTCCTCCCTCCTCCTCCTCCACTACCTCCTCCTCCACTACCTCCCCCTCCTCAACTATTACCTCCTCCTCACTCCTCCCCTCCTCTTCCACACCTCCACGCCCCGGGACTCCCTGCCACTCCTCCACCCTCTGCTCCTCTCCCTCCATCACCACCTGAAAAGAAAAGAAAGAGAAATAAAGAAATGTTTTAGTGGGTTTGCCTGCTCCACGCTCATCCCCCATTCTGATCGCCTCTAACACTATTTCTGCTTGGATATCAATGTTGTAACTAACTGCAGTAATCAACCTTAAGTGGACAGAGCCTGTGACAGCAGTGGGAGGGGTGTACAGCACCTCTCACTCTGGACCTGAGAGGCGTTGATGAAACACGCTAGATCAATACTTTCCTAAACAATGTGGAAGGGTCAGTTACAGTTTGCATATATACAAGGCATGCGGCTATTTACTGTGTGCTTCTATCATGTGTGGGGAGTGGCCCATGTCTGAGGCCACTAATATCCTATCTGCATTATACTCTGGGCGTGGTACCTATCCTGAAGCCATCCTCTGTACCAGAGGTAGTAGGAACTACATGGTCCTGCTGTTCTCGGCTGAAAAAAAGTTCTTGTCAAGCCCCATTGAAGAAGCAGTTTGGAACACCTATGTGTATTGCAAATATGTGTAGAAATCTCACTCAAACTCAATCTACAACTCAATCAAACTCAAAATCAAACTCAATCAAACTCAAAATCAAACTCAATCAAACTCAAACTCAATCAAACTCAAAATCAAACTCAATCAAAATCAAACTCAATCAAACTCAAACTCAATCAAACTCAAACTCAAACTCAAAATCAAACTCAAAATCAAACTCAAACTCAAAATCAAACTCAAACTCAAAATCAAACTCAAAATCAAAATCAAAATCAAACTCAAAATCAAACTCAAAATCAAAATCAAACTCAAACTCAAAATCAAACTCAAAATCAAAATCAAAATCAAACTCAAAATCAAACTCAAAATCAAACTCAAAATCAAACTCAATGAAACTCAATCAAACTGAAACTCAAACTCAAAATCAAACTCAAAATCAAAATCAAACTCAATCAAACTGAAACTGAAACTGAAACTGAAGCTCAAAATCAAACTCAAAATCAAACTCAAACTCAATCAAACTCAATCAAACTCAAACTCAATCAAACTCAATCAAACTCAAAATCAAACTCAATCAAACTCAATCAAACTGAAACTCAAACTCAAAATCAAACTCAATCAAACTCAATCAAACTGAAACTCAAACTCAAAATCATACTCAAACTCAATCAAACTCAAAATCAAACTCAAAATCAAACTCAAAATCACACTCAAAATCAAACTCAAACTCAAACTCAAAATTAAACTCAAAATCAAACTCAATCAAACTCAAACTCAAACTAAAAATCAAACTCAAAATCAAAATCAATCAAACTCAATCAAACTGAAACTCAAACTCAAAATCAAACTCAAACTCAAAATCAAACTCAATCAAACTCAATCAAACTGAAACTGAAATTGAAACTCAAAATCAAACTCAAACTCAATCAAACTCAAACTCAATCAAACTCAATCAAACTCAAAATCAAACTCAATCAAACTCAATCAAACTGAAACTCAAACTCAAAATCAATCAAACTCAATCAAACTGAAACTCAAACTCAAAATCAAACTCAAACTCAAACTCAAAATCAAACTCAATCAAACTCAAACTCAAACTCAAAATCAAACTCAAACTCAATCAAACTCAAACTCAATCAAACTCAATCAAACTCAATCAAACTCAAACTCAAAATCAATCTCTCTCTCTCTCTCTCTATATATATATATATACATATATATATATATATATATATATATATATATATATATATATATATATAGAGAGAGAGAGAGAGAGAGAGATTGAGAGAGAGAGATCCAGATCTAATACAAAACAGAAAAATCTAAATAACTTACCTCCCTCCACAAAACTCCTCTCCCCACAACAACAAACTCGCCAAACCTATAGGCCAACAGCAAAAAAAACACAATTGTACTTCTCGCCAGTGTATTCAGTAAATATAGAAATTGGTAAAACATACAAATAAAAGACAGCTTGATAGGATGAAAAGCATGTACAATGCAACTTACCTCCCTCCAAACCCCTAAGGGCCGGATCAAAGATCCCAAATCCTCCAAACACCTATAAACAAGCAAAGAAATCAATTTTACATCTCGCCAGTGTATTCAGTAAATATAGAAATTGGCAAAACATACAAATAAAAGACAGCTTGATAGGATGAAAAGCATGTACAATGCAACTTACCTCCCTCCAAACTCCTACGTGCCGGATATAATCACCAAAACAATCCAAAATCCTCCAAACACCTATAAACAAGCAAAAAACACAATTGTACCTCTCGCCAGTGTATTCAGTAAATATAGAAATTGGCAAAACATACAAATAAAAGACAGCTTGATAGGATGAGAAGCATGTACAATGCAACTTACCTCCCTCCAAACTCCTACGTGCTGGATATAATCACCAAAACAATCCAAAATCCTCCAAACACCTATAAACAAGCAAAAAACACAATTGTACTTCTTTACATCGGCATCCGTAAATGTAGTAACGGATTCCCGTAAAAAGAACTTAAACCGCCACTTTATAATAAAGCAACTTACCAACTCTCAACCAACCAGCTCCTGGAACCGCGTGCTACCTCGTCAGAAATCGCAACACAGTCGAGGTGTGGGCGCGTGTCATTCCTATTTATTCACTCCCACTGTCAATCAAATGGTCTATCCCGTAAGTGATTGGCTGTGCGACCTGTGGCGCGATGCGTAATTCCGCTATTGGATGGTTCGTGCCGGGCGCGGCTAGTCCGTCCCCCTTCCAGCTTGCGTGCGCTCCTAAACGTCACGGCCTTCCTACATTCTGAAGGCCGCGATTCGCGCCTGGATAGATTTAATTTACGGCCGCATCCGTTGAAGTCCACACAATGCACTTACGGCATTGTAATGAAACAGGGCTGAAAGGGCCCTAAAAGTGATAAAAGGCATTCAAATTACTGTAAAAACAATCCCCAATGATCAAATATGTTAATAAAAGAGATCTTTTTATTGTCATGTACATCCTCAATATGGCGGCCAAATTAACCCTATAGCACTCAGAAAGGCTAGAATGTGTCCCCTAAACATATCAACATTATCTGATTTACATCTCTTTTATCACATCTACATTTTTGAACACAAATATTGTATATATTTCCACGCCACATTACATAGATCAAGGAGCATGTGCCCAAATTCAAATGTGTGCCAGAATATTAGGGGTTACTAATTAAAATGGCTCAACAAATCCATAATCAGGGAACTTCATAACATGATGAAGCTTAGATACACCAGTGAGCTTTTCCATTTGTGAAATCCACCCGGATAATCACATCTGGGGTAATTAGCAAGCTATATAACCACATCATCATCCATGAATTAGCAAGTCTGAACCATCATGGATAGCAGCAACCTGAGTGCAGCGTATAGGTATGTGAGGAGAGCGCAGCGTCGTAGGAATGGATATTTGTTTCGAATGTTGCAGAGTGGAAACCGGGCTGTCAGGCGTGCGACTGTGGAGTGACTGAGGTGTGACAGAGAGGGGCGGCTGGGAGTGAATGTGGGTGAGCGTGCTGATGCAATCCATGGTGCTCCGGAACCAAGCCAGGCAAGTGGCTCATCACAGGATATGCCTAGGGTCATGGTGGGGGGTCAGTTAGGGGAGAGAGCTTCAGTGGCACAGGGACAGGGGGATATGAGGGCACCTGCAGACAGGGAGGAGGACCTTGATGTGGTTGATCAGCTGATGGGGGGGCCAGATGAGAGACCCCTAGAGGGTGTGGCACATAAAGTGGGGGCTCCTGCACAGCCAGACCCACAGGGGGGTGAGCAGGCCCAGGAGCCTGCCAGGAGGATTCGTGCACCCAGGGTGTACAGGGAGAGAGTCACATTAGAGGGGTTAACTGATGTGGAAGTGTATGAGTGTTTTAGGCTAACCCGTGCCAGCCTGGAGGAGCTCTATGCGGTCCTGAGGGAGGACATGGAGCCTTCCTCACGGACCAATAGAGCCATCCCAGGCATGACACGGATGTTAGCTGCCATACACATCCTATCATCTGGTAGTTTTCAGAACACTGCTAGCATAGTAGGAGGAATGTCTCAAGCAAGCCTTTCAAGGTGCCTGAGCACATTCCTCCATGCTATCGTTCCGAAAACTGCCAGATACATCAGTTTTCCCCACACTGGGGAAGAGATCTTGAAGGTGAAAGCAGATTTCTTTCGAATGGGAGGTATCCCCAATGTGCTCTGTGCTATAGATTGTACACATGTAGCATTGATACCTCCTAGAGAGCAAGAAGCGCTGTTCCGAAATCGCAAACACTATCATTCCATCAATGTACAGGCTGTTTGTGATGCAGACATGCGCATACAAAATGTGGTTGCAGGCTTCCAGGGAAGTACTCATGATGCCCATATCCTGCGTCAGTCATCCACCCATCTTTATTTTGAGTCTGGAGAAGCTCCACCTGGGTGGCTACTGGAATCCCCTAAAATATACATCATGTTCCACTGTAATGCTATTCCATTGTTGCGTGAAAAATGCGCAACGACGCATGCGCCAACAGACAAAATAGAGTCCCTCAATAGCTCGCACAACATCTGCGCGCAGGAGTCGAGATAAGGATTTAAGGGTGGACTTAGGGGTTTTAGGCTTAGGGGTATTTGGGATAAGGCTTTGGATTATGAGTGTAAGTGTTAGGCATGGGGTCTCAGTGGTTTGGGTTAGAGGGTTTTGGCCCATTAGTCAATAGATTCTACAACTTGCGCTCTTTGATGGACGCACATTTTGTCACACAATTTCCAACAGTGCGCTACTGTCGCCGGCTTCTGGCAGCGCCGTATTGTCCGCGCTCATTTGCCGTGCGCCATAAAGAAGGTGTGCCGACTGAGCCATTGCATCGTAGCTTGTTGCTGTGCCTAACCCGATGTGACGTGGTCATAGGAGTATGAAGTTCCAAGCTAGAGATCCCTAAACTAACGTCACATTAATCATTGCGTATATTTACAGATGCTTTAACGAGCAGCACAAACTCCCATTTATATCTACATCTCCCATTTTTGTTGCCTTCAGGTGATGCAGGATATAGGTGTTTGCCGTGGTTGTTGACCCCTGTGAACAATCCACGCACAGAGGGGGAGGAGAGGTACAATGCGGCCCATGCCAGAACCCGGAATGTAATAGAGCGCACCTTTGGACTCCTGAAGATGCGCTTCAGATGTTTACATTCCACTGGCGGGGCGCTACAGTATACACGAGGGAAGGTTTGTCACATCATCATGGCCTGCTGTATTCTGCACAATATAGCAGTACAGGCAAACTGTCTGGGTAACATTGATGATGCTCCGCTTGAACCGGCGGAGCGTCCAGTACCTCCCGATGGTGGGGATAACGTTCAGGGGTCACAACTACGTGCCCACGTCATTCGTGAGTACTTCCCATGTAAGTCTGAAACTATTTACAACCAACTATAATGTACATGGCTTATGGTTACGAATACATCTCTTTTCTCCTTCCCCATTGTCTTCCAGAATATCCAACAGTCCACAGTAGAGGATAGCTTTGTGATGTAACATATGTCTCGTGACGCATTCTTCATACAGGATCAAATACAGCCTGCTCTGATATCCGTTAATGGTAAGTATGCGCACATTCCCATACACATCATATATATTGATATCTGCCAACCTCAAGAAGCTAAGCTAAATGGATGGTCTGATGTATTCCACAATGTCAATGGATATAGGCCTCACAATCGTATTTGAAAACATCTGCCCAGAACAGTAATGTTCACATTGTCTGATCATGCTATTCCACATCCCATGGAGGTCAATGCAATTCCTAGCAATCTGGATATATAAACATACCAGCATATTGTAAACCATAATAAATGTACCTCATGTGATGCAAAGAGGGGATGTCCCCTGTTCTTTGTCAGCGAATGCTGGTAAAAGCATTCTCAGTCAGATAACAGGAATAGTCTCAAGGATGTGTTAACTAGGAATCATTGTGCAATATATCATATGGATTGTGTGACTCATCTCATCATATTGCCATTACAGATCTGTTGCCGTGTGTCAACACATTGTTTACCCACACAGACATGGGAAACGACCTTGCCAGCAACAGAACATCAGCTACATCAATGGCGTCTACATTGTAAGTGAGTATTTGCGGGAAACATGTGCATGTATGCATGAGAGGAAATGACTAATAACTCCATTAATGTAGGCCTAACTTTCGTTTTCCCCAAGACATCCCCTATGTATTGCTGAAGCTGTCTGAAATGTTTATCGGACCATGCAGACGTGTCCTGGGGGAACAGATCTCTTCGTTGAATACTCCACTTGACCTATCCAAGGTAGAGAACCACATGTGGATGTCCGAACATGTATCAATGTGTGATAGTTGTGATCTTCCCTTTCTATTACAGGCTGCACTGGTCTCTCTCTCTGTCTCTCTCTCTCTCTGTCTGTCTGTCTGTCTGTCTGTCTCTCTCCTCATCCCACCCACCCCTGTTTACCCTTAATTTATTGAGTCACACAAGTCTTCTGCTAACTATCCCAATTAACCCTTTCCACTATGTTTTCTCTTGTCTTCTTCCTCACATCCCCTGCCTTTTCCTCAGACTCTTCTTTACTTCTCCCCTTTTTGTCTGCATCATTTTCATTTCAACTCTCATGCCCACCTCTCTCCTTTTATTCGCCCATCAGCTAATCTTACTCAAGCTGTGGTTAAACTATGTGTCTCCTGACTGTCCCATCTGCAGATTACATTATCTGTCCACATGGGGCAGATACCTTATTACATAATAGTGCATCGCACTTTACATCTGATCCCTTTCCTCTCCAACTAATGCATATCTTTCTACTTGACACAACCTCCTTCCTGTATCTCTGACTTACTTATTAACCTTGCTATTCCTTATCTACTCTTCCCCATGTCCATTACCTTTAACTTGGAAGTGGTGATTTTCGAATCTTGTGTGGGACTTTGGGAACAAATCATTTATCAACAGACTTTACGCTCCAAACAGGGCCCTCCATTTTCTTGCGTTGTCAATATTACATACAGTATATTTCCGGGTTCTTATCCCCTGTACAGCGTTACGGAATATGTTTGCACAATACAAATAAATGAGAATTAGATCTATTATATTGCCTAATGTGGTTGATACACTGTACATCCCCTGATCATCTATATCAATGTAATTTTCCCTGTCTGCATTCTGCTCTCATATCCCTATTTCCCTGTGTTACTTGGATTTTGGATCCTACCCCCCTCCACCATGATCCTTTGCATACCTGTGTTGATTAGTCAACCTGTGGCTTTGTGGCAAGCTTGCCTTGTTAATTTCTGTAAATATTAAATGTGATTTATCCGAGATGTTGTTTGTGTCTGCCTCGTCAATGTTGATACCATAGCATTTCCGGAACATCAATAAAAGGACCTGCAGACTCCACATCTGTGCTCTGCACCATCAGTTAGGGGTGTCAATAGAATTCTCACAGTGTGTTTGCATTACTGATTTCAACCATGAGGGAAGGTTGGTATTAACAATCTATATGACGCAGAAACAGACAAATGAGACAGGTGTCCGTAAGTGGCTCACATCCTAATAGTGAACATACAGGGCCTCATTCAATTGCGATTTTGCCAATTGAATGGGGCTCAAAATAAGCACAGAACATATATTGTGTCAAACAGATTTTAGTTAGTGAAAACCTTGATTTTGGATAGATGTTTACTAACTAAAACATTTTTCATAGAATATATGTTATGTGCTTATTTCAAGCCCTATTCAATTGGCCAAATTGCAATTAAATGAGGGCCACAGTATCTAACATAAGTGAGTACACCCATCACATTGTTGTAATATTTTAGTATATCTTTTCATGTGACAACACTGAAGAAATGACACTCTGCTACAATGTAAAGTAAGTTTGCTGACCCATCAATAACTCAATACACAGCCATTAATGTCTAAACCATTGGCAACAAAAGTGAGTACAACCCTAATTTGAAATGTCCAAATTGACACGAAATGTCAATTATGTGTGGCCACCATTATTTGCCAGAACTGCATTAACCCTCATGGCCAGGGAGTTCACCCGAGCTTTCCAGGTTGCCACTGGAGTCCTCTTCCACTCCTTAATGATACATCAGAGCTGGTTGATGCTAGAGACCTTGCACTCCCCCACCGTCAGTTTGAGGATGCCCCACAGATGCTCAATATGGTTTCGGTCTGTCGACAAGCTTGGCCAGTCCATCACCTTTACCTTCTTTAGCAAGGCAGTGTCGTCTTGGCGGTGTGTTTAGGGTCGTTATGTTATGTTGCCCTGCGGCCCAGTCTCCCAAGGGAGGGGATCATGTTCTGCTTCAGTATGTCACAGTACATGTTTGCATTCATGGTTCCCTCAATGAACTGTAGCTCCCCAGTGCCAGAGATAAATGGATAAGTCACAACGAACACAAAAACATTGATATGAGATGAACCCATCATTTGGAACCGAAACAGTGATGCAGAGAGAGGGGAGGCAGCATCTGACATCATTAGGTAAATGCATATAGGGGGAATCCACACAACAAATTAGCGAAAACATATATACACATGCATATATGTTTGGTCTGGGCCTGCATGCATGCTGCCAGCACTGAGGAGCTACAGTTCTTTGAGGGAACGCATGAATGCCAACATGTACTGTGACAAACTGAGAAAGAGCATGATCCCTCCCATAGGAGAACGGGCCGCAGGGCAGTATTCCAACATGATAGGGACCACAAACACACATCCAAGCCGACCACTGCCTGTTTAAAGAAGCTGAAGGTCAAAAGTTGATGAACTGGCCAAGTAGGTCACCAGACCTAAACCCTATTGAGCATCTGTGGGGTACTCCTCAAATGGAAGGTGTGGAGTGTAACGGAACCCATCACTGTTTTACCCTGTTTTATGGTTATGGTTAAAATATGATCATACTGTTATACTGTATGTATGTTGGTTTCTGCTCTGCAAAATCTTAGCCCAGACTATTGCAGACCTTGGCATAATAGATAATCCTAGTACAGAGACTCATCATAGGATAAGGAAGTCTATTGTATAAAGTGTTTTCATTATCAGACATAACAAAGAAGGATGATCTAAGCAATGTCTGATTGTATCAAAGTAGCCAGGTAGTCTCCGGGAGGTGTGACCCACCTGTTGTCCCTCAATGTGTATTGTGTGGCCAACTATGGGGGATGTGTGTATTGCCTGTGGGAAGAGATGTGTATATATATATTTCTGCCCAACAAAATAAAGTCAGTATTCATTTGACTCCCAATTGAGTGTGGGCAAATATTGGAGGTTGGGAATGGTGAGACTGTAGTGCTTCTTGCATATTGTACCATATACCAGCGGAGATATTGGACTGCGTGTTCCAACTCCGTTACAGGGAGTGCAAGGTCTCTAACATCCACCAGCTCCATGATATCATCATGAAGGAGTGGAAGAGGACCCCAGTGGCAACCTGTGAAACTCTGGGGAACTCCATCCCCATGAGGGTTAAGTCAGTGCAGGAAAATAATGGTGGCCACACAAAATAATCACCAATTTCACTTAGGGGTGGACTCACTTTTGATATTTCCCCTGAATTAATCTATCCATGTGTCAGAAACACGAATATCATGCATCACCGTTACTGTAATCAAACTCATGAATATTACCTCCACCCTCAGCTGCACTAGTGGCTGTTACCCCAACCCTACATTAACACAGGGCTGGTATATTGAAGGAAGATGTATGTACTAATCCAATAACTTTGGTGTGTAGCATTCATGTGGTGTTTACCAATCATGGTACAGTACAAACGAAAACAAACAATGATAATGTGAGCATAATGTTTAATCTTATGCTTAAAAAAAAATTAAAAACAAAACAAAAAAAACGTGAGGCAGAAAATCCAGAACATCAAGAAATTGGAACCTAAAGAGATAAGAACAAGACATCAATTAGAACAATATACGCATTGACTGCAACACCTCAACGTCAATAGATCTTGGACATCAATTGCTTCTATATGCAACATGAACATGTTCTCACCTATTTCCGTTTCCGCTTGTGTGTTTCCTGGCTCTCCTGGCCTTTGGAAAATGTTCCCCTAGGCCGGCCCGACCTCTTCGAATGTTTTGAGGCTCTTCCGGCCTGGATGCTGGGGACAGGGTCTGGGATGTTGAAGGGGGTGAGTTTGAAGTGGTAGCCCGGTCTTGGGGCTGGCCTTCTCGGGCCATTTCAGGCCTTCAGGCGTACTCCTCCATTAGAAGATTATGCCGCCTCACCTCCTGGAACATACATTCATTTTGCCATGTCATTTCCTCAAACACACGGTCATTCTGGTGTCTCCTCTCCTCAAAGTTTCGGTCATTGTTGCGTCTCCGTTCTTCCAGCTTCCTGGCATCGTGGCGTCTCATCTCCAGCATGAACTGTTGATTTTGCTCACGCTCATGCTGGAGATGAGCCAGGAAATCCTGGCACTGGGCCGCTGACAGCGCCGGACTAACTGGCAGCGACCCAGACCACTGCGGGGCCTGTTGGGCCGGAGTGGCCAGAGTGGCTGTATGGGCCTGTGGGCCTGTGGGGCCTGTGGGGCCAGAGTGGCTGTATGGGCCTGCGGGGCCTGTTGGGCCGGAGTGGCCAGAGTGGCTGTATGGGCCTGCGGGGCCTGTGGGGCCAGAGTAGCTGGATGGGCCTGCGGGGCCTGTTGGGCCGGAGTGGCCAGAGTGGCTGTATGGGCCTGCGGGGCCTGTTGGGCCGGAGTGGCCAGAGTGGCTGTATGGGCCTACGGGGCCTGTGGGGCCTGTGGGGCCAGAGTGGCTGTATGGGCCTGCAGGGCCTGTTGGGCCGGAGTGGCCAGAGTGGCTGTATGGGCCTGCGAGGCCTGTGGGGCCTGTGGGGCCAGAGTGGCTGTATGGGCCTGTGGGGCCTGTGGGGCCAGAGTGGCTGGATGGGCCTGCGGGGCCTGTTGGGCCAGAGTGGCCAGAGTGGCCTGCTGGTCCTGCGGGGGCCACATGCCCTGCCGGGGGCCCATGCTCCAGGGCACCATTGATTGTGGATCCATATTGTGGGCCCAACCGGAATGGGACCACATTGGGTGGCCCCACATTTGTCCAGCCCACATTGGCTGGGAGCCAGGCGGTGCCATTATCCTGGCTGGAGGCAATTGATGGCACCTTGTGGATGGCCCAGGCGGACTTTCATACGAGGGCCCTGCTACAGGTGAGGTTGCTGCAGGTGGTCCTGCATCTTCAGAAGGTGCAGGAACCTGCGGAGGCAGGGGACGCCTGGATGGTACTGAAATGAGACAAGATTTTGATTTGAGTATTGTTGTTTCCATATCTCTGAGATCAGAGTGACTTGTAATTGGCTGTGAATGTTTGACGCTAATCAAAATTGATCTGCATCATTAGTATTGTGGATCCTGGCTGGGATCTTTCCTGTTATGTGACAGCGACTGCTGGCAGCAGCAGTTGGACCAAGGGGCTGATAGATGGCGCTGCCGCTGTTATATACATCATTTTCAACTTACACAGAAGCCCAAAAGCACTAGCCCTCACACTTATCCAAACCCCTTACCTTAACAACACCATAACCCACTAAATATGCATGATTATATAATCTCCAGGAAAATGCTGTGACATGTAGAGGCTGCTCACTGCTGCTACCAGCAGTCACGGTCAGATAACAGGAAAGGGTGTGCCAACTGCAGTTAATTAGGACACGTGCTCATCTGAATCTGTTGGCCAGTGTGTGAGACAGACCAATCTGTGACCAATCCTCAGCAATGTGAGTTAACATGTTAATGTAACATGGTCCAGATTATGCTGTTACACAACACAAACTTGCAGTCCATCAGAGTCTGTATCCGCATATGCTGCAGTGTGCACATCCATACATGTACTCTCATGGGGATGTACCAGTTAGACCGGACCTATCCTGTTGTATGTGCGCATCTCTGGAAGTGCACCGCCAACGACTCTAGCTACGCCAGCCCTGCAGGCCAGGTAAGTGGTTATGGGTTTCAGGTTCTGGCTACAGTTAGGGGGTATGGGTTAGAGTTAGAAAGTGGGGTTTAGGGGGTTAGGGTTAGAGGGTTAGGGGCTTTGGGTGTACCAACTATTTTTGACGGCTACATGGGGACGCAAGCGCAGCCGCATCCCTAGAGTCGGCGGCGGCACTCTTCCAGCACATACTGAAATGCCCACATAAAACAGGATACATCCACTATACCTATAATCAAAATGTACATGAATTCTAAGCAGTAGGAGGGTTAAGCCAAACAGCTAGGGATGGGCCAGTTTAACATGGAGTAGAGTGTGACAGGGGAACTCATGACAATAAATACACAATTGCAATGGAGTTGTCATGTATGCTTTATATGCACTGGGAACCCATTATGTAATATCTGTTCCTGTCCAAATCATCTGTTGGGCATGTGTGCACACAAAGACAAGAATTTACACAGACCCAAAAGTTCTGGTATAAAACTTCTTGTATTCTTCCCAACGAACGAACCCCCCCCAAATACAACATAGCAACTTATATAATATAAGTTGATCAGATATAACAATCGTACGACTCATTGTTAGACAGTGAGTGAGTTATTGATTGGTTGACAAGGTAGGAAGGGTCCTTCCATATTTGGTCTCGGATGTTGATGTCATTATGGTCAGTTTATGTGAAGCTTCTGATTGGCTCTGGAAGGTGGCGGGGCTCATATCCTTATTTGGTCACGGATATGAAT
Organism: Discoglossus pictus; assembly: GCA_027410445.1. NCBI lineage: Eukaryota > Metazoa > Chordata > Amphibia > Anura > Alytidae > Discoglossus > Discoglossus pictus. The sequence continues at coordinate 252,457,203 of CM050163.1, forward strand.
GTCATCTGGGAGCTCCCGGATATGATTCAGTAGCCATCTTAGGACTCCCAGGATACAGCTCAGTAGCCATCTTATGACTCCCAGGGTACGGCTCAGTAGCCATCTTAGGACTCTCAGGAAATAAAGAATAAAAGCAATTAGTGCCTTATCATATGATATATTGTAAGGAAAGGAATGCAGCATGGACATAATATACATTTTCATGAATTTCGTCCACAACAGTCCCCCCTAAAATGCTATATTATGATACGTACTATATTTATATTCTATTCTTGTAGATATGACAGGTTAGATGTATTATATCTTCCTCTTCTAGAGAGTACTACATAAAATGTCTGAGTAAAGATATATGTTTCTTCTTAGTAAAACGTATTAATTAAGGTATAAAGTCATATAAACAGCATATAAATAGTAACAGTCCCCCCTAGAGACTATGTGTATAACTGTCCCTGTGGATGAGATGTATGAATGTAAGAAAGCCCTAGCACATCTGCACCAATGAACGCCCATTCTTTGTACGTTAGAGTTGCCATGGCTTGTCCGTGACCCCTCTTGCCACTGTCATAGGCGAGTCAGATGCTATCCCTGACCCCTTGTTTCAGGAACATGTGGGACAAGGGGTTTATGTAGAACTTTCATTTCTAGACATAATAGACCATAACATCTTATGTGACTCCTTACAGTCATCTTCATAAATTTCTTGGTGCACAAAGGTTGGTGTGACTCCAGTAACTGACTTCTTTAAATATATATATATATATTCGGTCACAGGGGATAATACAACAGGTAACAAATGCAAGAATTATCAGTATTGAAAGAAAGACAATTCCAACCTGTGACAATACCTGGTGCCAGTTATTCATCCACCTAAACCATTTATCCCAATAGTCTGTGGTTCCAGAATTCTCCTTCAATTCTTGTGCCAAGTTGTTTATTTCTTTAATGGCTAAAGTAATCTTACCGTTTGGACCCATATTATCAGGTATGTAGGTGCAGCAGTTGGCAGCGTCGGGAAGCATTTTACACTCCCCCCTTTTTAGCAAGGATCATGTCTAGTGCCATTCTATTTTGGAAGGCCATGTGTGATGTGGCCTTCAATTGTTTTTCAACTCCTTGCAGAGCATGTCTTGTGTAATCCACAAACCTTTGCTGTTTCTAATATATAAAATTGATTCAAGCAACATTTTTATTTACACCAATCAACTGGGAAACCAATAGAATATATAATGCAGAACCCTTGCTTAAACCTTTTTAGGTTTCTCCCTTGAGGTGTACTCCTTGTATAGCATGTGTAATTACTTGGGTATATCGTTATACCTTCACCTGGATGTAGATTGTCAGTTATAATGGGATACCTGTTCTCCCATTGTTCACAATTTAGATCTTTTAGTCTGGGTAGTTTTATAAAGACTTAAGAAACACTTTTCTTCCTTCATAGTTACCATAAGTGGAACAGTGCCTAGGTGAGGTCTGGCACTTACACAAACATAACAATTAGTCTTATTATGTGACTCTATGTTATATTTCATCCATTCCAGCCATAAGTTGAGGTCTGTGAACCCAGTCTCATTTGCTAGGGTTTCTTTGTACGTAAGTTCACTGATATCAGTCATTTGGGGTAATGCCTGAGTGTGTTGGACTTGCATTAGTCCTTCTGATATGAGTGGTGCATTTAGATCTCTGAGCATAAATTTACCAATCCATCCTTTTGCTTCTCCTCTAACCCAGCCACCCATTAGGTATGTACCTGCGTCTGTGGGTCTGGGCCACCCATTAGGTATGTACCTGCGTCTGTGGGTCTGGGCCACCCATTAGGTATGTACCTGCGTCTGTGGGTCTAGGGTTCTTGATAGTCAGAGTAAGTCGCATGTTAGCTCCAGTCTTGCCATTTGGCGAGCATTTGCCTGGCTTTATTAGAGTCATACGTTCAAGTGAAGGGCTTCTACTCAAATCTGTGCTATCTAAGGCACTCTGTGGTCTGTAGCCCGAAGCTGTCCCAGTGTTCCATCCTTCAGCTTCCCAATGACTACAATCTTTTCCCCAAGTCTGGTCTGTAACACATATGTATATAGATGTGCTGAGAGTGTCGTTGTACAAGTTACATTGTTGAGTCACGCTTAGCTGTTGGCAACATACAACATGACAATAATCAAAGGACAATGTGATCATATGTGTTTTAGATGGATTGTACCAAAATGTAATACCATCTTTCTTCTCACTAATGAATGCAGAAGGTTCTACTTTAGTTAAGAACAGACAGGAAAGGATATGTGTTATGATCATCATGATGTTGGCTGCTGTGGGTCTGGTGCTGAAACTTTATTTTTTGCAATAAGATTCGTGGAACCAAGTAGGCCGTCCTTCAAGTTTAACTGATGGTGCAGCAATTAGAAGAACTTGAAAGGGACCATCATATCTGGATTCCAGAGGATTCTTTCTCACAAATCTCTTGACCAGGACCCAATCTCCAGGAAGTAGTTGATGAGTACCAGTGTCTACTTCCGGATCTGGAATAGAAGAAAACACTTGTGCGTGTATTTTAGTCAGTGCTTGAGATAAAGCAATCACATAATCATCAAATACATCAGATTTAAATTTCAATTGCTGAGGATAATAACACCCTAATGTAGAAGCAGACCCAAAAAGATCTCATGAGGGGACAGATAAAACTTCCCTCCAGGGGTGTACCCCACACTTAACAGTACTATAGGGAGACTTTCTGGCCATGAGATACCAGTTTCTTGTGCTATTTCAGCTACTGGTATTAACTTCACCATAACTGGTGAAACCCTAAGGTGTCCAACTTGTTACAATTAAAACACTTCCTTGTTCTTGTTGGCTCTGTCTCCTCCTGCTCAGAAGACACCATGATGTTTGTAGACTTCTTATTACTTGTGAGAACTCAATCCTTTTTTAGCTACTAATAACAAAGTCTCTAATGGCAACACCTTGTATTCAGGACGAGATGTTAATAAATCTTCCCTGATGGATTCTCTCAATCCCTCCACAAAGGCTACTCCCAGCATCTGAGACTCGTGTCTGGACTGATATATATTACCACTGACTGTTTTATCCTGTGTAATATCTGACAAATTAATAGCCTGATTTGCTATTTCATCCGGAGCACATGCTATTAATAACTAACAGAATTCTGTATCAGCCTTGCAGACAGGCATGCAGGAGTTAACTTACATGAGCAGAGACTAGCAGAGGGGAGTCGCTCACAGAGAATCTAAAAATAACAGTATATGAGACAGAACATCCTAAAGTAACGTTGAGTTTACTTTTTCTTTCGTATACTTCTTGTTCCATAGTAAAGCTTTATGAAACATTGTATGTCTCCTTTATCTTCCTTTCAATAAAGATTAATATTACCAAGGAGTAGTGGATACAGGGCACTGACTCCAGCAGCGGTGGTATAGTAGATGGTATTTACCTTTAAGATGAGGTATAGGGGCGTGTCATGTTTTAGCAACCTTTGGTTCCCACCCACCATTCTTCTGCCTGCAACCTCCCTTCTTCTCATTTCCCCTCAATGATACAGACAGACATATTTCCACATAAAAAACTAACACACACACAGAGAAGGGTGGGATGAGAAAAGGGGAGTAGTCTGCTATGCTTAATTGTGAGAAGGAGTGGGCCAAACCCCTAACACATCTTCTAAAAATGCAGACTAGTCACCTCACTCTCCAAAGAGTAAAGTATCGAACACACAGAAACTTCAGACAAAATATTTCAAAAGAATACACGCATATACGTACATATACATATATATATTCTCACAAACACACAGAAATATGCAAACTGTTACATGCAATGTATTCAAACAAAATAATCTCCCATTACATTGTAGATTTTATGGAGATTTCTTCTTGGTTCAATAATCCGAAAACCCAACATACCTGTCTAAGATGTGTTCATTGACACCTCTGATGATTGTTACATAACCATTAAAATCCTAAGGTACTGTTTCCTTTGAGATACCTATTCGAGGTGCAGTCTCAAAGTCTAACTCCGTGTATATATCTTGAACTATTTACTTTTTTTTTTTTAAATCAATCTCCTCCCAGGACACACCTACTTTCACACAAACATTTACTTCACGAACTGTAAGCAAAATCTAAAAACATCATCATTAAAACATGAACAGAAACATGACAGTTATTTCATACGACCTTAAGAGAATTAACGAGATGGGAGGAGGGAGGAATTTCTCCTTTTCCCAGACTGTGCTTCTTTGACCTTAAATCACACAGTTGCAGATAAATCAGCTTTCAGCTTCAGCTTCAGGGAGAGAAATTCTAAACTACATTTCTCATTAAAACATGCATCACAACCAGCAATAACAGATCACAGTAATATTTATCAATTTCTGCAGAACATTTCTGACTCTTAAAATATTGCAGTTCAAAATCTCACACCGTCGTGTGTCTGCATCCCACATACATGCTTTTACACCTAAGTGTGTGATAGATATCTTCCGGGTTCATCACGTTACCAAGGCACGAACATAATGACCTCAAAGAGATACTCGGCTATCCAACATGCATAGACCCTCCTAAAGAAAGGTATGCATATGTACGTCTGTACGTACGGCTATTTCAGGGCTATAGTGTTATTCAGACACTACCAATCCATCCCTGAAACCTGCTGCACGCAAACATGTATGTCCTTGACCACAATATCTAAGAAATCTCACTCGACCCACACTCTCAACAGTCATACACAGGCAACAGATATTATTCAGTACAGATATTTCTTCAAGGTAGACCCTGGGCAAGCAATTTATCTGTACTTTTGGTGCCTTCAGAAGCAGCCCAAGACAAAGTGGCAGATCTATAGCAGCATTATTCATATATTTGCAAGGTTTTAGAAAACATTAAACCTTACCATATATCTGAGTTGAGTTGATCAGGCTCCTTTATGCCACGACAGATCGTCCCAAAGTCTTCCTTGTCTGCTATCTGTTGGTCACAACCCAGGGCCTCACGTTGGAGCGCCAATTGTTTTGGATGGATAAAAATAATCCCATTATGTAATATCTGTTCCTGTCCAAATCATCAGTCTGTTGGGCATGTGTGCACACAGAGACAAGAATTTACACAGACCCAAAAGTTCTGGTATAAAACTTCTTGTATTCTTCCCAACGAACGAACCCCCCCCAAATACAACATAGCAACTTATATAATATAAGTTGATCAGATATAACAATCGTACGACTCATTGTTAGACAGTGAGTGAGTTATTGATTGGTTGACAAGGTAGGAAGGGTCCTTCCATATTTGGTCTCGGATGTTGATGTCATTATGGTCAGTTTATGTGAAGCTTCTGATTGGCTCTGGAAGGTGGCGGGCTCATATCCTTATTTGGTCACGGATATGAATGTCATCTGGGAGCTCCCGGATATGATTCATTAGCCATCTTAGGACTCCCAGGATACAGCTCAGTAGCCATCTTATGTCTCCCAGGGTACGGCTCAGTAGCCATCTTAGGACTCTCAGGAAATAAAGAATAAAAGCAATTAGTGCCTTATCTTATGATATATTGTAAGGAAAGGAATGCAGCATGGACATAATATACATTTTCATGAATTTCGTCCACAACAACAGTAACATCAATAGATTTGCAAAACGGTATCAGAATCAGTTGTGGGAGGAGGTATTGGACATATATTTCATTGCTAACAATTCTGCCAAGTATATTTCTTTACACTGGATTTACATGATTTTTGCAGCCTCATATATCTGTAGTCACAACCAGATATCTTACAGTGCAATTCAACGTCAGTTATCTATCTGTGTGGGGTACATGTGCGTACATATGAGGGTGTTAAGGTGTACATGGTACTCACATTGCACGCTTTCAGACCGACCGGAGTCCACCAGGCTAAGGAGGCCCACGACTGACGCTGGCTGGATCATGTCGCGGACTGTGGCCTCCCAACCGGGGTATGTGAACGTTTCTGGCGGCCCACCACCGGTTCCACATGCTGCTTTGGCCTCAATGGCCATCTTCTTTTTGACGTCAATGCGGCAGTCTTGGAACCGGTGCTGGACAGACTGCCAGGTACGATTTGCATACCCCAGCGAGGAGACCTCAGCCGCGATCTCCTTCCAGGCATCTGTCCTCTGCCTGGGCCTCACTTCACTCCCACCGGTTAGGATGGAGTGTCGGGCTTGCACTCCTCTAACCAGTGTTTCTATCTCCTGGCTGGTGAAATTTGCTGCCCTTTTGCGTGCAGCAGCTTGCTGGCCAGCCTGTGGCTGGGGGCCCTGCTCTCCCTGACCTCTCCCTTCGCTGCCTTCTCCCTCCATCTCTCCTCCTCTCTCTCTCTCTTTCTGTGCCAAAACCTCCAACTCCACTTGCACAGCATACAACACAGTCACAGATTTACGAATTTCACTCCCTTTTAAACTATTTGTGCCCTTGATTGTCATCTTCCTATTGGTTAATTGATTTCAGGTTTGATTTCAGGATTACGGGCTTGAGACTTGGCCGTAGCTTCTTAGTGAAGCACGTACGGGTTTTGCGGATGATTGCCCTCCAAGCCCGTAGCTCGTTATTCAAACCCGTGCGGGCTTGCATGATAGATGAAGTTAAATATCTTTATTTGCGCATTTGAAAGTAGGGGAATGTTGAGCTATTAATTCTGAAACCAAACATCACTTTCACTTTTAATAAAAACACAGAATGGCTTTTCGATGCTACGACTTGTAAGTTAGCCCTTTACGACCCGTAGGTCTATTTTACCCATTTCCGGACTTGACGGAGGCTAATCCCGCAGCCTTTGCGGGTCTGAGGTGCTCCAAGCCCTCCGGACTTTGTCCATGGATATTTGACAAGATTTTGAAAATACAAAAATTACGGATTTGAGTATAGGGGAATGTTGTGCTATTTTTGCTAACACCTACAATCACTTTATAGTCTCCTCAGAGTGCAGGATGGCTTTATTTGGGCTTTATTATGTGCTTAATTGGTGCTAGCGGGACCTTTTTGCTGCAAGTAAGCTGCGGCTCGCTTTTAGCCTTGCAGAGAGGTTTCCCGTAGCAATTGAATAGCAACCGGGGCTTTCTTGCGGCCGAAACTCTTGCGGCCGTTTTAGATCAAAGGCTTTCCTCCGGCGCGAGCGGCCGCAAGGGATAACAAGGCGCCGGCCGCAAACCTGCCGGAGCCCCCGACCGGAAGGGAATAGAATAGCCGAATAGCTTGCGGCCGGTCCTTGCGGCCCTGCAACGGCTGCGGCCGCTAATAGAATGAGGCCCAATGTGTTTGATCCTTTGGGTTTTTTGACATCCAGCAAATTATTAGATGTTTATTTAAGTTTTATTTTTGTTGTTATTATATTCTTTGCTTTGATCACAGCTTTTTTATTTAATTACTTTATTATGCTCAAGTCAATAAAAGATTTGGTTTTTCAATTCAATTGTATTTGTGTATTTTTGGTTCTGTTTCCTTAGTCAAATCCTTATCAGGTACCCTGGATTTTAATTTACATAAGATTAATTTTTTTTTATTTTACATAAAAATTAAGATAAGGTTTTATAATCCTTTTGTCTGTCGTATAGTTTTGTTTATTCATAAAGCACTTCACTGGAGTATATGTTTTAAGTGCCTTTGCATTTCTTTTGTGTTAATCTTTTATCCTGTTTATTTATGTTAATTCGGAATTCTATTACTTAAAGTGCATTATAATTCAAGTTGTGTTATTCAAAAATTCTTATCTTAAAGTGCTTGTGCTATTTGACTTAGTGCTTATTTCTTCTTATATTACCCTTTTACCTCATGACTGTTAGTCTATCACAGTCACTACTTTACCTTATTCACTTATAGTGCTAATGCTGTGCTATTTTTTAAAAATGTATACACTCCTGATTATGCTGTTTCTTAAACTATATATTACCTTAATGCTTCTGTCTATTGTTTTTTAGAAGGAGGTTATATCCTCCTTTTTCTTCCGTTTTTTTGCTTTAATTATGCTTTTACTCCTTTTTCCTTTTTCTTACTTTTCTATTTCCTTATTCTTGTATATTACTCTATTGTTACTATATTGAGACTTTGTGGTGAAGGAATTGGCTTTCTATCTTTCCTTTAAGTTAGTAGTGGACCTGGAGCTTTAGAGCTGTATCTATCATGCTCCACGCTATATTGGCGTGGTCTGCGCTGGGATCGCGCTTACTGATGACGTCACAATCTCCCGACGCGCGTTTCGTGAGGCTCTATTAGTCTCTCACTCATCAGGGGCACAGTGCCACCTTCTCTGTGGAGCTATTTATAGTTTCTATGGCAATTAGTTAACTCTTTGTGTTCCATAGTTTCTATGGCAGTTAGTTAACTCTTTGTGTTCCTGAATGTTTTTGTGCATGCTTTATTTTCATATGTTGCTTTTGACTTTCTTTTTTACTATATTATCTTTATATTATTTAAATAAGTATAATGATTTTGAATAAGGAAATTACTTTCAAAGTAATACTTTTAACTTGCTAGCATTAGTATGCCTTTGTATTATTTTATTAAAACTTTGTTTGCTAAACATAATATTTGATATTAAATTATAATTATTTTGCATACCATGTTAATTTATTGCTATATATATGTGTATATGTTATTTATTTACTTATTTATTTATATGTATTTATTTTATTTATGTTTTATATTTATTATTATTATATTAATGACTTTTATAGATAAAGATGGTATTCTAAATACTTCTTTTAAGTTTTCTTATCTTTGATCAAAAGTTGTTGTTTTTAAAAAAAATAGTGTTTTGTTTTATTAGTAATTCTTTCAAATGAATACTATATATATAGATTCTTCTGTTAAACTTTTGTATCCTATTCATATATTAAATCTTGGTATTTTTCATAAGAGGTTTTTTTCAAATGAATGCTGTATATGTAAATTCTTCATTTAAACCCTGTGGTTTTTTTGTATCCAATTGAAATATCCATTTTGCCTCTTGACACAATAGGTGTTTATCCCAATCTCCTCTTCTTGCTGTTTTTGGTATGTGGTCAATACCTATGAATTTCAAACAGTATGGATTATTGTTGTGATGATGACGTACATATTTTGCTATTGAGGTAGCTTTTAAATTTAAAACATCATTGACATGTTCTAATACACAGCGTCTTAACTGTCTTTTGGTTTTGCCTGTGTATTTTTTATTACATGAGCAAATTATTTGGTAGATAACGCCTTCAGTTTGGCAATTTATATTGTGTCTTATCTTATAATTCTTTAATCCTGTTGCATCTTGAAATTCTGTGGTTTTTAATAAAAATGGACATGCTTTACATTTGCCGCATGCTTTACATCCTTTTTGGCCTTCTATTAGCCAGTTCCTCTTATTTTTCTTTTCTTCATAGTGGCTATGTACCAGGAGATCTTTTAGGTTTTTTGCTCTTCTGTATGTAATTGTACTTTGTTCTGTAAGTACTTCATCCCGATCTCTGTCTAATTTCAAGATGTTCCAGTGTTTTTGCAATATAGATCTTATTTGTTGGGATTGACTTGAGAAGTGTGTGATGAATCGTATAGGTTGTTGTTTTTTGTCTCTTTTATTTTCAACCAATAGTTGATTTCTATCCTGTGTTAAGGCCCTATGGTATGCTTTCTTCAACACTTTTTTTGTGTATCCTCTTTGAATGAATCTTTCTTGTAGTTCTTTAGCTTGTATTTTGAATTCTTGTTGACTGCTACAGTTTCTTTTTATACGTAAATACTGGCCTGTTGGTATGGCTTTCTTTGTTGAAATTGGATGGTGACTCTTCCAATGTAACAACGAGGACAATATTTTGGTACGCATTTAAGTAATAACACCTAGGCCTAAAAAATAAACAAAGATCATTTTTTTGAGTATTATAAGTAACTGCAGGGAGAAAATCCCATTCTTGATCTATAAGATATAAAATGAATTCAGAAGGAATGTTTGACTTTGGCCTACTAACTGCAGAGGCAGAAGAGGTATTTCGAATGAACTTAACACGAGAATATAGAATCAAAGATTTAACATTTAAAGAAATACAAAGCCAATTATTACATAAACAAAAAATACAGTTACAAAAGTGGTGGGAAATTACAAGTTTAAGTAACTACATAAAAAATGCAATAGTACCAAGAGGATTGAGAGTAAGGCTAAACCCACCTAATTATATACAAGATAGTGAATTCACACAACAATGGGAAAAATAATGACAACATCCTCTTTAGAGCTAATGAGGCTGATTATAACCAAAGAAAAAGTACTGTTGGAAGAAACTAATAACAACATTCTAAAATTAAAAGAATAATGTAGAAAATATGAGACACAAAAATAATTTATAGAGTTACAAGAAAAGCTCACAAGAGAAATCAATGCATTCAAGGATGAGTTAAAAGAGAGAAAAAGGAAAAACTTCATAAGAGACACAAAAGACTTTGAAAATGGTAAAGCTTACCAAAAAGTGCAAAAAAAGATTTATTCACAACAAAGATACTCACGTCAGAGTAGTGCAACTGACACAGAACCTTCTGACAATTAAATAAGTGATACCTCCTCTAAAAAAAGAACTAATGCCAATAGAAATGAGAGAAGTTTTTTATCCATAGGAACCAAAAGAAAGAACAATCAAATGCCACTCAGAGAACCAAAAGACAAGAGAGTTTGGAATCCTCAACAACCACAATAAAGACTAATCAATATGATAACTTGCAAGTATATAATTTATCCAAATCTCCCTTAAATAAAGAACAAACAAGAGTATTAAGTCTAGGCCTAACATTCTCACCAACAGCGAGATTTCAACTGTTTGAACAAGTAAAAGATCTTAATTTATTTGCCCGAAAGTTGGCAATTCACAAATATCACAATTCAACAAGACAGAAATACCTAAGTCAAATAGGTTTAACAAACAGAGAACAAGAATGCCTAAAAGACTTTGAAAAACAACAAAGAGAAAACAAAGAGAAAAAAAGGAGAGTGTATATACCTAGTAAGTTTACACCAAACTTCTCACTCTGTCCACCACTAGAAATCTTTGTGGAACTAGTAACAAAAGAACTTAAAGAATTGGATAAAAATACTCCTAAATATACATCAAGTAATAATTTGAGTAGAAAAGAACCACAAGCATTAAAAGAATTACAGAAAAATGAAAATATCATTATAAAGCCTTCAGATAAAGGAGGCAATATAGTGGTATTAAATACCACAGACTATATAGCAAGAACTCAAAAATTACTAGAGGATAAAGAATGTTATCTGAAACTTAAGGAGGATCCAACAGATGAATGTATAAAAAGGTTAGAAAGAATAGTGGAAGAAGCAAAAGAAATGGAATTAATAACAACAATAGAAAAGAAATTCCATATAAACAGAAGACCAACTATTTCCCCCACATTCTATTCTATACCAAAAATACATAAAAGCCTAACAAATCCCCCCGGAAGATCCATTGTGTCAGGGATAAACAGCATAACCCAAAATCCAAGTGTATATATAGATGAAATTCTAAAGCAATATGTAACAACTCTGCCATCATTTGTCAAAGACACATTGAGAAGAATAGATGGAATAACAATACAAAACAATTCCCTACTGGTAACAATGGATGTAGAATCACTCTACACAAGCATTAAACATGAACATGGATTACAAGCGGTGAAAGCATACCTAGATTCTAAAGGAGTGGATTATGAAAATCAAAATATATTTACCATAAAATTATTGGAATTTGTTTTGGATAACAATTATTTTATCTTCAACAAACAATGGTATAAACAGATTAGGGGCACGGCAATGGGGACGCTGTGTGCCCCTAACTACGCAAATTTGTATTTAGGCCACTGGAAAAATAATATAGTATTCTCAGAAAACAATGAATCTTATACACAAAAAATAGAACTATGGATAAGATTCATTGACGATATATTGGTCATATGGTCAGGCTCTGAAGAAGAACTCAAAGAGTTCATAAAAAAATTGAATAATAATGAACAAAATTTAAAATTAACATATGAGTTCAATAAAGAAATAGTGACATTCCTTGATTTAAGCATCTATGTAAATTCCAAAAAAGAACTAGCAACAAGAACTTATAGAAAAACAACAGCAACAAACTCGTTGTTACATTGGAAGAGTCACCATCCAATTTCAACAAAGAAAGCCATACCAACAGGCCAGTATTTACGTATAAAAAGAAACTGTAGCAGTCAACAAGAAATCTAAATACAAGCTAAAGAACTACAGGAAAGATTCATTCAAAGAGGATACACAAAAAAAGTGTTGAAGAAAGCATACCATAGGGCCTTAACACAGGATAGAAATCAACTATTGGTTGAAAATAAAAGAGACAAAAAACAACAACCTATACGATTCATCACAAACTTCTCAAGTCAATCCCAACAAATAAGATCTATATTGCAAAAACACTGGAACATCTTGAAATTAGACAGAGATCGGGATGAAGTACTTACAGAACAAAGTACAATTACATACAGAAGAGCAAAAAACCTAAAAGATCTCCTGGTACATAGCCACTATGAAGAAAAGAAAAATAAGAGGAACTGGCTAATAGAAGGCCAAAAAGGATGTAAAGCATGCGGCAAATGTAAAGCATGTCCATTTTTATTAAAAACCACAGAATTTCAAGATGCAACAGGATTAAAGAATTATAAGATAAGACACAATATAAATTGCCAAACTGAAGGCGTTATCTACCAAATAATTTGCTCATGTAATAAAAAATACACAGGCAAAACCAAAAGACAGTTAAGACGCCGTGTATTAGAACATGTCAATGATGTTTTAAATTTAAAAGCTACCTCAATAGCAAAATATGTACGTCATCATCACAACAATAATCCATACTGTTTGAAATTCATAGGTATTGACCACATACCAAAAACAGCAAGAAGAGGAGATTGGGATAAACACCTACTGTGTCAAGAGGCAAAATGGATATTTCAATTGGATACAAAAAAGCCACAGGGTTTAAATGAAGAATTTACATATACAGCATTCATTTGAAAAAAACCTCTTATGAAAAATACCTAGATTTAATATATGAATAGGATACAAAAGTTTAACAGAAGAATCTATATATATAGGGCCCTATTAAATTCTCCCTCGTAGTTCTCTCGGTGCTCGCAAAAGGCAGTTTTCCTGCTGTTTGCGAGAACCGAATCTCTCGCAGCCTGCCTTACGATATGACTGCGAGAAAATGGCCGAGAATAGGCTCCGAGAGAGCTACGTAGCCTTAAATCTATGCACGAGTCTCGCATATCGTAAGAATCCCTACGTGGACAAAAAGTCCACGCAAGGGATCCGAAAGCCTCTACGTGCTGCCTCGGAACAGCCCGAGACAGCAGTGTGAGGCTCCCCCCTGCACCCTATACACATCCCCATGCTGCAGGGGTCTCTATCAGGACCCCTGCAGCACCCCCACATTAACCCCTTGCAGCGGGGGTCCCCGATCTGCATAGATCAGGCCCCCCGCTGCATTTAAAACTTTTAAATTCCCCGCCGCGGCTCCTTAAAGGGACCGCGGCACACTATTACCCAATCCCGGCCGCGGCACTTAAAATTAACCCCCCTTTATACTGGGGGTCCCCATCGGGACCCCTGAAGTGTCCCCATATAAACCCCCTGCAGCGGGGGGCCCCGATCGGCACCGATCGTGACCCTGCTGCAATTCAATTTTAAATTTCCCGCCTCGCGGGTCCTCAAAGGACCGTAAAGGTCCTGAAAGGACTCGCACTAAAAATATTAACCCCAGGCAACTATAATTACCCCATTAACTCATGATGGTCAATCCAGACCACCATAAGGCCTAAATTAACCCATTAACTCATGATGGTCAATCCAGACCACCATAAGGCCTAAATTAACCCATTAACTCATGATGGTCAATCCAGACCACCATAAGGCCTAAATTAACCCATTAACTCATGATGGTCAATCCAGACCACCATAAGGCCTAAATTAACCCATTAACTCATGATGGTCAATACAGACCACCATAAGGCTCTATTTAACCCCATCAGTCCCATAAGGGTATATTATTACCATTATGGGCCTGTTACAACCCAACATTAACCACATAAGTGCCATGATGGTCCTCAAGGACCATCATGACACTAACTACAAACACTACACTATAACCCCCAATAAACCATTTAATCTAAACTAACCCCCCTCTACACTAATCTATTAACACTTACACTACCTACACTACCTACCCCCTAATAAACCTCCCCAACACTCTAATTACAAAAAACAAAAAACCTACAGTACAAAAAACAAAAAAACCTACAGTACAGAAAAAAACAAACAATTACAACCCCACCCCCCACTACAGAAAATAAAAAAATTACACACCTGAAAAGGAAAGACAGATAAACACAATACAATACATACATATAATACATTACATACATTACTTACAATACATGACATTACATATAATATATTAAATATAATATATTACATATAATATATTACATATAATACATTACATACATTACATACAATACATGACATTACATACATTACATATAATATATTACATATAATATATTACATATAGTCCTAATCAAATACCCCCTATCTATCTAACATACAATCTATTTAATTTAAAATAAATCCTAACTATATCAAATACATCCCCCTATCTATCTAATATACAAAAAATCCTAACTACATACACAGACCCTTATTCTAAACTAAAATAAAATAATTACAGTCCTAACTACATACACAGACCCTAATTCTAAGCTAAAATCAATAAATTAAGACCACTTACCTTTAAGATGTTGCTTCAGATCACTAACCTATGGGTCAAACAAAAAATTAAAATAGTACAAAACATTAACATCAAATAAATAAACATTCTATACATTCTAAATATTCAACTCACCTTTACAGCATGTCCAGTCACTGTTTAGCTCTTCCGGCGCGGCCCTGTTAAAAAAAAAACACAATACATGAATACATGAATACAATATATAAACAATAAATAAAATACACAAATAAACATCTAAAAAAAAAAAAGAAAAAAAACTAACGGAGGTCTGCACTGGCAGACCTCCCCGACGCTAATGAACCTCCCGGAGTCGTTTCCGGGAGGAAATTGGCATTGGCGGCTTGTGATTGGCTGAAAAAGCTGTCTATCAATTTCAGCCAATCAAAAGTCGTCAATGTGTGAGCCAATCAGGATGGGATACACCCCAATATCCCACCCTGATTGGCTAAAACACTTGTCTATCTTTCTGGGAACCAATCACAATGCTCAGATGCCTTCAGCCAATCACTATGGGATACACCCCCACGGAGTGATTGGTAGAAGACATCTGCGTATCCTGATTGGCTCCTACATTGACGACTTTTGATTGGCTTTTCAGCCAATCACAAGCCGCCAATGCCAATTTCCTCCCGGAAACGACTCCGGGAGGTTCATTAGCGTCAGGGAGGTCTGCCAGTGCAGACCTCCGTTAGTTTTTTTTCTTTTTTTTTTTTTAGAGCACGGATGGTTCCGCGGCCCAGCCGGGGCTGAAGGAGAGAAGGCCGGGGACATCGCGGGGAGGTAAGTTAAATGTATATTTAGATGTTTATTTGTGTATTTTATTTATTGTTTATATATTGTATTCATGTATTCATGTATTGTGTTTTTTTTTTTAACAGGGCCGCGCCGGAAGAGCTAAACAGTGACGGGACATGCTGTAAAGGTGAGTTGAATATGTAGAATGTATATAATGTTTATTTATTTGATGTTAATGTTTTGTACTAATTTTTCTTTTTGTTTGACCCATAGGTTAGTGATCTGAAGCAACATCTTAAAGGTAAGTGGTCTTAATTTATTGATTTTAGCTTAGAATTAGGGTCTGTGTATGTAGTTAGGACTGTAATTATTTTATTTTATTTTAGAATAAGGGTCTGTGTATGTAGTTAGGATTTTTTGTATATTAGATAGATAGGGGGATGTATTTGATATAGTTAGGATTTATTTTAAATTAAATAGATTGTATGTTAGATAGATAGGGGGTATTTGATTAGGATTATATGTAATATATTATATGTAATATATTATATGTAATATATTGTATGTAATATATTATATGTAATGTATGTAATGTCATGTATTGTATGTAATGTATGTAATGTATTATATGTAATGTATTGTATTGTGTTTATCTGTCTTTCCTTTTCAGGTGTGTAATTTTTTTATTTTCTGTAGTGGGGGGTGGGGTTGTAATGTATTTTTTTGTTTTCTGTAGTGGGGGGTGGGGTTGTAATTTTTTTTTTTTTTCTGTACTGTAGGTTTTTTTGTTTTTTGTACTGTAGGTTTTTTGTTTTTTGTAATTAGAGTGTTGGGGAGGTTTATTAGGGGGTAGGTAGTGTAGGTAGGTAGTGTAAGTGTTAATAGATTAGTGTAGAGGGGGGTTAGTTTAGATTAAATGGTTTATTGGGGGTTATAGTGTAGAGTTTGTAGTTAGTGTCATGATGGTCCTTGAGGACCATCATGGCACTTATGTGGTTAATGTTGGGTTGTAACAGGCCCATAATGGTAATAATATACCCTTATGGGACTGATGGGGTTAAATAGAGCCTTATGGTGGTCTGTATTGACCACCATGAGTTAATGGGTTAATTTAGGCCTTATGGTGGTCTGGATTGACCATCATGAGTTAATGGGTTAATTTAGGCCTTATGGTGGTCTGGATTGACCATCATGAGTTAATGGGTTAATTTAGGCCTTATGGTGGTCTGGATTGACCATCATGAGTTAATGGGTTAATTTAGGCCTTATGGTGGTCTGGATTGACCACCATGAGTTAATGGGTTAAATAGAGCCTTATGGTGGTCTGTATTGACCACCATGAGTTAATGGGTTAATTTAGGCCTTATGGTGGTCTGGATTGACCATCATGAGTTAATGGGTTAATTTAGGCCTTATGGTGGTCTGTATTGACCACCATGAGTTAATGGGGTAATTATAGTTGCCTGGGGTTAATATTTTTACTGCGAGTCCTTTCAGGACCTTTACGGTCCTTTGAGGACCCGCGAGGCGGGAAATTTAAAATTGAATTGCAGCAGGGTCACGATCGGTGCCGATCGGGGCCCCCCGCTGCAGGGGGTTTATATGTGGACACTTCGGGGGTCTGGATGGGGACCCCCAGCATAGAGGGGGGTTAATTTTAAGTGCCGCGGCCGGGATTGGGTAATAGTGTGCCGCGGCCCATTTAAGGAGCCGCGGCGGGGAATTTAAAAGTTTTAAATGCAGCGGGGGGCCTGATCGGTGCCGATCGAGGACCCCCGCTGCAAGGGGTTAATGTGTGGGGGCTGCGGGGGTTCCTATGGACCCCTGCAGCAAGGTGTTCATGTGAGGACACTTCGGGGGTCCCGACGGGGACCCCCGCATTGAGGGGGGGTTAATTTTAGGTGCCGGGGGGGGGTATTCGGAGTACCCCCACGGCAGGGCTTATGTGGGGGACTGCCGCGGAGGTCCCTTTTAGGACCCCCGCAGCAATTGATGAGGAGTGGGAGCCTGCGATATCATCTCGCAGGCTGTCACTCCTCATGTACATTTACGCAGTGTAGATACGTACGGCCCTGCTGCGTAGCTCATACGTTGCTCGCAGCAGGGCTAATTTAATAGCATTGTAAGTTAGAGAAACTTTGCAGTACGTAGGGCTTAAGTAGAAGCCTCTTATTTACGAGGCTGGAATTTAATAGGGCCCTTAGTATTCATTTGAAAGAATTACTAATAAAACAAAATACAAATTGTTTTAAAAAAACAACAACTTTTGATCAAAGATAAGAAAACTTAAAAGAAGTATTTAGAATACCATCTTTATCTATAAAAGTCATTAATATAATAATAATAAATATAAAACATAAATAAAATAAATACATATAAATAAATACGTAACTAAATAACATATACACATATATATAGCAAAATAAAAAACAAAAATAAGTATCCGGATTAGATAAAAAATAAATTAACATGGTATGCAAAATAATTATAATTTAAAATCAACTAATATGTTTAGCAAACAAAGTTTTAATAAAATAATACAAAGGCATACTAATGCTAGCAAGTTAAAAGTATTACTTTGAAAGTAATTTCCTTATTCAAAATTATTATACTTATTTAAATAATATAAAGATAATATAGTAAAAAAGAAAGTCAAAAGCAACATATGAAAATAAAGCATGCACAAAAACATTCAGGAACACAAAGAGTTAACTAACTGCCATAGAAACTATGGAACACAAAGAGTTAACTAATTGCCATAGAAACTATAAATAGCTCCACAGAGAAGGCAGCACTGTGCCCCTGATGAGTGAGAGACTGATAGAGCCTCACGAAACACGCGTTGGGAGATTGTGACGTCATCAGTAAGCGCGATCACAGTGCAGACCACGCCAATATAGCATGGAGCATGATAGATACAGCTCTAAAGCTCCAGGTCCACTACTAACTTAAAAGAAAGATAGAAAGCCAATTCCTTCGCCACAAAGTCTCAATATAGTAACAATAGAGTAATATACAAGAATAAGGAAATAGAAAAGTAAGAAAAAGGAAAAAGGAGTAAAAGCATAATTAAAGCAAAAAAAAGGAAGAAAAAGGAGGACATAACCTCCTTCTAAAAAACAATAGACAGAAGCATTAAGGTAATATATAGTTTAAGAAACAGCATAATCAGGAGTGTATACATTTAAAAAAAATAGCACAGCATTAGCACTATAAATGAATAAGGTAAAGTAGTGACTGTGATAGACTAACAGTCACGAGGTAAAAGGGTAATATAAGAAGAAATAAGCACTAAGTCAAATAGCACAAGCACTTTAAGATAAGAATTTTTGAATAACACAACTTGAATTATAATGCACTTTAAGTAATAGAATTCCGAATTAACATAAATAAACAGGATAAAAGATTAACACAAAAGAAATGCAAAGGCACTTAAAACATATACTCCAGTGAAGTGCTGTATGAATAAACAAAACTATACAACAGACAAAAGGATTATAAAACCTTATCTTAATCTTATGTAAAAAATGTAATCTTATGTAAATTAAAATCCAGGGTACCTGATAAGGATTTGACTAAGGAAACATAACCAAAAATACACAAATACAATTGAATTGAAAAACCAAATCTTTTATTGACTTGAGCATAATAAAGTAATTAAATAAAAAAGCTGTGATCAAAGCAAAGAATATAATAACAACAAAAATAAAACTTAAATAAACCTCTAATAATTTGCTGGATGTCAAAAAAACCAAAGGATTAAACACCTTGGGTTTAACATGATTTTTTTAATCGTTGCATTTTTAACAACATTTTAAATGTACAAATAAAGATTGAATTTTTTTAAATTAGTATGTGGCAATAATAATTAAAATAAAGGCTGCATAAAAGGTGTTTCTGTACAACCTTGGTTGGTTGTTCAAGGATTCCTAAATAGAATCCACAGGACAATATTTTGGTACGCATTTAAGTAATAACACCTAGGCCTAAAAAATAAAAAAAGATCATTTTTTTGAGTATTACCTTTTATCTTTATTTTTAAATCCAAAATAAATACAGAATTACATATTTAAGAACCACATGTGCCAACTTTAAATAAAATATAAGATTTAAAGTGACTGGTGCTCCTCTTTGTCAATCACTTCACTGGCTTCCCTTAGCCTGCAGAATAAAGTTTAAAATCTTGACCCTAACTTATAAAGCCCTCAACAACAGCACACCCCCATACATCTCTGCTCTCATCTCCAAATACTCCCCCACACGCCCTCTTCGTTCTGCTAACGACCTTCTTCTTTCTACCACTCTTGTCACATCCTCCCACTCCCGCCTTCAGGACTTTTCTCTCGCTGCCCCTATTCTCTGGAACTCCCTACCTCGCTTCACCAGACTATCCTCCTGCCTTAAATCCTTCAAAACATCAATAAAAACGCACCTCTTTAAAGAAGCCTATAACCTTCCCCCCTAACATGCTCAGCACTACTCTCTCCCTACTGTACCACATACAAACTTTAACCTTTAGATTGTAAGCCTGCGAGTTTCAATCCTGCGCAGTGCTTTAGGGAAAGCGCTATGGGCACTGGATTCCAAGCTCAAAGACAGGGCCATCCACTCTTTGCAATCTATGAATCTTTAACTTGTCATTGCCTGTAACTTAATTTATGTATAGCGCTACGGAATATGTTTGCGCTTTACAAATAAACGATAATAATAATAATAATAATTATTATTATTATGAAGATATAGTATTTGACATTAGTTAATTAGAGCTTATCCTAAAGTCTAGACAAAGTAAAAGAAAAAGTCAGTTTAAAGCCTCATAGCAGGCCATAATACTTTCAGGTTACTATAGTCCAAAGTTGGGAGTTCATTATTTGTCTAGTAGCCATTCCAGTTGTTTCAATAGTAACTCCACTTCCGTCCTTTAGTTCTGAGCAGCTACTACGGATATGTTTCACTTTGAAAGCAGATCTTCTCCTTCTTTTACAGAGTTAATTCTACACCAATTACATTGTCTCAAAACAATTAGACCAGTAGGCAATCTCCATTTGTATGTTATGTCATTCTCTTCTTCTCATCAATGTATTAGGGGAGATGTCCATAAAGATTTTTATATTTGTAAAGGGAGGATCAACATCTCTCCTCTTATAACTGGCGTTGACAATTGCATCTTTATATGAAAGGAGGAGTAGCCTTACTATGATGTCTCTAGGTCTAGAATTTTCCATGCTTGATGGTAGAGGTACTCTATGGAAAGTATATAACATTTTTCATCTGTTGCTAATAAGGGGACCAGATAGTTAAATAAGTTTGATATTACAATATTTACTCAAATCTTTTTTTATTAATTGTCTTTGGAATCCCTCTTAGCCTGAGGTTCTGCCTTCTGGACTTGTTTTCTAGATTTGTAAGCTTATTACTCATCTCAAGCAGTTCCTCTATTTTAAAGTAAGTTTCCTTTATGGCATTTGTATTTTCCATGATTTGATGTTTTAGATCTTCTGTAATTTTGGATTGAAATTCATCAAAGAGACATCTAATTTTAGAAAGAGTTAGTTGTTCTACTTGCTGTATTTTTAATTCTTTAGCTAAACTTAGTATATTAGAGGAACTATTATCACTCAAAGAGGACTCAGAGTGTGGAGAGATTGAAGAATTTCCTTTATGTTTTGGGGGAAAAATTCAAAGGTTTCTGGGTGGTTCCCTTCTGATCTTTGTCTTTAGTTTTACTAGACATAGTTGTATTTTTAATTCAACCTTATTAGATTAGTGATGATGGATATATCATCTTTCCTTGACTTTGGTGCAGCCTAGTCTTTTAAATGTTTATCCACAAATTTTATGAGGGCTCTTTCTGTATATATAAATCCAGGAATAATGTATCAGTTTCTGTCCTTTCTCTTCCTTCCTTGTTTTTTAAGATCTAATCCCTCTTTACTTTATAGGAGATTCTTTATGGAGCTTGTCATTAACATCCACTATCGGATTCATATTTCCTAAGCCACAGTGGAGTAATGTAGCATTCTCCAACCTTGAAATGGTGTAACTAATTATTTTAATAAGACACAAGTTCTTATTTAAATACTTATATTCTTTAGTTTTTATCAGTAATAATGTATACAGCATCCATGAGGGTATAGATACATTTATTTGGATTCTTTCTTAACTTTTATATGGGCTTAATAATATTGGTCACATCTCCTTTCTGAACAGCCCTATTGCAGATATAAAGTAAAAAGAATCCAATAATGACTCTCTTTATTGGAGCATATTGCAACCTATCAATTACTTATTATTGAAGTGTTTCAAACATCCATCCTTCATGGGAGCATCTCCCTTCCAGTGTCTCTGATTATTAAAATGTGAAGATGTATTACTCAGTTTGCCATGCTGGGTGCAGCTCAAAGGTTAGCTCATAGTAAAGCATCCGGTTGGGAGAAAATAAATACATTTCTCCTTTCTTGATGCGTATCTACTGCTTATCAATTGCAGTGTCTCATGAAGCAAGATTCTGCTGTGTTAAGATGGACTGGAGAGTGTCTTTGTTTATTTCCCCTGGATTAACACAGGATTAACGCTGAGTATATCAGCTATCAGGATGGGGTTTGGCGCCAATGTCTCTCAGGGAAAGAGGAGCATCTCTGCTCTACGCTTTGTATCTGTAGCAGTGTTCCTCCCTATTGACCTAGCAGCTGCTTCAAGCTGCTAAACTGTTCATTTCCAGTTCCCTGTCCAAAAAACGCTATACTGAACCTATCTCCACCCTGCAAGTAACCTGTCCTGAACAGGAAGGTTACTGAGACTCCTGGAAATGCTGATTCCTGACGGAGAGACTCTGACCGATACAGAAACCTGATATCAGGGTGCTGCTGCAGAGATTTCCAAGATCCCAAACGGTCCTTGTGGGTAGTTAACCTGTAGTCTATAGCAGGTGGCCCTGGGAAGTAATAGCCTTTACCCTCGGATCGTCACATGATGCTTATGCACATCTGATGTTACACGACTTGTTATATTTGTGTGTGCTATTTCTATTTTTTTTAAAGTTTAATTTTCCAGACATATTCTAGATGCCTGCTGACATTGCCTCATTCTCAACCTGACTGTGATAAGGCCCAGCTCCTAGTCAAGGCACTTCAACCTCTTTTTCCGTCCATTTAACATCATCTTCAGCATGTTCATACCAGTTAGACCAAGCCAATTTACATATTCTTTACACATATTGTAAAAGATTTTAACTCCAACTTTAAGAGGAGGAAAACTATATTCTTTTACAAGGATCATTATGCTTCTGTATTATTCTTCCGGAAAAGTGATTTTTTCAAATATAAAATCCTTAAATTTATGTATAAAACATATCCTATTTTTTACACAGATCACTAAACAAATGGGGGTCACCATCCTATTACATAGAAATGTCCCCTTTAAGGTAGATCAAAAATACATTTACCCAGGGGGACACTTTTTTATTTTGACTGGCCACCTTTCAGATAATAAATTCTCACTTATATCTCGTTCCCCTATGATCTCATCCCATACCATGCACTTCCACTTGCTTCCACTTATGGAAACAATATATTTGGGCAAGGTAATAATTAGAGGGGATCTGAATCTAGCTCTGAACCCCAAAATGGATCGTTCTTCATCACACATGGAACAGTGCACTCAAATTACTACACACCTAACTTATTTAAATCTTGTAGATGCCCAGAGGACTCACCATCCATCAAATAAAGAATATAATTTTAATTACCCCATCCACCACACTTATTCCAGGATAGACAAAATCTTTCTTGACCCCTCTCTCTTAGATTCTACATTTCTTGCAGAGATAAGCCCTTGTCCCTGGTCTTACCACTCGGTCTTAATGAACCTTTACTGATCCACAAATCTGGGACATAATAGCATGTGAGATAGAGGGCATGGGGTGAGTCGCACAAAGATTCCCATTCAGGGCAAACATTGCACCACCAATGTATATCTAGACTGTACAAATGGATATATGGACTGTATATTGACTGCTATTTCCCTGTGAGTGGGGTTATCATAATTGTAGTACCCCCAGGATGTGTGGGTTAGGGTTGCCCTGTTTGCATATGTGGGTTCATAATAATTATAGTTGGCATTAGTAGTTTAATATTGCATGGTGTGGTTTAATATTGCCTGTGGTATATGTATAACATATGTGTACTGTTAATAGTACACATATGACCAGAGGAATTTCCCAGGGGAATATAATAAAGTATCTGCCTGAATCCTTGTGGAATAGGACCAGAATTATGGGGTACCAGGCTGAGGGGGTTTGAGAAGACTTCAACAGTCAGACATGGAGGAGCCAGAAAATTTCATTCAGGGAAGGGGAGGAAGATCTAATAAGCCTTTATGGTCCCCTGGACAGTTAGCTTCCTGGCAGGGGAAACTTGGGGGAAACAGTGGGAATCCCTCTACCAGAGAACAAAATGTCCCATTAGTTATTCAGCCGGTTAGGCTCCAACACCACAGGGGATGGATGGAAAGGCTGACAGCTTTGATTGACAGGTGGGTCACATAACTAGAAGGAGATTGGTTGAGGATTGGTTAATATGACTGTTGCTAGGAGATATGGCTTGGTGATGAGGGGTGACCCATGTATATAAGATTGTTGATTTTTTGACTAATAAAGGTGCTCAGGTGGTCACACATAATTTAAGTGTGTGCTCAATATTGAGAAAAGGGTTAACTCTGATCATAGGGGTTAATAATTGTACATCTGACTAAAACAAGAGTTACAGCTGGTAATGCTGCTGCTCTGCCTGCTAATTCCTGTGTTCCAGTGATTGTCCTGATGGTCCAATAATGTTCTTGTTCTATCTCTGCTAGTTCATTAAAATAAAATCACTTCCCATCTGTTATATTTATTTCGCACATTGCCTATCCCCATTAAATGTAAAGAACTGTATAAGTTGTGGCATCCATCTAGTTTATTTAATAAGACCTGAGGAGGCTTATGGTGCCCTAATTTTCAGCTTAATTTCAAAGCAGTACAATTCCTACCATAGGCTCATTCTTTAAATTACAAACTGATCTGGGTCACTTTGGAAAACTCCCTTATGTTCCCTTATACATGGGATACTATTATATGGCTGCCTATGCCTCTTTCCTTCAAACCTTCTACTATTAGCCTCTTAACTAAATTCAGTCTACATAATTGGTTGTGGTCTATTCACTGTCACCATTTAGCCTCAGATTTCTCTACTCTGACTCCAATCATACCCCATTCTCACTTCATATAATATTTGAATGAAAAGCTTGCATAGAGAGAAAACACACATACTAAACTTCACCATTGGCATTTTAATGAATGTGTATTGACTTTTAAAATCTTGCAGGATAAACATAATCTTTAGAGGAACACTTCAGTCTATGTTATCAAACATTTTATAGCACACCTTTTATGCAATTCAGCTTATACAAAAGATACCTGGTTCCCACACCTATGCCACACTTTTCCTATTACCTGAGACATACAAGGCATACTATATGACAGCTTTAATGCATCTCCTGAAAATCATAAATATCTATAAATCAGACCAGGCCCAGACTTTGGATCAAGATAACAAGACTGACTCCTGGACCACACTCACTATAAACTATCTTAATTATTGTATGTAGAAACTTTGCTTAAGGTGTTATATTGTGTCTCTATGACCTCTGACAAATTACATATGTGAAATCTGATCATGACATTGGCATCTGCCAACTTGGTTCTTTAGTTTCAGGTCTTCCAAATGCTTATAATCAACCTCTGCAATTAATTCTGTTAGCCACAAAAAGCCACAGTGCTAGACAATAGAAATCAGCTTCCCTATGATCACTAAATCTATTTTAGCAGTCTAGAATAAACTGAAGTATATCTCTATTAACTATAGGCTTTCACATATTTTAGCAGATGCAATGCCACTATTTTTTATCAAATTTGGGAACTTGATTAGCCACGACACATAGCCCATCCACATTTTAAGCACTAGGGGTAACTCAGTATCTCAACCTCCTTTGACTTAATGATGAGTAGTTCTCAACCCTTAGGAGGTGGTATGGGCTCAGTGGGGCTGTGGTCTCAGCACTGGTCATGTTACGATATAAATGAGGTAAGCATCTGTGTATGCACAGATTTTAGATGCACTATTTTCTTCAATATACTATGATTTGTGAATTTGTTAATACCACTTTGGTTTTGTTAGAATTAGAATAAAAAAAAAGAAAGAAAGAAAAAGTAACAAAGGAAAGAAACTTTGACATGATGAGTGGATAAGCCTTTATTTTCTGGCCCAATTTTAGAAATATGTTAGATTAATTTTAATGTTTCATTTATTTTCTCATATACTACATGTATATACTGCTGGTATTTCATATACATCTCTATTGTGTCTATAATGCATTGCATTGCAGGTGCTCATCGCAAGGCCCATAGGACTTAGGCTGCAATGAGTGCCAAAGGCACGCACGTAGGACTTTCAAACAGATTGAAGATGGCCTCAAGATGAGTGCCATAGGCGCTCATCACATGGCTTATAGAACTTTGCTGCAAAGGTGCCCATTGCAGCTCTTGCAATAGTGCCTTTTCAGGGTCCCTCTAAGTGTCCTCTGTCCCGTCAGAAATGTAATTTGCCCCATTAAGCATTACCGGTGGAGGATGGAAAGAGATTAAAGACGCCCATAGCCGAAGCCAGTAACACTTAACCAAAGCCAGTAATACTTAGCCAAAGCCCGTAGCTCAAAAGACCGTCAAAAAACTAAAAATAATGTACAAAATAAATTAAAAACACACAACTCAGGGGGACAGCCAAGGAGCCTGTGAGTGAGAATGCAAGCTACTTTGAGCCCTAATTGTCATTTTTCGGAAATCAGCTAAGCAAGGAAAAAAAATGACTGCCCAAAAATCGTAAATTTTCTCAAACAGGATTAAAACGAGGCCGGAGCCAGTAACACTTAGCCGAAGCCAGTAACACTTAGCCGAAGCCAGTAACACTTAGCCGAAGCCAGTAACACTTAGCCGAAGCCAGTAACACTTAACCCAAGCTAATAACACTTAACCAAAGCTAGTATTATTTAGCTGAAGCCAGTAACAGCCGAACAATGCCAGGCACGCAGGAATTCTTGATGAGCACCGAAGGCGGGTTGCACAACGTCTGCAATGAGCGCTAATTGCACAGCTCACTATGAGTGCTGAAGGCGCTCATCATGAGGCCTATAAACTCACAATGAGCATCGAAGGTGATCATTGCAAAGCACCAAAGTAGACGGGGGGAGAGGTTCGCGATGAGCACCAAAGGTGCTCAGAGGGGACAGAGCCTGCATAGTGTGGCAAACAGCATAGCCAGCCTTAAAATTCTCTTTCCCGCATTTTTGACTGGCAAGTTGCTAGTTATTTAGAATGTTGGAATATCACCATTTGATGACTAGTTCTGCAGAATGTAGTAAGATTTAAACGATCTTACTACATTCCAGAGAAACACAATATGAGTGTTTCCCTTATATTGAGAAAATACATATATGATCATAATATTCAGTGCACTCACATACTCATGTGATAACAATGTGATCTTGATAACTTCTTGCATGAATTTGAGGTACACACTCCCTCCTGATGTTTGGCTGGAACAGTTCCAATGGTCATCTCCTCAGAACTTAAGAAGTACGCTTTAGATTGTATTCATTTATCTGCTTGAACCCAGCCAAGTCTGCTTCTTGTTCACTGAGGGGAAAGAGGTGTGGAGTCAATTCAATCTTATTGAATTATCTTAATAAAGGCTCTCTGTTCCTTCTTTCCCTACCCTTCGCTCCGATGATAGCCAAAGCTCCTCCTCAGCTCTGTGGAAGTTATGTACCAAATACAAAATGGATTTTGCCAAGAAATGTGACTCCTTGAACTGAAGTGGCCGTTTAATTACCTTTTGTATGCAGGGAAGTAGTTGTCATGGTCTGTGGGACTTTTAAAGCCACTTTGTCATGAATCACCCTGTGCCATTAAGGTATTTATGGATTCACTACAATAGATCAATTATTCAGCATTGTATAAGAGGTATTGCTTAACCTTATTAAAATACTTTGTGCATCATAATTGTGGTTAACAGCTTGTAATATTGATTATGGCCATGTTATATTAGTTTGCATATGTATATTTGCTATATATAGTTTTGTTGTAATTCATGTTATATTTTATGACCTGATCAATGGCGGTATAAACAAGTTACTTTTTGCAAAGGCAGAGCTTAAAGAGTCCTTTGTGGAGTTGAGACAATCCTTTAGCTACTCATAAACAATGGGAGAGTCAGGCTCTTGCATACCTTCTGGAGAGATGCACAAACATACGCCAGTGTTTAAACCAGCAGAGCTAGGCTTTTAGGTACCTAGCTAAACAAGAGACCCCAGATGATAACTTACCAAAAATTAATTATCATAAATTAATATTAATGTCTTTTGAGTGCAGTGTTCAAAGTTTGTGTATATTGTGTATTCTTAGCATTTTTAGCGTGTCGTGCATTTTGAGGGTAAAGAATGTCACACCCATCTATTATTTACATTATGTCCATTGCCACTTATTATTTACTATTGTAATCATACACAAACACAGTATGCCTCTTTAACTTGTGAAGGGGCTAAATAATTGTTCTCTTTGTTCAAATTAAATGTGCAAATATTTTCACATGAGCAAGAAAGACCTTCAGAATGTCATCTGAGTCTTTCTAACATAGCGTGTTATAAGACATACGGTTTCATTTCAATTCTCCATTGTCTGTTCTCGTACAGGAGTAAGATTAGCGTACAATAGTGTATTCTACTGACCACAAATAATTTGGCAGATAATTAATACAGACTTCATAAAGTTTTATTATGACTAGAGTTCTCTCATGTGGCTTGAAGCATTCACAATATTTTTATAACATATTCTAATCTATTCCTATATATTAAATAGGGGAGTAACTAATTGTTATTGGTGGAAATAACCTTGTGACAAGGAAGGAGAAAGAGTTTATCAAAAGCATGGAAAGAATATTCTGGGCTTTTGTCTTGTTGTCTTTTGCTGTTTTTCCGATTTTTGGGTCTCTCTCTGACTGTATACTATCTTCTAACCTTATCTGATGGTCCTGTTCTGAGAGCAAATTTGACTATCACCCTTGGCATAAATGTATGCCCCCTTCAGATCTTCCTTAAGATACATTACTATCAAATTCTATTCTATCTCTACTACTCTCTATAAACAATCCATTCACACAAAGAGGGATTTTTTTCAGAGAGAAGGGATTCTCCAGTGACAGGTGTTATCCTGGAATTCTATGCACAGGTAATGTATAAAATGGTTTTAACTATTTAGTTTGTAGTAGAGTTGAACTTAGCCTCGTATATCACAATCCTTCTGTTACCCTTTTGGGAGTGGTCACCAACCCAGATAAATTATCTATATAATAGCATCTATATTCTGGACTGTAGATGTTAATTAATATTTTAATCTGTGCCCATATCCCCTAAAATGGACTGATTGACTTTATTCAATAATGTAACTGTTTTGCTCTGTTACAAAGATCAATATATAATTATTAAATTATCCACACAACGAACCATACTTAGCTATTCTTAGCTATACATACAGTATATAATCTTGAATCACGCAATCAACAAAAGTGTCTTACATCATTATTGATTGAATTGACCAACTTGATAAATTAAATTAAATGTAATCAATTCTGATGTAAGACCAACACCCAAATAATAACTTGTGAACTCCTAAATACAAAGTTTAATTAACTTGCAACCTCACATACAATATAATCAACTCTGATACATATTGCTTCAATATATACTTCTATATTCTTACTGCTATATATAGTATCATTCCATATTTTGCTACTTTCATATAGTAATAGGTTATATTGCTAATTATTAACATTATATATATATATATATATATATATATATATATATATATATATATATATATATATAAATATATACAGCTGGTTGTGTATTCATAGCATTTCTGTATTGCACTAACCAAATATATAGACAGACTGTAACCAAACTTTATAAGATTATATTCACTGTTTATATACTCCTATATTGAACTAACCGAAGATAGTTGTATTAAAATAAATTGTTAATCCATATTACATAAGTTTGTATACATTGCTTATTGATTGATATATTGATCTAACCAAATATAAAGTGTGTTAAGACTAACTGCTATCCAATCATCCAAAGGGACTATAATACACGTCATATAGATTGTATTGTAATCTAACTAAATATCAAAGCTTACAAGTGTAACCACTTCTAATTGTTTATCCTTGATATTTACTGTTATACAATTAAAAGCTAATTCTGCACACAGTGAATATTTGTCAATAACTTGATCTTTGAACTTTATCAATCTATACACTGTGATATTTTAAGAAACTATATTAATCTATAGAGCGTAATATTTACGTCAGATCAATTGCACGGACAAGCCTTTGATAAAATAAACAGGGGAAAATACCTGTGAAGCTATATAGATTCTGATTAAGCTGATTATGTATACTTAAATGGGTCTCATGTATGGGTAGTTGTTTGTAGCCCATAGTACACTGGTAGTTGTTTATGCCCCTAATAGGGTTGCTGTCAGGCTAAAACATAGTTTTTAGCTTGTGCATGTGATTTTTAATCATTTGTGCTATTTTGTTGGTATGATATACTTGATACATTACACTTCTTTAGGAATATTTTATTTTTTTATTGTAGAATATTTAGCCAGCTTGTGGGGCACACCATAACCCTTTGAATAGGAGGTCCCTGAAATGGGACATAGGGGCTTTACTATTTATTTACCTTATTAATAATAGTGTAGTGTGTTTTTTGTCACTGGACAAGTTACATGAATTGATGACTAATTATCATCTTGTTCTTTGATGTGAAAGAAGCTGGCAAAAACAAAATATATATTGAAGTGCAAGAAGTTGTAGTGTCATACTAGAATGGACTTTTGGAATACTAATGATTATTTTTCTTCCAACAAGATGGTGTGCATTGCGGCATAGTTTTATTTTCTATAACCTACAATAGTTGTCAAACTGCGAGAACGTTGTCACGCTTTGCGAGGTACGTACGACTTATCACTGCAAGCCTCGTGAAGTGAACGAGCCCGCGAGCCTCGCATAGCGAGGCGAGCCGTTAAACCACTACAAGAACCACGGGACTTCGGAAAAAAAAATACGAGATTAGTGGCCGAACAACGAAAATCAAAAATCAATAAAAGCACACGAAATACACCCCAAAAATGTACAAAAAAACTCACAGACAGCATGGGGCAACAGCCAGGATGTCTGTGAATGAGCTTGAATGCGGAATTTAACTCGATTTAGATGATTTTCGCCACTCGAAAAAGCGAGGAAAAAATTGCTGCCTAAAAAAATGAAAATGAGGCTACACGACCACGGACCACGCAAAACACTGCCAAATGCATAGCACTTTACACATCACACTACAACCTACAGAATACACTATTACAAAAGCCGGAAAATGCTTACGAGACACGTAAGACATTAATAACATTACGACTATACAATGCCGCTTTGCACAATAAATCAAAGGCTTTACCTCGCGCAAGCAGCCTATTTAGAATGCACAGTTCAAACATTCATCACACTTTATAAGCAGGGCACCAACACTCAAAATGGATATTCTATGCAGATGCAAAATACAAACAGATTGTAAGCTCTTCAACCTATTGCTCGCTGCATATATCAATTATAAATAAAGTATATTACATAGTTACATAGTTACATAGTAATTAAGGTTGAAAAAAGACTTTCAGTCCATCAAGTTCAACCTGTTAAGATCTCCTCTGATCTGCAATATGCGGATTAGTTATTAATTAAATTATTGATTAAATAATTATTAATAGTATAGTATTGGAGAATGAATAAAGAGTTAGTCCATCAAGTTCAACCTTTTTAGATCTCTATTGATCTTTTTAATTTGGACTATTTATTATTATTGTTAATTGTTAATTATTGTTAATTGATCCAGAGGAAGGCAAACATAAAAAAAAACCCATTGAAACTTTGCCAATTGTCTCATAAGGGGGAAAAAAAGCAAAATTCCTTCCTGACCCCAGAAACTGGCGATCAAATTTCTCCCTGGATCAATATTCCTTCGCTAGTTATCTAGGATAGCCTTGAATGCCCTCTTTATTCAGAAATATATCTAACCCCTTTTTGAAGTTGTCTATCGAATTCGCTGTCACCACCTCCTTTGGTAGAGAATTCCACAGTTTAACCACCCTAACTGTGAAGAACCCTTTTCTTTGTTTAAGGTGAAATCTTTTTTCCTCTAACCTCAACGGATGTCCTCTTGTCAGTTGAAAATCTCTTGCTACAAAAAGCTCACTTGACAAAGCCTTATATGGACCCTGGATGTATTTAAATAACGTAATCATATCTCCTCTTAGACGCCTTTTTTCTAGCGAAAATAAGTTTAATTTTGCTAGTCTTTCTTCATAACTTAGCCCCTCCATTCCCCTTATTAGTTTTGTAGCCCTTCTCTGTACTTTTTCCAGCTCTAAGATGTCTTTTTTGTGAGGTGGTGCCCAAAATTGTACTCCATATTCCAAATGAGGGCGTACTAGAGATTTGTATAGTGGCAGAATTATATCTCCTTCCCTGGCTTCTATACCCTTCCTAATACATGCTAATATTTTATTTGCCTTTGCAGCCGCTGCTTGGCTTTGAGCGCTGTTACCTAGGTGGTTGTCCACTAGTACTCCCAAATCCCTTTCAATATCTGATACCCCTAGATTTGCTCCATTAAGATTATAGATTGCTTGGCTATTTTTCCTTCCCAAATGCATAACCTTACATTTATTTGTATTAAATCTCATCTGCCATTTAGCCGCCCATTTCTCTAATTTATGCAAATCCTTTTGTAGGGAAAGTACATCTTTATCTGATTTTATTACCTTGCACAACTTAGTGTCATCAGCAAAAATGGAGACACTACATTCGAGTCCTACTTCAATGTCATTAATAAATATGTTAAAAAGGAGAGGACCCAATACTGAGCCCTGAGGAACCCCACTTATCACATTAGACCAATCGGAGTATGTTCCATTTACAACAACCCTTTGCTTCCTGTCTTTTAGCCAGCTCTCGATCCATGAGCAGATATTTACTGCAATTCCTGTATCCCTTAGTTTGCTCACTAGTCTTCCATGTGGCACTGTATCAAATGCCTTTGAAAAATCTAAAAAGACTACATCCACTGAGTTGCCCTGATCCAAGTTCCTACTAACCTCCTCATAAAAACTAATTAGATTGGTCTGACACGACCTTTCCTTCATAAATCCATGTTGACTGCTACCTATGATCCTGTTCAAATAGACATATTCTTGTATTCTGTCCCTTATTAACCCTTCTAAAAGCTTCCCAACTACAGAAGTGAGGCTCACTGGTCTATAATTCCCCGGATTTGCTCTAGATCCCTTCTTAAATATAGGTATCACCTCTGCTTTTCTTTTTTTAAGAAATCATTCATTATTACTAAACTACATATACATAGAAATATATATCTCTCTCAGAGGACCAAAAGTACACCACAGGAGAGGCTCGCAATGAGCGCCGAAGGTCCTCACACTACAAAACGGTTTACATTATGTGTCAAACAGCATTCCCATGCCTTGAAATGTTATTGCCCCGTAATTTTTGACGGGCAAGTCGCTAGTATATAAATAAAGTTCCAACTTTTTTAGATTTCAGTTAATAATAGTATAGTAGTATTATGGTTATACATTTATAATTCATTCACCATTATTTGTTTCATGCACATCTGGCTTATTTATTAGTTAATATAGTTGTATATAAATTATTAAGAATGTTATTAAATCAAGCTTTTATACTGTGTTTTTTTTCTCTCTGTTTTCATAATTGCATATTTTTATATATAGAAGCTTGAGAATTTTTAATGCAGTTAAGAATAGTTGAGGAGAGCCCTGATTGGAGAGGGCCTGTAAGAAAGTGCTGTGGTACTTGCTTCTCTGTCTTCTGCAAAGGAGCCTTGTCAAATCTTCTGCAAATCTTCTCCTTGTCAAATGCCTTTCCTGGGCCAGCACAAAATGGACATGACACCCCTGGGCTCCTTTGGGGGTGAAAGAGAAGCATGTACCACATTATTATAGGCTCACCCCCATTAGGACTGTCATCACAATTTTCACAGTATAGTATGCATTATTTTTGGTATTATTTTTTAATACAATATTATTAATTTATTAATACGTCTTTTAAACTTTTTTCACCATAGATTTATATTCACTAAATTTATGAGGAGGCATCTGTCAAAGCTATATTATTTTTTGGATGTTTTTCTTATGGGATAGCAAGCTTTCTCTATGGGCAGCTGTTTTCCCTATTTGTAAGCAAGTTTTTCCTATGGACAGTTATGCTTTTCCTAACCACAATCAAGATTCTCCTATAGGTAGTCATGATTTCTTAGGGGCAGGCATGTTTTCCCTTTAAGCAGGTATGGTTATGCTTTGGAAAGGCAAAGTATTCATGTGGGCAATCATGTATTTCCAATAAAAAGGTATGGTTATGCTTATGGGCAGGAATGATTTTCCTAATAAATGGATATGGCTATTTAATGGGCAGATATCCTGAGATTATTTTTCCTTATTTGCATGCAATCTTTTCTTATGCACAATCATGTTTTCCCACTGGCAACCATGCTTTCCCTATCGTAATGGCCAGATAAGCTTTGCTTATGGTCACTGTCATGACCCAGATTTAAGGGACTCAGTACACCCCTAATTCTCCTTCTATAGCTTATAGGAGCAATCTGTATGTTGTGACTTTTATATTCTTCTTGGCACCCAGCATTTTGGATCAAAACATCAGTCCTGGAGAAACTGGACAAATCAGACCAGCAGCACCATTAGTTTAGTGTAGAGGCACTGAGCATTTATTTTAGCAACAATGCAGCATATTTAAATCATACAGTAACCAATAACACACAAGTAATTAATCTCCCCATATCTTCAAATGACCTTGAGATCAGGGTTATTAACTACTTACCCCCCACTGAGCTTAAGAACCTGAACATCTAAGATTTCACCATGTGCTCTCTTTCCCGCTTCCTATTTTCTGTAGGGTGTAATTTGCAAGTCACTCGCACAAAACACATTCTAAACATACATTATTTCTGTAAACATTGCCCATACAACAACTGGGCATCTTCTATAGCAACTCCCATGTCAATTGAAATATTAGCAAGCACACAGGCTGGTATTACAAATAACCATGATTCAGATACCAGGTTTCCCAGCAGGGCCCACACAGTCCATAGTCCCTCAAAAGTTCATTGGTGGGGGCCCTCCTGGGCATGATAGGCACTTATGGTGATCATGTGGGCAGGCATACTTTACATTTTTCTTATGGCAATCATACTTTTCCTATGGACAGATTTTTTTCCATATGGACAGGCATGGTTATACTATGGGCAATCATGCATTTCCTATGAGCAAGTTTGCTTTTCCTTTGGGCAGATATGGTTACCAAAGGTGCTCCATCCCAGCAACTGAGGCCCTTGCCCGCAGCGTACGGCCCGTTGCTCACGCTTGCGGGCTCGCATAGCGAGCCCGCGGCCCTCACAAAGCGCGTAGCGAGGGCTGCGTGCAAGGGCCTCAGTTGTTGGGATGGAGCAGCCACCTCCTCCCCACAATGCCCCGCGCAGGGCCGCCCAGTCCCCGGTTCAGGTTCCGGAGGGGGAGCCAGACGCCGCCACTGCCACTAGCCGAACCATCCCGGAGCCTGGCAATCCCGCAGGAATGTGGTGAGAGCGCGGGTAGTGGGGGAGGTTCAGGCCGCGCACGGAGCTCCGAGCTCTGATCAGTGCAGCTACCTTGGGGACGCGGGGCTAGGCCGGCCTGGGGAACAGGAAACACCGGGGACCCGCGGACTGGAGCAGGCCTCAGAGCTGGAGGAGCCGGGCCTGGGTAGCTGACTTTGAGTGACAGGGAGATAATGTGGTCTGAGGAAGATGTGGAATCACTGAGAGCTGCCATATAAACTAATTGTCTTACTTATACACTGATCATTAACACCATGTGTATGTATATAATGTGTGTGTATATTGTGTGTGTGTGTGTGTATATTGTGTGTGTGTATTGTGTGTGTATTGTATTGTGTGTGTGTGTATATATAATGTGTGTGTATTGTGTGTGTGTGTATATTGTGTGTGTGTGTGTATATATTGTGTGTGTGTATGTATAATGTGTGTGTATATTGTGTGTGTGTATTGTTTGTGTATATATAATGTGTGTGTATATTGTGTGTGTATATATAATGTGTGTGTGTGTATATATAATGTGTGTGTATTGTGTGTGTATATATAATGTGTGTGTGTGTATATATAATGTGTGTGTATATTGTGTGTGTGTGTGTATATATAATGTGTGTGTGTATCACATATATAGTTGTGAGCAATCGAGCCCGCTCGAGCCGTTGCTCACGCTTGCAGGCTCCTTGCCAGCAACTGCGGCCCTCGCAAAGCAACTGCAACCCTCGCAAACTTTACGTCGCAACGCAAACAACATACAAGACACGTTAACACACATTACGGACTCGCAAAAATCGTCCGCAACCCGCGGACATGAAAAAATGAAAAACACAATAAATACACACAACACATACATAAAAAGCTTACCTACAGCAAGAGGGAGCATCCAGGACCTCAAAAAATGAAGTTACACCTTCATTTAACTCATAATAAAAGAGTTTAGACACTAAAAAATTCTATAAGCGAGAGAAAAAATGGCTGCCGAACAAAACGAAAACGAGGCTACAGCAGTCTAAACACGCAAAACACCACAAGAAACACGCAAAACACCACAAAACACCTACGGATATTCCGCTACAGACGCATACCACACATTAGCTGCCATTTTAGAACAATGCGGAAGTACACAACTACGCTAATGGTTTCGTCCCGCGCACGCACACTATTACACTGCACAAATTCACCACGCTTACACAGCAGCTCCACACCACTAATGCTGCAGTAACATCAAAACAGATTGCAGCTCTTCAACACAATGCTTCAAAATAGGCAAAGTATATTAATTTATTAATCTATTAGTTATTTTATTATTATACACCAAATAGCATTAGCTCACTTATAATTTCATTGCCGTCATTTTTTGACGGGCAATTCGCTAGTATATAATAATCTGATTTCTGTTTGGTAGATAGCGTTCTAATATTTACATTTAACACATAGATATTCAGAGGGGGTTGGATCAATCTCAGTTTGATTTTAATGTTGTAGAAAGTATAAATAATCACAGGGCTAATATATTTAATATATCTTATAGCTAAATTAAATAGTCAAAAGAGTGTATGAACATTTTAAGTGTTTAGTTAATATATCTAGCATGTGCTCAGTCCTTTCAGCTCTCTACGTCTCTATCTAGTCCACTGTACAGTGTGTATGACCACTGCTCAGTCCAAGTTAGTGTGTTCAGTCCAGTTCACTCTGAGTATATCCAGGGTGTGCCCAGTTCAGTCCACTGTGTGGCATGTATGTGCTTAGTCCACTCCATTGTGCAGTGCATTGTGTGCTCTGTCCATTCTAGTTTGTTTTTCAGTGTGTGCGAAATCAGTCCAATGTTTATATCCAATGATTGTGTCCAATCTGTTAAATCCATGTGAGCCTCCATTGTGTGTACTCAGTTCATTCTACTTTGTGTGTGTCAGTGAGTGTGTGTTTTATTCAGAGCATGGAGCAATGTACATTTTCAAAGTGTGTGCTCAGCTAAGTATTCTGTATGTGTCTAGTGTGCTTCCTTATGTGGGAACACAGGGAGCTTTAAGTGTTTCTAAGGATTGTTCTCAGTGCAGTAGGTATGATCAATGTGTCTTGATAAGTACTGTTACATTATAATTGGAACACTGAAATATATGTGCTCGGCATAATCTGAAAATCAGATGAAAATGTTGTTTACATTTTTTAAATAATCAAGGATTGACTTAGATATTGCCACTTATATTTATTGTGTGTATAACCCGTGAAGCTAATGCAGTGATTGTGCACTGATTATATTTAGTTTTATTACTTCCTAATTGTATTGCTTTTTTCAGCAGAAATATGTTCCAGAGATTAAAAGCCTCTATTATTATAATTCCTCGGCTCTATTCCCCCTCCTATACTTTTCTTCCATTAATATTAAATATTTTATTTAGATTGAACAGTTTTATAAGCATTGCTTATGCAAATAAAAAATACTATGTACACAAAAAAGGTAGAGCCATAACTACGTTTGTAACACACTGTGTCAGTCAATTGGCTTGGACATCTGTACAATAGCATTTATTATCACTTAGAACTGCATCCTGTTCAAAATGCTTTGAAAAAGAACTAAAATACTAGTTTGTTGCAGAACTGTAGACTGAAAAACCATTTTACAGGCAAAACAAAATGTTCAGTGGCATAGACATGAATAGCAGGTTATAATTTAAAAGAAAATAAAAACATACTATTTATATTTTTAAAAAGAGCAGGGGAGGAATCTACCCATGGCTGAACATACCACTAGACTAAATCTCCACATGCACTTATGTAGGTGAAAAAAACAATATATCTACCATTGGAAATGTCACATTTCTTCCCACAACCTGCACACGAGGTTCTAATTGGTGTCACTGGATGGTTCAGCTCATCGTGTATTCTGTCAGAACAGGGGGATAAGAAATAACCCATCACCACAAACTTTAAAAGCTTATAACTTAAAAAAAAAGCATGTCTTTCCACCCCATAAGTGATGGTGCTGAGAACATATGGTGACTTTGGTGTTCCTGACAATCATGAAAAGGAATATTATTAGAGAAATACTTTGTGGCATATTCACCAAAAAATCTTTGATAGACACAGTGCTTGTGATTTTATAACTGTAATGATGTTAAGTGCTCAGCAAGAATGTTGGAATCATGTTGTTTCATGTCCATACCAGTCTGTCTACATCAATGGTTTTTATAACCTGCATTTTGGTTGAAGAACCCTAAAAGAGCCATTGTGATATTTCATTGACCCCTCTCAGCTTGTATGATATACCTCGTTATTAAGTTCCTGTGGATTTCATATTCAGAGCCTTTGCAGACAGGATAACTACAGATTTGAATTAAACCTGATTAAACTTTTAAGCCACTGATCACTGAAAAGACGTATGTTTTGCTTATCCATTTGCTGGTGCTTCCGAAAAACATTTCCAATTCTCTTCCAGTTACTGTGATCATGCATATTTTTTCTGGCATATTTTGCTTTGTGATAGAACATCTTAAAAGCATTTCAATCACTGTGGACATCTGTGCACCAATATTATAAAATAGCTATGTACTTTCATACTCCATACTTTCAAATTTCACAGAACACCAAAATAGAGGCGCTCAGTCAGAGAACGAACTAACCTTAATAGGCATAGACACGGTAACCCACTCTGAGAGCAACCTCTTATCTCACTTGTGTCCTTCACAGGGAGAAATATCATGTAGTTTACCAGACGTACATTTCACCCTCTCTGCGCCTTGTCAGTGAGGTGCAGCTGTACTCCCTTTGGCACAGTGATTAAGGAGTCTATGTCTGAAGTCCACTATTGCCCACCTAATAAAAGGAGTTCTAATGGGACCTGGTCATGGCAACTGTGAAAAGAGTATGGAGTGGCTATTTAGAGCAGGTGCAAATAATGTTGTTGTGGGTAGAAAGGAGATTGAAATAACACACACTATATATACAATATGGGTTCCCTGGGGCTCCAGTGGTTCGGATTTGGTGCCTTTTACGCTGCAACCTGGGTTTGATTCCATGAAAAGAGGGGAGGGGGAAAGACAGTGCACCACCTCCTAGTGCAGGGTAAAACAAATAGACAATAACACCCTAGTGCAGGGTAAAACAAATAGACAATCACACAGAAAACGAAACAAAGTAGATCAACTCACATGTGATAACCTCAAACACATGAGGTATCTAGTGCGCCTAGTGGATACTTGTTCAGGGCACTCGATCCTTGATGTAGAAGGGTTAAATCCAGAGATGTCAATTCTTTTTTAATAGAGATGTCAATCCTCATCTGGCGGTAATCCAAACCAATAAACGTACACCAAGCCATATTACATGAGTGTAATTTACTACTACTTCTTATAGACCTATAGGATAAAAAAACACCCAGGTCCTCAGAGTATGTAATAGAGTGAACACCCTGACGGCTGGAGACAAAGTTATTGGTCTTTTATTTGGGATACAAATCCCTTGCATGTGCAAGTATGGCAAACAATAAAAAAGCCAGATAAAAAAAGGAAAAAAAAATAATTACAGCACTCTATCAATACAACTGCATTTGTATTGATTGTTGTTGTTTAGTCATTCAGTTGTGTCCTACTCTCTGTGATTCTATGGGCCACAGGACGCCAGGTGCATCTCTCAGTCACTGCCCCTCTGAGCTCCATCAAGCTCATGTTCATTGCTTTAGTGACCTCATCTATCCATCACCGCCTCTGTCGTCCCCTTCTTCTTGTGCCTTCAATCTTTCCCAGCATTGGAGTCTTTTCTAGGGAATCCTGCCGTCTCGTAATGTGGCCAGCATATTTGAGCTTCAGCCTCATGATCAGACCTTCTAGTGAACAGTTTGTCTTGATTTCCTGAAGTATTGATTTATTCGATCTTCTTGCAGTCCAAGGGACTCTAAGCAGTCTTCTACAACACCACAATTCAAAGGTGTCAACTCTATGGCGCTCAGACTTCTTTATGGTCCAGCTCTCACATCCGTATGATACTACTTGGAATTCCATAGTTCGAACTATGCGGACCTTTGTTTATATCTTTACTTTTTACAAGCTTGTCTAAGCTTGCCAAAGCTTTCCTTCCCAGAAGCAACATCTTTTAATTTCATGACTTTAATATCATGGATCCAAGGAAAATAAAATTTGTCACTGCCTCCACTTCTTCCCCGTCTATTTGCCAGGAAGTGAGATTGCCGTTTGCCATGACCTTCGCCTTTTTAACATTTAGCAGCAGGTCAACTTTTTCTCTCTTCTTTTACCTTCATCAATAAGTACTTTAGTTCCTCCTCACTTTCAGCCATCAGAGTATTATCATTGGCGTATCTGAGGTTGTTGATATTCATTTCAGCAATATTGATTCCGGCTTTGGATTCATCCAGTCCAGCCTTACACATGATGTATTCTGCATACAATTTGAATAAATAATGTGACATTATACAACCTTGTTGCACTCCTTTTCCGATCTTGAACCATTCTGTTGTCCCATGTTCGGTTCTGACCGTGGCTTCTTGGTCGACATACAGATTCTTTAGGAGGAGGATGAGATGATCTTGTACTCCCATCTCTTTAAGGACATGCCATATTTTGTTGTGATCCACACAATCAAAGGCTTTAGAATAGTCTATGAAGCAGAAGTAAATGTTTTTTTCTTGCAAATCTCTTGTTTTCTCTATCATTCAGCGGACATTGGCAATATGATCTCTTGTGCCTCTTCCTCTGCGGAACCCGGCTTGCACATCTGGTGTTTCCTGGTCAATATATTGTTGGAGTCGAGCTTGTAGAATCTTAAGCATTATCTTGCTGGCATTTAAAATGAGTGCAATTGTTCGATAATTGGAGCACTCTTTGGCACTGTCTTTTTTTGGGATTGGGATGTAGACTGACCTTTTCCAGTCTATTGACCACTGTTGAGTTTTCCAAATGTGTTGGCATAAGGCAAGTAGCACTCTCACAGCATCATCATGTAGAATTTTGAATAGTTCAATTTGGATTCCACTACCTCCTGCAGTCTTGTTATCAGCAAGACATCCTAGGGCCCATCTCACTTCACTCTCCAAGATGTCTGGCTCCAACTCATTGGACAAATTATTGAGGTCATCGCTGCTGTTAAGATCCTTCCTGTATAGATCTACAGTGTATTCCTGCCACCTCCTCTTTATCTGATATTCTTCTGTTAAGTCCCTACCATTTTTTTCTTTTATCACACCCACTTTTCCATGAAAAGTGCCTTTTAGGTTCCCAATTTTCTTGAAGAGATCTCTTGATTTACCCATTCGGTTATCTTCTTCAATCTCTGTACATCGCTCATTGTATAATGTCTCCTTGTCTCTTCTTGCTATCCTCTGGAAATTTGCATTCAGTTGGACAAATCTTTTCTTATCTCCACTACATTTCGCTTTCCTTCGTTCATGGGCTACTTTCAAGGCCTCATCAGATAGTCAGTTTGACTTCTTACTTTTCTTT
Source organism: Discoglossus pictus (assembly GCA_027410445.1). Taxonomy (NCBI): domain Eukaryota; kingdom Metazoa; phylum Chordata; class Amphibia; order Anura; family Alytidae; genus Discoglossus; species Discoglossus pictus. Next base: position 252,499,012 of record CM050163.1, read on the forward strand.
CTTTTAGGGATATTCTTTGTTGCTGTTTCCTGGATTATGTTGCAAACTGGCCAAAGTTCTTCAGGCATTCTATCTTCCATGTCTAGTTCCTTAAATCAATTCTTTACTTCCATGTCATATTCACAAGGGATATTATTTATTTCATATCTACTTGGTCTGACGGTTTTCCCTCTTTTCTTCAGTTTAATTTTCAACTTTGCAATAAGAAGCTCATGGCCTGAGACAGTCAGCTCCAGGTCTTGTTTTTGCTGACTGTATAGAGCTCCCCAATCTTTGGCTGCAAAGCATATAGTCAATCTGATTTCTATGTTGTCCATCTGGTGATGTCCATGTGTAGAGTCGTCTCGGAGGCTGTTGGGAGACGGTGTTTGCTACGACCAGAGAATTATTATTATCTTTATTTATATCCCGCCAACATATTCCGTAGCGCTGTACAGGGGTTGAGTACATAGCAGAAAACAAATTAAACACCTTGTAAAGAATGGAGGGCCCTGTTTTTGATTATCTTGACAGAATTCTACTATTCTCTGACCTGTTTCATTTTATACTACAAGGCCAAATTTGCTGGTTATTCCTGGTGTCCTTTGATTCCCTACTTTAGCATTCCAATTTCCTATGATGATAGTAACATCTTTTCTTGGTGTTCAATGACATGTTGAATGTCTTCATAGAACTGGGCAACTACAGCCTCTTCATCATCCGTGGTTGGAGCATAGACTTGGATCACTGTGATATTAAATGGCTTGCTTGAATTTGAATTGAAATCATTCTGTCATTTATTGGTTTGTAACCAAGCACTGCTTTGGTCACTCTTTGATTGACTAGGATGGCTACTCCATTTATTCTGTCGAATTCTTGACCACAGTAGAATATCTGATGGTTGTCTGATGTGAAATGTCCCATTCCAGTGCATTTAAGTTCACCAATTCCCAGGATATCAATTTTCAACCATGACATTTCATTCTTGACCACATCTAGTTTGCCTTGGTTCATAGTTCTAACACTCCAGGTTCCTATTCTGAATTGATCTTTGCAGCATCAGACTTTCTTTTCCCCTACAGACATATCCACAGCTGGGTGTCCTTTCGGCTTTGGCCCAACCACTTCATTAGATCTGGTGTTACTTGTACTTACACTCTGCTCTTCCTCAGTAATGTGGTAGTCGCCTTCTGACCCGAGGGGCTCATCTTCCGGTGCCATATCGTTATGTCTCTGGTTGTGCCTGTCCATAAAGTTTTCTTAGCAAAGATACTGGAGTGGGTTGCCAGTTCCTTCTACAGTGGAACTCAATTTGTCTGACCTCTTTGCCATGACCTGCCGATCTTGGCTGACCCTACATGGTATAGCTCATAGCTTCATCGAAGTACACAAACCCCTTCACCATGACAAGGTAGTGCTGTAATTATTTATTTTTTCTTTTTATCACTGAGGAAGCCATTTGTATGGATTAATGCGTTTGATATATATTTGTAGTATTTTATTTATTTGTATGTGTTACTTTTATCTGGCTTTTTTATTGTTTGCCATACTTGCACATACCAGGGACTTGTATCCCAAATAAAAAAACAATTACTTTGTCTCCAGCCGTCAGGGTGTTCACTCTATTACATACTCTGAGGACCTGGGTGATTTTTCATCCTATAGGTCTATAAGAAGTAGTAGTAAAATACACTCATGTAATATGGCTTGGTGTACGTTTATTGGTTTGGATTACCGCCAGATGCGGATTGACATCTCTATTAAATAAGAATTGACATCTCTGGATTTAACCCTTCTACATCAAGGATTGAGTGCCCTGTGCAAGTATCCACCAGGGACACCCCCATGAGGCGCACTAGATACCTCATGTGTTTGAGGTTATCACATGTGAGTTGATCTAATTTGGTTAGTTTTCCGTGTGATTGTCTATTTATTTTACCCTGCACTAGGAGGTGGTGCGCTGTCTTTTAGAGAATAAGCTGCACACCTCCTGGTTTCAAATTCATACATCTATAACTGCTAAGACTGTTTCTACCCTGTGGGGGTGTTTGTACTGTCCAGACAAAGACACTTATAAACACACACCCCTAGAAGAGGATTGATAAGAGATCCTATCTTCACGTAAGGTAAGTTACAGATGCATACCTTAAAGGTGCATTGCTTATATGGTATTGTTTTGGAGAAAACCAAAATAGTTCTCGGAGATATCTGTCCCTGGCCAAATTACCAATATACAGATAGTGTGCACACCTTAGAGAAATAATACACCAACACGGAGTTCTGGTATAAAGCTTTCTCTCACGCCCCTCTCTTTATTAAAATCAGCTGTCATATTTATAACATTTTTAATAATCAGATAAAATGTTGCATCTTGGTGAACACCAGTGTAAGTAAGGCCTCTGATTGGTTCCGGAAGGCGGCGGGGCACATATCCTTATTAGGTTTCGGATCTGATGTCATTATGGCCAGTTTAAGTGAAACCTCTGATTGGCCCCGGAAGGTGGTGGGGCTCACATCCTTATTTGGTCACGGATATGAATGCCATCTTACTGCTGTCAGGATATGATGTTACCGACATCTTGCATGTGGAAGTGATGAATCCTTCATCTTAGAGTTCCCAATGTTTCAGCAATATTAATGAAACTTTGGTTACGTGATAATACTGCAAAGATAAGATATATAAGTAGGCCACAAACATAAATGCATTTTATACAGATTTCAGTCCATAACAATATCATATACATAGAGACTTCCATGTTTTAAGTATTTGCTTTTTAGCTTTTGTGTTTGTTACTTTAGGTTTGTAAGCGCTTCAACTATTTGTACTACACCACAGCTGCAGTACATCTTATTGGGTTTGATTCCAGTCACGGAACACAAGATCACACTACCCTGAAGCCATACAGGGTTGGTCCTGGTCAATACTTGGACAGGAGACCACCTAGGAATACTAGGAGCTGTATGCTGTGGCCCACGGGGAAGGAACTGGCAACCCACTTCAGTATCTCTGCCATGAATACTAAATTAATCAGCATGGTGTGCAACGGTCCATGAGGTCACGGACAGTCGGACACGATTGAATGACACAAATTCGCACACATCTCATTTGCTATTTTGTTCTTAGCCATTAAATTCATTCTTGCAATATGTTATTCAAAATATGAATGCACACTTGTGTAGGGCAGTACCAAGTCAATAGCATAAATCTATATGTGCCATTTATGGAAGTCTGAAACTATATTCCTTTATGACAATAGATTGGCATATCAAAATATGATTCTGTCTGGCATGCTGAAACAGACAGCCATAATTGCCCTCTGTTACTTAAAAACTGGGAATACAGTATATTGCCACATATAGATTCTTCATGGTTGTTGCAGATGGTTTTATATAAATTAGTAGGATAGTAAACTGGTAAAAGGTCTCAAATATTTAGGTAGTAGACTTAATCATAAAACCTATGCCACAGTATTTTGTCCTTTGTTATTTTAAACTCAAAATGGGTATAAAATGTTTTCAAAGCATTTAAGTATAGATAATTTCCATCAAGCGAGCAGCCCTGAATTCAGACTCATTATCATAGTGTTATCTAGCTTTAATTTTGAATTAGATGGATAGAGAATATTGAAGGATGAAGGATTGGAGAACCCTTTGAGATGTGAAATCTTACTACACGTGCCACATAGCATAAAATAGGATTGAAGAAGCTCTCTAAGTGTACTTCAGGACTTCATCTTTTACTACATCTGACCTAGCGTGTTTTTCTTTGTAAAGTAAGATATGTCCAATATCTTATTATGCATGTTTATGTGTTTTCTACTTGAGGTTTCAATCACTTTCCATCACTTTTCATTGTAAAAATATCTCTACAAGTTGCGTTTTTACCATTTGCAATAGTAGGAGCATCCTCTGAGCACCACACTGCAACTGGCACCTGGAAAATATTGTTTATTTTCAATGTTACAGCTGCTCCTGAATGTCACTTAATAATCACATAACTATTTCCTCATTTGAGAAAACTCAGTATTTCTAACTCAGTGTCAGTCTCTCAGTATGTTAATCCACTATTGTCATCACTATGGAGACAGAAGGACTGTGTAACTGGCTCAACCATATGGGCATTAGAACTTGTGGGAGGTTTGTTTTGGTTTATTGAAGAACTGTAAATGCTGTCATTATTCCATTGTACTTGATGATTAATGTACTATATTCAACGGGATGTGGCTTACAGGCCCTTATCTTGGGAATCCTAATCAGGGACACTGTCCATGGGTAAACCAGTAGTTGGAATTAATTCAACATATTGCAAAAGTACGTATTTTAAAAATAACTGACAGGGATCCAATTATGCTAGTAGCTAAAAACTGTGGAGGAACATAGATACATATTCTTGTAGATGACATGCTGAGCACAGCCACCATGTTGTACTGTCTCTGACCATAAATTACATGGAAGGGCCTAATCAGACACCATGGGCCATATTAAATTCCAAGCCCGTAGCAGCAATGATACACCTGCAAAGTCTGTGGGCTTGAAATTCTGAATAGTTACAGAGCTATTACATTCAACCATGCCTCGACCAACGGGCCGTAGACGCAAACCCCTAAAGCCTTTCCGCAAGCTGTAAAGATGCGATCAGCCGTTACGATCCGTTTGCAGTATAATGTTGTGCGACACGGGCCTTTCAGCCAATAGAAATCGGTCTAGCTGCAGATGATTGACAGAGGGAGATTATAAATTTGCGTTCCACCCGCCCATGTTTACTGTGTTGTATTTTCTGACGAAGTAGCATGCAGGTCCCGAAGTTGGTGGTTGGTTCTAGATAGAGAGAGAGTAGGAGTATTTTGAGAGCAGTAATTTTCAGGTTTTATTTATTTCTATGATACTATTTACGATTTTACACTTAATCCTTGATTACACATATTTACAGATTACATATAATTGCAATACACATAATTTAAAGAACACACATAGAGACACATAGAGCTAGGTCATACACACTGACCCATCCCATCCCATCCACACCCCATCCCCCAAACAGTTAAATACACATAATAGACATGTTTTTTTCCCCATCATATATTTACAGTAACACTTGTTTTTATTTATCATTATATTCTTTTTCGTATTGAAATGGAGGGAGGAGAGAGGAGGAGAGGTGGGGAGGAGAGAGAGGAGAGATAGGTGGCCCTCGGGAGTAGTGGAGGAGAGGAGTAGTGGAAAGAGGAGAGGAGTGGTAGAGAGGAGTGGTAGTGAGAGGAGGAGGTTGGGAGTGGCGGAGGAGGAGAAGCATGAGCAGGAGGAGGTGGAAGTGGGGGAGAGTGTAGAGGAGGAGGTGGGTGGTGGCAGGGTGGCCCTAGCACCAAGCACACATATAAGAGGGACAGAGGAGGGGCCCAGGGGGAGTGGTAGTTCAGCTGAGGGACAGGCTTCAGGGACAGGTAAGGTAAGGATCCCCTCCACAGTCTGGAGGGCAGGAGGCTAAGGGTAAGCACAGGGCCCACAATTACACGCACCAGGAGAATGTGGTCCTCCTTGGTGCAATCCGTGGTGGTCCCATAATCCTTGCAGGGGGAGGGAATTTAGGCCAGGGCCTAGGGTTCAGGCATTGAAGGAGGTGGTGGCTGAGGTTACAGCAGTAGGCACAGGGCTAAGGGATGTGAGGTCCGTCAAGCATCGTTTTGTTGACATCAGGGCCAAGGTGAGAAGGATTATAGTCAATGAGGAGAAGAATGTGACTGTGGAAGAGGGTCGCCAAGGTCCTTCTGAGCCAGGTGCCCGCCGCTGGAGCTTCAGGCCTGGTGGCCCAGCAGGACCCAGCCTCCATGTCAGGTGAATATCACATACACCAACATGCCACCACATGTACATCACACACACTACACATGTACATGATGACCAACAAGGACAATGAAATGTCAGCTCCATGGAATTAACAAGGGATAGATGGATGTGTCATTAAATTCATGAAGCTGAAACATCACTGTCATTCCTGGGCGCAACAACAGTATTCAACTAATAAAGAGTACATGTATTAGTGTGCCCACTGCAGCCTATGCAGTTTCAGACCGCAGCCGGAATAAAGATAGCTAATCTGAGTTGCAATTAGGATAATCCTCCAGGTTCAAGCCCAGATGTCAAATAGTTAGAAATGCACACAAAACAATGTACTATTCATCATACTAATAACATATACCTTTCTTTTCTCTCTTTCAGCAACAAGGAGGTCTGGGTTCAGAGGTGCGCCAGAGTTTGGGGGCTTCGGCTTCATCAGAGCAGGAAGTGGAGGAGCAAGCCCCGGCCCAGCAGGAACGGGCACAGGGGGAGGAGGAGAGAAGTGGAGCCGAGGGCTGTGGTTCAGATGAGGAGCATGTAATATGGCTAGTGGGGTCACCATCAGGACCACCTGCCACACCGCCAGGATTTTACCCCACTATCCCCCTCCTCCAGAGACTGAGCCTATCACCAGGGTCCTCCCACTGGTGGGATCAAACAAAACTGCCACCACCCCCACCACCACCACAGCAGTGCGCTGGACTGGCCACCACCACCACCATCAAGGCCAACAACATCACCGCCCTTAATGCAGCAGGCTCCAGCCGACACACAGACCCTCCACACTCAGACACCACAACTGCCACCTCCTCACCAGTCCACGCCCCATGGGGCCTCCAGCCCCAACATCAGGCCAGGCTGAGCCGGTGGAGATGCTGGCCCTCATGCGGCAGCATTTGGAGTGTCTTCGGGGCATCCAGGCCAGCATCTCCGCCAATAATGCGGAGGTCATGCGCAGCCTGGCCAGGTGCAATAGGGAGGAGAGGAGGCACCACCTGATGAGAGAATCCTACCTTGCTGGGCTGCTCAGGATTCGGGCGGAACAAGAGCGCATTCCAAGAGGTCACTGCAGAAGCTATGCAACTAGCTCTGGTCCCCAGTCCCGCCTCCTCCACCCCGGAGGCATCCCCCGGTAAGCCCAGTGGCGGAGCTAGTGAATGGAGAGCCCCGGTGCAAAAACATTTTTTGCCCCCCCCCCCACCCTTGAGTGCCATTTTTTTGTTGTTAAAATGTTCACCCTCAGCAGCACCATTCACCCCCCTCCCAGGCCCCCCTCTGCAACATCATTCACACCCACAGGCCCCCGCAGCAGCAGTATTCACCCCCCAATGCCCCCTTAGCAGCACCATTCATCACCCCAATGCCCCTTCAGCAGCACCCTTCACCCCCTCAATGCCCCCTCAGCAGCACCATTCATCCCCATGCCCCCTCAGCAGCACCATTCACCCCAACGCCCCTCAGCAGCACTTTTCACCCCCCAACGCCTGCTCAGCAGCACAATTCACCCCTCCAACTCCCCTCAGCAGCACCATTCACCCCCCATTGCCCCTCAGCAGCACCATTCACCCCCCCAACAACCCCTCAGCCACACTATTCACCCACAACATCCCCTCAGCAGCAACATTCACCCCCAACCCCCCAGCAGCCATATTTACCCCCAAGGGCCCCCTTAGCAGCAATATTCACTACCCAACCCCCCAGGGCCCCTCAGGAGCTCCATTCACCCCCCCAAACCCTCTAGGCAGCACCATTCAACCCCCTCTGCAGCCCCATTCACCCCCAACACCTCCTCAGCAGCACCATTCACCCCCACAATGTCCCCACAGCAGCATCATTCACCCCCCCAACGCCTCGTCAGCAGCACCATTCATCCTCCCAACACCTCCTCAGCCACACCATTCATGCCCAACACCCCCTCAGCAGCAACATTCACCCCGAACACGCCCTCAGCAGCACCATTTACCCCCAACACCCTCAGCAGCCATATTTACTGCCCAGGGCCCCCTTAGCAGCAATATTCACTACTCAACCCCCCAGGGCCCCTCAGGAGCACCATTCTCACCCCCCAAATCCCCTCAGCAGCATCATTTACGCCCTGCCAAAAAAACAAGCACCTCTTGTTGCACCATTCACCCCCCACAAGCCCCTCAACAGCCATATTCACCTCCAGCGCCTCCTCAACAGCACAATTCACCCCCCCAACACCCCCTCAGCAGCACCATTCACCCACCATGCCTCCTCAGCAGCACCATTCATCCCCCCAACACCCCCTCAGCCACACCATTCCCCTCAGGAGCACCATTCACTCCACTCAAACCCCCTAGGCAGCACCATTCACCCCCCCCCCCCCGCCCCCTCAGCTGCAGCATTCACTCCCCCAACACCCCCTCAGCAGCATCATTCACCGCTCAGCCACACCATTCATCGCCAACACCCCTTCAGCAACAACATTCACCCTCAACATGCCCTCAGCAGCACTATTTACTCCCAACACCCTCAGCAGCCATATTTACCTCCCAGAGCCACCTTAACAGCAATATTCACTACCCAACCCCCCAGGGCCCCTCAGGAGCACCATTCACTCCCCCAAACCCCCTCAGCAGCATAATTTACCCCCCCAAAAAAACAGGCCCCTTTTGTTGCACCATTCAACCCCCCAAGCCAATCAACAGCCATATTCAACCCCAACATCTCCTCAGCAGCACCATTCAGCCCCCAAACCCTTCAGAAGCCATATTCACCCCCCGAACTCCACAGGACCACCTCAGAAGCATCATTTACCCCCAAAAATCTTTGTCTCACAATTCATCCCCCTAAGCCCCTCAGCAGCCATATTCACCCCCCAGGCCCCCCTCAGCAGCCATATTGACCCCCCGGGGCCCCCTCAGCAGCATAATTCACCCCCATAAAAAAAAATAGGGCCCCCTCAGGAGCATCATTCAACCCCTCAAAACCTCCAGGGCCCCTTGTCACACTGTTTACCCACCTCAGGCCCCCTGAACTTCATTCACCTCTCCCTTGCTCTTGCTTTTGCCTTGCAGTACCTGTCCCCTCCCCTGCAGTATGAAGCTCTGGCAGGGGAAGGATACCCAACCTCTGAGCAATGGGATCCGGGACAGGGACTGCCGTACACAAGTAAGAGGAGAGGAGGGGTGAATAGTGTGACAAAGGGCCCTGGGGTTTTTGAGGGGGTGAATGGTGTTGCTGAGGGGTCCCTCACAGAGCAAGGGTCCTGGTGCAATGCACCAACTGCACCGGCAGTAGCTCCGCCCCTTCTTGGGTATGATGTAAGTAACTGAATCTGGCTGCTGACCTTTGTGTCCTCTACGTATTAATGGGTATTTTCCCATATTGCTGATTATCCAGAGACCTAGCTAATAGTAATTCTTGCAAATGGGAATCAGGTCAGTTGGTATATCGTTACAGTATTTAGCACTGTACTGTACATGCATATTGATTTTTCTTTTTTATCCTCCGACTTTTTTTAGTTGACCACTTTTTTCAGATTTTTGTTTTATCACCACACTGTATGTGTAAAACTGGATTGGAGGTCGAATCATCTGTTTCATTGAGCAGATCTAGACAAGCAGTTAGTGCTATGCACATTAATGGTTTCTTCGATTTAAATTGAGGGATTTCTGATGATCCTTTTTTTGCCTCAGATTCTGGTTGCAGTGGTGTAGTGACCACTGGTGACCCTGGTAGGTGCTATGCATCATGCTTATTCTAGACAGTATCCCCTTTTTCCTACAAGACTTTTGCTCTAAAGAGCTAAAGTGCTGAAGAGAGTGGGGGAGGTGGTAGTTTAGTCTCATTAATCATACTTTGATAACACTGGATTTGCTCCATAATGTATAACCCCTATTTAATGTTTATACAAGAATATAAGTATGGATCATGGAAGACTATTCACTAGGATATCTTTGCATTAAAATGGTGAAACTGGGGCTTGCATAATATGTATGGCTAGCCAAATGCTGAAAAAGGGTTTCAATGCATTGTATATGTGTCTGTTAATATGCTGTTTGGGTTTGTATGTGGCCCTCTCAGGCTACCTGGGAATAAGGGAAGGTATTGATTATACAATTGATTATAATGCATTGGGATCCAGGGACTACCATTTAACGGCAGGAAGGGAGTTCCTTTGTCTGGCAGAACAAGCGTCACCAAAATACACGGGTCCTTATTCATTGTGATTGTCAGAACTTTTGTACAAATACAATTCAATTGTATATGGGTATTATAAGCTAAAATAATAATCCTATTATATACACTTTCTTTTATATCCAATGTATTAATATTTAATATGCTCTGTACATTTATCTATATACACATGCATTTTCATTGTGGAATATCTATGTAAAGAGGTGTTTTTTAATCTTCACTGAAAAGGGATTCTTAATGTTTCTTTGACAAAGAAATTCTTCAAATAATTGGAAAGATAAGGTTTAAAATAATAGAATACTCCCCAAATTCACATATGTAAAAATATTTTAACTAGACATCATGTCTCTTTCCCAATAACATAATTTCTCATTGGTTTATAAAACTGACACCCATTATCACTGACCATATCTTATTTATAGTTTGTTGGTTAAGGGCTCATTAGATGATTTTATTTTAATTCTTAGTAGTAATTTAAAGGTTCAAGAGCACCCTCTGGTGTTCTAAAATAATTACTGAATTTTTTAATAATTAAAAAAAAGAATACATCCAATTAAGGGTTAACTATTTTGTGACATCATTAGGATTTCTGATTGGTTGCCAAATACATAGCCTGATTGGAATTTCTGATAAGCAAATTAAGTTGTGTGTGTATAATTGAGGGGAGAAACAGGATCTAGGGAGGAAGATCTAGGAAGAAAGAAAAGAAAAGGAGAACATTGGACCAAGGACAGAGGGGGAGATACATACACACAGCCACGCATCTCTAAACAAACAGAGACTCCTGGACAGACACACCCCAAGGAGAAACTTTGAAACTCATAGAAAGAATAAACTATACACTTACTATTTGGGACATTCCAAACACATAGAAAACTAAAAAAATCATTCTACAAAGAAACTTCCACAGCTCATATACACTTGAATACCAAGAACTTTTGAAAAGATCTAGACCTCCATTGTGCTGGGTCATATGATGAAATCAAGTACAAAAAGGTATGATATAAAGTATAATATTTCTTTAAATGTTATTTCTTTTTCATTACAATAATGGAAATATTTTGCTAATATGATATAGAATAAATTGCTATATCAATATTTATAGGATAAATACAATATACCATATAATTTGTGAATTATAAATCGACATAAATTTTGCAAATTAATTTTATAAATATGAAATATATCAGCTTTTATAGCAATTTAATATATCCGATAATTAATTGTAATGACATTTTTTTTCTCTTTTTGAATCAGAGATAATACTGTAATATCACATATATAGTTGTGAGCGTACGGGCGGTTGCTCACGCTTGCGGACTCGCTACAACTGCGTCTCTCGCAAAGCGAGGGACGCAGTTCCGCGCAAATGCGGGTCCTCGCGAAGCGAGGGCCCGCATTTGCGGTGGTGTTAACACACACATACACATTTGCGGCTGTGTTAACACACACATACACACACACGACTGTTTAAACAAAATAAACCCAACCTCCCAGCCAACAAAAACCCAACAACGTCCCAGCAAATGCGGATCCTCGCGAAGCGAGGGTCCGCATTTGCGGTGGTGGGAGCATCCCAACGTCGGCTGTGTTAACACACACATACACACACACGACTTTTTAACAAAAAAAATCTCAAAGGCCCCTCACACTCGCTTACACCCAGACACACACAAGCAAGACTTAACAAAAAAACAGTAAAAAAGGCCCTTCACATGCTCTTAACACACATACGCACGACTTAGAAACAAATACACTGCGTCGTACACATAAAAGCTAATTGCGTATATCGCAAAAACATACGGCAACATCGCAACAAAATACGACCGCATCGGGAAAAAATACGGCCACGAAAGACCCATTACAAACGCAGCGAATCAAAACATCAAAAATACAAGAAATAAACACAACGAACACATAAAAAGCTTACTTACAGCAAGGGGGGGCATCCGGCATCTCCAAAAGTTCATTTACATGTCCATTTCAGTTAAAAAAATCAGTTTAAACGGCCGAAAATCGGCTAAGCGAGAGAAAAAATGGCCGCCAAACCAAACGAAAACCATGTCTTCAGACGTAACTACACTGCAGTAACTCGCAAAAATGAAACACATACTATGCGGAACGTACCACAGTCACAGTTAAACACCATTTTGAACACTACTACGCACAAATAGCGCATGCGTATTGCGTTATAACGTTCTGAGGCACTTGAAAGTTTAAAAAAATACTGCCTACTTTCCAGAAATTTCTACATTTCTACTCAGGTGATGAACGGAGTGACTTCAGAGTTAACTGCTGCTCTTACTTCAGAAGAGAATTGTTTCCTAATTTACTACTTTACATTGTGCAAATTACAAATGAGAGGTAAGCTATAATATATTACATTTTATTATAAAGACACCACAAAAAAAAAAAAATGAACTATGAAAATGTGATTTATGTAGTGGCATGTCCCACGCACATTTATGTCTATCATGTATAGTCACATGTCAGCCGAACATTTATTTCTATCATGTATAGTCACATGTCACACGCACATTTATGTGTGTAGGCCCACAAAAAAAAATAAGGTTCATTTAACAAAAAAATAAAAAAAATAATTCAATATCAAAAAGGGGTTTTTGTATAGTGACATGTGACACGCACATATATGTGTATCATGTATAGTGACATGTGACACGCACATTTATGTGTATAGGCCCCTGCAACAAAATGATCTTAAAACAAACTAATTAAACAACTACATTTAAATGACATTAGAAAAAAAAAATTGTCATATTAAAATATGAGTCATGTTTACTGATATGTGACACGCACATATATGTGTATCATCTATAGTTACATGTCACACACACATTTATGTGTGTTGGCAAAAACAAAAAATAAGGTTCATTTAACAATTAAAATATGATTCATGTATAGTGATGTCACACGCACACAAAAAAATTACATTAAACTCTGAAAATGTGCTTCATGTATGTGACATATGTGTGTAGCCCCATCAAAAAAATAAGGTTAATTGAAAATAATTACAGAAGTATATTTAAATGACATTAATTTAGTGCAATTTAATATATTACCTAAAACTCAATCTTTCTACTTCTTTTAATATTCAAACAGACTCTGCATCAACAGCGTCACTCAACAATTTGCACCGTGCATTGTGAAGCACAATCCCTTTTAAAGAACACCAACAAAGAAGAACAGGTAAGATACAAAAATACATTACATGCTGAAAAGGCCATGCTTTGTTAAATCAAAAAGAAGAAATATACAATTAACCATTTCACTTTCTTTTTCAAACAGACACTACAAGAAGACCGGCGGATTAAGATTGGCAGGAGGGGACCCTCTGTAATTCGACACTTCAATCAAGGTAAAGTATTAAGTATAAAAAAAGAAATGAACTATGAGCCTCATTCAATTGCGAGTTGGCCAATTGAATAGGGCTCTATATAAGCACATAACATATTTTTTATACAGAACTTTTTAGTTACTGAACTTCTATCCAAAATCAAGGTTTTCACTAAGTAAAAACTTCGGTCAAAAAATATGTTATGTGCTTATATAGAGCCCTCTTCAATTGGCAAAATTCCAATTGAATGAGGACCTATATATCTTTAATGGCCGAGGGCCTCATTTAAATGTTATTTGCCCATTTCAATAGGGCTCTATATAAGCACAGAGCATATTTTTTTAAAGAAGTTTTTAGTTAGTGAAAACCTTGCTTTTGGATACATGTTTACAAACTAAAAACTTCTTTAAAAAAAATATGTTATGTGCTTATTTAGACCCCTAAAGCCTCATTCAATTCCGAGTTGCCCAATTGAATAGGGTTCTATATAAGCACATACAAAAAAATTTAAACAAACTTTTTAGTTACTGAACCTCTATCCGAAACCAAGCTTTTCACTAACTAAAAACTTCTGTCAAAAAAATATGTTATGTGCTTATATAGAGCCCTATTCAATTGACAAACTTCTAATTGAATGAGGACCCTATTGAATTGGCCAAACTGCAATTGAATGAGGGCCAAAGTATGCAACATATGGTACACACAAAGTGGTACACACAAAACAGGATTGTAACAAACACACAAACACATAGCAAACTAAATTAACTTTCTTATTCAATGTTTAACAACCTATAAGCCTTACAAAAAAGCCTACATAAGCATACCACAACCGGTGCGCACCAAACAGGATTGTACAAAAACTCACACAAACACATAGCAAAGTAAATTAATATTCTTATTTCATGTTTAACAACCTATAAGCCTTAGAAAGAAGCCTAAATAAGCATACCAAAAGTGGTGCGCACCAAACAGGATTGTAGAAAAACTCTCACAAACACATAGCAAACTAAATTGATATTCTTATTTCATGTTTAACTACCTATAAGCCTTAGAAAAAAGCCTAAATAAGCATACCACAAGTGGTGCGCACCAAACAGGATTGTACAAAAACTCACACAAACACATAGCAAAGTAAATTAATATTCTTATTTAATGTTTAACAACCTATAAGCCTTAGAAAAAAGCCTAAATAAGCATACCAAAAGTGGTGCGCACCAAATAGGATTGGACAAAAACCCACACAAACACATAGGAAAGTAAATGAATATTCTTATTTCATGTTTAACAACCTATAAGCCTTAGAAAAAAGCCTAAAGAAGCATACCAAAAGTGGTGCGCACCAAATAGGATTGGACAAAAACTCACACAAACACATAGCAAACTAAATTAATATTCTTATTTCATGTTTAACAACCTATAAGCCTTAGAAAGAAGCCTAAAAAGGCATAGCAAAAGTGGTGCGTACTAAACAGGATTGTCGAAAAACTCACACAAACACATAGCAAACTAAATTAATATTCTTATTTAATGTTTAAGAATGTATAAGCCTTAGAAAGAAGCATAAATAAGCATACCACTTTTGGTGCGCACCAAACAGGATTTTAGAAAAACTCACACAAACACATAGCAAACTAAATTAATATTCTTCTTTAATATTTAAGAATCTTTAACAACCTATAAGCCTTACAAAGAAGCCTAAATAAGTATACGAAAAGTGCTGAACAGAAAATAGGATAATGCTAAAACCAGTGCAATCATATACAAAATAATTCACAAAAAAATAATTACAGTATAAAAAAATTATCTATGCAATATAAAAATACATTTAAAGTATTTTGAAAAGGTTGCACAAACAAATAAATAGCAGAAAAATTCACCATAACACATACAATACACACAAATAATGTCATTTTTTAGTTAATACAAATACATTCAAATCAAATAACATTTTCATTTTTATTTTACAACAGATACTGCGTGAAGACCATCGGACCAGGAGTTTCAACTGAGGACCAGACCAGCGGGCGAGGACTTTCAACAGAGGACTACACCATAGGACAAGGACTTTCAACACAGGACTACACCATCGGACGAGGACTTTCAACACAGGACCAGACCATCGGGCGAGGACTTTCAACAGAGGACTACACCATCGGACGAGGACTTTCAACAGAGGACCAGACGATTGGACGAGGACTTTCAACACAGGACCAGACCATCGGACGAAGGCTTTCAATACAGGACCAACAAAGATTCTGCTTGAAATCAAACTTCAACCAAGGTACAGTATAACAAGTAAAAAAAGAGAAAAATAAATAAATATCTTAGCTTTTTATCGATGTCAACAGAAAATAAAATTTAAAAAAAACCACCAGTAACTATAACTTTGAAAAAAATATAACTAACACATTTTTCAGCTATCTCTTCTTTGTCTTTTAGGGCCAAAGGCTCTAAACACAGACTCTATACAATTTCGCATTGGACATTTCCAGTCCTAGACCCTCATTGAATTGCCATTTGACAAATTGAATAGTGCTGTAAATAAAACCATAAAAATTTTTTTCAAATAACTTTTTTGTTAGTGAAAAACTTGCTTTTGGATACATGTTTACTAAATAAAAAATTCTTTAAAAAATTATATGATGACCTTATTTAGACCTCTATTCATTTGACCAAATTGAAATTGATTAAATATAAAATGTAAACACACTGTTGATAACAATTTTTGATGAAAACAAACTTAACATCTCAAAATAAACTAAAGATACATTATTTTATTTTTACAGATTAACATGGCTGATAACGAGAGTAAACAAGAAAAGAAAAGACGCCAAGCTAGAGAACGACGACAGAGAGCAGACAGCCAGCAGACACCGGAGAAGAAGGAAATTCGACGAGAAAAAGAAAGTAAAAGAATTGCAAGCAAAAGACTGTCACCTGCAGAAATTAAAGATATGACAAAAAAAAAAACAACAAGCAAATAAAGCATTTACAACCTGTTGCTGAAACATCAGATGACATTTTACCTGAAAAAATACAAGGGATACAAAAAAAGCAACGAAAAAAACAAAGCATTTAGAACCTGTTCATGAAACATTACATGACATTTTACCTCAAACAATACAACATATACCAAGAAAAGCCACGAACAAAACTAAACATTTAGAACCTGTTGTTGAAACATTATATGACATTTCACCTGATGAATATGAAAGTCAAAATCCTATATGCTTTGCAAATTGTCCTTTACTCAAGTCTTTAGCAGTAGAGGTTCATAGTTGTGGGGACATGACTACTCAATGTCAGTTTTGTGAGGCTTATTATTTTAAACAAGAGAGACCCAGAGATGGCCAATTTATTAGTTGCTGTCAAAAAGGCAAGTTCAAACTTCCAGAAAGGAAAGAATTTCCTATCTATTTACAAAGCATTATGACTGAACCTACTTTTCCAAACTACAAAAATTTTAAAACAAACATAAGATCCTACAATAGTGCCATATCCTTTGCATCTATGGGGGCAACATTAGCTGCTAATGTACCAGGACATGGTCCTTACTGTTTTAAAGTCCAAGGACAAATTTATCATCGCACTTCCCATTTACATCCAGAGAAGGGAGATCAAAGAAAATTCGCTCAACTATATGTCCTAGGTACAATGGAAGCTGTTGACCAACGTATGCAGATGGAAGAAAATAAAAAATGCTTACACAGTGTTTTTATAGAGCTAGATAACATTATGGACAACAATCCCTACAGTAAAGCTTATAAAAAATTGTCAGAAGTAGAAAATGAACAACTACTTCATGCACAAAGACATCAATTACCAATGCCCAAGTTTAATATGGTGCTTAAAAGAGACAGACATACTGATAAACGTCGTTATAACTTGCCAACATCAAATGAGGTTGCAATGGTGTTTCAGAATGATGAAGGAGAACCACCATTTAAAAGAGACATTAGAATATATCCCAGAAATAAGGAGCAACCGTTCATTAATATGAGTATCTTAAGTCCAAATTTAGATCCAATGACATATCCCATCTTTTTCCCACACGGAGAAGCAGGTTGGCAACCAAAATTAACACTTCCCAGTTACCCAAATGCTAATGCCAGAATCCGAAATAATGTGTCTATGCTTGAATTTAAAGTAGCTCAAATTGCCATTCGCAATGTATTTAATCCAATTTTATGTGGTGGAAAACTAACCCAACAATGGATTATTGATTCTTATTTGCAAGTTGAGGCAAATAATTTAAACTTTATCAAATATCAACAAGATAAACTCTGTGTAGAACAATATTCTGGACTCATGGACTATGTTGCTGACGTGTCTACAAGCAGAGACATGACAGCTGGCAAAGCCATCATTTTACCATCTTCCTTTCAAGGATCTCCTCGAAATATGAGAGAAAGATACAATGATGCTATGGCTATTGTCACCAAATTTGGCAAACCCGATTTATTTCTGACATTTACATGTAATCCACAATGGCCAGAAATTACACAAAATCTACTTCTTGGACAAAGTGCTTCAGATCGACCAGATTTAGTAGCCAGAGTTTTTAAGATTAAATTAAATGAATTAATTCCTGACTTCACTATAAATCAGTTATTTGGCAAATGTCTTGCTTATGTATATACCATTGAATTTCAAAAAAGAGGCCTTCCACATGCACATCTTCTAATAATACTTCAAGAAAAAGATAAATTAGATACTTCGGACAAAGTGGATGCAGTCATTGTTGCTTAACTACCAGATCCAGAACTATATGGTAGACTATATGAGATTGTTACTCATCGCATGATTCATGGACCCTGTGGTGACCTTAATCCACAATCACCATGTATGGAAAATAATAAATGTTCCAAAGAATTTCCAAAAGATTATAGAGACAAAACCTATGCCAATGGTGATAGATATCCACTTTATAAAAGAAGAGAAGGAGATAGTGCCATTATTCGTGGAAAAAAAGTGGAAAATAGATATGTAGTACCTTACAATCCACATTTACTCATGAAGTACAACGCCCACATCAACGTAGAAGCCTGCACTTCCATCAAATCCATTAAATATGTCTACAAATATATTTACAAAGGCTACGATGCAGCTACTGTAGTCGTCAAAAGTGCAGACAACCCTGAATGTAGTAAGTTAGTACATGATGAACTTCCATCTCATGTAGATGCTCGCTATGTCAGTGCGCCAGAAGCTATGTGGCGGCTTTTAAAATTTGAAATGCATGATAGATCACATGCAGTATATAGGTTAGCAGTACATTTGCCACAACGACATTTAGTCTATTTCCATGCTGGAAATGAAATTAATGCATTGGCCCAAAGTGAAGATCGTCACACTACACTAACTGCATGGTTTGAATTAAATTCCACTGATTCTGAAGCAACACAATACTTATATATTGAAATTCCATATCACTATGTTTTTGTGAATGGATTATGGAGACCAAGAAAAAGCAGAGGCAATAAAATAATTCCAAGAATTTACACAGTCAGTCCAAGAGATGTTGAACGTTTTTGCTTACGGATATTACTTTTAAATGTTCCTGGAGCACAAAGTTTTGAACACTTAAGAACTGTTAATGACATTGTATATGAATCCTTCCATTTAGCTGCAAGACACAGAAATTACACAAAATCTACTTCTTGGACAAAGTGCTTCAGATCGACCAGATTTAGTAGCCAGAGTTTTTAAGATTCAATTAAATGAATTAATACGTGACTTCACTATAAATCAGTTATTTGGCAAATGTCTTGCTTATGTATATACCATTGAATTTCAAAAAAGAGGCCTTCCACATGCACATCTTCTAATAATACTTCAAGAAAAAGATAAATTAGATACTTCGGACAAAGTGGATGCAGTCATTGTTGCTGAACTACCAGATCCAGAACTATATGGTAGACTATATGAGATTGTTACTCATCGCATGATTCATGGACCCTGTGGTGACCTTAATCCACAATCACCATGTATGGAAAATAATAAATGTTCCAAAGAATTTCCAAAAGATTATAGAGACAAAACCTATGCCAATTGTGATGGATATCCACTTTATAAAAGAAGAGAAGGAGATAGTGCCATTATTTGTGGAAAATAGATATGTAGTACCCTACAATCCACATTTACTCATGAAGTACAACGCCCACATCAACGTAGAAGCCTGCACTTCCATCAAATCCATTAAATATGTCTACAAATATATTTACAAAGGCTACGATGCAGCTACTGTAGTCGTCAAAAGTGCAGACAACCCTGAATGTAGTAAGTTTGTACATGATGAACTTCCATCTCATGTAGATGCTCGCTATGTCAGTGCGCCAGAAGCTATGTGGCGGCTTTTAAAATTTGAAATGCATGATAGATCACATGCAGTATATAGGTTAGCAGTACATTTGCCACAACGACATTTAGTCTATTTCCATGCTGGAAATGAAATTAATGCATTGGCCCAAAGTGAAGATCGTCACACTACACTAACTGCATGGTTTGAATTAAATTCCACTGATTCTGAAGCAACACAATACTTATATATTGAAATTCCATATCACTATGTTTTTGTGAATGGATTATGGAGACCAAGAAAAAGCAGAGGCAATAAAATAATTCCAAGAATTTACACAGTCAGTCCAAGAGATGTTGAACGTTTTTGCTTACGGATATTACTTTTAAATGTTCCTGGAGCACAAAGTTTTGAATACTTAAGAACTGTTAATGACATTGTATATGAATCCTTCCATTTAGCTGCAAGACATAGAAACTTACTATCGGATGATACAGAATGGGAAAGATGTTTAGAAGAAGCAGCACAATGTCAAATGTCACGACAGATGAGAGAACAATTTGCTTTTATTTGTATCTTCTCAAATGCTCCAAATGCATTAGCTTTGTGGGAGACTTTAAAAAGTAATATGGCTGAAGACTTTATGTGACGATACAATGAACCCATTGCACACTTAAAAGCGTTAATGGAAATCCAAGAAGTATTTTTAACTCATGGATTAAGTTGTGCAATTTTTAATTTGCCTGATCCAGGTCTTATAGATGACATAAACTTTGAAGACTATGACATTCAACTACAAGCAGAAAGAACAGAATAAAGACTTGCAACTTTAAATACTTTACAATTGCAAGCATTTCATGCCATTACAAATGCAATAGATGATAACATGGTGACAGAGCGTTATTTCTATCTTGATGGACCTGGCGGATCAGGAAAAACCTATCTGTATAATTTATTAATGAGTTCAGTACGAGCACAAGGTCAAATAGCAATGGCGTTTGCCACTACTGGAATTGCTGCACTTTTGTTAGAAGGTGGAAGAACTGTTCATAGTGGATTTAAACTGCCAGTGCCTATTTTAGAAACTTCTGTGTCAGATATTCGCATGACATCATTACAAGCAAAGAAATTGAACAAATGTAAATTAATTATAATAGATGAGGCCACAATGATGTCATGCTATGCCCTCCAATGTATTGACCGTTTGCTTTGTGAAGTCATGGATAATACTTTTCCATTTGGTGGAAAGGTAATGTTGTTAGGTGCCGATTTTAGACAAACATTACCTGTCGTTGTACATGGAAATTGAACTGACATTATTGAAACATGTATAAAGTCAAGTACACTATGGAAACATTTTACCCATCTTCAACTGAAAAAAATATGAGATCAGAAGGCCAAACTGATTTTAATGATTGGCTTATTAAAATTGGAGAAGGCAGAACAGAAAAAATACCACATTTACCTGACGACACTGTAGAGATCCCACTTCATATGATTTGTCAACAAGATATTATATCCGCTATATTTGAAGGGAGCATAAATAACCAGGAATATTCCGAGCTTGCCAACCAAGCCATACTAACGTGTAAAAATAAGGATGCATCAATCCTCAATAATGAAATCTTTAAAAAAATTAATGCACCACAAAGAAATTATCACAGTGCTGATTCTGTACTTGCTGATGACAATGAAAGTCAGGCCAACTTTTCGACTGAATTCATAAACTCACTAACTCCTTCTGGAATGCCACCACATATTTTGCAGCTAAAGAAAGGTGCAATTATTATGTTACTGTGAAATATGAACCCCAAAAAAGGCCTATGTAATGGGACAAGATTAATTGTTCAACAATTAAAGGACCATTTGATGCTGAAATTTTAACTGGGACCCATAAAGGAGAGAGAGGTTTCATACCAAGAATAGATTTAGCACCAAGTGAAAGTAGTCTCCCTTTTATACTTCAAAGAAGACAATTTCCCATTATTATGGCATTTGCCATGACCATTAATAAATCACAAGGTCAAACTTTCAAATCTGTGGGTATTTTCCTGGAAGAAACAGTATTTGCACATGGTCAATTGTACGTTGCGTTGTCACGGTGCAAAAATCCACAGGCTATTAAAGTTTATATTGAAAAGAATGAAAGTCAAGGTGATTTATTAGAAGATGGACGTATTTTTACTAAAAACATTGTCTACTATGAAGTACTATAACTTTTCAGTAAAGAAAGAAAACACAAGGAAAACAAATTAAAAACACTTGCCTTGCAACTATATATGTGATAATTATGTTAAAATCTTAATTTACTATGTTACTGTTTCTAATGTTACAAGTTGAAAAACAATATTTTAACGGTCTTTACTTCAACATATTACAAAGTTCATGTTAACAGCTCAACCGCGTTTTAAGACACAATGTAAATATTGTCTGTTATGTTAAGATTACTCCCTGTATTAATGTTTATCGACAGTTCATGTGGTCAGGAAGGAATTTATTTCATTGGGTACATTTTAAAGAGAGTTTTTACTGTTTGCCTTCCTCTGCATTCAATGTATATTGAAGTTAACAATTATTCGGATAGAAATTGCATGTTAAAAAACCATTGCCTCAAGTTTAAAATATTGATTACTTTAAAGTTAAACTGTTTTTATATTCAAATGTTAATACTTTTAATACAAAATTATGTTAAAAAATGTATTCACTATGTTACTGTTTATACTGTTCAAAGTTCTACAAATGTTTTGTCAAGTTCCAAAGTTACACAAATAATAAAGTTAAAGTTTAAAAAAATATACTTTCAAGTTTCTTACTTATATATATTACAAATTTCAGGTTAAAATTGTGTACGTTTCAACAAGGGTTTTTACTGTTTGCTTTCCTCCGAATTTTCATGTATATTGAAGTTAACAATTCTTCACATACAAATTGCATGTTAACAAACCATTTCCTAAAGTTTACAATAATGATTAATTTCAAGTTCCACTATTATTACATTCAAATGTTAATACAAAATGAACATTTTACAAAACTAAACATCTTTTAATATCACAATACAACTGTCACATATATATATTAATAACTAAACAACTTTCCTAACATACACATCTCATTGCCGTCATTTTTTGAAGGGCAAGTCGCTAGTATACTATAATATTAAGATGGTATGATATCTTAATAAATAGATATTTGTAAACATAACAAAATAATCAAAACTATCTCCAATGTCATAAATTACCATATTAATTATAAATTATTAATTATAAGTAAGCCTATTGTGCATGTCTTATATATGATTATGTGGATAATGTAATAACATTTTATAATTTATAACACTTATAATTGATGTACCTTGATATATATCTGTTACAATTATTTATACCAACTTGTTATATTAAAATATACTAAATTATAATTTTTTCTTAATTTATAATAAATATATTCACACATAATACAGTTCTGTTTTTTCATGAGGCCAATGCTCTTAATATATTGTGTAGTAAGAATTCAGAATTAGTGTAAATTGGCAAATATGTGAAATATATACATTTTTAATTAATATTAATAATGGTTATTGATATTAATAATATCACCATATTAATTGCCAAAACCCACGACATGATGATTATTATTATTAATTGATATTTGTAACCATTATTTGTAAAAGTTATTCCCCTGTTTGCTCTGGGCGGTGACAGGAAAAGGCTAACTCTAAGTCTTGTTTCTAAGTTAAAGGAACATATGCCATTCAGTATAGTGAGCAGAAAGAACAGCAAATGGTTGACTCTATTAGACACTCCAGTCCCTTGCCTACAGTGGTGGTGAGGAGTTATTAATCCCTATGACCTCATCTAATGTATTCACACATGAACCAGAACTGCAAAACTGTGAATGCTTTGTTTACTTTAAAGCAGGGGCTACAAGCTGATTGGTTGCTGAAAAAGATAAATATGTGTGTTTTTTGCCACTAAAGTGTGCTCTGTTTCATTATACATCCTCACTGTGTGGATGTCATTCTGGGGCAAACCTTAATCCTGCCCTAGGGTATCTATGATGATTCTGCCTTGGATGCTGAGATACAGTTGGTAACTGCTACAGAGCATGGTACTGGTCCATAATCATGCTAGCAGGGATACAATGGACTCTAAGTTCTACTTAGTTAGGATTGATCTAGGATCTTTTCAAACCCAACCAAGTAGTACATCGTGGTAACCATGGTTGATAATTACTGAAACCTAAGTGCCCACCCTTAGTAACATTTATTTAGGGCCATATAATAATGCATTTGATAAATGTATCATCAAGTTTACCTAAAAGAAAATGCCATTAAACTCTACAGACATTCCTTCCAGTAAAGATTTGCACATATTCCAGAGTAATCCCTGGTGTAAGGTTTTACCTTGTTGGAAGCTTACAAGCTTTAAAAGCCTTACAAGCCTAGTTGCATTAATATTAATTATATGATTTTCTTGTGTTCTGGACACTGTAAACAAGCAAGGGAAATTAGGATCCAGTAGCTGTTCTGGAACTTATTTTGTTACATTCATAGATTTATTTAGTCTAAATACAGGCTAAATGAAATCTGTGACAATGATCATGCAGTTTCCCACCAATTATGATATTCTGCATGTAACCAAACCATCTCACTTCCACCTGTCACTGACCTTGGATGTGTTAGGAACAATTATTCTCTCAATTTGAAATTTACCCCAGTTAACCAGGCAACAGTCATTCAGTTGAGCACATGTGTGATTGTAACAGTTGGCTCTAGTCATAAGTTATAGACCTTCTGAAGTAGAGATTGATTTGGCCCATCAGCAACAGTTGTTGGAAACCCATGTATCTTGTCTGGTGTCCAACAGGGAGACATCTAAATGATGATCAAGCAGGCTAGGAACAGGTTTGTATATATCTGGCATTTTTAAGTAATTTGTCAGCTAGTTGCTTCTCCTAGCTCTCCTTGACCATTGGAAATTCCCGGTTTAGCATCAAATCCAGACTTGTTTACAATATGACCCTCCCCATCAGTTGTTCCCTGTCCTGGACTCTATGCTTTGGAAACAGAATTTACCCCTACTGTAATCTTTGATCTTGTCATGGATCTTGAAATTGGCTATGTGAGTAATCAAGTAGTGTCAGAATATTTAGAGGGTATAATCTGCTGATGTCTGAAAGATATGGGGCATTTGTTATAGAACCTGTACAGTTGGCAGTCGTTTTTATTTATTGCAAGTGGAAAAATTGGTGAGGGCCTGAGTCAAATTGAAATTGAAATGTAGTGGTGGTTTGTGTTTTCTACAGAAAGAGAAATTTCAGATATGGAGAATGATGGAAGGAATGATGGGGTTTTAGTAACAGATTTTTCTTAGAGATGTTTATTTATATGCCAGATACCATCCAGGAGTTTGAAAGAAATTATTTTAGTGTGTGGGAGAGGAGAGATAGATTTCATTATCAGCATAGATGGAACTCAACATCATAGAAGTTGATATGTTTGCAAAAAGAGTATGTGTAGATTGAGCAAAGCAATGGACGCAAGTCAAAGTTTGAAGTACCTAAACAGACTGGAGTAGTGGAGGAGGTGCCACAATAGGTGAAACTGAAGTTAGGGAGATATGACTCAAACTTTGAGAGGACTGAGCCATGGAAATTTTGTTTGGATTTTTGTTAGGAGGAATTATTGTGCCAAAGACAGCAGACAGGTCAAGAAGTACTAGTAAAGAAAAGTGCCCATTTAATTTAGCAGGTACAAGGTCATGTGTGTTGCAGGAGTGCAGTTCAGTTGAGTGTTGGGGATGAGTGGCTTGAGTAAGGAACTGTTGGTTAAGACTAGTTGTTCCAGTAGTTTGAAAGCTAAAGGGAGTAGAAAGATAGAAAAAAAAGGAGGAAGGATTGAGAGACGTCTCCCTTAGAAAGTACCAAAGGCATCAAGGGGATACAAAGCAGTACTCAAGAGGCTTATACAGAAAAAATACAAGAAGAAAGATTCAACATGGAGACAATAAGGTCTACCATAACATTGTTAAGAAGAAGAATCTTAATGTGTGCGCTCAACTTTAGAGACGCAAACCTGCATATTCCTGTGGCTTCTGGCAGTTCAGGGCACTATCAGTCGAACTCTTTTTGGGCCACAGAGTATTCACAAAAGTCATGGTAGTACTTCCAGCATTTCTTTGAAAAAGAGAGGTCGAGCTTGTATCATACCTTGATGACTGATTTTTTATAGCCTAGACAGGGCAGGATATGATAAGGAAAATAGCGTTCATGCAGAAAGTTTATATTTGAAGTGATTGGTTGATCAGTCTCAAAACATCCTATCTGGATCTATCTCACAAGGTTTTGTTTTCTTAGGACTAGCGTTATATTCTATAACAGCAACATCAGAATAAAAGATACAAGTCTTAAGATATTGAGCCAGAAGAATGAAAGAAAGGCCAATTGTACACAAACACACTTTCTGTAAGAAGGTGAATGAGCCGAAACCAGGGCGTCAATCAGCTTTCTTTATTTTTGCTGGCTTTGAGCCACAGCACAGATCACTAGGAATAAGTGAAGTGGTCTGAATTACAATGAAAAAATACTGATTATATGGACTTATATGGACAGAAAGAAAACAGAAACAAACATAATATGGTCATAACCTGGTATTACAAATAGCACATAAATATATACCATTAGCAAATGTCAACATTTCATTCTTATCAGAGGTCCATCGACAGTTGTCTGTGTGAGCAGTCAAAAAAAATATTGCAAACCTTTTACATCAAATGCTAGTTGTAGGCAAAATAAAGTTACATCTTAGATATGCTTACACTAGCAAAAAATGTGTTAACAGAAAAAGAAACCAAAACATTACTTCAATTACAACTCTATGACTATGGTTATATGATTTATATAGGTACAAATTGGTTGCTAAATTACAAAAAGCATTAGTAATTCCCTCTATATTATATGCAAATGAATATTACTAATGACGAGATATTTGTCACGAACGGACGCTGTGGGTCAAGGGGGGACCCATTTGAACCTCACTTTATCCAGCCCTGCCCGGCCAAAAGCCTTCCAAGAAAAGGCTTGAGCCCAGTAAGAACTGTATCACTTCATATGGGACATATGAAAGTCTATGGGGAAGATGTTCTCATGCTAAATCTCATTGACTGTAGGTCTGTTGCTGAGTGGCTTGTTCAAATTCTCTAGGCACACAGGCCCTGCCACTATTTTCTTACTTTGGAGCCTGCAGAACCCTATGCTGGAGCCTTCATACTGGAAATAGGATTGGAATTCAGCCAATTAGCAGGCTAACTAGGCTTAAATGGACCAACGGGATTGCAGATTGTGTGTCAAAAATGTTACCAGAACTACTGGAGGTGCTTATGATACTGTTATTACAGCCAAATAGTGCTATGACGGAACAGATTATTATGGGTCTTATGCTTCGCTATCTGTGTGTATTTCAAAAAGACTGTGTTGTGCTACATTAGCAGTGCTATTACTTGCATTAACCTTACAAATCCCTGTGTATATTGCTAATAGGGTTCTTACCCTAGGGATGCTAGTATTGGGTGTTCCCTCGCTGTGTTGACAGTTATTGTATTATCCCTAGCTCTGTTAATATTACCCTTTCCCTGCTGATATGGTTATGATACTAAATGTTGAGCCACCATATTATTCCACAAGATGACAGCAGTTGCTGGTAACTTAAACTGGTTCCAACTTGAGTAAGACTATGGCCCAGAGGGACTATACTCACTCAGCTAAACTAAAAGGGTGTCCCCACTACTACTGTTATACTCCCTGTATAGAAAGGTTTCTAATACTGAGGCTGGTATAAATACTTTATATGTTTATTCCCTATGGATTGGGCCTAAGAAACTATCCGTAATGCTATTTAAAACTATGCTTTATCACCACTGTATGATGTATTAACTCTGTAATGGTGTTAGCGCCACCGTCTTGCTACACAAGATTGCGCCTGCTGTGGGCAAACCTGTGAGCAGTGTTTTCCATTCACTCCCTTCTCATTGTCTAGCAGAGCAGCCGGCTTTAGTAAGTCTGTTTGCCTATGTGCAGCAGATCAGGTGACACAAACCAGCCCATCAGAGGGTCTGGCCCTCCTATGACATCACCGCTGTCCCATATGGACAGGCCTTCTTTGATTGGTCCACAATAATCTAATCAGGACAGCTTGGCTTTTCATTGTAGATTCACAGTTAGCCAGAAAATTCCCAGTTGGTTTACTAACCTGTTCATGGTAATGTGGGATTTTCCCCATTGTTTTGTTTGCTATATCCTGTATGTTTCTCCAATAAACGTTGCTCAGTTTGGCTATACATAACTACAGTGTACTGTCATTCTTGAGGGGAGGCTTTATTTATTTTATTCAGCTGAATCACTTGCTGGTATCCTGATACTCCTGCTAGGTCATAATTTAAAGAGACCTACACCTGCTCCTGTGTCCCTGGATCCCGATCCTGTGTCCCTGACATGGAGAAGCAAGCTGGGTGCTGAAATTTCCAGCCCATCATGATCTGAGGGGTGACCTTGTGAGCTGAAATCACCGCTGGATTGTGACAATATTGTTTTTGTATGTGCATATATTGTTTTGCAAAAGAAGCATAGGAAAATACACAAGACATAAGCTTTTATACTGTTATTTATTAGATTTCATGCAAACAATATTATTAAAGCCATATTAATCTATTATTCATGACAGCGTACAAAAATGAATGATTCATAGTTGGTGGCCTCAAAACAAACATTTACAGTTCCTTCTACAATAGCTATGGGCTACACATATCAACACCAGGGGAGCCTTCACAACAGTCGCAGCTACCTGAAAGTTGTCGGCCTTTTGGCTAAGATAAAGTGAAGTATCTGTTCTTATCAGTTTAATATCTGATACGTCCCCTATCTGGGGACCATATATTAAATGCATTTTTAGAACAGGAAGATGGAAGAAGAGCTTGCTCTGACCACTCCACACATTGACCTGGTATTGCAGTACTTCCAGAAAATGAAATAACGCTGTCTCACTTAGCAAGCTTGTCCATGTTATTCTTTAATGCTGCTATGTCTTCTAAAGGAATAGTTTATATTTTGGCCATACTGGCCACTGGAATATCTACTTTCGGGGATAACTTCCCATTTATTCATTTCTGTTTGATCTGTGGCTAAAAGGTGTTTAGTTCTTATGGTATGGTATTTCTCCTTTTGTGATTCCTCCTTGAATAATATTTTTTTTAGCTGCATGCATGACAGAATCAGCAACCAAGTTGAAAAATCACATTCCGTCGGCAGAAATAAAGAATATGACAATCACACAGCTGCCTGTGAATAAATGCTTCTGTATTGCCAAGCAAACTTTGTACCTCTTCACAACGGAATTGCAGAGTTCTTCCAAGCGCGTCTATAGTTCTTGTATTGGGTCAATGTGCAAGATGTCAATTACAAAAGCAAAACTTATATAATCTTCTGCTCCAGACTCCATTTTACACTCTAGTCACATATTTGGTAAACATGACAAGCATATCAAGCTTATGTCTGAGCCACCATAATTCAGTTGATTATTATAACCAGAACATATAGAGATTATAGTTTATAAAAAAATCTAGATACACTAATAACCTTGGCTAAAGATATATTTCTATTTAACCTATCGTGTGATGTACATGGGCATATGATGTATTAATAAAAGTGTTCCCTAAAATAAGGTTATTTATGCTGCCAGCCACTATTTTCATACTTATCTATCTGTTCTGTGAAGTCTGCATAAAAACCTATATTTCCATTGTCTAGTGCAAATAAAGAGCAACACACCAGGCTCTATTTTCAGTCAAAGTGTTTAACTGAAGTCCTACTGTGCTACAAATCACTCATATATATTTCGGGACCTACAGTGCCTTGCAAAAGTATTCACCCCCCTTGACTTTTTACCTATTTTGTTACATTACAGCCTTAAGTTCAATGTTTTGTTAATCTGAATTTTATGTGATGGATCAGAACACAATAGTCTAAGTTGGTGAAATTAAATGAGAAAAATATATACATAAAACTATTTTTTAGAAATAGAAAACAGAAAATTGGCATGTGCGTATGTATTCACCCCCTTTGTTATGAAGCACATAAAAAGCTCTGGTGCAACCAATTACCTTCATCAGGCACATAATTAGTGAAATTATGTCACATGATCTGTCATTACATATACACACCTTTTTTGAAAGGCCCCACAGGCTGCAACACCTAAGCAAGGGGCACCACTAACCAAACACTGCCATGAAGACCAAGGAACTCTACAAACAAGTAAGGGACAATGTTGTTGAGAAGTACAAGTCAGGGTTCGGTTATAAAAATATCCAAATCTTTGAGGACCCCCTGGAGCACCATCAAATTTATCATAACCGAATTGAAAGAACATGGCACAACAGCAAACCTGCCAAGAGACGGCCACCCACCAAAACTCACGGGCCAGTCAAGGAGGGCATTAATCAGAGAGGCAGCACAGAGACCTAAGGTAACCCTGGAGGTGCTGCAGAGTTCCACAGCAGAGACTGGAGTATCTGTACATAGGATGACAATAAGCCGTACGCTCCATAAAGTTGGGCTTTTTGGCAGAGTGGCCAGAAGAAAGCCATTACTTTCTGCAAAAAACAAAATGGCATGTTTTGAGTTTGCGAAAAGGCATGTGGGAGACTCCCAAAATGTATGGAGGAAGGTGCTCTGGTCTGATGACACTAAAATGTAACTTTTCCACCATCAAAGAAAACACTTTTGTCTGGTGCAAACCCAACACATCACATCACCCTAAGAACACCTTTCCCACAGTGAAACATGGTGGTGGCAGCATCATGCTGTGGGGATATTTTCAGCAGCCGGGACTGGGAAACTGGTCAGAGTTGAGGGTAAGGAGGATGGTGCTAAATACAGAGATATTCTTGAGCAAAACCTGTACCACTCTGTTTTGAGGCTAGGGCGGAGGTTCACCTTCCAGCAGGACAATGACCCCAAACATACTGCTAAAGCGACACTTGAGTGGTTTAAGAGGAAACATGTAAATGTGTTGGAATGGCCTAGTCACAGCCCAGACCTCACTCCAATAGAAAATCTGTGGTCAGACTTAAAGATTGCTTTTCACAAGCGCAAACCATACAACTTGAAGGAGTTGGAGCAGTTTTGCAAGGAGGAATGGGCAAAAACCCCAGTGGTAAGATGTTGCAAGTTTACAGAGCCTTATCCAAATTGACTTGAAGTTGTGATTGCCGCAAAAGGTGGCTCTACAAAGTATTGGCTTTAGGGGGGTGAATAGTTATGCACATTGACTTTTCCTGTTATTGTGTACTATTTGTTGTTTGCTTCACAATAATAAAAAAAGAAACATCTTCAAAGTTGTGGGCATGTTCTGTAAATTAAATTATGCAAATCCTAAAACAATCCATGTTAATTCCAGGTTGTGAGGCAACAAAATACGAAAAATGCCAAGGGGGTGAATACTTTTGCAAGACACTGTACAAACCTCACCTGTAGAGTGTCTAACAGTGCAGACAGGAGCAAAGCAAGGAAGCCAAGCTTCCCCTACTCAAATCATGTCTGGTTGGCAATGCAATGCCCTCATGAGGAATATAAACATATACAAAAGTCCTGAGATTTAGGCACTCACATTTATGTTAACATCTTTCTTGGTGTACATTCTCATTAAAGGACCTTTACAATTTCTGAAAAATGCTTTTTTATGTACCAAACTAACAATAATAGAAGTTAGTAATAATGTAAATGCCCTCTAACACACACAACTTCCACTTATGTATCATGGTACTCCCTGGGCCCAACAGAGGCTTTTAAAATGATTTATTTTGAAATAAATTCTAGCTGTATTACCTTTGGGCCTCATTCAATTGCGACTTGGCCAATTGAATAGGCCGCTATATAAGCACATAGCATTTTTTTTTTTACAGAAGTTTTTAGTTAGTGAAGACTTTGCTTTTGGATAGAAGTTCAACTAAAAACTTCTGTAAAAAAATATGCTATGTGCTTATATAGAGCCCTATTCAATTGGCCAAATCGCAATTGAATGATACCCTTTTTCTGCTTAATTATGCTTTTAGTTAGTAAACTCAAAGAGCCTGATTCAATTGAGTTCAAGTTTATTCGATCTTCCTTTGCCGTCTTTTTGCGGGCTCCAGACAGGTAACGAGTAAATGGCGATGGTTAAACCTGTAACTTACAGCCTCCCGAAGCCTTTGATCTTTCACTTACGCATAAGTTGCGGTGGCTAAAATCTCAAATCGCTATTCAATTGATCAATTTCCCCAAGCCCGCAAATGTTTTCACACCCGTAAATGGTAAAAGAAGGAGAAAATTCTACAAGTGCTAGAGAGGACCTGCAAGAGGGTTAAACACCTATTTGTAGCACTGTAAATGCAAATAAAAAATCACTACTGCACTGTAAATAATGGAGAAAGTATTGATAGACATTAGAATTAATTGCACAACAATCTCAAGCTCGCAAATCGGCAGTAAATTAAATTCATTTGTATGTTTCATTTTGGGGTTAAATCGTTCTCGGGAGTCAATGTGTTAATACATATCAGGCCACCCACATGGACTAGAACAGCATTGGCACTCATTTTCATTATTCCTTATTTTGCGGGTTTGCGAGTCTAATCGCATATCGAACCTCCGAACCTAATTGATTGACATGTAACCTCCATGTTTTACTGCCTTAATAATGTCTCATTTTCTATTGGCTGATTCGAAATAGGAGGTTACGAGCTTAATGCTTAATCATTGCTTAATTCATCATGTTCCAGCCCTGAACTGCTACGAACCAGTGCATGGTTTTTGGCCAGTAACTTGCAGGCTTGAGCAATTGGATGGCATCGTAATCAGAGATGAACGGTAGCCAGCAACACACCCGCAGACATACAGCCTAATATGATAGAGTTCCAGGCTTGCAATTAAAACAGGCCCAAGTTTTTCAAACTAATATTAATTTTTTCATTGTTCAAGATCTTTTAATTATAGAAGCACATTTGTGAAGGAAGACACAGGCTTTCTTTAAAATCCAGTAGTTTATTCCGCATACATTAAAACATACATGTTTTAGCTAGGAATACTTATCCTTTTGCAAGACATAATCATAGTTACATAGTTACATAGTTACATAGTAATTAAGGTTGAAAAAAGACTTTCAGTCCATCAAGTTCAACCTGTTAAGATCTCCTCTGATCTGCAATATGCGGATTAGTTATTAATTAAATTATTGATTAAATAATTATTAATAGTATAGTATTGGAGAATGAATAAAGAGTTAGTCCATCAAGTTCAACCTTTTTAGATCTCTATTGATCTTTTTAATTTGGACTATTTATTATTATTGTTAATTGTTAATTATTGTTAATTGATCCAGAGGAAGGCAAACATAAAAAAAACCCCATTGAAACTTTGCCAATTGTCTCATAAGGGGGAAAAAAAGCAAAATTCCTTCCTGACCCCAGAAACTGGCGATCAAATTTCTCCCTGGATCAATATTCCTTCGCTAGTTATCTAGGATAGCCTTGAATGCCCTCTTTATTCAGAAATATATCTAACCCCTTTTTGAAGTTGTCTATCGAATTCGCTGTCACCACCTCCTTTGGTAGAGAATTCCACAGTTTAACCACCCTAACTGTGAAGAACCCTTTTCTTTGTTTAAGGTGAAATCTTTTTTCCTCTAACCTCAACGGATGTCCTCTTGTCAGTTGAAAATCTCTTGCTACAAAAAGCTCACTTGACAAAGCCTTATATGGACCCTGGATGTATTTAAATAACGTAATCATATCTCCTCTTAGACGCCTTTTTTCTAGCGAAAATAAGTTTAATTTTGCTAGTCTTTCTTCATAACTTAGCCCCTCCATTCCCCTTATTAGTTTTGTAGCCCTTCTCTGTACTTTTTCCAGCTCTAAGATGTCTTTTTTGTGAGGTGGTGCCCAAAATTGTACTCCATATTCCAAATGAGGGCGTACTAGAGATTTGTATAGTGGCAGAATTATATCTTCTTCCCTGGCTTCTATACCCTTCCTAATACATGCTAATATTTTATTTGCCTTTGCAGCCGCTGCTTGGCTTTGAGCGCTGTTACCTAGGTGGTTGTCCACTAGTACTCCCAAATCCCTTTCAATATCTGATACCCCTAGATTTGCTCCATTAAGATTATAGATTGCTTGGCTATTTTTCCTTCCCAAATGCATAACCTTACATTTATTTGTATTAAATCTCATCTGCCATTTAGCCGCCCATTTCTCTAATTTATGCAAATCCTTTTGTAGGGAAAGTACATCATTATCTGATTTTATTACCTTGCACAACTTAGTGTCATCAGCAAAAATGGAGACACTACATTCGAGTCCTACTTCAATGTCATTAATAAATATGTTAAAAAGGAGAGGACCCAATAATCCATATTCAGAGAACACCCTTAATTAGTCCTTCACAGAACAACATGTAAAACATCCAGCATATTATACATATACAAATAATTAACATTGCTGCCTATTGGTGGAGGAACAAATGCACAGTTAAAAATGTATATATATATATATATATATATATATATATATACACACACTTATAGACTTTTAACTTGACAGCTTTCATGAACTAACCCACATCACAATCTAATTGAATAGGTGTTCCATATTAACACTGTGGGTGGCAAATATCGGGACTAAGACTTTAACATGGGCTATTTATGATGGACAATAAGTGACTATAACTTGGGTCTAGATATAGTGGGATTTCTGAGGTATGTGAGGGGGACTCAGGGTACAATATCCAACAACAAAAAAAAGGTTAGGCCCATACAATTGACCGCTTATAGTTCTTCCTTCACCCTCCTCTCCAGAATTGGATATAGTGACATGTTCTAGGCATTAAAGAGGTACCTCAGCCCGCAGCAGATGAAAGGGGGCATGTAGGCTCCCTAGACTGCTCAGTGCATTCCTAGCAGGCTATATGACCTCAGCAGTCGAGTCTGATCCCGGGAATCATGTAGTGCAAAAACCAGAGTCTGCCATGTATGGTGGGTCTGCCATGTATTTCCCCATGGGCAATTTATGGTTCCTGGGGTGGAATGGGCGCTTTGCATTGGCTACCTGCTGGGAGAGGGGAACCAATGAGCAGAATTTTTTTTATAATGCCTATTGGCTAATGTAACAGGGAGGTAACTTTAAGCTATTTATTTTGTGTTAATGTGTGACTTTAATATTCAAAAAAGAGGTAGAGGTGCTCAATCTGAGGACAAACAACACCTAAGTAGGTTTGTTCTATAGGTCTGGTTACCTACTCAGAGAGCAGCCTCTTTAAGCTCACTTGAGTCCTTCACATTGAGAAATATCCTGTGGCATATTACACTGGTCTGACTCAAATGAGTGACCCATTCCTTAAAAACCAGGCAAATCTACCCTGAACAGGAAAAACACTAATCACCAGACATATGTTTCTGCCTCTTGGACCTCATCAGTGAGGTGTAGTTCTACTCCCAGAGGAAGTTATGACAAAAGTGAAACTCTGAATAAGCAGACCAGGAGAATGAGTGTGTAACCACCAAAGCATTAAAGATCCCACAGCTGACAGTTTATATATTTCCTGTATGTTTTATTGTGTGAACTAAATAAATACTATTAATGAATAAAAACAAAATAATATGAACTCACAACCTCTCAATGGATTCTAATTACAGTCCAAACAATGACACCTTCCATTAAAGCCATGGACTTACACTGTTCTGAATTTCATAGGTGATATGTTAGCAAAGGAATGACTAGGGTATGCATTGTGTTAGGCAGGTTTTCAATATAATGTCATCTTATACATCTCAAGTCACTGCCCTCCACTTGTGTGATGGAGGATATCTTCATCGTAGAGATCTTTAGAAATCATGGGTAACTGTCCTCTGGACCATTCTTTGCTTTATTATAACTTTAACAGCATGAATGAACCAATCAATGGAGTAACATCTTTGATGCTATACAAAACAACCTCAAGACAAATTATTTGAAATGCTCGACAGAAAATGCCTGCCCTTGAATAATCAAATCCACAATTCTATTACATTGCAGCCCCAGCCTTCTAGAAGAGGCAGTCTGTCCACTAGACAGCACAACATCTGTCAAACATTAACCAAAATAGGTCCCATTTGACATTTTAAGAGTATCAATCTATTCCCTTTTTTTAAGCTGAACAGGTTCTCGTGGTTGGTCAGTAGCATCACAAAGAAATTGAGAATATTGTCACCTACCTATTAATTTAATTTTCTTATAGTCTTTGATGGCAGCACAGTACAGAAGAGAGAGAGAGATCATGCCACCTAGGAAGGACACCAAATTTACAGCAAGTTTAAAAGTGCCTCCTCTCAACTGCCTCCCTCACTGTTAGTATAGAGCCAAGACAGAGTTAAAGATACAAAGACAAAATAATTAGCATAAACGTTTATTGGAATGGAAAACCATGTGATGCCGTTGAAGGAAATACAATTTAAAGGTAGGTGACAATTCTCTATTTCCTTAACGTCTTCTAGGAAGCATAGTACAAGAGAAATATAACTGATGGACTGCAAGTGTGTTACTATAACACTGCTTGAAAACACACTCTGACTAAATCCTAAGTTTGGCACATGGATAATGTTTCACAAAGGTATGTGTGCTCTATCACATGGTAGCCTTTCCAAATTAG
The DNA here is from genome assembly GCA_027410445.1 of Discoglossus pictus. Lineage (NCBI taxonomy): Eukaryota > Metazoa > Chordata > Amphibia > Anura > Alytidae > Discoglossus > Discoglossus pictus. Next base: position 252,535,347 of record CM050163.1, read on the forward strand.
CTCTGGGGATTTGTCAGCCCAAGATATGGCAAATGCCTTGGTTCAATATTCCTTGATTCCCGCAGGAAGCTCTTTCTTCTTGTTCTGGAATGCAGTTGAGATAACTAATTTTGTAAGACCCGCAATGGCTGCAGGCTTGAAATTTGGCCTGGTTACAGAGCCATTAAATTAGATCATGGAGTGAGTTACGGGCTTGAGCGCAAGCACGTAAATCCTTTTCAAGCATGCAAGATGTAAAGGAGACGGACGAGCCGCAAATTAGCCTTAACTATCCAATTGCAGTATAACGTCGTGCGACACAGACCTCTCAGCCAATAAAAAGCGGTCTAGCCGAATATGATTGATAGAAAGAGATTATAAATTTGCGTTCCACACGCCCATGCTTTGACTTTGTTGTATTTTCTTTCGAATTAGTATGCACGCAAGTCCCGGAGCTGGTAGATTTTCAAAGTGAGAGAGAAAGTAGAAGAGTTTGGAGAGAGGTAGTTTGCGGTTTTATCCATTTATATTCTATTTCATACGAGTTTACACTTATTACTTGCTTACACATATTTACAGATTTCACATATTTGCAATACACGTAATTTAAAGAACACACATAGAGACATATAGACTTAGGTTACTCTAGTCACACACACCCACACCCCATCCCCCAACAGCTACTAAATACACATAGCACACACACATTTTTTTCTTCTCCCTCAGAAATATACAGTTACACTTCTTTTTATTTATTCTTATTTTACTTTTGGAATATTATGGAGGGAGGAGAGAGGAGGGGAGAGGAGTGGAGAGGTGGGGAGGAGGAGAAGAGGAGAGGCGAGGAGGAGAGAAAGGAAAGAGAGGTGGCCTTGGGGAGTAGAGGTGGGGAGGAGGAGGTGATGGAGGGAGAGGAGGTGAAGGAGAGAGAGGAGGGCGAGGAGGTGGAGGAGAGAGAGGAGGGTGAGAAGGTGGAGGAGGGAGAGGAGGAGAGTGCAGATGAGGTGGTGGGTGGTGGAAGGGGGGCCCGAGCATCAGGCACACATAGCGAGGGGAAAGAGCCTGATCCCGGGGGTTATAGTAGTTCGGGGAAGGGACAGGCCCACGGACAGGTCAGAGAGGCAAGGGTCTTCTTGGTTAAGGGCAAACACAGGGCCCACAATTATACACACCAGCAGGAACCGGCGCAGAGGGAGGAGGAAGGAAGAAGATCTAAGGAGAAGGATGTAATTTTGGCGGCGGTCACCGTCTGGACCCCCCGGATTTCACCCCACTATCGCCCTCCTCCAAAGACTAAGAATTTTGCCAGGGCCCTCCAACTGGACATATGGAGCCCAGGACAGCAGCCAGCCACCACCTCCTTCCCCCCACAGCAGTGCGCTGGCCGCCACCACCACCGGTCACACCCACACCATTGCAAGTTTTGATTCACACTCCTGCCGGGCCCCAGACCCTCCCCACTCCATCACGCCACCTCCTCACCAAGCAACGCCACATTGACCTCCATCCCCACCACCACCAAGCCAGGTTGCGCAGGCAGAGATGCTGGCTAACATGCGCCAGCAACTGGACTGTCTTCAGGAGATCCAGGCCAGCATATCCACCAATAATGCAGAGCTCATGCACAGCCTGGCAAGGTGCAATAGGGAGGAGAGGAGCCACCAACCTGGCCGGGCTGCTAAGGATCGGACTCATCCCCAGCCCTGCATCCTCTACCCCTGAGGCATTACCTGGACACCCGAAGCCGGGCCCCTCCTCTCCTCCCACTATGCCTCCACCACCTCCACTTGTAGTGCCGCTGCCTCCCGGGGGGTTGCCTCCCTCACACCACCTCCTGCAGGAAGATGGCGGCCGGCCGTGGAAGATTTGGCCCTGTGGCTAGGCGGAGGAGGGCAAAGAGGCTGCGAACATGTTTGTGCCTTCTCAACAGCACTCCTCAGTGACAATCTTTGGGTCACAATGTTACCTAATCTAGCCTGTCACAGAGTTTTAGATCTTGGCCTATGTGATGGTGATTTTCTGTATGCAGATGGCTACCTCCCATTACATGGTTCATGATCTTCTTCTCTGTGGAAACGTAGGGTTTTGTTTAACATGTCACAAATTGATGGTCACTGAGGAATGCTTTTGAGAAGAGATGCTGCAGTCCCTATGATTTTTCAGGCCCTAGTTTCTATGTTTAGGTTTTTTTCTCTTTTTTTAGATACAATTCAGGTACATCTTCTGCATCAGCAATCATTGTGGAGGAAATGTATGAGGTGTAAGGTTTTCCCAGTGCCTCTCAGGTAGACATTCCTTCAATGACAGCCCCCTTAACATGTAGCTCCCACAATCTTAAAGCTATCATATAGCCAGATATCTCACACGTGATTGTTGTTAGCTTAAATGTAAACTAATACCGCTATGGCTGTGGACTTGCAAAGTCTCACAATAGCATGTTAATGACAGCCATGACTTGCATGACAGCCAATGACTTGCGTCTGATGTAAGTGACATTGAATCTGGCTGCTGACCTTTGTGTCCTCTCCGTATTAATGGGTATTTTTCCATATTTCTGATTATCCAGAGACCTAGCTAATAATTAGTAATGCTTGCAGATGGGAATCAGGTGAGTTGGTATATTGTTAATTGATTTTTTGTTCTGTCCTCCTCCGCCTTTTTTTAGTTGACCACTTTTTTTCTTTATTTTTTTTTTGTCACCACACTGTATGTGTGAAACTGGATTGAATTACACAGTCCAGAGGTTGAATCATTTGTTTCATTGAGCAGATATAGACATGTTGTAAGTGCTATGCACATTAATGGTTTCTTCAATTAAATTGCGTGATTTCTGATGATCCTTTATTTCATCAGATTGCGGTTGCAGTGGTGTAGTGACCACATGTGACCCTGGTAGGTGCTATGCATCATGCTTATTATAGACTATCACATTACCCCCTTTAGGTATTCCCTTTTTCCCTCAAGCCTCTTGTTCTCTCTGGATTTGCCCACACCACACCAATGATATTAATGCACAGTCTTGACCATTTCTGATTGTGGTCTGTGTAAAATAAAATAAAACTTTGTTATACTGTTCTAACCATGTCAGTGTGTTTTCAGCGGTTGAGGTTGTGGGACATCCACATGCATCACATTATTGTCACATTCCTATGTATTTAAACTAATTAGTTAACATGCAATAGATCAATACATATAAAAAGAATAATAGTCATAATAGCATTAGATATTATATGATATTAAATATCAAATATAATAATAATAAAGGGTTAATACACAGGCCAAGTCCAATTAGTGATAATGTGGAGTATGAATATTTCCCTGAAGGCCTGGAGTGGGTTGCCAGTTCTTTCTCTAGTGGAGTGTGATTTGTCTGACCTCTCTGCTATGACCTGCCATCCTAGAGTGACCCTACATGGTATAACTCACAGCTTCATTGTAGTATACAAGCCCCTTCACCACCACCCCTTAGCAATGCTGAAGGGGACCAGGGGAACACCACACCAATCTACTGTAACCCATCAGGAGGGCCACGAAAACACATGGAGGCTTTGCAGAGGCCTGTGGATCAACAGCGAAATCATCTCCATCAGGGATAATCTCCGGTATACCCATCCCTTTATGTTCTGCTATTCATAAATTTACATTGGTGTGGATTGCTAAGTGGTGGTGGTGAAGGGTGTTTGTGTACCTGAATGAAGTTGTGTAGGGCCAGTGTAGGGAAGGTGGTAGGAGAGAGGTCAGACAAATCCCAGTCCACTAGAGAAGGAACTGGAAACCCACTCCAGTATCTTTGGCATGCAAACCATGTGGAACAGCACATGCAGAGACCTAGTTAAATGTGATGCAGTCCATAGGGTCACAGAGAGTCGGACACAATTGAAGGACTAAACAACAAATAATAAAATGTTCACCAGGTATTTGATATATGTGATGTGGCGGTGAAATATGGCCACTATTTGTGTTCTAAATGTAGATGTGATGAGCGAGATGAGTGAGAAAAGGTTCATATATCATGAGTTTCATGTTTTTGGGTTGCTATTTAATCAGGTTGTGTGTCTTTAATTGATTTGTGCATGTTGCAGCATGGCTTTTCATATTGGCACATGCATGACCATTCCAACACATGCATTTAATGCATTTTTTTTATTTGGGGATTATTGTGCAAGTAATTGTAATGCCTTTCCATGCTTTCCCTATATTTTAAAGTGCACTGGTGTGATTATATAGTCCTGTACAGTCTTTAAAAGTTGTCTGTAATTTCAAGACACTTCTTTGGAATCTAAATTATGTATTGCACAAATTAATTGTTTAATTAATAAAAGTTGCACTAGGGTTATTTTGGCTTCAGACCATTGTCAGATCTTGTCTGCAGAAACTCCTAGTTGCATAATAGACATAAAAGACTATTTTCTGTGAGATGTACAGTCTGCTACACAATGAGCTAGATTAAATTGCAAGACCGCTACTCGATCGGAGTAGGACAGATGTCTGCGGACCTGCTGTGATCCAGCAGCGACTGCAACTTATGGTGCTATTCAATTGACCGTGTTTGCAAGTCCCGGCCCGAAAGCGCACATTGCAAACCATGCTATCGAAAGTAGCATTTGTAGGCTTGAACATGATCACTGATGCAAGACTGTAACTACGGTTAGAAACAGCCCATGAAATGTGGGTCCAATCGTGACTCATGGTTCAAGCCCGTATGACTTTGAAATGCAACCTCCATTTTTGATTGAAGTACTACGGTCTTGAACCACAAGTCACGATTGGACACACATTCCATTGGCTGTTTCTAACCGCTAGTTACCGCCTTGTGTCAGCGATAGAGATGTCGCGAATAGTTCACCGGCGGACTGTTCCCGGCAAACATAGCATGTTCGCGTTCGCGGCGAACTGCGAACATATGCGATGTTCGATCCGCCCCCTATACTTTATCATTGAGCAAACTTTGACCCTGCAACTCACAGTGAACAGACACATTCCAGCCAATCAGCATGCCTTCCAGAGCCTTCTACCTCATGTACAGCAGCCATTTTGTAATCATAACTAACTTGCAGTCTTACTAAGAGGAGGGAGAGTGTAGGTGATACTGCATCAATAGGGAAAACCATAGCTAGGCTACTGTACACAGTGTGCAATACAGTCCTGAAGGACTCTTTTGATCTCTGCTGCAAGGACACCCCTGTGTCTCTCCCCCCCCTTATCAACATCCTCCCCTCACCTTAGCACCCAACCCTAACACCCCTCACACTTATCCATAACACCCATCAACCTAACACCTAACCCTAACACCCCTCACACTTTTCCCTAAGACCTAACAACCCTCACACTTATTCCTAACATGCCTCACCCTAACACCCCTTACACTTATCCTTAACACCCCTCACCCTAACACCTAACCCTAATACCCCCTCACACTTATCCCTAACAGCCCTTACCCTAACACCTAACCCTAACATCCCTTACCCTAACACCTATCACTCTTATCCCTAACACCCCTCACCCTAACACCTAACCCTAACACCCCTCACACTTATCCCTAACACCCCTTACCCTAACCCTAACACCCCTCACACTTATCCATAACACCCATCAACCTAACACCTAACCCTAATACCCCCTCACACTTATCCCTAACAGCCCTTACCCTAACACCTAACCCTAACATCTCTTACCCTAACACCCATCACACTTATCCCTAACACCCCTCACCCTAACACCTAACCCTAACACCCCTCACACTTATCCCTAACACCCCTTACCCTTACCCTAACACCCCTCACACTTATCCATAACAACCATCAACCTAACACCTAACCCTAATACCCCCTCACACTTATCCCTAACAGCCCTTACCCTAACACCTAACCCTAACATCCCTTACCCTAACACCCATCACACTTATCCCTAACACCCCTCACCCTAACACCCCTCACCCTAACACCCCTCACACTTATCCCTAACACCCCTTACCCTAACCCTAACACCCCTCACACTTATCCATAACACCCATCAACCTAACACCTAACCCTAACACCCCTCACACTTATCCCTAAGACCTAACACCCCTCACACTTATTCCTAACATGCCTCACCCTAACACCCCTTACACTTATCCCTAACACCCCTCACCCTAACACCTAACCCTAATACCCCCTCACACGTATCCCTAACAGCCCTTACCCTAACACCCAACCCTAACATCCCTTACCCTAACACCAATCACACTTATCCCTATCACCCCTTACCCTAACCCTAACACCCCTCACACTTATCCATAACACCCATCAACCTAACACCTAACCCTAATACCCCCTCACACTTATCCCTAACAGCCCTTACCCTAACACCTAACCCTAACATCCCTTACCCTAACACCCATCACACTTATCCCTAACACCTAACCCTAACATCCCTAACCCTAACACCCCCCACACTTATCCCTAACACCCCTCACCCTAACACCTAACCCTAATACCACCTCACACTTATCACTAAAAGCCCTTACCCTAACACCTAACCCTAATACCCCTCACACTTATCCCTAACACCCCTTACACTAACCCTAACACCCCTCACACTTATCCATAACGCCCATCAACCTAACACCTAACCCTAACACCCCTCACACTTATCCCTAAGACCTAACATCCCTCACACTTATTCCTAACATGCCTCACCCTAACACCCCCTACACTTATCCCTAACACCCCTCACCCTAACACCCCTCACACTTATTCCTAACATGCCTCACCCTAACACCCCTTACACTTATCCCTAACACCCCTCACCCTAACACCTAACCCTAATACCCCCTCACACGTATCCCTAACAGCCCTTACCCTAACACCTAACCCTAACATCCCTTACCCTAACACCCATCACACTTATTCCTAACATGCCTCACCCTAACACCCCTTACACTTATCCCTAACATTCCTCACCCTAACACTCCTCACACTTAGCCCTAACACCCCTCACCCTAACACCTAACCCCCTCACCCTTATCCCTAACACCCCTTACCCTAACACCCCTCACAATTATCCCTGTGTCTCTTCCCCCCCCTTATCATCAAGGGAGGGGGGAGGATGATGAGGGAAGGGGGAAGAGACACAGGGGAGAATGATGAGGGAGGGGAGAAACAGACACAGGGGAGGATGATGAGGGAGGGGGTAAAGAGATACAGGGGAGGGTGATGAGGAAGAGGGGAAAGAGACACAGGGGAGGATGATGAGGGAGGGGGGAAGAGACACGGGAAGATGACGAGGGAGGGGGAAAAGAGACACAGGGGAGGATGATGAGGGAGGGGGGAAAGAGACACAGGGGAGGATGATGATGGAGGGGCGAAGAGACACAGGGGAGGATGATGAGGGAGGGGGTAAAGAGATACAGGGGAGGATGATGAGGGAGGTGGGAGGATGATGAGGGAGGGTGGATGAGACACAGGGGAGGGTGATGAGGAAGGGGGGAAAGAGACACAGGGGAGGATGATGAGGGAGGGGGTAAAGAGATACAGGGGAGGATGATGATGGAGGAGGATGTTAGGTTATTTATGCCCTTTATGGATTAAAACCAGACTCTGCATCAACTATGTAATTTTCTGTGGGAGTTTTGCCATGGACCCCCCTCCGGCATGCCACAGTCCAGGTGTTAGTCCCGTTGAAACAACTTTCCCATCACTATTGTGGCCAGAAAGAGTCCCTGTGGGTTTTAAAATCCGCCTGTCCATTGAAGTCTATGGCGGTTTGCGAACATTTGCGGCGGTTCGCGTTCGCGGTTCGCGAACCAAAAATGTTATGTTCGCGACATCACTAGTCAGCAATCATGTTCAAGCCTGTAGGACTTCAATTAAAAATGGAGGTTGGATTTCAAAGTCCTACGGGCTTGAATTATGAGTTACGATCTGACCCACTTTCCAGATATAATGCAATATTGATATATCCATAAATATGATATTCTATTACATGCAAGTTCGATTATATGTATTAATACATTGATTGCCAGGATCGATAAAACACGGAAATTGAATATGAAATAAAGTATTTTTTGGGGCCGATTTGTAAGCTTGAGAAGGTTGTGCTATTAATTCTAAGACCTAACATCACTTTCCCTTTTAATATAAGTACATTATTGTTTTTTATTTGCTTTTAAAATGCTCTGGATATGTCATTAAGCCCTTTGCAAGACCTCCTTGGTACCAGTTGCTTGTGGTTCGAATTTTGCCATTTGAGGTCTTGACGGAGTGGTTAGCGAGGGGGAATCGGAGCAATTGCATAGCGATTCGCAATTTTAATGTTCGGAAGTCTTGCGGCCATGAAAGATCAAAGGCTTGGAGTGGCATTAACTTGCGGTCTTGAAAATCGCAATGGATTGTAATGAATCACAGCCCTGGAGCCCGCAACTCGATCAGATGCCAATTGAATCGTAAAATAGCTTGCTGGCTCCATTCCCGAGCCCGTATCTCCCGAAACCCTTTATTAAATGAGTCTCAATGAGAAAAGCTATTTTAAGACCATTGTCCTACTATTTAGCAGGGTTATTATAAATTTGTTAGAGAAGCCTTCAGATGTTAACCTGATTCTCTCAGTCTCCAAACACAGTAGTGTTAGGTTTTTCTTTTCTGGGTAATACACCAGGCCCTGAAATAACATGTCATGTAGAAGTGGAAGGAAGTGTGGATCTTTCCTTGACATCCTTAGAAGTTTGTGGAAACTAACTCCAACTCGGTCAATATGGAGTAACTAGTATCACTGTCAATGGAATGGAGTAAAGATGTAGCCCAATCTGCCATTCCATGGGGAACCCAATGCATCCAAAACTAATAGGTTCCCTTGATTATAAAGGGACATAAACTTCTCTATTTTCTTGTTATGTATGTATGTATCCATGAGGTCTATATCCAAGAAACTCCATCTGTTTACAATGGCTTGGAATGATTGCTATGGCATGGAGAATTGTGTGTCGGCTCAAAGAATATAAAATTCAATTTTGCTAATCTTTTACATGGATTGCAGATGAATCTGAAAAAATGTCTTTCTGTCCATATAAATATAATTTCAGCTAGTTTCCACAAATATTTTTTTTAGTGGCTCCTTGCAGTTCAGAAAAACCACTACAATGTTATCTGTTTGAATGTGGAGTTTTTTTTCTTCTGTCCATTGTTGGCAATTTGAAGAGCTAGCCAAGCAGCCTCTAATTCTAGCAAGTTTGACAAGAAAGTACTATCTCTCTTGGACCAGAGGCTTGACAATATGTTCCTTTAACCTAAGCTCCCCATTCAGTCTTTTTCACATCCATGGTTATTATACATGTTGGTGATTCCTTGGATGGTGCAATTCTGTCATCAGGCCAAATAATAGCATGGGCTTGCGGATTGATGTGTATGAAAGAGTGTGACTTATTAGCATCTGTAATTTGTTTAGAGATAATACACTTCTTGCTGTCACAGAGTACAACAAATAACCTTAGAGAACAATTCTCTGTGTACAAGAAAGGGGAGACTTTGTCCAATTTATAAATCATCTGGTTTCTAGCAGAAGTTGACTTGTGGCCTTTAATTTGTGTAATAGGCCTAATTATGATGATCCCTACTATGAGCCAGTTTTGAGTTGAAGAATTAATTGAATTCCCTCTTTCTCTTTTCTAAGATGGGTTGTGATTGTCACTATTATTTTGGTAAATAATCTTGGTCCTGACACCAGATCCAAGAGAAGGGATCCTAATTGACAATAATAATTCTAAATTGGTATTTTTAGGAATTATTGATCTCTTGGGGATATAGGATATGTAATTATGCATCTTTTAGGTCTAGAGATGTCATAAATATTCCTCTTCATATACCTACTATCAGTGATTTTACAGATTCCATATTGAATCTTCATATATTTATGACTTTGTTGAATAAAGGCAGTTCTACAATAGCTCAGTGACCTCTTGATGTCTGGAACGATGCAAATAACTTGGAAGAGAATTCTGTAAAAAGTGTTTTCCTTGGAAATGAAATGAAAACGTTTTGAACATAAAATGTGTTTATGACCTCATACAGTTCTAGTCTTAGATCTGGTTCATGTGAAACTGATGACAATGAAACTTCTTTTCAGGTTTTTCCTCCATTCTTAAGTCCCATCTGAGGTGATTGCAAGCCAAACTTCTGCAAAAAAATAAGGAGTGAGAAGTGTGGGGCTTCTGGCACCAGAAATGTTATTACTTTCTGAAGTATTTGATCCTCTACCCCTTGAAGTGTTCTTAGATCTGTTGTTTCCTTTTTGGGGATAATCAGTTAAATCTTGAGTCACTTTGACATTTTCAGGAATAATGTTTTGCTGTGAATATCTAGAATGGCATAGTTTGGCATGAAAGGAACATCTCCTGTTTTTAAAAAGTGTTCTATCTTGTGGTACTTTGGATTTATTTTCTGACAATGATTCAACTAAAATGTGTGGCTATTAAAAAAAATGTAAGCATTGTCAGCTCTACAGGATTTGCTGCTGTGGTGAATGCTGTTCATCTAGAAGTTTTTCTCTACATCTCCCAATATTTATATCCGAGAAAAAGTGCTTGCAATGAACATCTCATAGAGCACTCCTTCCTTTGATTCAAAGGCTCTTTGAGTGCCCAGCTATTTTCTAATGGAATGGTCCTTCTAGGGCCAACACATGTTTTAGGCACCTAGGAATTGAAATCTTCCTCCTTGGAAATCTCTACTCAACTAATAATATAAGTAATGTCTTTATAATCAGAAATAATTTTTCTTCTTTGCTTTGATTTCAAGGCTAGATAAACTTTAGAAATTAGCACATCAAGATGCTTTTCTTGAAAAAGCACACTTTCTTGGAGGTTAATCTTCATTGCTTGAAGATGAAAACTCTTTTTCCTTGTCCGACTCTTCCATTTCTGAGGAAGAAGAAAGGCTTTCTACTGAAAATACCTGAGGCATTTTCCTTTCTGTCTGTAGAGGAACAGTGAGCCATCATGCCGGGTCGTTTCAGTGAACAAATATTAGCAGATTGTTTATCAAGTCATACGACTGTCATGGCGTCTTACAGGGTGGGTTGAAATCATCGAAAACAATTATCTTTTTTTCTTTGGAAGGTGCTAATTTAGTGGAAGAAGCTATTCTAGTTCCTGTTTGTTCTTTTAAATAATGTGGACGTACTTTTGTATTGTATCAATCTTGCATTTTTAATCACATAAAGCACAGCAAGATAGTATATATCTGGCTTTACTAGGAATATTTCCAAATGTGGTGGTAGGAAGAACCAGAAGTTTCTTCTTTAGCTGCTTTAACTGAATTGGTTGACATCTTGAATCCTGTCGAATTTGTGGATTATAATAAACTAGGCAATCTTAATGATTTCAACCATGTGGAATATATCTTTGAGTAGTATATAAACTCTCATCTACTGTGCCAATATCAAATGGGCTATAGAGCCACTTAAACAGTTCACTTATTAGTCTGAAGCACAGACGGAGGCAATTTTATTTCGATCTAATAGACAATAGCTTGGTACACTTTGCTTGAATCCTGCTAACCCAGAGAACTGCACATCTTGTGCTAGCAATTTAACAGTGTAGATAGAGAAGGGAAATATTTATGTCCCCTTACCAGGTCATCCACTTCTCAGGTGATGCCCAGCTGGCTTTTCCCTCCCCTCAGGAGAAATATTTTTCTTTAAACATTTCTCATTGTGCCATCCTTCCTGAGGTAGGAGAAAAGGAACACTGAGGGGGACAGTTGGGGAGATGCTTTTAATTTGGTAGTTCTTTGTTTGTCCTTTCTAGGAAGCTTGGCCTCTTCTATGTCATTTATATGGGGAGCTTTCTTGAGAAAAAACTACATAGTTAATCTCTGCTGGGGTTTTTGCAACCCTTGCCCTCTAAAAGAATTCAGCTCACACAAAAATGTCAAAGGTGCCCTCCTTTGCTCTGTCAGGATAAACCAGAACAGGTGCTGAGGTTAAGACCTTTTAAATCTTGAGGAATGTCACCTGTACCTGAAGCAAAATAAAGTGAGCATCTGTTCCTTCCTTTATCATAGATATGATTTGCACAATTTATTTGACAAAATCAAGGATAAATCTCCTGTAACAGGTGAAAAAATCAATAAAAGCTTATACTCCCTTAAGAGTGGACTTTGAACATAAGAGGTCTGGCTAATGAGGCAAACACTGTGCACAGTATACAACCAATGTTCTCTAGGACATTGGAGCATTTTTCTGATACCTTACCAGTTGTTTGAAGGATCCTTGTAATATCTTACATAGTACATAGTATTTAAGGTTGAAAAAAGACTTTCAGTCCATCAAGTTCAACCTTTTAAGATCTCCTCTGATCTGCAATATGCAGATTAACGATTAATTAATTCGTTGTTAATTAATTATTAATCAATTATTTCATTATTATTTTATTTTTATTTTTATTAATGAATCCAGAGGAAGGCAAACAGAAAAAAAAAACAAGCGAGACTTAGCCAATCGTCTCAAAGGGAAATAAAAAAAAAATCAATTCCTTCCTGATCCCAGAAACTGTCAATACTGTCTCTCTAATTATTCATGATAACCCTGATTTCCCTTTTTGATTAGAAATAAATCTAGTCCCATTTTAAAGTTATCTATCAAATCCGCTGTTACCACCTCCTCTGGTAGAGAATTCCACAGATTATCTGAGTAATAAAGAAATACAATGACTGATTGAAATGGGTTGCTGGGTGTATATTTCTTGGTTTCCTATAGTGACCTCTCAATCATCTATTGTTTGCACAATTGTTCCCACAAGGGGTGGTTCTATGCACAAATAGAAAAAAAAAGTGGGGAAGGGATAATTTTGTGTACCATTCCTGATGATGTGTTTGATCATAATGAGGTATGCCAGTGTGTGCTTATGGGGCTTAGCAAAGGGTTGTAATGATTCTGATAAATCCTCCCTTGCTCCCAAAAGAGTCCAGTGGGTAAAAGAGATATGTCTGATCAATGTGGGTGCATGCTTTTAACATACTATAAGAAATCATGGTACATTGCAAATGTTTTAGATACTCTTATTAGATCATTTGTAATGTCTGTCTTAATGGCAGCTATTGATGTAGTGCTATTAAACTGGAGTAACTTTAAGAGGCTAACAGAGTGTCAGGCTTATTAATCTTCCTGAAAAATAGCATTTCGCCTGATTTGGTGTACATTATATACCTTGAAAATAAGTTATAGGTTTAACCGCCGCCAAGCCCACAAAGGTTTTCAAACCCGCCAAATGAGAGACAGAGGGAACGGGGCCAAAGAGAGACAGGGGAGGGAGGGGGAAAGAGACACAGGGGAGGGAGAGAGTAGGAAGAGACAAAGGGGAGGGAGAGGGGAGGAAGGAGACACAGGCACGGAGATAAAGGAAAAATAACACAGGGCAGGGAGAGGGGGCAAAGAAACACTGGGGAGGGAGTGGTGGGAAAGAGACACAGGGGAGGGAAAGGGGGACAAAGAGACACAGGGGAGGGAGAGAGGGGGAAAGAGACAGAGGGATGGGAGAGGGGGTAAGAGACACATGGGTGAGAGAGTTTATCTGTAACGCTGGCAAAGTGACGGGCTTGCGCATGCGCACAGTGCATGCCGTGGCCTGCAGTTACTCATCGCAAGGCCTGTAAGGTAGAGGGGGTGGGGGAGAGGCCAGCAATGAGTGCCAAAGGCGCTTCTCGCAAGGCCCCCAAGTTAGAGGGGGGAGAGCCTCACATTTTGTGGCAAACAACAGCATTTTGAGGCTTCAAATTTTTATGCCGTCATTTTTGACAGGCAAGTCGCTATCTAAATAACCACTGATAAGCAAATTACGTTGGCCAGGCATAAAGAGGGGGTATTGGATCAGTGTGCCACCACCACTGAGGTGGCTGGTTAGTTAACAGACTGGTACAAGGATACCTGGGATGGTCCACAACCACTGTACCATAGCAGCTCAACAACACCAGCCGAACCGGTTTGATCCACCCTTCCAGGACCTGCTTTCACCTGAGGCAACGGCTACCCCATCAACTAAAGGATCTGGGGTAAGTCCATGACCTGATTGGGGGACTGGGACACTTGAGCCATTGTGGAGGAATTAAGGAAGGAAATAACAGAGTATTCTACATTAGAGGGGATAAGCAGGAAGGCAGAATCAGGGTGACAGTTTTTTTTATGGGAAAGTTTGATTGGGATCAATGGTTGTTCTATAGGACTATGATAGAGGAAGGTAAAACAATACAGCAGCTGATTATACACAAAACATTAAGGGTTCATCTGCTAGAAATAGCAGATCCCGCAAACGAACAAGCAGGAAATGGCTTTCCTTGGATATTACTTCAAGTTTGTCTCTTATTACAGTGCCATCGCCAAGCCATTGACCGAGGTCACAAGGAGGAAAATGTAATGCATTATGGATTGTAACCCAGCTTGTGACACAGCCTTTAAGAAACTATAAATCACCAAGAACTGTTCCCCAGTCCTAGCCACCCTGGACTATAAATAACCCTTCATTGTTCACACTGACGGCTCCGTTTACGGATTCAGAGCAGTTCTTAGCCAGGTCGATCGCTAAGGATAGGAGCACCCCATCACTTACCTTACCTGAAATCTGGTTGCTAAGAAAGTAGTTTACGCTGCAGAGAAGGAAGGTTTGGCCATGGTGTAGCCTTGAAATAACTACAACCTTATCTGTACAGGAGACCTTCTACCATAGTCACAGATCATAAAATACTGTGCTAGCTCAACAGAGTAACACAGGATAATAGATGATGGAGACTGGCTTTACAAACATATGATTTTACTATTAAGTATTGTAAAGGAAGCAACATTCAAAATCTTGATGGAATGTCATGCCAAGAGGACAAATAAGGTCAGCACATCTGAGAATCAAGTGGTAAGATAACCCACTCTTTGCTTAAACTGGAAGGGGGGAGTGCTTGTGAAGATCGCCATATTCCCAGGGACAGAAGAAGAGCTGCTGGTGCTTTAACTTTTATTTAGAAGCCTATACACTTATTACAATTATTAAGAATAAAATATGTTGGTGAAAGTGAACAATTTATTGGTTGAACTGTTGATATGCAACATGTAAATGTAACCTACAGAAGATCAGTGGATAATCACATAGTTGTCAGTTCAAGGACGTTGGTCATGTTCCGACCCGTAGGGCCGCAACTGCGAGTCTTGCAAAGCAAGGGGCTGAGGCACGACACTGTGAGGCACGCAGGGCTTAGACTGCATTGAGCGCCAAAGGCGCTCATTGCAATGCGAGCCTCACAAAGCGAGGTGAGCAGCTGAAGCACGTGAGAATTAGGCTGCAATGAGTGCTCATCACGAGTCTAGTAGGATAGCACGGTTCCAAAAAATATGGCCCATAGAAATTAGAAACTGAAGCACGTACATGGACTGTGGACCTCGGAAAATAACGAATTTAACGGCCGAACCACAGAACTCAAAACACCTGCGAAATACAACAAATATGCCTCAAATTAACTTACACACTCACACACACCACAGGGGGAGAGCCAGGGAGCCTGTTAGTAAGGTTGCAAGTTAATTTGAGGTACATAAACACGACAAAAACAAGGTCGAAGGACATAAAACCATTACAAAGCCAGTACGTGTTACACGATGCCAGTAACACTTAGCCGGACTACACGCGGCACGCAGCCGCTTTTCGCCAGTCTCGAAAAACATAGAAAATATCCACCATTTTGTAGTAAAAAACGCGAAATGGCGGAAAAACAGTAAATTGTGCATGCAGAAGTTTGTCCTTGCGCTAACACTCTATAAATACTGGACACTTTTCCAGAATTTTCTCTCTTTCTCCTCAGATGATCTGAACGTTTTCTGTGGACAAAATGTAGTAACTCTTGATTTCTAAAAACGACATCTACACATAATAGGTAAAGTAATATTATTTATTAATGTATTCATTAATTATTTGATGCAAAAATATTATCAAATTATGCTAAATATTATACTTCATGGTGACGTGATTTTACACATTGTAACTTACATCTTTAGCAATTCTACCAATAAGATTAACATATAACACAATAAACTATTTATAATTTATTAATTGACTGATTTAAAAAATAAATAAATATTAGAATGTATGGTAATGTAATTTAACAGATTGTAAGCTGTATCTGATTGTTAATGATAGTAAATGTACATGAAATTTAAATTAAAAAAAAGGATAATATCTAAAAAATATTAACATATATATTTTTTTGTTTTGCAGGTGTTTGTCAATTTCACAATGACAAACACTTCACTGCAAGCCATGTTTATTAGCAGACTCGCATATGTGCATGAATTGAAAGCCCTCAACTTAAAAGGACCAGGTACAGTATATTTTATTGCATTAAATCATTTCTTAGTCAGTCTTTATTACTGCCTACTTGCCTGTACCTTATAGTCAATTAGATTTTGTTGGCATTACAACTTTTATAGTACAGTCTTAAGTGTTTTTCATTCTATAAAACTAAAGATAATAGCAGTTCAGATTTTTTCTTAAATTTAAATGTATAAAGGACTAATAAAATGTAATATATACTAAATTTAGAATAAATTAATCACACTTTGCAGCTGTGGGTCATATTTATCACTGACACCAAACTTGCCTGCACTGCCTATTTCCTTAAAAAAAAAAAAAAAAAAGAACTTAATTACTAACTATAACGATTAATAGTTTAAAAAAAAAGTTATGTGGAGGAGTGCTTTGTGTAAATAACAATTGTAGACTGTATGCTGCAGAACCAAAGAAAAGATAAAAAAGCTTAAGTAAAAACTATGTTTATTTCACAGATTGGACCAACACATTGCCAAGTGTGTAAAAGGAACTTGCATCTCTGAATAAAATCAGCTTCAGGTAAGCTAAGGAAAATCATTACTTCATCTACAAGGCCTTGGGTGTGCTCTATTTCAAAAGGGATATCCTGTATCTTTTGTGTCTATTGTAATTTATTGTCATCCCAGTAGCACCCCAGTATACCCAGTTCTTTTAATTCACACCTGAGCCACCTAAAACTTTGTTATTCTTCATCTACAAGTGCCTGATTATCAAAATCTATACTTAATAAATAAACAATTTCTAATTACAATGACTGAGAAGCCCGAAACAAGCAAGGAATATAAACGTATGGACAGGATCCGAAAACAGAGATGGAGACAGCAACAGTCAGAGGAATCTAACAAAAGAGGACTGGAAGAAAAGTGTGAACGGATTTACAACAAAATATATGCTCCAGGATCCAATAGCCAGCGTAAGAGAGATCGGAAAATAAAAAATATGGTTCAACCCACATGTGATGAATATGATTATTTTAATAATGTTGATATCCATTGTAATGTTGACCTTGCTTACCAGGATAGTTCATGTGACGAAGTGCCCTTCGCCACTTTGTCTTGGAGAGGACTGTTTGCCAGCCTCCTGCCCTGCGACTATGGCCCTGGGACATATTGCCCTTTAAACACAGTATTCAGCCATACCAGAGTGTATGTCACTCATTCTGGCCCTTTACATACAGGGGGGTCATTCAGTATTTGCCCTGTGGGATCGGTGATTCCCCTAGATATCTATGCCATGGAGCCCATTCATATAATGAAAGACTATGGGAAAGACTTTAGCTACATGGCAATTGAACTGTGTGAATAGGATCTGAGCGCTATTCGGTAGTTTTGTGCGCTCAGATCCCAGCTATCTGGGGATATGTGAAATGTGAGTAAATGTGAATTGCAGTAATGCTGATGGGTTGTCAAACTAGAGAATTGACCAACAAATACTTTTGTCTGGACATCCCCAGGCCGATCCGTTGGGATCAGACCGTGTATGCTGTCTTATGGTCACGGGGGAGGTGTGTAACGGAACCCATCACTGTTTTACCCTGTTTTATGGTTATTTAATTCTTGGTTAAAATATGATCCTACTGTTATACTGTATGTATGTTGGTTTATGCTCGGCAGAATATTAGCCCAGACTATTGCAGACCTTGGCAGAATGGATAATCCTATTACAGAGACTCCTCATAAGATAAGGAAGTCTATTGTATAAAGTGTTTTCATTCTCAGACATAAGAACAAAGAAGGATGATCTAATCCATGTCTGATTGTATCAAAGTTGCCAGGTAGCCTCAGGGAGGTGTGACCCACCTATTGTCCCTATATGTGTATTGTGTGGCCAACTATGGGGGATATGTGAAATGTCTGTGTGTTATGTGTAAAAGATACTTTTACTAACGTTTGAACCCCTGGTCTGATTCATGCCATTTTTTAATATGTTGTTCCACAATTTATGTTGTTCATAAAAATATAAGATTTATTTATATACTATGTAAAATCATAAAGTTATAAAAATGTATAAAAATGTGTAAGTTTTAGCTGGGAGATAATTGAGTAGATACAGTAATAAACTCAATTATCTCCCAAGCAGAGGGGAGGGACTGTGGGCATTACTATTGTGTTATTGATTGTTCTATACCTCCCCCTGGGTGTGTTCTGTTTGTACCTGACTGTAATAAAAACCAGGCTGGGTGTGCCAGCAAGTGAGTTCTATTTGACCCTTCAAAACGTAGCCTTGTCTCGTTCTTGGAGGGGATTGCTATATCACACTGGAGATTGCTATGCTTTGCATACTCCCTTGAGCTGTAACTACTGAACCCTTGTTCCTGATGTACTCTCCTTGGAGGAGAGGTCTTCCCCACACGGTCCTGGATGCTAGAGATTCATACAGGGTGGAAGGAAGACGGCGCAGCTCCAGTTAAGCTACCGCGGTTGTGGAGTTTGTGGTGGTTGTGGTGTCCGGTGCGGTGCTTGTAGTCCTCGGCGCAAGCTAGGACGCGTCCATCAACGGAGGTACCCGGTCAGGGTGCCAGTAGATCCGTTACAGTTCATTATTTACAGATCTAAATGTAGAGCCTCGGAATTGTGGTATGTTGAATGTGCTTTTGTGGGGCTTATCATTTTGCAAAGGGAAGACCAAAAGATAGTAAGTTTATTAGTTACTGTCAAAAGGGCAAAGTAAAACTTCCACAAAGACAAGAATTCCCCACATACTTACAAATTACAAAAGTTTAAAAAAATATATACAATCTTAAAAAAGTGCCATTTAATTTGCATCAATGGGTGCTACATTAGCTGGTAATGTTGAAGGACAAGGCCCTTACTGCTTTAAAGTACACAGGCAAATTTACCATCATACTTCACATTTACACCCTCAGGAAGGATAGCAAAGAAAATGTGCTCAACTATATGTACTAGATACAAACGAAGCTGTGGAACAATGTATGCAGCTTGCTGAAAATAAAAAATGCTTATCCACTGTTTTTCATGAGCTTAATAAAATTATGGAAAAAAATCCATACACTCAAGCTTATAAAAAAACTGTCAGAGGTTGAAAAACAACAACTTATTCATGCCCAACAAAATCAGTTGCCAATACCTAGAGTCAATATGGTTTTAAAAGAGATCGGCATTCTGATAAGCGACGTTATAACTTACCAACAGCTAATGAGGTTGCAATGGTCTTTCAAAATGATGAGGGTGAACCACCCTTTGACGTATACAATGTTGTACCCCAATGGTGAAGCAGGATGGAAACCAAAATTATTACTTGACAGTTATTTAAACACTAAGAAAGTGTCAAAAATAATATTTCCAAGCTTGAATTCAAAGTGGCTCAAATTGCCATCAGGGATGAATGTAATCCCATCTTAAAGTGCTTAAAAAGCTTAAAAAGCCAGAAATTTAAATTCATCAAATTTCAACAAAATATGGATTATGTTGCTGAAGCCGCTACAAACTGAGAGCTTGCAAACCGAGAGCAATAATTTTACCATCTTCCTTCCAAGGATATCCTCGCAATATGCTAAGGCTATTGTAACCAAATTTGGCAAACCAGATTTATTTATAACATTTACATGTAATCCTCAAAGGTCAGACATTGTAGATAATTTTAGACCTAGACAAAATGCTTCAGATAGACCAGACTTAGTGGCTAGAGTCTTCAAACTAAAATTAACACCCTTAATATATGACATAACCATCAAAAACTTATTTTGAAAGTATTTGGCAAATGTCTGCACAATTGAATTCCAGAAAAGAGGACTTCCACATGCACATACTGTATTCTTATAATACTGGACGAAAACCATACATTGAATACTGCAGAGAAAGTGGATTCAGTAATTACTGCTGAACTACCACATCCACAAAAACATGCCACACTATATGAGATTGTAACACATCGTATGATTCATGGTCCATGTGGAGAGCTAAACCCACAATCAACCGTGTATGGAAAATAAAAAATGCACAAAAGAATTCCCAAAAGAATTTAGAGATCAAACTTTTGTAAATTGTGATGGATATCCATTGTATAGAAGACAAAAAGATCTAAATGCAATAATACGTGGAAAAAGTGTAGATAACACATATGTGGTGCCATATAATCCACATCTCTTAATGAAGTATAATGCACACATACATGTGGAAGCTGGCACTTCTATTAAATCATTTAAATATGTCTACAAATATATTTATAAAGGATATGATGCAGCAAAAGTGGACCAAGTGAACAAGACAATGAGTTAGTGCATGATGAACTGGCATCTCATGTAGATGCTCGCTATGTCAGTGCCCCAGAAGCAATGTGGCGGCTTCTGAAATTCTTCTTCTGAGATTAGCTGTACATTTGCCACAAAGACAATTAGTTTACTTTCATACTGGCAATGAAGAAAATTCTCTTGCACAAAATGAACATCGATAAACCAAACTTACTGCTTGGTTTATCCTAAATTCAAAGGATATTGAGGCAAGGGAATATTTGTAAAATGAGATTCCATATCATTATGTTTTCATAAATGGCTTATGGAAACAGAGAAAATAGGGTGGAAATAAAATTATTACAAGAATGTATACAGTAAGTCCAAGAGACATTTAATGTTTCTGCTTATGCTTACTACTTTTAAATGTTCCTGGTGCACACAATTTTGAATACTTGAGAACTGTCAATGACACACTTTATGACACATTTCAATTAGCTGCCAGACACAGAAACTTCCTTGCTGATGAGACATAATGGGAGAGATGTCTACAAGAAACAGCAAAATCTAAAATGCCACAGCAGATGAGGGACCAGTATGCATAGATTTGCATATTTTGCAATGTTCCTAATGCTTTAGCTTGTGGGAAATATTTAAAATACATATGTGTGAAGACGTTTTGAAGAGGTATAACAAGGCCATTGCGGAATTAAAAGCATTAATGCAAATTCAACAAGTCTTCCTATGTCATGGATTAAGTTGTGCAACTTTTAATCCCCCATATCCCGGAATTATAGATGATATAAACTTCGAGGATTATGACACTGATGTGGAAAAACAAAAATCTTAAGAAAAAATTGCCACTTTAAATGATTTGCAAATGCACGCTTTCAATGCAATACAAAAAGCACTAGATGATGACTTGATCAAAGAGCGTTATTTTTATCTAGATGGACCCGGTGGATCTGGAAAAATTTATCTCTATAATTTGTTGATGAGTTCAATTAGAGCTAAATGGGAAATAGCACTGCCCTTTGCAACAACTGGAATTGCTGCACTATTGTTAGAAGGTGGCAGAACAGTACATAGTGGATTTAAGCTTCTAGTTCCAATTTTGGAAACATCAGTGTCTGATATTAGAATTAAATCATCTCAAGCAAATACATTTAAGAAATCCAAATTCATTATCATAGATGAAGTCACTATGATGTCGTGCCATGCTCTGCAATGTATTGATTGTTTATTGCGTGACGTCATGGGTAATGATTTGCCTTTTGGTGGAAAGTCAGATTATTAGGTGGAGATTTCAGATAAACATTACCTGTGTGTGTTCGTGAAAATCGAACAGACGTGGAAACATGTATAAAGTCAATTCCACTATGGAAGGAATTTATACACCTTAGATTAGAAAAACAATATGAGATCTGAAGGCCAAAATGATTTCAATGACTGGCTAATTAAAATTGGCGAAGGTAAAACCGACAAAATAACAAATTTACCAGATGGTACTGTTGAAATACCAGCACAAATGATTTGCAAAGATTCACTCATATCAGCTGTATTCCCAAATAGAATAACTACTGAACATTATTCTGAGCTTGCACAGAAAGTAATATTAACATCCAAAAATAAAGATGCTTTGGATCTCAATAACGACATATTAAAATTAATAGATGGCATTAAAAAAAATTATTACAGTGCAGATTCAGTTCTGGCTGATGACAAACAAAGTGAATCACATTTTACAACTGAATTGATAAATTCTTTAACTCCATCTGGAATGCCACCACATGTTTTGCAACTTAAAAAAGGAGCCATTGTCATGCTATTGAGAAATATGAACCCAAAAAAGGACTCTGTAATAGGACTGACTTAATTATTCAGGATTTAAGAGAACATTTCATACATGCAGAAATACTGAATGGTACCCATAAAGGTGAACCAGTTTTCATACCAAGAATTGATTTGGCTCCAAATGAAACTAGCTTGCATTTTGTACTTCAAAGGAGACAATTTCCCATTATCATGGCATTTACTATGACCATCAATTAATCACAAGGACAAACTTTCAACTCTGCTGGCCTCTTTTTAGAAGAACCAGTTTTTGCCCATGGACAACTTTATGTGGCATTTTCAAGATGCAAAAAAGAAGAAGAAATTAAAGTGTATGCTTGCTAATGCCAGAAGTTTGCCTGGGAAAATGGGCGAAAATGGGCGAGCTAGAATTATTAGCAGTGCAAGAAAAATGGGGCTTAATAGGCATTACTGAAACATGGTGGGATGAATCTCATGACTGGACTGTTAATCTGGATGGTTATAACCTATTTAAGAAAGATAGGGAGAATGGTAAAAGAGGAGGTGGGATCTGTCTGTATGTTAAGCCTGAATTTAAGCCTATAGTCAGAGAAGATATTTATGCTGGAACTAACGGCAACATTGAATCTTTGTGGGTTGAGCTAAATAGTGGAGGAGCTAATTCTAAATGCATATTGGAGGGAGTATGCTATAAACCCCCAAATATATTTGAAAGTGAGGAAATACAATTATTGTTAGAGATTGGAAATGCAGCTAAGCATGGGCAAGTTCTAATAATGGGAGACTTTAATTATCCTGAAATAAACTGGATAAATGAGACCAGAAGCTCAGCTAAGGGGAGCAGGTTCTTGAGTACACTCAGGAATCATTATCTGGCCCAAGTAATACAATAACCTACTAGAAATGGGGCCATCTTGGATTTAGTCATCACAAGTAATATTGATATAATATCAAATGTAAAAATAGGGGAACCCTTGGGGAACAGTGATCACAACACAGTCTCATTTGAGATTGAATACAAAAAACAGAGTTGTAAGGGGCCAACAAAAACTCAAAATTTTAAAAGGGCCAACTTTAATGGGCTAAGGGCAGCAATACTACATATACACTGGGACAAAGAACTTACAGGGAAAAAATAGTTAAAATAAATGGACAACATTATAATCCTTACTAAATAAACATTCTCATCGGCATGTACCATATGGAAATAAAATGAATAGGAGTAAATAACATCCCATGTGGCTTAACAATGACTTAAAGATCATGCTTTTAAATTATACAAGAAGGAGGGGGAACAGAGGCAGCTTTATGTGACTATAAGGAAATCAACAAGGCTTGCAAAAGGGCTATTAGACTGGCTAAAATAGAAAATGAGAAGTCAGTTGCAAAGGACTAACCCTAAAATATTTTTTTAAATATATTAATGGGAAGAAGGTGAGGAAGGAAGCTATAGGAACATTACAATGTGACACAGGCCATCTGATAATTAGTGACCAGGGAAAGGCAGATGAGCTAAACAGGTTCTTTTCGTCGGTATACACAAGGGAGGTACCAGTGGTTGGGACACCGCAATATAATGAGGCTACACTACCGTCACTAAATAATTGGTTAACGCGGGAAGAAACCCAAAAGAGATTGGAGAAAATAAATATTAATAAAGCCCCAGGCCCTGATGGAATACATCCAAGGGTACTGAGGGAGCTGGGTTCTTTAATAGCCAAACCATTATATCCAATCTTTCAAGACTCACTCACTACAGGGTCTCCTCCAGATGACTGGAGAAAAGTAGAGGTTATATCTATATTTAAGAAGGTAGCAAGAGAAAATCCGGGGAATTATAGACCAGTGAGCCTCACATCTGTAGTTGGGAAGCTTTTAGAAGAGTTAATAAGGGACAGAGTACAAAAATATGTCTATTTGAACAAGACATACGTAGCAGTCAACACGGATCTATGAAGGATAGGTCATGTCAGACCAATCTAATTAGCTTGGCTTTGAGCACTGTTACCTAGGTGGTTGTCCACAAGCACTCCCAAATCCCTTTCAATATCCGATACACCTAGATTTGCTCCATTAAGATTATAAATTGCATGGCTATTTTTCCTTCCCAGATGCATAACTTTACATTTATTCGGATTAAATCTCATCTGCCATTTAGATGCCCATTCCTCAATTTTATGTAAATCCCTTTGGAGGGAAAGCACATCACTATCTGATTTAATTACCTTGCACAACTTCGTGTCATCAGCGATAATGGAGACACCACACTCCAATCCTACATCTAAGTCACTATTAATAAATATGTTAAAAAGGAGAGGACCTAATACTGAACCCTGAGGGACCACACTTACCACATTAGTCCAATCAGAGTATGTTCCATTTACAACAACCCTTTGCTTCCTGTCTTTAAACCAGCTCTCAATCCATGAGCAGATATTTATTGCAACTCCTGTATCTCTTAGTTTGCACAATACTCTCCCATGTGGCACTGTATCAAAAGCCTTTGCAAAATCCAAAAATACTACATCCACTGAGTTGCCTTGATCCAGGTTCCTACTAACCTCCTCATAGAAACCAATTAGATTTGTTTGACATGACCTATCCCTCATAAATCCATGTTGACTCCTACTTATAATCCTGTTCAAATAGACATATTCTTGTATATTATCCCTTATTAACCCTTCTAAAAGCTTCCCCACTACAGAAGTGAGGCTCACTGGTCTATAATTCCCCGGATTTGCTCTTGCTCCCTTTTTAAATATAGGTATCACATCAGCTTTTCTCCAGTCATCTGGTAGAGACCCTGTGTTGAGTGAATCTTGAAAAAATAAATATAATGGTTTGGCTATTACAGAACCCAGTTCCCTTAGTACCCTTGGATGTATTCCATCTGGACCCGGGGCTTTATTAACATTTATTTTTTCCAACCTCTTTTGGATTACTTCCTGTGTTAACCAATTATTTGGCAAAGGTAGTGTAGCCCCATTATGTTGCCGTGTCCCAACCACTGGTACCTCCCTTGTGTATACCGAAGAAAAGAACCTATTTAGCTCATCTGCCTTTTCTTGGTCACTAATTATCAGACGGCCTGTGTCACATTGTAATGTTCCTATAGCTTCCTTCCTCGCCTTCTTCCCATTAATATACCTAAAAAATATTTTAGGGTTAGTCTTACTCTCTTTTGCAATTAATTTTTCATTTTCTATTTTAGCCAGTCTAATCGCCCTTTTGCAAGCCTTGTTGGTTTCCTTGTACTCCCATAAAGCAGTCTCTGTCCCCGCTTGTTTGTATAATTTTATTGCCTGTTTTGTACTCCGTATCTTGATCTTTAAATCATTGCTAAGCCACATTGGATGGGATATACTCCTTTTACTTTTATTCCCACACGGTATATGCCGATGTGTATGTATATTTAGTAAGGATTTAAATGTTGTCCACTTGTGGTCAGTCTTTTTACCTGCCAGTTCTCTGTCCCAGTCTATACTTTGTATTGCTGCCCTTAGACCGTTAAAATCCGCCCTTTTAAAAGTGACTTGGAACACTTAATGTACAATTGTATAATTACTGGTTTCATTGAATATAGAGAATACTTTCATTGAATGCACTTATCAATTTTCATGTATGTATTTTGACTTTGTTGACGCTGTTGTTCTGGGTTTCAGTGATTCAAATTATCAATTGCACCTTTGTACCTTTTCATGTATAATGGCAGAGTGGGTATTGATCCAGGGAGTAATCCGATCACCAGTATCTGGGGTCAGGAAGGATTTTTTTTTCATTTGAGACAATTGCCTACATTTCAATTGGGTTTTTTCTGTTTGCCTTCCTCTGGATTCAATATAAATATTTACATATGCGTATACAATATGTAATGCTTTACAATAAACAGATTGTTTTAAACCAAAGTTACAAACTCTTATATTATTCATGTATAGCTTACAATAAAAAAAACGTTACAAAGTTATGTAACCATGGTTTAGGAGTTGCTTACAAATATAACTATAAAAGTTCCATGTTATAAAAATAAGCCCATTAACTACTAAATCTATTAATTGGTGGAGTTTTCAATACATTTGGAATATGACAGGGCAGAGACAAGTTGCATGTTATAAAAATATACACATTAACTACTAAATCAAATAATTGTTGGAGTTTTATATATATTGGGAATATGAAATGAAAAGTATAAAAAAGAAAAAATCCTGTAACAGGGGGAGAGACACGCATTGAGTGGCAAACAGCATTTCCTGAATAACAATGTAATTCTTGAAATTTTTGATGGGCAAGGATCCTAGTAAAGTATAATAGCGTTTCCAAGGCAGGTCCAGCCTATGATCAGCTGGACTCTCTCCTACTCTGTGGTCTCTAACCCATCCGAACCTTTTAACCTGCCAACCACACAAAGTCAGCAATCATGTATTGCACATTAATAGGAATATCCCCTTGTCTGACCAGTCGGCCATTGTGTGTATAATTAAGTTACCACTGATAAGCCAGTCATGTTGACCAGTCATTGTTTTAGATTGACGTGGTGGCACCTGGCTACAACATAGGAAACCCTGTAGTAGTTATTTTACTTATGTTAAGTTATACCATTGTTCTAATGTATGTGTTGTGGTATAAAGAGGAGTTATTAGGAATAAAGACCATGCTCTCTGTGGAGCACACAGTGACGGCGTTTTTTCGTGAGGAAAAGTAAGGATTGTTGATTTGTATCCTGTTCTTCATCAGTCATACTGTTTGAGAGGACTGGTTCAGATATACATGTAGGATTGGTCCTGCTGACCTTCCCAAGACTAACAAAGAGTAGATCTTGACACCTGTGTGAATGGTTTGTGTGCATCCCATCAGATTGGTAGTAAGTTCTCATTGAGGATGAAGTAGCCTTTTACCTGGATTTCAGAATAGGAGGTCACCTTACTTGGTTAGAAATGTCCAAAACATTTGACAAGAGTTAAAGGACCACTGCAGTTCAAGAAAAAAGACACTTGTTTGTCCTGTATGTACCAAATTAACAATATCAGCAGCAGTGAAATGAATGGTCATATAGCATTTCATGGCATATCTGATTTTTTTGAAGACTCTGTTTATAAGTAAAGGAATACATTTTGTGTGTGATAAATCACTCCTCAGAGCTGAATCATAAGGGTCTATGATTTGGCGAAGAGAGGGTTGGGGAATGTGCTGTGGTCCTTTAAAGTCCTTTATGCCTGTTGAGCAAAAGTACCTAGACCTCTTATTAGATCATGCACATACAGGGCAAATGTAATCTAATCAACTGAGAGAAAACAACTCTCCCTTTCTCATGGAGCCTCTCAGGGGAGATCACAAAGCTTTATATTTCACTTAATGAAAAGTTTGTGATATGTTTATCAAAAGTAATGTTAAAACATGTTCTTTTATGTATAAGCAACCATACTATATCACTTATTGAACCGCTGAAGTTGTATATTTACGGTATGGTCTATTGAAGAATTAGTCTTCATAATGGATAAAATGTTTTTAGAAAGGAACAAGTTAAGGTATATGCAAGGGAGCTGGATTATGAATGCATCTGATAGAGGAGAATTAGTAGTGTATGAAAAAATTGTTTGCATGAAAAAATACCAAAATAAACATTTAAACAGTAACCCTAAAGTTTGCTGAATTTCTTGCATTTGCAAACTGTTTTCTATCAATGTTGACACCCCCTGAAAATCCCAGCAAAAATTAGCATACATAATACATTGTATATTTTTGGTCTGTGAATTAAGCTGCAACTTTCATGTAGATTTCTGTAATAACCAGAACAAGGTCTTTGTCCCATCATTCACTGATTGTTTTATCTATACCCCAGGTGAAACTTCCCCCAGCACCAGTGATTTGCCCCATCACCTCCCCCAGTTCCAAGTGAATTGCCCCTGTGACCTCTCCCAGTCCCAATGAATTGCCCCTGTGACCTCTCCCAGTCCCAGTGAATTGCCCCTGAAATATCTCCCAACAGGAGTATTTTAGGGTCTTTAGATTGGACAAAATAGTATTAGGGTAATTACATTACAAAAAACCTAATCTACTCGACGCGTTTCAAATTAACTTTTCTTTTTCAAGAGTGGAAAAGTTAATTTGAAACGCGTTTAGTAGATTATGTTTTTTTTATGTTTTTTTATTCAAGATTGTAATATATCTACATACAAGAGCATTAAGAATATCTGATAAACTCCTAAGAAAATAATTTCAAGAGACAAAATGTTTTGTGTTTTTTGTTGCCTCACAACCTGGAATTAACATGGATTGTTTGAGGATTTGCATCATTCAATTTACAAAAGATGCCCACAACTTTGAAGGTGTTTTTTTTTATTGTGAAGCAAACAACAAATAGGACAAAATAATGGAAAATGTCTATGCGCATAACTATTCACCCCCCTAAAGTAAATACTTTGTAGAGCCACTTTTTGCAGCAATCACAGCTCCATGTCGCTTTGGATAAGTCTCTATGAGCTTGCCACATCTTACCACTGGGATTTTTGCCCATTCCTCCTTGCAAAACTGCTCCAGCTCCTTCAAGTTGGATGGTTTGCGCTTGTGAAAAGCAATTTTTAAGTCTGACCACAGATTTTCTATTGGATTGAGGTCTGAGCTTTGACTAGGTCATTACACCACATTTACATGTTTCCCCTTAAACCACTCAAGTGTTGCTTTAGCAGTGTGATTAGGGTCATTGTCCTGCTGGAAGGTGAACCTCCGTCCTAGCCTCAAATCACGCACAGAGTGGTACAGGTTTTGCTAAAGAATATCCCTGTATTTAGCACCATCCATCTTTCCCTCAACTCAGACAAGTTTCCAAGTCCCGGTTGCTGAAAAACATCCCCACAACATGAGGCTCCCACCACATTTTTCACTGTGGGGATGGTGTTCATTTGGTAATGTGATGTGTTGGGTTTGCTCCAGACATAGTGTTTTCTTTGATGGCAGAAAAGTTCAATTTTAGTTTTTTAACCAGACCAGAGCACCTTCCTCCATACATTTTGGGAGTCTCCCAGATGCCTTTTTCGCAAACTAAAAATTTCCCATTTAGTTTTTTGCTGAAAGTAATGGCTTTCTTCTAGCCACTCTGCCATAAAGCCCAACTCTATGGAGCGTACGGCTTATTTCCGTCCAATGTACAGATATTCCAGTCTCTGCTGTGGAACTCTGCAGCTCCTCCAGGGTTACCTTAGGTCTCTGTGCTGCCTCTCTGATTAATGCCCTCCTTGCATGGTCCATGAGTTTTTGTGGGCGGCCGTCTCTTGGCAGGTTTGCTGTTGTGCCATGTTCTTTCCATTTGGTTATGATAGATTTGATGGTGCTCCTGGGGATCATCAAAGATTTGGATATTTTTTTATAACCTAACCCTGACTTGTACTTCTCAACAACATTGTCCCTTACTTGTTTGGAGAGTTCCTTGGTCTTCATGGCAGTGTTTGGTAAGTGGTGCCTCTTGCTTAGGTGTTGCAACCTCTGGGGCCTTTCAAAAAAGATGTGTATATGTAATGACAGATCATGTGACACTTAGATTGCACACAGGTGGACATCATTTCAATAATTATGTAACTTCTGAAGGTAATTGGTTGCACCAGAGCTTTTTATGGGCTTCATAACAAAGGGGGTGAATACATACGCACATGCCAATTTTTGTTTTCTATTTCAAAAAAATAGTTTTATGTATATATTTTTCTCATTTAATTTCACCAACTTAGACTATTGTGTTCTGATCCATCACATAAAATTCAGATTAACAAAACATTGAACTTAAGGCTGTAATGTAACAAAATAGGTAAAAAGTAAAGGGGGGGTGAATACTTTAGCAAGGCACTGTATATATAAATATTAATCCTTAATTGTTACAATATATGCCCTTCCCCAGGGTATCTGGGGCATCACAGGTGAGCTTGTGGCTGGTTGTGGTCATTCATCCCCCTTGTCTCTGTGGTTGTGGTGGTACGCGCCCTCTAAGTCTTGCCTACTCGCAACCATCGTGGCAAGGGGATGAGCACAGGCCAACTCACCAGGGTTCATCCAGAGATAATCAGAGGGGATAAGTGCCCTGGGAAAAAATAGATTATAATTGCTAAGGGTATCAGGACATTTTTGTTTTTTAACCGTTAGACTTCATGGAGAGGAGAAAGATTTTTTTTTAATTATTGTTTCTGCTCCTCACCTTCTAATGGTACAAGGGAGTGCGGATTGGACAAGTAGGATGCTGGGGATCCCTAAATCTATTCTGATTGTATGTAGGGGCATCAAATCCAATATAGTGCCATCTGATGCTCTCAGGGGAATTCAGAGCAAATTTAAAGGCCACCTACAGGTGGGTATTTTATTAAAGTTAAACTGAGGGGATAGCCCCGGGCGGCAGAAGCTCTAGCTATGCCACTGCATGTCAGAAAGTGTTAGGTACAAGGACCCTATTTGTTCATTTGTGGACACAGAGGTACAACACTTGCAGTGACCCTGCATCAAGATTACTCTCAACCCCTTTTCCATAGGATGCTGCATCAGGAGGTGTTTGCAGAGCTGCAACTCCATACAACTCTTATAAGACAAGGTTGAAATTACCACTCTGCCTCTGAAGTCGATTCAGCACCCCAGAATAAATTGCACTAACTACTACAAACCCTTTTTTATGTGCTGCATTTTGAACAAAAGCAGAGATTATTGGAAACATTCATGAATTCAAAGATATTAAAAAAAAAAATGTCTTTGTTGCATCTGAAAAAGGGTATTTAATGTACTGCCGTGTTTTTTTGTCTTTCAAATGGTACTCTCAAAGAACTCTCAAAAAAAGAAACTGATTCAAGAGTTTAACTGATCGGGGTTGCTTGCCCCTGTATACTTGTCATAACTTGTCTGCCAGTGACATCTGCATACATTAATATTATTATTATTTATTTGTAACGTGCCAACATATTCCTTAGCTCTATATATACATATGCTCTGATAGTTTCAATGAAGAGGTTTTACTAAAACGTTTTTCATGCAAAATACAACTCTGTTAATGTATATATGCGTTAAAAAAAGAATAGTGTTCCATGTCACCTTTAACATGTATCAGCATGGAGTCAGAGGAATTTCACTGAACTTCTCTGTTGAATTCTAAGTTCTTCACTAATGTTAATAATGAACTTTAAAGTATAACTGTAGTAATTGTTTTTGTATGGTATTTTAAATACCTAAACCATGATGTTAGAATACAAAAAACAAATAAACACAGGGTTTATATTTTTATGTATAATTATTTTGTATTGCACACTTCCAGTTTATTTTCAGTCTTACTTTCTCAGGTGTATCCTTGTAAAATAATGAGCTTTCAAT